>JAQPZY010001580.1:3385000-4599527 GCA_029931535.1 Margaritifera margaritifera
ATTTCTATTGAGCTTCCTACTAATAATTTTCTTCATGTGTGTTTCAACCTGGATAAGGAACATGTAGAGATCTTGATTATTGCCAACTTAATTGATTAAGTTACCAAATGATTCTCTTGTTTTAATAGTGACAGGATTTGGCTCTATATTTTTGGCATATGAAGCTTTTGCTTTTGTGCTTTGTACAGGCTCTGCTGTTCTTTTCTTCAACGTTGGGCTTCCTTTTGCCTTTGCTATCTTTGTTGCAAGGAGCTAATATGCACTGCTTTCCTTAGCTATTTAAGATGTTGTCCCTAGCTTCGTACTAATACGATCCGCCTTGATTCCTTGGGACCTTCTTTGCCTTCGTTGACTTTCAGCTTTATCAGTAATGTATTGTTCCAAAATGTTCTGTTTGAGTTCATCAGCTTTTGCTTTAACTTTTTTAGTTCAGCATTATCTCGTCGTCGTTGGAATTAGTTTTGCCTTCGCTGTCTTTACTGTTCAGGTCTGTTTAATCTATTACGACGTTTTTCATTTGCAATAGAAGTCCCTAATTTAATTAGCGAAAATTGTTTCAATATGTTCGTCAAACTTTCAACATTGTTATCATAGCAGTTAAATCCTAGTCTTTACTTAGTGAATAATGTTTCAATATGTTTGTGTAAGAAATATTAAAACTTATTATACCTAGCAGTGAAATAATCTAATTTCATTAGCGAAAATTGTTTCAATATGTTAGCGTTATAATTCGTCAAACTTTCAACCTTATCGGTGAAAACACCTGTGACCGATAGAGTGAAAATTATTTCACTTTGTTCGCGTATGAATTTTATAACATTCAACTGTATTATCCGTCAGAGAAAACTCCTGTGATTTATTTAGCTAAAATTGTCTCAGTATGTTTGCGTTAGAATTTGTCAAGCTTTCACAAATGTTTCAGACATTGGTTTATTGTGGATTTTGGATTTTAATTGTGTTTTCATTAAATGATATTCTGCACTTCTTCCACATTAACAATGAACTGTTCTCTTTTCTGTTTGCATCCTTTATCTTTGTTTACTTGCACAGTTTGTACATCTCGTACTTTCATTTTTTTCTTTTTCTCAAATTCGTGTGGAAGCATTGAACCTTCAACAAGCTAATTTGATCAGTTTACATATGGATGGGCTCGTAATCGTCAGCAACAATTATATTGTTATATTTGTATCAGCAACCATTTATTTTGGAGAAAAAAAAGAATCTTCAATATTTAAACAATCTAGTATCTAAAATTGACTACCTAAATTTACTAAAAGTGACTACCTAAAAGTGAATATTAGTTACTTTCAGTACTCATTAGTCGATTCATAACTTATTAGTGACTTATGGTTCCTATGTAAGTTACTTTTAGTGACTACCTAAGTAACTAACTTTTTCAATACAAAAGTAGGTAATATGACTACAGAGTACTCTTGTTGCCCTCACTCGTCAAAAACCTAATCAATTAAGTCTGTTACTGTTGCCCTCACTCGTCAAAAGCCATAATCAATTAAGTCTGTTACTGTTGCCCTCACTCGTCAAAAAACCTAATCAGTTACGTCTGTTACTGTTGCCCTCACTCGTCAAAAAACCTAATCAATTACGTCTGTTACTGTTCCCCTCACTCGTCAAAAAACCTAATCAAGTACGTATGTTACTGTTGCCCTCACTCGTCAAAAAACCTAATCAATTACGTCTGTTACTGTTGCCCTCACTCGTCAAAAAACCTAATCAATTACGTCGGTTACTGTTGCCCTGAATCGTCAAAAAACATAATCAATTACGTCTGTTACTGTTGCCTGCACTTGTCAAAAGCCATAATCAATTACGTCAGTTACTGTTGCCCTCACTCGTCAAAACCCATAATCAATTACGTCTGTTACTGTTGCCCTCACTCGTCAAAAAACCTAATAAATTACGTCAGTTACTGTTCCCCTCACTCGTGAAAAGCCATAATCAATTACGTCTGTTACTGTTGTCCGCACTCGTCAAAAGCCATAATCAATTACGTCTGTTACTGTTGCCCTCACTCGTCAAAAAACCTAATCAATTACGTCTGTTACTGTTGCCCTCACTGGTCAAAAAACCTAATCAAATACGTCTGTTACTGTTGCTCTCACTCGTCAAAAAACATAATCAATTAAGTCTGTTACTGTTGCCCTCACTCGTCAAAAAACCTAATCAATTACGTCTGTTACTGTTGCCCTCACTCGTCAAAAAACCTAATCAATTACGTCTGTTACTGTTCCCCTCACTCGTCAAAAGCCATAATCAATTACGTCTGTTACTTACTGTTGCCCTCACTCGTCAAAAGCCATAATCAATTACGTCTGTTACTGTTGCCCTCACTCGTCAAAAACATAATCAATTACGTATGTTACTGTTGCCCTCACTCGTGAAAAGCCATAATCAATTACGTCTGTTACTGTTGCCCTCACTCGTGAAAAGCCATAATCAATTACGTCTGTTACTGTTGCCCTCACTCGTCAAAAGCCATAATCAATTACGTCTGTTACTGTTGCCCTCACTCGTCAAAAACCTAATATATTACGTCTGTTACTGTTGCCCTCACTCGTCAAAAGCCATAATCAATTACGTCTGTTACTGTTGCCCTGAATCGTCAAAAAACATAATCAATTACGTCTGTTACTGCAGAGGAAAGAAAAAGAAAAGATAAGATTTAACAACTAGATTGAAAACTGTCGTAGGCCTACATTTTACTTTCAAACGAATTTAAACTTCAAGAAGTAAATCGAAACTCTTTGTTTATCAAGCTAGAGACAATAGAGGAAGGTTAAACATGCTGATTTTTTGTTCCTATAGACTTTGTTACAATCTATACAATGTTTCATGCCATGCAAAATATTCATGATATATTGCATTTCAAGTTACAGTCTACCTATGAATGAATTTAATTCTCTTGATCACGTATGATGTAGTTATATGCCGCCTGAAACAATTGTTAATTTCTCCAAATTGCTGTAACTAACATATATTGCTGTAACTAACATATATTGCTTAATTAAAATATCGGTTGGTGTAATTGTTGCTTTTTTTATTATTTAGGAAGAATTACAGATATATTTGTGTACACTTTCAAACTATTATATTTCACTATTGTACGTGTTATTATTCACTCTTTGTCTGGAACATTTAGGTACATTTTTGGACAATTTCGAAACGATAAAATTATTCAACCACACCATTGTTGAAAAGGCAAACAAATCATTTAACACAATAGCATAGTCAAAAGAGCCAATTAATAAGAGACGGCATAAAAATTGGTTATATTTGTATCTTCATCATTCTGTCTTTTTTAAAACAAATTTCAGTAGGTTGTGTATATCTTGATTATTTAGCTCAGTCATTTAAGTACAGTAAATTGAGTTTCGTGCACTCTGTAATTTTAATTTGTGAAAAATCAGTTTTACAAGGTAGAAACAACTGAGTGTAATTTTTTTAACGAAAAAAGAAGACACATAGTGTTCCATAACTCACACGGTCTATGCTACTCCGATTCTTTATGAAAAAAAGAATAAATTCCTCTCATAATGGGGGGGGGGGGGTCGGGGCCGGGCGCCACTTTCCCTTAGTACGCCACTGAATGGTACTTTGTAAATGTAATAGTCAGTTTTGCGTTACTATACTATACAAGCTATAACTTACACACGCACCACCGCACGCACTGGCAAGATCACACTGTCACGACTTTTTCAGTGAATATAACCAAAGACCGTCATATCCCAGAACCTTTGCTTATTATGTTTTTTTGTTATCTTTTCTTCTTATATTTTTGTTTATGAATCTTATCTTTAGACCCTAAAAACCATTTCTAAGGATGTCTGGACTAAGAAAAGCAGCATGACAGTACACACGTAATCACTTATACCAACGGACACACGCACGTATGGGTGAAAGAGCATGACAATATAGGAAATGTAGCATATGCAGTCCAGTCTATATTGATAGAAAATCATATTTAAGTTTCAGTTGACGATGTTGTATCTTAAGTTTCTTCTTTTTTTTTTTTTTTTTTTTTTTTTTTTTTTTTTTTTTTTTTTTTAACCAGGTTTTGGGAACTTATATAAATCACATGTGTACTATTTCTGGCTTGAATACACATGGTAGAGAGACACCTTGAAATACATATGTTACCTTTTCATTAGTGCTTTCCAGTGAAAGAATAGGAAATGCTGAATAACCCGTACCATTAACCTGCGGTTTGCAGCAGTTGCTTTGCCATGAATGAACGTAAATCTGGAGGTTCATCCCCTGTCTGGAGCACTATCAGCTCGTGAGTTGTACGATGGTTCATTTACCAGTGAAGTTTTCAGGAATTATAACGTAATTAAAACAACACCATAATATAACCTCGGACGAAAACGTCGACCTGAGCCTCCAGGACACTTTTATTATGACACCGATGTGATGTCACAGACGGTGCCACTAGGCAGTATTTCCAAGACACTTCCTTTCATAATTAAGATCGCATGTGATTTTTTTTAGTACGTCCTGATTTTCTTTTTTTTTTTTTCTTCCGCCAATTTTTGTTGTTGTTGTTTTTTTGTTTTTTTGAGCAGATTCAAGGAATTATAATTACGTGTATCTTATGTCGGGATTGTGTTAAAAATAAAGTTACCATTGAGACAGTATAGCTTTAGGAATTCATTTATAAACATTTCACCAACTTGGAAACATTAAACATTTAACCCTCTGCGGGCTCAGGAATGCAGCAAAAACTGTAAGGGGGTGGGTGGGGGGTGGGGGGTGGGAGGGGCTGGAATTTTCAAGAGAAAAATGTCAGCCCCCAAATTGCTTAACAACTATTCTTGCTCTAATTTACAGAACAAAGAACTATAATCATATCCATTATATTAGTTGAAGAAAAAAAAACATATCTTGAGGTAAATAAATAATAATAATAAATATCCCCGTTAGAAAGAAAATCCCCGCCTCCTCCACCCCCACCCCCACCCCAGAAAATTAAATGGTTCTTAATAGGTGACTAATGAAGGCAGGCGCCACGATGACTCGGTGATTAGCATATGCCGGACTTGCGATCGAAATGGTGCGGGTTCGAATCCTGCCATCGGATCAGCCCGGGTCATCTATCGTGGTGTGTCTTTGGGCAAGGCACTATACTTCAATTGGCCTGACACTAAATAACCTTCTTGAAATAACCTACTTGTGTTACTTTGTCCTAAAACACCAAACAAAAACAATTAAACATTTAACTAATGGCGTTGATTCCTCTCCCAATATGACGTAAAACAATATAACGCTCTCTTAAAATTTCATTTTTAAAAGCATGTCATCATCAACTGGCGAATGGGTCTGGATATGGCCAAGGCCGCCAATATGGAGAATACAGAAGAAATGTGTATCCACAGACAGAAGGTCACGAAACCTTTATGTGGAAGACGGCTTACCATGAAACAAATTCAGTAAAAATAAATATAAAACAGGCTGATCTCATAACCACTACTTTGTGTAAATGTAATTTGTGCACTAAATCAAACATTTTGACAATATATGTTGCACTTTGTTCATTTATAAGTTCTTCGTAATGGATATAAGTATGCTGATGGTTACAAGTAATCCATTACAACAGATTAGCCGAGTGTGTGAACAAAATACATCCTTGTTTTGTCGTTATTCTGATGAAACATGGATCGCCAGGTTGTTTGTTTGGTATTCCGAACGAAAAATCAATAGGAGAGCAGTGCGAACGCAGCTGCGCGTTTAGCGACACTGTTCAATACAATAAAAGTCAGTTTCATCAACCAGTCGATATATAGCAGTCTTGAGGAAAGACGGTTTTTATTCAGACATGTGTTCAATCACAAATATATGATTCAGTTAGGCTGTGACTGTTTATGTACACGTGATGCAAAACACCATTATGAATAAAAATGACTCGAAGATATTGACGATATTTGATAACGTCTAAGAACATTTTTTTTTTTACAGACGAACAGGACATGATGAGGAATAATGAAGAAGCGGAACAGTATTGCGCATTAGTTCAACCAGTGAGATTTATTATAGACCGAATTCATCGGGAAACACTGAATCTTCCTGTTACTGGACAATGAAAATTCACGGTTCGAAGAAAGATTGGTTGGCCAGCGTATGGAAAGAATGGGCCCCTTGGCACAATCACATGACCGCAGAACAGAATGGTAAAGTTGGGAGCCCAGTCAAGCTGAAGATACGTGGATCGTTGGTCTATAAATATTTGTGGTAAGTAATAAACATCAGATTTCTTAACCAAATGAAGTCTATCTATCGAAAACCGCTTGAATGTAATTAAAGGTATTGACAAACTTGCCTCTGTTGATTAATCGTTAAATGATCAGAAAGGGCTTGTTTAGATGCATACCGTCAAAACTTATCCTTTTCTTCTGCATGTAGTTCAGTCTTTGATTCCTCTGACAGACGAATGCTAAATTTAAATGATGGTTATTTTCCATATGGTTTCGAACAACCCTTGATGGTAATTTTACATCAGAAATCGACCCAGATTGTTCGGTATGGTCCATGTTTTGTGAACGAAAGCTCTCTCTACACAATATTTATTAACAGTAATGAAACAGTAGCCCAAGCTCTACTGAGGTGTTTGCACGAATAACAGCACTTCTTCGATAATTTTGTCCACCAAACATTTGTTGGGGGGTTGTGTTGGACAGGGCCGTCGTAAGGGGCGGGCGATACGGGCGATCGCCTGGGGCGTGAAGCCTCATGGGGTGCCGTTTCGCGTAGTTTGCGGTACTTTCTCCGACTGGGGGGGGGGGGACTCCGAAGGCGACGCTTGCCCGGGGCGCCGTTTCATCCAGCGCAAACTAGCGGCGGCCCTGGTGTTGGAGGTAAGGTTTTATAACTTGGAAAAGCAGATGCCACCTTCACTCATATGCCACACTAAACATGCTGTCTGGTGTTGTTCTACACGCACGTTCATTCATATGCAACACTAAACATGCCGTCTGGTGTTCTACACACACGCTCATTCATATGCCATATTAAACATGCCGTCTGGTGTGCTACACACACGCTCATTCATATGGCACACTAAACATGCCGTCTGGTGTAGTTCTAGGCACAGGCTCATTCATATGCTGGGAAGCTGCGGTAGCTCAGTTGGTAGAGCGTCAAACTCATAATCCAAGGGTCGCGTGTTCGATACCCGCCCACGTCACCACACGCTCATTTATATGCCACAATAAACATACCGTCTGGTGTAATTCTACACACACGCGCAAATTTGTATGCCATACTAAACATTCGGTCTAGTGTAGTTCTACACACGCACACACGCTTGCGCGCACCCATTCATATACCATACAAAAAATACCGTCTGGTGTAGTTCTACACACATGCTCATTCATATGCCACGCTAAACATCCCGCCTATTGTAATTCTACACACACGGACAGATTTTCTTTTATAAAAGTGTACGTCAAGAGTATTCCCATATAATTCATATGAGGATCGGTTAGCGGTTTGACTACGGTAATTTGGCTCAATCAATAGTAGCCAAGAGCATGCATGTGGCGACATAAACAAATGAATTTCATTAAAAATTTTCATCTGCAAAACACAGGTGTCTTTATTTCCCAGGACAATAGAACATAGAGCAGAAAAAAATTTGCTGAAAGGGCAATTAAAAGAGTCAACGAGAAAATGCTGTGCTGCACATCAGATGACATCTGTAAAACATTTTGAAGGATAAAGCAGAAACCAAAAACAAAATTGACATTCATGGAAATATTTTATCAAGTGATCAAAATGTTGAATCTTATGGCCTGAATATAGATAATTGATAGTCAGCCTTCCAAGGGATATATCTGAATTACTCTTTGTCCATACAAGGGACTCCAATATTGTATGGTCATCAGTCAATCAATATACCAGCATCATATAATTCAGTTCAGGATATAAAATTTGTATCTGTTCAAATGTACATAGATGAATCAATGAATATGTTTCGTGATAGTATTTATTATAGCACTGCTTGTTTTTACCATACAAGTAAGGTCTGTATGAAATACTAGCATGCATATTTGGCAAATAACACTTACGGCAAGAATACAGTGGCGTAGTGAGGCAAAGTACCGCCCAGAGCCAACTACAAAATTCCGCCCCCACTCCATTCGTATTATTTATGATATATACGGTACTCTTACCAAATTGCCACCCCCTAGAAAGTGCCGCCCGGGTCCACCGACCCCTTCGCCCCCCCCCCCCACCCCTCGCTACGCCACTGCAAGAATACAGCGTTTTTAGCTTGTTTTGTCAATGTTGACACTCAGCAATAAAAGAACCAAGTATGTATATATATATATACATGTATAAAGGATGAAATATTTAAAAGAGAAGACAAAAGCATTTACAATTAAGAGTCTCTGAGCTATACAGTTAATGCCTTATATGTTGAAATTTAGTTGAAGTTAAAAACAAAATGGTGAAATTTGTATTAAGTGAGAAAAAATATAAAGTTTTAAAAAATTTGTGTCGAGGACGAAAAGATCTCTGGCAAAATTAGTAACGGATTATCATGGTTACTTTCTTTACTCCTCTGTATATAGAATAAAATCACCTTTTCTCCGCTTTGAAGCAGACTAAATGAAATGATGGGTTATACTTAAATAGGGACTCGTCTGTCTATTGTATAGACTCGTCTGTCTATTGTATAGGGACTCGTCTGTCTATTGTATAGGGACTGGTCTGTCTATTGTATAGACTCGTCTGTCTATTGTATCGGGACTCATCTGTCTATTGTATAGACTCGTCTGTCTATTGTATAGGGACCCGTTTGTCTATTGTATAGGGACTCGTCTGTCTATTGTATATGGTTGTGTTTCTTTGCAGGTTTACTTTTGCCTTCATCGGTATCATTGGATCCCTAAGATGTATCCTGTCTTTATTCGTCAGTTTTGAATTGGAGACCTCACCTGCTGAAGTGACTAAAGTCCCAAGATGTGAACCGGATATTCTGCAAGACTCAGTAATTTCCGGTGTAGATGCAGCCAGCGAGCCTGACTGCCCATGGAATCACGTGTTCTCGGATTTGAGCAATAGGGTTAACCTACTAGAGGTCGCTTTCAAAGAACAAGTCTATGCACGGGAATCTATTGCACGCGAAGTTTTCAACCAATCTGATATCAACAAACTTTTGAATGCAAAATTAGCCATATTTGTTGAGCAATTGAACAATTTAAGCCACAAATATAATGACCTAGAGCTTAAGTACAAAGAACTGTCCTCAAGAGTATATTCAGATGGTAAGTTTACCAGTCCTATATGCCTTTCTTTATGGTCTTCTTCGGTAAGTCAGTGACACGGACCAATGGAGCCTTACTTCTTACTTATAGTCTCTTTGCTGTCTTTTTCTAACCGTGAAATGTAATTTTCTTTAAATTTTGAATGTGCAAACAATTGTAATCAAACTCATTTGTTTATAATGCTCTCGTGTAAACGCCTGTATATTTGTTGAATAATTTTCGAAAGTGTTTAAATGTGTGCCTGATACTACAGTGGCCCATACAGAAAAACTTTAGGGTATTACCATACTAGTAGTGCTCATTATTACCATACTAGTACTGTTCATTATTACCACTCTAGTACTGCTCATTATTACCACACAGTACTGCTCATTATTGTCACACTAGTACTGATCAGCATTACCACGCAATAATGCTCATTATTACAGCACAGTACTGCTCATTATTATCACACAGTACTGCTCATTATTACCACATTAATACTGCTTATTATTGCCACATTAGTAAGGCTCATTATTACCACACAATACTGCTCATTATTACCACAGAATACTGCTCATTATGACCACACTAGTACTGCTCATTATTACCACACTAGTACTGCTCATTATTACTACACAGTGCTGCTCATTATTACCGCACAGTACTGTTCATTATTACCACACTAGTACTGTTCATTATTACCACACAGTACTGATCATCATTACCACATAGTACTGCTCATCATTACCACACATTACGGCTCATTATTACCACACTAGTACTGCTTATTATTACCACATTAGTACGGCTCATTATTATCACACAGTACTGCTCATTATTACCAGACAATACTGCTCATTATTACCAGACAATACTGCTTATTATTACCACACAATACTGCTCATTATTACCACACAGCACTGCTCATTATTACCACACGAGTTCTGTTCATTTGATTTGATCGAAATGTCAGGGTATTTCATGAATTTAAAGAAAAAGAAATCGATCATACACAAAACTATACGTCTTTTGTCCTGAGTCGGCGGAAAGAACGAGTTTGATATTGCGTAGGGATACGTCCGAGACTTATTCATACGCCATGTTAAATGAGTTCAGATACATATATCACAGCTACCACGTACTGATGTTATGCGGTCATAAAATCAGGATTGCTCATTCAAATATTTCTTAAGATTTCATTTCTTAAAAGCAGAAACATTATGTGCTTGTTTAATATCATTCTGCTAACTGTTCCATACAACTGTACCCTCGTAAGGAAAATATTTCTTAAAATACTGTCCGAACGTTGTTATGTATAAAAATCATTGTTTTCACTCGACCGTGTACTCCTTATATTAATATTCCTTACAAACTTAAAAACGTTAAGACACTGACGCTTAATTATTTAAGACCTTGATAATAAGAACAGCTTTTCAAGAAATAATTGCTACGACTAGGGTTTGAATATGTAACAAAAGAAAGAAAGACTCGAACAAGCTTTCACAATTTCTAAAATACAAATTTAATTTCCTAAAATATAAAATATTTTAAACAAAGTCAAATAATTAAAAATAACTTACAGTATAGAAATTTCTTAAATAGTCCTAAATTATTCTATAGAATTCACTAATCCTGAAACTGTCCAAATGTATTCTGAATGAGGACACTAATGTGCTTATGTGCTAACAAGAATCAGTTCTAAATCCAAATGTTATTAATTCCAGGTAAATTCCTGTGAACGTAGAATATCCCAAAAGTTCTTGAAATGTTTCCGATAATTCCAACGGAGTTAAATAGTGTTCAGATCTTTAAATAATAGTACATAATTATTGATTTCCTTGGACAGACGCAATGACTCATGTTGACATTCTGTGTACTTTACAACTAATAGCGTTGGCTACTAAAAAATATATAAATTAGAATACAAAGGTCATAAATCAAATAAAACTATATTATAATTTAAAAGATGATACATAATTCCGTAACATAATGTTATAATTAATTGACATCCATCTAAGAGTGTTGAAAAGAGATGATGTACATATTAAAATCTCTTTAACTTTTAAAATCAACCTGAGTGCTCTTTTCTGAAACCTGTATAGTCTCTGCATTTAAGAAGAATTACGGTTTTCTCCCCACACAGTAGAACAGTAGATAATGTGGAAAATCAACTGTATTGTACAATTTAAGGATCAACCGGTCCGACAAAAAACCTCTACCCTTTCTATAATTCCTATTTTCTTACATACTTTTATTAAGAGTGTTTTCAAAGTGGTTGGACCAGAATAAGAATTATTAATGAGAATACGTAAAAGTTTGGCACATTTGCCATTTTCTGTTTTTATTAACATTTACATCTAAGTATGATTCTCTAAACTTGGCTGGTCATTCAGTTCAGCAGATAAGAAATGAGTATCATAATATCATACTTACATACTAATATGATACTTACCCCCTATGCTGTTCATTCAGCTGAGTAGATAAGAAATGAGTATCGTAATATCATACTTACATACTAGTATGATACTTACACCTTATGCTGTTCATTCAGCTGAGTAGATAAGAAATGAGTATCATAATATCATACTTACATACTAGTATCATACTTACATACTAATATCATACTTACATACTAATATCATACTTTCACTCTATATTTGGCTGTTCATTCTACTGAGCAGATAAGCATTAATTTGGTTTTCTGTAAATTTAATCTTATTTTATTGTCATACATCCATTTTATAGCACATTGTAAATCATTATTTAGTTTGCTGTCAACAATGCTGACATCTTTATCACTAACATATTGTGATGTATCATCTGCATACAGAGACACAAAAGAATGTTTCAAACACAAATTCTTGTTGCCATGGTGCTGTAATTTCTTTGTTGGCATGTAAACAAAAAATATTTTTTCAATGTATGATGCCAGTCAGAGAGAAATATTAACATTTTCCCCCCGTTTTGTTCAAAAATTATCTTCAATGAAAATTGTTTGAAATTAAAACGATTTTTTTCATATTTAAATAGCAATTATTTTTATTTTTTATATTTCAAATGAAGTCATTAAATAATATATTAGTACGACAGATTCATTTCACATCTAGTTTATCTAATTGCATTTCAACCTTTATTATAAAATTATATTCCAGTAAATATACATCCATGGTTAAGAAAGTGAAACATGATCCGCTTTGAAACATTTAATGCTTGCTTTAAAGAAGGTAAAATAAGAGAAATTCCCCAGAATGCATTTAATTCTTGTATGATACAGTTGGCAAGCTGTGGAAAATGGATACTCGGCTAATCTTTGGATGTAATTGATAAACTACATGCCTCAGAATAGCGCGTGTTAAAGAAAAACAACTGCTTGTGACAAACCGATTTAATTAAATATGAAATATGCAGAAAATTTTATATTTACCTTAGTTTTTATTTTTAGCACTTTTGTGATAGTTGCTATAAAGTTTGGATTTGATATGGATATAATTGGATTTCATATGAAAAAGTACATGTCTTGACAGTATCTCAAAGTATTTTAATAAAATGTCGAGTTTATGGAATGGATAGTTACCTTGCCGTAGTGAAAAGCGGTAGGTTCTTGAAGTACGTTGCACGAATCTGATAGCCATGCAAACAGGTTTCTCCATAATCTGAATTCATCTTCATTATTTACTATATAATATCAGCATTCTTCTGTGCGCTTTTTTAAAAAAAAAAATGTTTTACAATAAACTTGATGGCAACAGCAAATCGGTAGACTAATGTATCGGCGATAGATCAGATGTGACATAGTGACGTCACAACTTTATCCATCTGACACTTTCCCCGCTGCTTTCCAGAGTCAGGCGTGCCTACATATTGGAAATGTAGTCATGGGCCGGTGTGTAATGTACTGTTTACTGTACTCTGTTTTCCCCTCGAAATAGTCATATGGGAATTGTTAGTAACAGAAATCTACTCTTGTTAAAAAAAAAAATTATAATCACCGTACTTTGTAAAGGCTGTATACCGTCACTAAGCCAATAAATGTAAATCATCTTTAGATTTTTCAAATCCCATCCACAAGCAATGTTTCGGAACGAAAATGAAAATAGAGAAGCGGAGGTAATAATGCCAAGGTTATCTGAATCAAAGCAAGCTCAAGAGATTTTTGTTCCTTACTATAGTAAAAGTAATATGGGTCATGTATGCGTTCAGTACCGACTATTTCAGTAATGGGTGTCATTTTTTATAATTTGATTATACATACCTTTAAAGGGCGATTATTCGCTTTATTTGGATCCTCATACATCCATATTCCGTTGGAAGGTCATTATTTACACGCCCCGAGAAACACGTACGGCAAAACTCAATGTGGACATTTTTTGACAAGGTCAATCTAAAGGTGTGATCCAGTACAAACCGGATTGTGATGTCACAATGAAAGCTACTCATGTTGAAAAAAAATTCGTGCTACTCTATATTGTATATAGACTCGACGTGATCTTTTCTCGGCTCATTTTAGTACCTGGCCACCATTGTAAAAGTCGATAGCGATCAATAGGTTTCGTCTGGAAGTTTCTTGATGACAGTTAAGATGCAGAGCATTCAATAATCAGGATTGAATATACTTTGGTTACGCTATATTAGTATTACAGTTTAGAACAACAATTAATATTTAATTTAAGATGAATAAGTGCGCCTACATGACCACGTTGACATACACTTTAGTTAGTTCATGTAAAATTCACCTCGACTGATATCATACTTACATGCTTTTATGTCATATGAAATCGCCCTCGACTAATATCATACTTCATACTTTATGCCATATGAAATTCCCCTAGGCTAATATCATACTTACATACTTTTATGTCATATGAAATCCCCCTCGACTGATATCATACTTACATGCTTTTATGCCATATGAAATCCCCTGGACTAATATCATACTTACATTCTTTTATGTGATATGAAATCCCCTTCGACTGATATCATACTTACATATTTTTATGTGATATGAAATTCCCCCTCGACAAATATCATACTTATGTACTTTTATGTCATATAAAATCCCCATAGATTGATATCATGTTTACATGCTTTTATGTCATATGAAATCGCACTAGTCTGATATTATACTTACATGCTTTTCTGCCATATGAAATGCCCCTCGACTGATATCATACTTACATACTTTTATATCATATGAAATCCCCCTAGACTAATATCATACTTACATATTTGTATATCTTATGAAATCTCCCTAGACTGATATCATACTTACATACTTTTATGCCATATGAAATCCCCCTTGACTAATATCATACTTACATACTTTTATGTCATATGAAATCCCCCTCGACTGATATCATACTTATATACTTTTATGCCATATGAAATCCCCCTAGACTAATATCATACTTACATACTTTTATGCCATATGAAATCCCCCTCGACTGATATCATACTTACATACTTTTATGCCATATGAAATCCCCATAGACTAATATCATACTTACATACTTTTATGCCATATGAAATCCCCCTCGACTGATATCATACTTACATACTTTTATGCCATATGAAATCCCCCTCGACTGATATCATACTTACATACTTTTATGCCATATGAAATCCCCATAGACTAATATCATACTTACATACTTTTATGCCATATGAAATCCCCCTAGACTAATATCATACATGCTTTTTAATAACTGGGAGGAATGGAAGTAGAACAGAGCATCAGATGTATTCACGCTCCATTTTAAAAATGTTCTCATTCATACTGATTGCATGAATAGCATCTACTCAGTAATATCGTTCTAAATGTGTTTTAGACATATACTGCCTCTTCATTTGCCATGTGATCTTCATGTAAATTAATACAAATAGCCAAAGGTTCTAAATGGCAACAATTGCTTTTTTACCCACTTCAGCCATTGATTCCTTGATAATTGTTCCTTCTTCTGGTACCATTATCTCTACCGGTGTGCGTTTACGTGTGTGTGTGTGAGAGAGAGAGAGAGAGAGAGAGAGAGAGAGAGAGAGAGAGAGAGAGAGAGAGAGAGAGAGAGAGAGAGAGAGAAACAGAGAGAGAGAGAGAGAGAGAGAGGGTGAGTGGGTGGGGTGGAGATGTGACGGTATTGGCGATCGTTCCAATCTTTAGGTACTGAAGACATTTAAGTTTACTTGATTGCTTTGTAATAACCATATCAGGATTGGATACTTCTCTCAATATCAACTGAAACATAAATTTTGTTGTGTAATGTTTACATTTGACCTGAAATTAAAACAAATAGTGTAGAAGTGAAGAATTCAAGCGCAGTCGCTGTTGTTTTTGACTGATTTTTCAATCTTCAAAATCTGATATAATGCCGACTAAAATATAACATTTAACAGATGTTGGAGCAGCGACACGAAATACAGAATTAAATTATTATTAACTCAATTACAACTGAAAATGAAAAAAAGATGATAAGAGCAACTTATCAAGAACCCGCCACTTCTATACCACTATGTTTATGTTACAAAAATAACTGGGCTATTGATGTTCTATATATGAGTGCATGTTTTTCAGGACTACTGTCTTTTCAACCTCTGGTACCGCGTTCTCTTGATCATTCTATCACTTTCACGCATACTTTTAATACCTCTTAGTGATACTTGTTTAAGCATAGGTGAAATTGTTCAATATTTAAGGGTGACACTTTCCATCGTTGCTTCATATTTTCCATATATGTCAATAAAACGTCCTAATTATATAGTAAATATTCACTTTTTGAGCGCGATTTTTGTATCATATTCTCCACCTGTAATAAAAAGCACATCCGATTTTAATACCTAGGAAAATTTAAGTATCCAATTCAGTGAGATAAAATGTCGTCATTAATCTGTTGTGTATCTTAGACTTAAGATGTTGGCTTAAAAGCCGATTTGAACGATTCTACCAGATTCATGCACTGCCGTGCTTTTTCTGATCTCTGGTATCCTAACCCTTTTATTTCATTCAGCCTTATGTTTGTTTGCACATTTTGTACATCTGACACATTTTGTTCATCTGACACATTTTGTACATCGCATCCAGCCATAATTTATTTTATCCGATTCGTTTGCTAATTTGTATTCATGATACGTGTTGCATTGACTTTATAGGAGATCACACATTGATTTATCACGACAGAAGTACAAAACCGGATCATCTACCATCTTGAGTGATATATTTATTTAACTAGAGTTTCTTTAATATGTGTTTCTAACCTTCATAGTTTGTGCTTTTCTAGTAAATGAAAGTTACCATTAAGTTTTATCATTTAGCTAAACAAAAGGAACAAAGGCGAATTTAATATGTTACTTCATGTACTGTAATGTGGTAATTAGTTTTTCTCCATGGTTCACATTCAGTATTTACTGTTTCATCCTAAAATAACAAACAGTAAATGCCTAAACAGTGAAAATTCCATCACATATCTACAGTTCTGCGAAATTTACAATGCGCACCCTAAAGATTTAGAATTCAATGCGTGTTAAGGGCAAACACCCTAATGATTTATAATTCAATGCGTGTTAAAGGCAAGCACCCTTAAGATTTAGAAGAATTCAATGCATTAAGAGGTGTAATATCTTTCCTAGCAATTACGACAGGCGAAGATAAGCAACAAGAGAAAATACAGCAGCTTGAGATACAAAAAAAAAAAATGTCTTTGAGGAAAGTTTAGCAAAAGCGGGTAAAAAAAAGCACGTCAACAGAGGAAACGAATAATTTTATTTAAAACAAATTAAAAACTTGTAATGATAAAATATACTGTTGCACAGAATGATTGAAAAAATAGAGGAAAGTACAAATCGAGTTCTTGTAACGGATAAGATAAATGATAGTGATTTAGATAAGGATGTAGAGGAGTTATACAATTAATTTACGAGCGAGGTAAAAACATTATGAAGAGAATATAAGGTTTCAGGCGGTGTCATGCGGTTACATTTATGCCAGTATAATTTTCGCAATCTACACAGTCATTTAAGCCGTAGAGCCAAAGCCTAATCTAGTTAAAACCAAATTAGAAGAACCAAAAGTAGCAGTTTCACCGATCAATTACCAGAATAACCACAGCCATGAGATGTTATACAAATCTTAGAGCTTTTACTGTAATAAAGGAGTGAAATAAAAAATATAATTCACATCCTATATTATGCAACACTTCATACAACTTTCACTATGTCACGCAGTATGCTCTTAAAGAAAATTCAATCTTAAGATTCACGACTGGATCACACTACAAACTAACTTGTGAAGAGTTTCTGGAGCGAATTGTGTCAAATGGTAAATTTTAAAAACATACAGTCGTATATGTGTATGAGAACATCGCTGGCGCTGTTGTTATTTTTGTAATGTAAACATATTAGTATACAAGTGGCGAGTTATTTTTGTAATGTAGACATAGTAGTATACAAGTGGCAAGTTATTTTTGTAATTTAGACATAGTAGTATACAAGTGGCGATTTATTTTTGTAATGTAGACATAGTAGTTATCAAGTGGCGAGTTATTTTTGTAATGTAGATATAGTATACAAGTGGCGATTTATTTTTGTAATGTAAACATAGTATACAAGTGGCGATTTATTTTTGTAATGTAAACATAGTATACAAGTGGCGATTTATTTTTGTAATGTAGACATAGTAGTATACAAGTGGCGATTTATTTTTGTAATGTAAACATAGTATACAAGTGGCGATTTATTTTTGTAATGTAGACATAGTATACAAGTGGCGATTTATTTTTGTAATGTAAACATAGTATACAAGTGGCGATTTATTTTTGTAATGTAGACATAGTAGCATACAAGTGGCGATTTATTTTTGTAATGTAAACATAGTATACAAGTGGCGATTTATTTTTGTAATGTAGACATAGTATACAAGTGGCGATTTATTTTTGTAATGTAAACGTAGTATACAAGTGGCGATTTATTTTTGCAATGTAGACATAGTAGTATACAAGTGGCGATTTATTTTTGTAATGTAGACATAGTATACAAGTGGCGATTTATTTTTGTAATGTAAACATAGTATACAAGTGGCGATTTTTTTTGGTAATGTAGACATAGTATACAAGTGGCGATTTATTTTTGTAATGTAAACATAGTATACAAGTGGCGGTTTATTTTTGTTATGTAGACATAGTAGTATACAAGTGGCGATTTATTTATGCAATGTAGACATAGTAGTATACAAGTGGCGAGTTTTTGAGAAGTCGTTATTGTATTGAGTCATTCTCGTTTTTCAGTTTCAGTAATAATTGAGTTATTTATAACATAATTCTGTGTTTCGTGTCGCAGTTGAGTGAAACGAAGCTGCTCCAGCATCTTTCAAATTTTGTATTTTAGTCGGATTTCCAGCAGACTTTGAAAATTGAAAAATCAGTCAAAAACAGTAGATCCTGAGCTAGAATTAACCAATGATATACTACTCATAAACTCTCCGAACACAAGGCTCAATCTCTTAATAGGAACACTATTTATAAAAATCATATTTCCTTGCAAGCACCGGCCTTAACAGTTTGAAAGGATGTTTCATAAAGACACAATAGGTTGTTAAAGAAAATTGATACTGTTACCATTGTTATCTCTTGCGATACCTTAGCCCGAAGTTTAAAGTTTCTTATCAGTCTTGTACTCGACCAAGAGATCAATTCGAAACCTGAGGAGATGCAGTCAAATATGTCACCCCGTTTTCATGTCTTCCAGAGCTGCTGGGAATGATCATCTTGATGGTCATTTTAGTAGAGATCTTGTCCAGACTACGGCCTCGGATCGTCAAGCTGCTGTCCAAACTCACCGTGTACAGACCTCGATTCCCCCGACTGGGCCAGCGTCTGGAGAGAACGGTAATCTTACTATGAAACTCCTTACTGCATATCGAAAATCTTGAAATCGGGATCCTGGTCATTAATTGTTTTAGCCAATATGTAGCTTAAATTTGTTATTTCTTTTTCTTCGGATATCGTTAGAATATAAATAGTTTGCCTCTGATTTTAGAAAAATATATAAAACGAAATTAAAACTTAAATAAAACAGCAAAACAAACAGAAGATGTAATCTTTTTGATAACTTTAAAAAAATGTAAGACGCATTATGTTGGACAAACACACCAACATGTTTTTTTTTTTAAAAATGAATAATCAGCGTTTTTGCATTAACAGTGTTATGGATCCTCAGTTCTCATCTAATGTTGCAATACATTTTAATACAAATAATCATTCTTTGCGGAATTCTCATTCATGCCGATCGATATTGTGCACGGAGAAATGATTAAAGTACTTTAAGAAACTGACTGCATTCATCGTTCAGATACATTACATTGTTTCCCAATGGTCTCAATTCTAATGCATTATATAAAATTCCATATAGCTAATACAGAAGAAAACTGTTGAGATATTTAGTTTAATTACTTGAATCAGAACGATCATACTATTGAATATAATGTATCTTCTTTCAAAAGAAATAATCATAACTAAGTTAAACACTTATCATTCTGTATTATTTGTATGAACATGTCATTTAAATATAAGACATGTTCTTATTTAAAAACTTGAACTTTGATGAATTATGTGATTTTCTTTACATTTTATGCAACACATATTTCATATATTTATATACATACATTTCTGGATGACTCTATGGAACGTGACCAATTTGATTAAAATCAGATTTCCACAGTCCTACGTGGGACTGTGGAGATCTGATTTTAATCAGATTGGGAACATGACAGTTCGAATAACTAATAAAATAATTAATGCGTTGTATAACTATATATCTATTAGAAACAGATATTCATATATATGGTTGTATATCTCTGCATTGTAATTTCACTGAATTTTCGAAAGAAACCGATTATTTCTTACGAAACATTTTGTACGCACATTTTTTATTATTATTTATTTTCTTTTGTCGTCATTACTAGTATCTTAAATAACTTCCTGATTTACTGCTTTATCTTGGTATGGGACGTTTTATTACCCCTTAGAGAAGTTTCTAGGTATTTGATTAGTCAATAGCCAATGCGTAAGATAGTGCATTTGCAGTTCTCAAGGAGTGTACGGGGGGTATATAAAATCACGTGACATCTTCACAGCATGTACGAATAGCATAATTGGTAACGGCGTAAATATAAAGAAAATGGCCGAATAAATGTATTTTTCAAAATATTTGTAATATTTTCGATTATGTTCAACATAATATCAGCAAATAGAAATATTATATTGCGACGTCACAGCGATAAGACGTCAACGTGAAGTAATTCAGAAAATATCGAATGCTTTGTCAATGTGGCAAAACGATTTGCCTCCCGTACAGAAGAGGAAATGTTTTTATTTATTGCTACGTTGGGGAAGGAAAAAAAGCTCTAAGGGGTAATATATTCCTTACACTGTCAAAATACAGTGTAAACTAATAGTATACACTATTTTCCGTTAATGTTTGGTTACTGTACTTTCTCAGTTTAAATTGGTGTGTGCACGTAACTGGGAATGAATATTCCAACACATTTTGGGTTTCTGACGGTCGCATATCCATGGATGCAAACTATTATAGGTTATCCCTTGACACTGAAATCCTTTGCTTTGGAAGCGCTTTTCCTTTATATCATCATCATCTAATTTTCTATCGTGCAGGGAAGTAAATTAAATTCTATGTGAGACCGTTAATTTAAATCTTAAATTTTCTGCTTCAGTTTTGGACGCCCACACTAGATGATATAGTCTTGATTTTTATTTTCAGATCACGGTTCATGAGACATAATTCTTCATTTTAACGAACAGACCTAGATTTATAAAACCTAAACCCCAAACTCAATCGCTGGAAACCATTCAGAATGCAGAAATAGAAAATATTAAACTTTGCAAGATTACTTTATAGGATGAGGAAAAAAAAAGAAGAAAAAAAGAAGAGATAAAACGTTCATGCAGGTATCGTCCATAGCTTCAGATATATATTTTTTCTTGACATCTTTGGAGTCTTATGTTTCAAATAAATTAAAGTCCTGATCAATTTAAAAGCTTCATTTTATGCCTCAAATTGTATATAAAGCATCTCTGTCATTTGACAGCGGGACATCTTTGCAGTGCTTCATAGTTACTTCAGGTTCTACTCCAGTTTTATAATTTGCATCGGGTTTGATTTTTAAAAAGGAAAAGAATTTCCCAGATTTTCCTCACTGGTAATTCTGGCTATTTAAAAAAAAGACCTTGTATATCTTAGGTATCGGTAAAAGAACTTTTAATTCCCTTTATTTTGGTGTATTATTGATGGGTGTAATATGGGTTGGAGAGTATACAGTTTGCCCTTACTTCAGATGTGCACATATCAAAAGACTGCTAGCTCCTTCACTTCATGGACTTCAAAAGTGAATTGGGAAAAAAAAACGAGCCGATAACTTTTTTCCTCTCACTTTTTATATATTTTATAATTCATTTATTGCACTTTCAGAAGCTGGTATTGCCTACTCTGGCAAATTTAATTTTCCTATTTTAATAACTGCTAAAGTTAGTGTACTTTGGACAAGTTCAAGCTAATTTTTTTAGCACATTGGAGCAGCCATGTTAATCAGCCGTCTGCTTTAGAAATTTCAGTCACAGTACATGCAAGTAGCATACAGACATGCCAACATTCTCTCTAGTGTGCATGTTGCAAATGTAAACAATTTCATCTTATACCAGTCCCTTTTTCAGAAGTACGTAATAACAGTAGAGCGGAACCTATATAGATTTCCAGTACTGCTGCATTTCAATTTATAGTCAATGAGCGCTGGATGAATTGCACAGGTTTAAGGATAAATTTTTGTACCAGTGTATGACATGCCGCAAGCAACGATAGCAAAACATTTGTGCAAAATATATTGTTTTTGTGTCACGATTGTTGCAAGTCCAAAGGTACTGTTTTTATTAATGACTATATTTTATCTTAGATCATTACTTTCAAGTTCAGTTTCAAAAGTCATGTATAATGTCTGTTTGTATTCGACTCTTCGTTTCCGAGGGACGTAGTTCGAGGTAATGTTTGATAATTACGCAAAGAAGAAGAAGCTCATTGATTTATTAACAGCAAATATTCAATATATATATATATATATATATATATATATATATATATATATATATATATATATATATATATATATATATATATATATATATATATCACTTCTAATTGTTTAACTATTGCCATAATTTTCTTTTGCAAAACGCTCACCTCAATTATGCTTCTGCCCATGGAGTTTGTTATATCCAAACTTAACCACTTGACAACCCGTGGGGAAGGCTACATTAATATTGCAGATATTTATCTACGCTCTGGAATCGAACTTTGTGCTCCCTTTTATTTAATCCTGTAATACGCTTCTTGTATGTGAGCCATGTTAATAATTTTGTTTTATTGTTTGCATCTTTTATTTTATTTAATGCATACACTAGATACTGTATCACGCTTTGTATGTTAGCCATACGATTTCTTTTTTTTTTTTTATACATATTTAAGGTCAAGTTTATAGTACGTTAGCGGTACGATTAATTTTGTTTTATTGTTTGCATCTTTTTTTTAATTTAATGCATACACTAGATACTGTATCACGTTTTGTATGTTAGCCATAAAATTTCTTTTTTACACATATTTAAGGTCATGTTTCTAGTGCGTTAGCGGTACGATTAATTTTGTTTTATTTATGTAACAGTGTAACGGGTAGTACTTGGCACGTTGGCTCAGAAAGCTCAAGTGGTAGAATGCCTGTGTAGAGTTGGGACAATCCCAGGTTCGAGCCCCAGTCCAATCGTGTTATATTCATTTATTTTTTGGCATGTCTTGTTTTAAGCCTTGCAGAACTATGTTTTCTACCGCTGAGGGTATATTTTGATCTGCTATTGATATGGCCTATTTTAGATACTGAGGTGGGCCTCAATTTACATAGAACAATATTTTGCCGAAACCAAGACTCAAACTACGAAATCCTCAATGTGAATACAACCATCATAGCGACTGAGTTTTCGGACTGACTTAATAACACTAACTGCTACTCTGTATAAACATACATAATGACGATATTTGGTTTCCATTTTGGATTGCCGTCTGTCTCTGTGTTGTAGTATCCCTGAATTTTTTAAAGCCTCCATTTTTTTAGCAACACAATTTCAGTATAATGTAGTAAGGTTGTGTATGATAAAGTAAACGAATAAACACACTGGTTTCCTTTATTGTGTAAAATATTTTGCTTACTGTTGGTCCTTGCGCCATAAATGTTTTATATTATTAATAGGCTATATTTCATACTTAGCTGTATGTTTATTGTTCTGTTATAACATAGAGCATTAAATTAAAATCAGTAAATGATGCATTCTGTTGGAGTTTGCATGACCTTTGAACACATCCAAAACTTTGAGGACGTTTATTGTTTTACTGTTGGCCGTATATCTTAGTCTGTTAGATTCATACTCAGTGTGCAATCAAGAAATCTGAATGTGGTCAATGAAATCAATTGTATGTTTTTAAACAAAAATGTCAGTGGTCCAGCTCTGAAATATAACTGTGGTCCAGGGATATGGGGTTGTATTTGTTTTTAAATGTGTGTGTTCCAGAAATGTTCTCATATAAAATCACGAGATTTTTAAAAAATTCCACCAAAAAAAACAAAAAAAAAAAAACAAAAACAAAAAACAATTAATAAAAGTCTTGGACTCTCTACTGCATTACTACCCATGGGCGAGAAAGGGTGGTGGGGTGGGGGAGTTGGAGCATAGCTGTCTGTGAGTTGAAGGAAATTGGGGTAACAGAAGAAACATCGCCAACCACTGAAGGCAGAATCGAAATTATATCAGAGACAAAGATAATTAAAAGGGATGCATTTTACATATGATACTTTGCCTAGTACTAGATGTTTGAGTATGCTTCGGCTAACACCAGTTGCTTATGTAAGTGTGTTTTTTTGTCGCGAGCAATCGATACACCAGATCCTTAGGTCAAGATACATTTTAGCACGAAACTCAACTAAATCTCCAGACTCCAAAATCTGCTATGATATTTAGGATGCATCTGTAGAGTCAAGATGAAGCAAACAAACAGAGCAATTATTATCAAAAATAGTGAAATCCGCTACGCTCCTCTATAACCCGTGGCCGCCTGTGCCGAGATTGACTCGTTTCTCATGAATATGCATAAACCTGATTAACCAATTACTGCTAGCGCGAGTAAATTTTTGTCGCTAGTG
The DNA here is from genome assembly GCA_029931535.1 of Margaritifera margaritifera. Lineage (NCBI taxonomy): Eukaryota > Metazoa > Mollusca > Bivalvia > Unionida > Margaritiferidae > Margaritifera > Margaritifera margaritifera. The sequence goes on from JAQPZY010001580.1 coordinate 3,409,499, forward strand.
TGACCCAACATGACCTTTCTCTTCCAAGCAAAGTTACTTATCGATCGATAGAACGGGCACTTTCATTGACTGTAGGAGATTGTTACATTGTGTTGTTGATGACGTATTTTTCTTTATACGTATTCATGAAAAACGAGGAAATTTCAGCACAGACAGCCACGTGATAAAGGAGAGTAGCGGATTATCCCCGTCGCTTGCGACGATGTGGCTCACCAAAGAGGCAAAATACATTCTGATCTAGATAAGAAAGACTTCAAATGTAGTACATCGTCTAAATGTCTCTCCGACTTTAAATAATTCATGAAGATGACAAATAGATTGAATAGGATGTGATATGCAAGGGATAAACATCTCTTCCTGTTCGTCTATTGCATCAATATTGATGGGGCTACAGACATGGTTTGCATCTGTTCGATGATTAAGGCAAATTGCATGCGATGTTCGGTTGTTCGATCGAATCTGAGGTGCTATTGTAATTGGATGGAAAAATAGTCCTACATTGGTACGTGAGGGGTGATTCCTATTATTAGGAAGCTGTCCTCAAATTAGATTGGTTTTGTTGATTTTGAATGGCACTTTAACATATTATTGGCTATATTAGATTAGAAGTCAGATTATTAATATATCAAACTTCAGGGCAATACGAGCAGTTCAGGGCGTATTTGAATTATAAAATCAAATGCAGAAAATACTAACATGAGTCAATAAATCCTAATTAGTAGAAACATAAAAGGTAAATTTATATTTCTTTTTATATATACACTTTTTATATATACAGGCTACGTATCTCTAGTAAATACTTCATAATATAGCAGCATATGTCTGTCTGTCTGTTTGTGTCTATCCATCCATCTATCAGACTGTCGATCTCCTTGCATATCTATCGGTCTATCTATGAAAATAGTTGTGTGACGTATTAATTGGATCGATTCTTTTACTAACAGTTTTAAAAAAAAATTATAACGCCGTTAAGCCCCCTTAGTTTGATTTTCAAAACTGCGGTTTCATTGCTCGCCACTCTTGGCGAAACAGGCATCATATGAGGGGAATTTTTAAAAGAGAATGGGGGTGCACGAATTGTCTCACTGTATGCCAACTAAAGTGTGTGAGAGAGAGAGAGAGAGAGAGAGAGAGAGAGAGAGAGAGAGAGAGAGAGAGAGAGAGAGAGAGAGAGAGAGAGAGAGAGAGAGAGAGAGAGAGAGAGAGAGAGAGAAAGGAGGGGGGCTTGGAATTGTCTCACTGTATGCCAACTAAAGTGTGTGTGTGAGAGAGAGAGAGAGAGAGAGAGAGAGAGAGAGAGAGAGAGAGAGAGAGAGAGAGAGAGAAAGGAGGGGGGCTTGGAGTAAATTAAAATAAAAACCCATGACTTTTCATTACTCAAGCTAAGCTAAGTTGCTATATATATCACCTATATAAAACAGTCATATGTGCAGCACAATATTTAGGTACAATTCCTATAAATACAGGAGTAGTCCCTTTTTATCTGAACATTAAGGTTATCTTTTTATAAATAACGATGCATGGAAGCTACATGTGTGACCAAACAATCCGTGAAGATTTAATTGTACTGTATTGCATTTGAACATGCTTTCGTATAATTTACTGAATGTTAATGACAGGTCTGTATTTGAAAAATCATCAATTTTTAATTATTTTTATTTTATTTTATTTTATTATACCGATGGACTGAATTGCAATATGCAATCGATTTTCAGCCATAAGGATAAAATAATTTTGTTTTTCTTCAAATCTACTTATTTATTTGTATTTTATCCACGGGATCAAAATAATTATTATTTATATTGATAAAACTATATATTTTTTTTTTGTTAATACAATCTATTATAATAAGCTAATGGTGCAATGTAAACACTACACGAATCGCAGACTTTTGAAAATATTGTTGAGAAATTAGAGGAAAACGTTTTTAATCGACTAAGGCTACGCTTAACAGTTTTCACGAAATTTCACTTCCTGACGCTAATGTCGTCTGCTTTGAACCAATCTTTGCGGCGAAAAATGCCAAAGATGAGGCGTTTGTTTCAGCTTTTACGCCCCCCCCCCCCAAAAAAAAAAAAAAAAAAAAAATCTCTGTCAGTTTAGCTGGTGGTTTTGTCATATTTTAAAGTCATGCTTATTCTGCACCCGTCTATATTCAGTTTGTGAGTTAGCACAAATGTTTAAAAAAACAGCCGAACCTGAATTTTTGCCCTGCATATGATCTGACAAACTAATTCATACAATACACCAACACTCGCATGGCGATTTAAGTACTTTAGTTTACCTTGCATTGACGAAATTTTAAAAAACTCTGACTGAAACAAAATTTTAATTTTCGTCTAAATAATTTGATACACACTTTTGCTTTCTAAAACCGGGCGTTCGCTTGGTTTCGCATTCGTGCACATTGATAATCATAATAAGCTAGATACCAGCATCCGTCTGGTACATACCGAGTGCTTACATAAAAGTAAATCACACCAACATAAGCATATCTGGATTCTTCTTCAAAAATTATGTGACTCGATAGGTCAGATGTGGGAATTTGCTTTATATTTCAAAATTCAACCCTGTGCAATGTTCGAAACTGGAATGGAACCATAAGGGTCTTAAGTACCTTTAAGGATTTCGTCAGCTTTAACAATTATGCTTTTTCCTCCTTTTTGTTAATATTTATTTCTGTCTGTAATAAAAGGTACATAAAACTTCATACGTTTTTATGATAATTTGTTTTGTTTTTGCAAGACATAATATTCACTCCGTGGATTTCGTGATTTCATTCCGAATTCGGGTAATTCTACATTGAAAACCTACTACGAAGTCCATGCCATTTTTGGGTTAGGTAAATGCTTGGATTGGATATGATATGACATACTTTCAATGGATGAACATCAGACCGGCTGAACATTTTAAATTTCATCTCAAAGATTTAGTACACATTTTTGCTTTTTTTTGCTTTCTAAAACTGGGCGTTCACTCTGAGGGCGTGGTTTTGCATTCGAGCCCCGTGATAATCATACTAAGTTAGATACCCACATCCATCTGCTGCATATTAAATGCTTAAATAAAAATGATTCACGCCAACGTAAGCATATCTAGATTTTTCTTTAAATAACATATGATCCTATAGATCATGTGTCAAATTAACACGGAACCCGATCAAGTCGCAATTAGCATGGAAGCTGATAAAATTGCTTTTTGAGATTTTATCATGTCGTTAGAATAATATAAGATTTAAATACATTTTCAGCCGTGTGCTATGAAAACTCAAAGCCTTTAGATGCTGGTTTTATATTTACAACTAATTGGAATGAATATATATTTTTTAAAATCTAAATTATGTTTGTCGTTTATTGATCAGAGGTCAGCGGTGAAGCCGATGAAAACTGTTAAGTACACTTCTTTGCAGATGGCTACGCTTTCATTTTTTAAAAACATTTTTTGTCTGCTCAGGTACCCGAAGGTAGAACTGAAGCTATCCTGGGGTTTGGAACATAAATCTAACACAAGTTTAATCTTTACCAACAATAGTGAGGAGCAACATGTCTGTTGGAGATGATCAATTTAGGCACTATATTTTAAATAATAAGACATTTCTTTCACGTAAGATCTTTAGAATACACGCTACAGGACATTATAGAAAAACTTAATTCTTCCAACACATACAGAATAACGCCCACGCAGTGGTTTATATATACTGGAATTGTAAAAAGTAATATAAGGAGAGAAACCGAAGAAAGAAGATAAAAAATGGTGTGAAATGCTCTGAGTTGGCTATGCTGGACAAAATTGGTAAAATAGATATTATGTATGGGAATGTCAAGGAGCTTACCGAATCTAGAAAGGTTGTGAATAAAAGCATAGGGATTAAGGACAAAGATGGTGTCTTGCTTCAAGAACTTGAAAAGATCCGCAACAGATGGAATGTGTATATCGAAGAATTGTATAATAAAGAAGGCAAATCCAGAATGGAGGACATACATTTCAAAAATGAAGAAAGTATTGGAGCTAACGAGAAAGAACCTGAACTAATAGAAGCGAAAGTGAGGAATGCAATCAACGAGCTCAAAGTTGGAAAAGCAGAGGGAGTTGACGGTATACCAGCAGAGTTTATCAAAAGTCTTGAAGAGAAAGCTGAAAAAGAGTTGAGTGTTCTGTGCAAAGATATGTATACAAAAGGTGAGTGGCCTGAGAATTTTACAAAATTGATAATAGTGGCGCTACAAAAGAAGCCAAACGAAGTAGAATTTGCAGACCACAGAACAATCACTATGAATTCGCATGCATCCAAAATCATGTTAAAAGTATTGATAAACCGGTTAGAGGCGAAAGCAAATTATTTCATCTGCAAGACTCAGTTTGGATTTAGGAAAGGATCAGGAGCGAGAGAAGCAATAGTTGTGATAAGGATCCTGTCTGATCGAAGGCTAGAACATAAAGAGGAGCTCTGCGTCTGCTTTGTTGATTTTAAAAAGCATTTGACCGGGTTAAGTGGAAAAAACTGATGGAGATTCTGAAGAAGATTGGCGTGGATTGGAGAGACAGGAGATTCATTACCAAACTATATATACAACAGGAAGCAGTAGTAAGAGTGGCAGATGGTAATTCCGAACCTGGACAACTTGGACGTGGTGTCAGGCAAGGTCGTTTGCTTTCACTTTTACTGTTTTCCATTTACGCAGAGATGATGATAATTGAAGCAATGGAAGAAGTGGAAGAAGGAATTAGAGTGGGAGGACAACTACTGAAGGATGTTAGGTTCGCCGATGATCAAGGAATGATTTCAGGATCAGAAATTGGTTTGCAAAAGTTGATGGACTCCTTGAATAAATATGGAAAGATATACGACATGAAAATTAACGTGAAGAAGATCAAGGCCATGAGAGTTTGCAGGGAAGGAGGTAAAGATCTGAATATTACAATCGACGGAGAAAGAGTAGAACAAGTGAGAAAGTTTAGATATTTAGGATCTTTGATCTCAGATGATGGAAGGTGCCAAGTAAAAACAAGAATTGGAATGGCAAAAGATGCATTCAACAAGAGGAAAGAATTGTTAATACAATAAATGAGCCAAGACCTAAAGAAAAAGATTGTCAAAACCATTGTATGGAGTGTAGCGCTCTATGGCTCAGACACGTGGACGATGAGAAAGGAAGGGAAAAAAAGGCTAGAAGCATTTGAGATGTGGATATCGAGGATCATGGAGAAAGAATGACCGAAAGAAAAATGGAAAGATCCTAAGATTGGTTGATGAAAAGAGAACTTTATTGAATGTTATACTCAAGAGGAAGAAGAAGTGGATCGGACACATTTAAAGAGGTGAAAGCCTGATAAGAGAAGTCATAGAAGGCAGAATGGAAGGAAAACGACCAAGAGGAAAACCTAGAATCATGCTACTGTACGATCTCAAGGAGAATAACTCATATGCGAACATGGAATGTAGAACGATGCTAAGGGAAGAGTGGAGAAGATGAATGCCTCGAACCTGCCTTAGGGCAGAAAACCAATGAATGAATGTATGTATGAGTGTAGCCGAGATAACAAAATGTTCATTAAAAGCAAACCGACGGCAAAGCCAAACATAAAAGGTAATTGTCAATATAAATAATTTTCTCATTGATTGACTATACTCGCGCGACACCTTGCGACAAAACAAAGGGAGATAACTTTTCATGTCTAATTACTGTATCTTCAAGATGAGGCAATGAAAGACAATATTGTCATAAATCAGTTATAAATCAGTAACTCTTGTCAAGGAATGATTCGTAACAATTTCCTTCCAGTGTAATACATGTGTAGTTTCTGTATTCTTAGCATACATATACTCTTTTGACAATATTTTGCCATGTACAGCCTTACTCGTAAGTTTTGCATTAATTGACAACACGTTTATTTTCCCGAGCATGAACTAATTTGGTTACATCACTGTTATAAAGTAGATGATTTTGATGGAAGTGACAAACGCACTTGTTTGTTATTGCGGTGGACAACGGCAGGAATTTCGCATAAACTATTTGTATTGAGAATGCTGATTAGCGATTATGTTCTATAATGGTCGATGATGGTCGACGAAATACACAATACCTGTATGAAACATGATGATATATCATCACATAAACAATACACAATACCTGTATGAAACATGATGATATATCATCACATAAACAATACCAGTATGAAACATGACGGTATATCATCACATAAGCAATATACAACACCAGTATGAAACATGTTGGTATATCATCAGATAAGCAATACGAAGACTTCTTTACGCTATGCAGGTTAAACACTAATAAGAAGGGAACCACTCCAAAACGAAAGTATGTGGACAAAATGGTTCAACAGTGATTTAAACCCAATCCTTGCAATTGCCTTAAACCTGTTATTTCTTACTGAGAACAGCCTAGCTAGCAACTGACTTATCACCAAAGCAGATATAACCACGCCCACTCATTATAATAGTCATAAAAACAGTTTTCCTTTTCTTTGTTGTTGTTGTTGTTGTTGTTGTGGGGTTTTTGTTTTTGCTTTTTTTTTACAATTGCCTTCATGTGAATTGATATAAATTCTGAGTATATATTTTAAAACATTTATGAAATATAGATGGAATATACAGAAGTTATGATCGTTTGAACTGATGTTTGATTTGTAGTGTCAGTCGCCTAGGTATCAAAGGATAGACCTGAATTGAGCCGACAAACTGTCAGTGACTGTTTTTACGTAATACTCCACGTATTGCCAGCGACAGTATTGGTCAGCAGTCCATTGGTGTCGGCATACATACGATTTTGACCAACATGTGGCTATTTATTAATTTTTATGTATGTTACTTATCACTTGTTTGATTGTTGGTTACTTTATTCACAGAATTCATCTGCCTGCTCAACACCCAAACACAGTGGTTCTGCCAGAAACGAACTGTGCATCGTTTTGGTGAAAAGAGGAAGCCGTTTGTACCAGTCATTTCTGGACTCCCTTATAAAGAGTTTCGATGGCATCAGAGTAGTAGTGAGACCCTATCACAATGTAACGTCACAAGATGATCTACGGTACCTTCCTAACGTCCGTCTTTACTTTGTCCTTATTGACGCCGAAAGCACGCACAACCCTGGAAACGGAACAGAGAAAGAGAAAGACATAGAAATAATGACTGTGAAAGCAGTTAAAGCAATGCCAGGTAACATGGAACTGGATTGTTTTCTTTTAGTTGATGCACATCCTTATGACTTTATTTTTAACCGATACATCAATGTCAGTCTTTTTTTATTATTTTTTTTTCTTTACCTAATTGTATCGTTTTAGAAATAAATATACTTGTACTCGAGGTCTGCTATAAAATCAATCTCAACAATGGTTGTCGTAGTTTAGTCTCATAACGGGAGCCGCAATTTTTTTTTTTTTTAAAATAATGAATCCTTAAGGTTTATATATGCAGCATCGTAGATAAAAGATAATACATTCTGCACTTTTAACGTCTTACAACTTGTTTTAGACTATCAAAAAAAAATTCTGAAAGAATACACAGTAATTGCAATTGTACGCCGTTCTACTTATTATTGTGCAAAGCTGTAACTCCATACTAGTAAGTTTATTGACACGACTTTAATATTCGCTCTTCAATGCCGTCACTCATTAGGAATCTCTATATTGGTTTAATTTCCTCTCCTAACAGTAATATTTTGCAACGGAGTTGGCACGAACATGTTTTCAAAGCTTGAGCGTTGCATCAACATGCGTGCAACACCATAATGTTTTAAGGAATTGGTTTTTAATCCTGCAAAATCCTGCACGAGATCATATTGTGTTTTTGACGAGTAACACAAAATCTTGTCTTTCTTTTTTCTTCAGGACACAGTGTGGTGATTATTGCTAATGATGAGGGTTCTAAAAAACTGACTGCTCATAATATGTACAATACATCCATTCGTCTCGTGAGAAACAACGAGATTTTACAGGCACTTGCAGCTGATGGTCGCCTCTTTAGTATCTGGCAGGAAATGACGTCCCATCAGATGAGTCATCTGAGAAGAGCCATTAAAACTGTTCTCAATACCAAACCCGTACTCAGATGATAGACTGACATCAAAGTGCACTTCTGTTTGTTATCTCATGTGAAAATTCAGTAACTTTTATACACGGGGATATGACTGACGAGCTCGCGACACACCATGAAATATGATGACGTAGTTATAAGGAAAATAAACAAATTATATTTCAGATACATGTACTCAAGTCGTAGCTAAAGAAAACCTCTTCATTATTAAAAGCTTTGAGGCACTGGTATGTTTTTTACGTAGACAGTACATAATTTGGAATTCTATCATGCAGTAGAATTATTAAAGGAGCAGACGAGATGTATTAGTTCTTGCATCACAAATTTCCGACATTTATAGAATACAATGTACAATTCTGCTACGAAACTTTGCAAAGCAAAATAGCGATGGAATGCTATAAAATCGTTATGGCATGTAAGGTACCGATGTTTTAAAGTGACTGTGTCGTCTAAGTGGAGTGGAACTCTCATCGGACAGAGAAATCTAAAATAAACCAATTCTAAAAGGAGAGCATGTCCATGTAAATAAATGTGGCTAATTCGGATTGTATTTAAACATGTGTACAAGGAGAGCATGTCCATGTTAATAAATGTGGCTTATTCGGATTGTATTTGAACATATGTGTAAAAAGAGAGCATGTCCATGTTAATAAATGTGGCTTATTCGGATTGTATGTGTACATATGTGTACAAAGAGAGCATGTCAATGTAAATAAATGTGGCTAATTCGAATTGTATATGTACGCGAATGGCGAATGTGTCCATGATAGAGTAACTTACTCTGATATAGGTAAAAGCAATCAAGGCGCTCATTCAGTGGGTGATGATAATAATAATTTGCGATTTATAATGACTTACTTGCGTACACAAATCTTGCTAATCTATATTGTCTCCTTTCGTGGTTGTTTCTAAGACTATATCTTCATTCACCTAGAATGGTAATATTTTAAATACTAATAATACTAATTAGGAATCTGATCTACATTAGTAGACATAGCACTACCGGAGGAACTCTCACAATGCACAGCGACCGTACCAGTTGTAGTGGAAGCACTAGAAGGAATGCCTCGAAAGTTTGGAGACAACCTAGAAACGCTAAATATAGCCAGACCCTCTTAAGAAAGCGGCATTCATCGGAACAGCAAGCAAGAATAAATACGAAAGGTCCTCGAGATCTAAAGCAACGGGAAGTGGTCCAATCCCAGGAGAAAAGAGCCGTTAGAAATACCATCAAAAGGCTGTGGAAAAGATAATAATAATAATAATAAAAATAATAATGTAGCGGAATTCTATGTATTGCCTTCCACGTCACATGATTCCTAACTCTAACCCGACAACAGGTCCTTGTGACTTACCTTTGCCAGTGGTGTGTAGTGATCGTCAAGATGAACGCAGCTGTAAAATATAATACCGATACTTCGAACAGTTTCAGGTAAATGCAAAACTTAACGTGGTCTGATGACAACACTAACAGCAACAGCTAGAACAACAACACCAGTTAGGGAAGAAACAAAAAAATTCATCGCTTTATCACCTATGCTTTGAAAACGAGACAAAAAATTGTCCTGTTTTATTTATATCTTGTCTCGGGGCTTAATTAGATCACAATGTAGACGTGATAAACCCAATGATGGACATATTCCTCTCAGATGATGATCCAATCGTTTGTTTAGAATTGATGAAAATGGCACCTACTGATGTACATCCTGGCTTGCAAAATGCACACAAACGGGCAGGACATTCCTAAATGCCATCATCTAGGAAGTCTCTCCTCCCCCGTGTGTTGAACAGAAAATGTCAGCAAAGTGTTTAATGCCAACGCTGATACAGTAAGAACCCATGTTTATTAGAACTCCTTGGCACAGTAAGAAACTTGTTGATGAGGACACAGAAAAAGTTCGGATACACGGGAGTTTGGATAAACGAATAGGGATTTATAATTTAACTATTACGTCGTCACTATCATTTACCTAATCAGAAACCGTTATTTGGCTCATTCGAAGCGGTGATTAACTCGGTTTTAATCCCTTTAGCACTCTGACTTTAATAGTGAATTAAATCCTTTTAGACCTCAATTTTAATTGTAGTACTAATTAATAACATGACAGCGTATATTCCCAAGATCTTCCAATATTAATGTTGAAAAATTATATGACAACATGACTGGCGAATTATTGGGCAACATGAAGCATAAAATCCAAGTAAGCCATTTTTTTTTTTTTTCGCCGATCGGAAAATTGGTCTACTCCAGTCTAACCTGTAAAAATTATGAATTGTATCATGTGGTGAGGATAAAAACATTACACACACATATACATTTTTCGTCCGATGGTCAACGGTGCACATTTTGTCGAACGGTCATGCATCAACTGCAGCGCTTCATCAAAAATGACAAATTCTCTTTGTTCGTTTGTTGACAAACTTTAGAACATATAACATTCACTGAATTTTTCAATCGATGTCGTCATTTTGTATATCCTAGAATGGACACTCATTTTTGTTTTAAAGAATTTGACCAAATTAACAAAACTGGTAATGGTTACTAAACTATCGTGTTTGTCCGTCAAACTTTCGTGTATGTCCGTCAAACTTTCGTGTATATCCGTCAAACAATCGTGTTTGTCCGTCAAACTTTCGTTTCAGGACCATAATTAAAACTCGTTCCAGACATATTTAGGAAATTTTGTACACATATCCAATTCATGCGCTAGAGGTTCCTTTTGCGGGAATTTTTGTCATTATCAATATATTTGATTTTGCCACAGACAACAATGTTGTAAATTTGCCAGATCTTTAACATTTTTTGTTTGTTGAGCATACCATTAAAAGCGTTTGATACATATTTATTAAATCTGGTACATGTATGAAACTAGTAGTCTAGTGGTGCCTTATGCAAGAAAAATATTAGCACCAATAAATTTGACGTTGCTATGGAAATAAGATTAAATTTTTACCAATTGGATCTTTTTCCAGAGCTTAACAAAACTACTGTTTTAGATATGCCCTTGAAACTTGCTGCGCATTCTAGACTCCTGCGTAGAAGTGAGTCTTGTCATTGAGAATTTTTCGATGTCAATATTTTTCTTTATATTGCCTGTGAAATAAGTTGCAATTTAGGAAAATTTGAACGTTTCCAGCGTGTAACTCAAGAATCTTGTGTAAAATATACATTGTTTAAAAAAATGGCATACACATGAAACTAAAGTCCCTGTGGTGCCTTTTCTTTTGAAATACTTTCCAGTGCCAATATTTTTATGTTTCCATGCAAAAAATGACGAAATCTAATCGTTGTACAGAGCATTGCTCAAAAACCATTTGAAATATGTTTAAGAAACCTTAGAAAAAATATCAGACTTGTGGATTAGACGAATTTTCTGCTGTGAACAATGTTCACTGTCAGCATTTTTTATATATGGGCTGGAGGGGAGGCAGGATATAGATGTGTCAGTGTCCTCGTTTCTTCGAAAATATACAGTGGACAAATGTTTTACATTTGCATAAGCCGTTTGTACATTTATTTACCCCGTTAAATGCTATTGTTAAAATATTTTCCAATTTATTTCCATATTTCGTATGTATTTTCACTTGAACAATCATTGTATACCAGATTAATGTTCTTGAATGTCTATTCCTTAATAAAACAAAAGAAAACAAAGCGAAACGTTGATAGACCGATAGTGCTCAACCAGTCCTTTGAAACTCTATCACTATAGTATGAACATATCAGAATATGAGAGAAAAAAAAAACGAAAAAATAACAAAAAAAATAAACAAATATATACCTTTATATATGTTTGCTTAAGATTTTTATTTTTCTTTTTTTTTTCCTCTTTTTTTTCCCCACATATTCTGACATTTTCTTACTACAGTAATAGTTTCCAAGGCCTGTGGCTCAAACTAGCTACTACATGTAACTACTAACTCGTGCCAATCCAATCTTTGATGCAAGTTGCGGTTAACTCCCTTTGACCTCTTGTTTGCAGTTATTATTCACGATACGTGTTACCTTTGTTCTAACTGAAACTTTTACAACTTCACAGAATACACATCAGGTCAACAAAACGACATCAAATACATAGTACGTCAACAAAACGACATAGAATACACAGAACGTCAACAAAACGACATATAATACACGGGACGTCAAGAAAACGACATAGAATACGCAGCACGTCAAGATAACGGCACAGAATACACATCACGTCAACGAAACGACATAGAATACACATCACGTCAAGAAAACGGCACAGAATACACATCATATCAACAAAACGGCACAAGCGTGGCAATATCACATTTTTGTAAATACAATTTTGAAGCACATATAAAATACTCTTAAATATCTTAGACTGACTGGAAAATAACAGTTAAAAGTTTCAATATAAAATATAGTGTTTAGTATGAAGGTTGGATTTCATCACTGCGACATTGTTAAGGTTAGTAGTTATTTTTGCGGGCAAATAAACTATTTTGCTAAGCCTGAATTTATAAAATTTTCATGGCAGAAAACGGTTGAAAAAAGAAAACAATTTAGGAGACAGTCTTTGTCAACAAGAATAAAAATAAATGGAGAGAGACAATTCAGCCATACAGCTCCCATTCAAACTCGCTCAAACGCGAGAACGGAAACACGCGTGCGCATCCACCGGTATTCTATAAGAATTTAAACTACAAAAAAAAAAAAAAAAAAAAGTACAATTGGATCCGAGAATTCTCAAAAACTAATATCTGTATAATGGTTGAATTCCAAAGCAGTTGGTGAACAAAATTGGGTTAGTAGGATACCCACTGTCAATTTTTACACAAGTAAAACTCATCACATGATTTGAGCTTGAATTCCACGTCACAGTACACAACATAAAACAATGACGTAATACACAACATTTTTGTAGTGCGCAAAGTGGTCCAGTTCTGGAATATATCTATGGTCAATATAAGGGTACAGAGTAGGGTAGTCATGACAGAACTGGCATTTCAATTAATTAGTCAATCTTTTTTATTTATTATTCTTTAGTTGTGCGTGGGATGTCAAGGCTAAAAGCCCTTACTATTTACAATTTGACTAGTGGTCCAGCCCTGCCATTACTTGCCCACTTGCCTATTTGTGAAATTTATTTGCCTGCTGGTTTTAGTGTTTTCAATTTATTCATCTTGTTATGGTGTTTGCGTTCAAAAATCAACTAGCCCCTTATTGAGTGAGAACAATAGGGGCACTATTTAGGCATAACTATTTAGATAGTGAACAAAGTAACTACTTATGCCAAAAGCAACTAAATGTCACATAGGCAAAAACACTACAGCAGTTAATTCATGGCTGTCCAGTAATGTTGGAGTTTTTCGTTGGATTAGACCAAGAAATATGATTGCAGGATGTCAAATAATGTTGGGATTTCGTGGAGAATGCCTAGAAATATTCGCGTGTAAGGCAGGAGGGCTATTATCACATCTTACATATTAAAGTGACCAAATATACTTTAATTATTATAAATGAAAAGATAAATATTCTCCTTATCGATACTAGGCACGTAGGGTTCGATACAAGGTCGATTAACTTTGCTAACCCCTGTTTAAAGCTACTAACCGATGCCCTTACCACGAGGTTTCGGCGAATTTTATGTTTTCGATAGGTAACGTGCTCTGACCTCCCACCTCACCATAAATGACACATCTAAAACGAGGTGGGAAAGGTCAGAGGAACTCCAAATAATGCGTTATGTAACCGATGCATTACTGAGAAATCAAATGCGGTCATATTTACTAACGTGTAGTGTTTTCTTTTCTCTTTTTTTCCTGTGTGATTTTAACTCGTACAAACAAAACAAACTTTTTATTATCTCATGCCTTATTTAATATCCATTCTCCCCTATACTTGTTTAAATTGAATCGAGAAACAAAACTTAGTATCCTTTTTTTCCATAATATTGTATTGTAATATTCTTTTGCCGCTATATATGTATAATGTACAACCTTTGTATGGAACGGACGTTTTTCTAAGTTGTTAGAACTTGTAGCCCAATCATACTGGTTCCGCTCAACATTTATTAGGTACTTCTGAAAGCAACACAGGTAAAGGTGAAGTTGCGTGCAATCGCAACAAGCATAATGGGGAGAATGTTGGCATAAATCTATGATACTTTCATGTACTGTGACTGAAATTTCTTTGCATGAGGTATTAGTTAAACAACACGCTGCCTAAAGAAGATAACTGAGAGAAATGGCTGCTCCCATGTGCTCGAGAAAGGAGCTTGAACTAGTCCAAAGTACACTAAATTTTGCAGTTATTAAAATACGGAAAGTGGATTTTTCCAGAATAGATAGTGCTAACTAATGAAAGTGTAATAAATGAATTATAAAATATATTTAAAAAAATAAAACAACTAAAAATGTTATCGGCTAGTTTTTAGTTTTTTCTTTTTTTCTTTTTAATTTACTTCCAAGCCTAGGAAGTGAAAATGACCAAGCGGAGCTACCAGTCTTTTGAGAGATGCACATCTGAAGTAAGGCAATCAGAATACCCTATAACCCCAATACGCCAACCAATCATACACCAAAATAAAAGAAATTAAAAATTAGTTTAACAATGCCTCAGATATACTGGATCTTTTTTAATAACCAGGATAATCAGTGAGGAAAACCTGGGAAATTATGTTTCTTTCAAAATCATACCTCTTGTGCAAAGTACGAAACTGTAGAACTATTGTAACGTTACGAACTTTTGGATAACTCTCGGCTATTTCTGCCTGACAAAAGTATGGCTCAGATATATGTCAGCGCAAACTTTACATTAAAAAAAATCGTACATTTTGTTCGCCGAAATTTTCTTTGCAAAAAAAGAAACCTAATTTATTCATATCACCTCGGCTATTTCTACAATTGGAATGACTGTAGGATTGTCCGAGATGCTACGAATGAAATAATAGTTCGATCAGGCGTAACTTCTCGTTTAATCCTTGTTTTATAAATAGCCGAAGTGGTTCAAATGGCAGCGATCGACATACATTCAAGATGTGATTGGTAGGATTTACATTGAAGTTGCGAATGAGTTACGGAAATAAAATAGGTGTGAGCTGAATATTTATTTTGGATTAGTGGTACATATGCCGACCAGTCTAAGTGCGAAACTAAGGCACACAATTTAGCGGCAAAACTACTTGTGACGTAAGTTTTAAGAGCCAATCACAGCACGCGCTCCCTGGCAACGTTGTTGTGCATGGATGCGATTGTCTCCTGAAAATGGTCTCCTGAGCACTGCCTGTTGAAGCAAATAGAAAAACAGCAGTATGGCAGAGGCAATGACAGGACTCTTGGCAGATGCCAAGAAAAATAAATTTTCTACAATTCGAGACACCCTCTCGGAGGATGGTAAGCGATTTATATGAAGTAAACACTTGTTGAAATGTGACCTTTGTCATGAAATCACTGCAAAAATAAATCAGGACCAACCTATTTAAAGTTCCTGATCTCAATTCTCCGATGTCTGTTAATGACACTTGTATTTATTTGTAAAAGAGTTGTTCCATTCAGACTAAGGGCGTGATAATTTTGCATCTGAACATCATCACATTGATTTTAGACACTCATTTTATTACTTAGCTATAGATTTACTTACTTAGATTCTTCTTCCAGTCATGATTACATATTTTGACGCACTTAAATACTTCCTTTCACCTTTTCAGAAATATTCTCCTTTCATATTGATACCTCTCATTAGTTTATAAACGTTAGTTATTTTAGCAAAGTATGCATAAAAAAAATGACAATGATATATTCCCTAATACTCTTCCTTGAATGCTTTCAACCAGACGACGCCTCGTCGGAAAGTTTGTGTATTACATCACCCATTATGACGCACTTCACAGAAGTCTATTCTTTTAGTGACACCATTGCGGGTTTAAAAACGATTTTGCAGAGGAACATCAATAGGACATAGAAAGCTCAAGTTTATGGGAAAAATTACAGACAGAAATTTAACTTGGCATTCCTAAAGCTTTTCTTACTTTTATCATTAATATGGTTTTGGTACAGATTTGTCGAAAGGAAAAAGAATCAAATTTGGAAAAATCATGATGGTATTATTATAAAATTGTTTAGTTATAATTATAAAATAATTAGATTTATCATGTGTCCTTTTTCCCAATACTTAATTGGCATTGTGAACATGCAGAACCTCAATCCTTGAATGTACTGTTTTTGGAACATCAAAAACTGTTTTGCATCCTTCACAACTTATTTATCCAGAATACAAATAATCACAGACAGAAGACATACAATTACAGGAGAAGGTTTTATTTTCATTTGTTATCATTCATGCCATTATCAAACAGATATTAAAAAAATAAATTGGTCAATATAAGTTAAATATCAAGAATGTCTTAAATGATTATTGAAAATTTACTGTTAAAGTAAAATTGCTTAATTATCAGATAAAAAATCCTAATACTTTGATTTAGATAAGCAAAAATGTAAAGGATACTAATTTAATTATGAAATATATCGTAAAAGTATATGTTTCTTGTAAATTTCAACAAATTATAATAACAAAGAACCACCTCTGAAAATCAGTTATAGCAGATCCACATCAAACTGTATAAGACTGTACACCTTTCCAAACAGTGTTACTAATGCAGTTATCAGCTGTGAGTCACGTTGCTAACACATGTTGAGTAGCAGACTGGATGCCTATTATGGCGGAAAGTTGATTTGCCCCGTCAGAATAGTTAGTAAGGATTTTTATGAGGACTTACTGATTGAAAAAAAGAGAATTTGTGAAATGACATTTTTTTCGTGGTATGTATCTTTGTTTCATTTCACAACCAATAAGGACAGGATTTTTGACAAATTTTTCTGTCTGTGCGACTCTGTGTTGATCAGTGTACATTAATGTTGTGGTTGTGACATAATTAAAAGATGCGTTCTCTCGAGAACTGGGAGTTTAGGACACTGCATCAAAATAGGGTAGCGTCAAAATAGGGTGTGGGACGATAGTTCATATATACTCAGTACCTGTCTCGTTGATACCATTATCCCACTGGATCTTGTGTGCGCCTCTTCGGTTTATATTGGCTTTGTAATTATCATACACTGGTTCTTGATTGGCACAGTATTTGTCTTGCTTGTTTTCAAGACTATTTCCTCTGGAAGATTGTTCCAGATTAAAGCTGCTCTTACTGAAAAACTGTTTTGTCTTATTGCTAATTTAGCTCTCAAAGGATAGGTATCTCTAACGCTGGATCTAGGTGTTACATTCTTCCATAGCTTGCTGAATGAGCAGGCTTCTCTATGTATAGTTCTGTCATATCCCCTCTGGTGCATCTGTAGCTCACTGTTGGTAATTTAAATTTCCTCAGCCTTCAAGATTTTCATCTTTGGAAGTTGTCCAATTTTTTTCATTTTGTTCAGTGACTATACTGAGCTTGCATGTCTAAGTGGGTCTTTACTAAGGTTTTGTATAGTGATGCTAATGTTTCTTTGCCCATAAATTGAAGAGTTCTTCTAAGTAATACAAACATCTGATTGACCTTGTTTACTTTTTTGCTTATATTTTCTGAACCTCAACTCTGAGTCAGTTACCACACCTATATCCTTCTCTTGGTTTTATCCTAAAGTGTGTAATTTTAGTCAGGTTGTTTTTTTGAGGCAATGTCCTGTATACGTTTGTTTACATTTATCAGGATGGAAACATGATAGCCATTCATCACTCCATTCAGCCAGTTTTTCAAGATCAACTTGTAAAGTGTTATTGATGTTATTATTCCTCAGTTTTTGATAATGAAGACTTTTGTGTCGTCCGCAAATAGATAAATTAGGGAGTCCACCAGTTCAGTTAGGTCGTTTATAAATATCACGAATAGTAATGGGCTGAATACAAATTCCTATGGTATTCCTGATGTTATATCCAACCGATCTGAGTGTTCACCATTAGTAACAACTTGTTGATGTCTATCTGATAAGAAATTTGAAATTTACTTTATAATTTGGTCATTCATGCTGTAAGCCTTTAATTTATTGATTAGCCATTTATGTGGAATAGTGTAGAATGCCTTCTGATAATCCATGTATATGCAGTCTATGGTGTATCCCAAGTCTATTGCTTTAATCCACTTATCCATAACTTTCAGCTTTTGTGATGAAAGTGATCTCTCAGAAATTAAGCCATATTGTTTGCTGGTGACTGGCAATTTATCTATCTTCAGTTTACTCAGCAATTTTAGCACACTTTCCACCTGTATGGTTAAGTCTTCCATATAATGTTTGACAGTGACTTGAATCTAGTGTTGAAGCATTATCCAATGATGATTAAAGTATACTTGCAGTACAGCCTGAAGTACTATTACCCTACTGTCCAAAGATCAGTTCTCACTACATACTAGTTGTTGCCATATGGGTAATATCTTATGAATTGACATGAATTTTTACTTATTATGCATACATGTAGCTTTATTAAGATCATTTTGTGAGGTACATTTAAAGGTATGCATTATTAAGAGTTCGCTTCAGTTTGTGAGATATTAGCAATATGGTGACAATTGATTCATGATGAAAACTGGTCCTCTGCCAGTAGAGTAATAGTTTTGCAGCCTCATATATTTATATTTGGGGGGAAGGAGAAATGAGAGAGGGAGGGAGCTAGTTTTCTTAATGATGTCTAGACAGAATTTCCTTCAGGGAGTAGGGAGGGGATTGGTTAGGCTAGACACTGGGTTTGGTACAGTTGTGATTCTCCATATGTAATTGTAATGATGGGTAAAAATTACATTTTTTAACTTCTGTCAGCAGTTTGTCCACTTACTAGAATATTTTCATTCACAAGCAGGAACTGAAATGAAAAGTACCATGGTGCAGTTCCTAAATTTGATATGATGCTAATACTGAATTAAAAATGATCCTGTTGACCTAGAAATTATCTGTAATGAATGTCATGAAAAATAAGTATCAGAATAGATATGTTTTATACCTTAGGAGTAATAATCAGTAACAGGCCTAATAAGCAATTTTGCTTAAACTCAGCCTGGTATCCAGGTAAATATATATATATATAGTAAAGCAACAGAAGATTTTAAATGTTTAGACTCATAATTTATTTTTGTATATTTCCAAATAAAGAAGATCAGGTCTAAGAATTATTATGTGTGTTTATAGTTTCCTGCTAAAAAAAAATAGGATCAGTTGTTGGAATAAGATTTTTCTTTAGTCATTTTCTTCCTCCATTTATTGAAAGTGAACCACCTTTTTATGACCTAATTTTATTCCTTTGAGAAAAGACCTTGTCAATATTCTTCAACAACATGATGTTATATGATAGGTATGCACTCTTTATATAAATAAATAATTTGTGTTTGTCTGATATCATTGGATGTAAATTTGAAGCTGACCATGATTAGCAAACAGTGTGCACAGGTAAACATTATTGAATCAAGCTTTCTAGTCTGTGTCCAGTAGGCACTTCAATATTGAGAGAAATAGTAAGTGTCTTAACAAGCATTATGTCTAATACTATTAACTACAAATGAAATGAAATATGGACTGGTCACAACATTCAGAAATCCTGAATTTGTTTTATTATTATTTTATTTTAATTATTTTGTATGCATATTAACAAAATGTGTAGGCTCAGCAGGCAAAACATAAGGTCAGTCAGGAAACCAAAACAATATATTGATTTTTCATTTGGGCCTTATATCATTTTCTATTTTCAGATGTTGCAGCAGTTTGGGAAAATGTATCAAACTTCATTGAAAAAATCATGTCTCAACAAAAGGTATGGAAAGAAAGAATAGATTATTTAGATTTATTATCATAAGCTTTAATGAATAGCACTTAATACACGTACAGAAATTGCATACTGACCTGGGGATGGGCAAAGAGTTTGCACAAAATTTCAGAAAAGTTTTATATGTCCAGTGGATTGGAGCAAAAGAATAAAACAATTCCAATCTAATTATTTTCATTTAACTGCAGTCTGGCCCCATGGCCCCTGTGTTAAAATCTGCAGTATGTCATATACCAAAACATGTCAACACAACATCAGGAAGGCTATCATCTGTGTCTTCACAATATAATAGATTCTCTTCTTAAAAAATTGGGATATATTTATATAACAGGGAAATCCAGTAAATTGCATCTTTATGGAAAGATTTTTAAAAAACTGATTTAAATGCAGCTCCTTATCCACTATCAAAATTTGTAATCATAAAAGCCTTAATTGTCTTCATTTAAGTTCAGATATTCTAATGTTAGAAATGGATAGATATAAAAACTTGAATATATTGAAGAAAGAATTGGTCACTTTTGTTGCAACAAGATTGAAGTTGAAACACACTTCTTATTAGTGTCAATCTGAGGTATACAGTTTTTATCGAAACTAGTCATTATATACCATCTTTTTTATTTGCTTTTCTCAGTGAGTAACTAAAAACTCTTGTTCACCCACCAAAAAATAATTTCAGTCT
This sequence comes from Margaritifera margaritifera, assembly GCA_029931535.1. Lineage (NCBI taxonomy): Eukaryota > Metazoa > Mollusca > Bivalvia > Unionida > Margaritiferidae > Margaritifera > Margaritifera margaritifera. Next base: position 3,430,001 of record JAQPZY010001580.1, read on the forward strand.
AGACTGGTATATTTATAGCATTTCTTTTTCACATGAGGCTGCTTTCCCAGAGATGTACATTTTAGTAAAATGCCACTTTCAAATATTGACCTTTATTTTATTTTATTACATTTCTCTCACTGTCAATATTTTTTGGAGTAGCAGAAATATAACTGCTATCAGACTTATTTATGCTTATTATTTAGAACTTATACTTTATCTTATCCTTTTGTTGTACACTATCTTGTGAAAGATGTTCTGTACAATAAGCTGTTTGGGTTGTGATAGGAACCAATGTTTATATGTTAAGGTATACTACTAAATTGTGAGAAAAAGAATAAATTTGTGTAGAAAAGATCATCAGATTTTAGATAAAAGAAAATTACTTTTACCTTATTCATTTGCATTATTGCATTACTTTTTATTTGACACCTAATTATTCATCAATGCATTTTTGTCTAAAGAGAAATCTTCTTCTCTTTTCCAGGGTGTTCAGATCCAAGGCCTAGGAACATTTACATTCTCACAGAAGAAATTAGATATAGGAAATAACAAATTTCTGCTGATTCAGAGACCAGTTTTTAACATCTCTGAGAAATTCGCTCAAGCACAGGGACTTCAGTATACTAAAGCTCATGTTCCAGGTAATGTTTTATATCAAACAGTTACTTCTAAATTAGAGTATTTTTTTTAAAATAATAAGTATTGGTTTTATAAGCTTATAATAGAATTTTAATCTGTACCAATAAAAAAGAATTCAAATCATATAGAAAAAACGAAAACAAATAGGTTCATATCCCCACCACCCTTAAATTGATGCACTAGTGCCACCATAATTTGATACACCACACATGCTAAGGTCAGTACAATTTTAATTTATCAGCAATTGATTACAATTTTAGTTTTGTTCGATGGTTTCCCTTTAAGTATGAATTATGAAATATTAAGCTATGAATATTGTTAAATTTCATTGTGAACAATTTTAGAGAAATAAATGTTCTAGCAGCTCTTTAATAGAATAACCTTTGTTTTTAGTATTATATGACTCCTCCCTCGCTCCCTGCCACGGCAACTAAAAACAATATAATTTTGTTGGCAGAGTACAGCCTCCGAGGTCAAATAGTAGCCATAAAGTAAGACTTGAATGTAATACCAAATACAAGTTAGATACTAAGTTAAGCAGAGGAAAAAAACTACTTTTAGAGTCAACAGCTACCAACACTGGAGTCAGATATCAAGATCATGTATGACTCATTATGTTTCTTATATTAAATTGAACAAGGATTTGTTATAATACAATTGATAGTAAGAAAAATAATGCATCCATTTGCAGGTCATATTCCAGTTGTTAAACTCAACTATGCAGCCTTGTCTTTTGAAAGTCCTTATGATCGCGATTCTGTGGAGAGCTGTGTGCGTGAAATTCTGAATGCTGTCACGAGAGCTGTAGGTGCTAAGAAGAATGTGGAACTATCATTTAATGGTATTGGAAGACTTTCTATAAGGGACTCTAAAGTTAAAATGAAATTTTACAAGGAATTTATCACTCAGATGGATGGAAGTGGAAAGCTCATGGATTCACTTCAAAATGTAAGTTATAACATGTTGTCAGATAATGTTGTAATACAAATTTCTTGCTTCATACCTTAATGTCTAATGCAGCTTTTGAAGAAATCTGTTGTGTAATTTTGACATTTGTGTCATGGTCTTTAGTTTCATTCCAGAGGTGGTTTGATGAGTGCAGTAACTTCAGCCTTTTAATCACCAACCAACAATTTGTTCTCAATATTCCCTGTTATAAAACATTACTTCAGCCTTTTGATCACCAACCAACAATTTGTTCTCAATATTCCCTGTTATAAAACATTACAGTAAAGTGTAGCTTCTGTGGGATACATGTACAGTGGTCCCTCACTATAAAATGTTACAGCAAAGTAGTTTTTGTGGGATACATGCACAGAGGTCCCACACTGTAAACTGTTAAGCTTTCCCCCATTATAACACAACTCAGTATAACATGATTCTGGATATAACACGGTACTACTATGGACCCCATGATCAAAATCACAGCAATGTATAACAATATGGGTTGAAAGAAAACAAGGTGAAACTTGGTCTTATATCTTCATTTCCTTTTCAAAACACCATTATTTAAAAAAATGTTTATAGTGCCTGCTATACCATTGTTCGATATATTACGCTATTCTCATGATATTGCTGTTCTGTACATATCACGGTTTTCAATATAATGTGGTTCAGTACATAGCGTGGTTGGCGGTTGTGGACCCTGGCTACCACATTATAATGAGGGAGAGCTATACAATAAAGCAGCTTTTGTAGGGTACACGTGTAGTGGTACCTTATCTATAAAATGTTACAGTGAGATACATGTACAGTGGCCCCTCACAATAAAATGCTACAGTACAGTAGATTTTGTGAGATACATGTACAGTGGTCCCTCACTATAAAATGTTACAGTGCAGTAGATTTGTAGAATACATGTACAGTGGTCCATCACTATAAAATGTTACTGTAGAGAAGCTTATGTGGGATAGATATACAGTGGTCCATCACTATAAAATGCTACAGTAAAGTAGATTTTGTGAGATACATGTACAGTGGTCCCTCACTATAAAATGTTACAGTACAGTGGATTTGTGGATACATGTACAGTGGTCCATCACTATAAAATGTCACAGTACAGTGGATTTTGTGGGATACATGTACAGTGGTCCCTCACTGTAAAATGTTACTGCATAGTAGTTTTTGTGGGATACACATGCAGTAGTTCATCACTATTAAATGTTACAGTGGGATACATGCACAGTGGTCCCTCACTATAAAATGTTACATTACTGTAGATTTTGTGTGATATATGTACAGTGGTCCCTTACTATAAAATGTTACATTGCTGTAGATTTTGTGGGATACATGTACAGTGGTCTCTCACTATAAAATGTCACAGTACAGTGGATTTTGTGGGATACATGTACAGTGGTTCCTCACTGTAAAATGTTACTGCAGAATAGCTTTTGTGGGATACATGTACAGTGGTCCCTCACTATAAAATGTTGCAGTACAGTAGATTTTTTTGGGATAAATGTACAGTGGTCCCTCACTATACAAAATTACATTTACAGAGGATTGTGTGGGATATGTGTACAGTGGTCCCTCACTATACAATGTCACAGTACAGTGGATTGTGTGGGATACATGTACAGTGGTCCCTCATAATAAAATGTTACATTACAGTGGATTGTGTGGAATACATGTACAGTGGTCCCTCACTATAAAATGTTACTGTAGAGTTTCCTTCTGGAGATTTTAGTCTTGGAAAAAATACCTGTGGAAAGTTTTCAATAGTATCTGACCGTTCAAGATTATCACCCCTTTCAAATACAGTGAAACATGTCTTGGGAGACCACCCCATTCTGCCAACAAAATGTGTTTTATCAAGACAGGTGGTCTGTTGGTAGAATAATAACATTATACAATTCAGTTGATCTATGTATGAAAATGTCTTTCATGGCATGTGGTCTTCCAAAAACAGTAGTTTTTTTATGACAGGTGATCTTCCAAAACTTTGGTCTATTATGAAAGGTTGTCTACAGCGGTGGTCATTTATGACAGTTGGTCTTCCAAAAAGATGTCTTTCATGACAGATGGTCTTCCAAAATAGTGTTCTTTCATGACAGATTTTACTGTATTGCAACAAAATACAGCATGCCCATGAAATACCATCTGTACTCACTTATAAGTCATGTCCAACTGCAAACAACATAGACCCTGATCTGCTGTAACATAATGATGTCCGACAATAGTTCACACATATTCTGGACCTCTGATAGATAGATAAATGGTTAGGAAGGTAGTTTCTGCTTTTAAAGCAAGAAAGATACCTACTGATTTTGTAGTCAAAAGGTCAAAGGTCAAGTCCACTGGAACATAGACATTTCATGTAGTTTTCTGTAAAAGAATTTAAGGTTTAAATCAAATAACTTCACCAGACTCTTTTGATCACTTTCTGTTATGACAAGGAAATACATAATTGGTACAGATGTTGAAGTTAAATTTTCAAGGTCAAGGACACGCTGACAGAGAAAATGGTTTTTATAAGCTTGGACCATAACCTAGACCCCCAGATCCATATTTTGAAGGACAATTTTCTTCCTTGACTTAATGCCACCTTTTTTTCTTACAACTGTTGTATCCATGGTGGCTGTTAGTTTTATTTAACAATTTAATTGAATCAGAATAGTTTAGATGCTTTTGTTAAGTAAATAGTCCTTTCTCTTTCAGCGCCCAGGTACAACAGATTCTGTGATATCAGATAGAGCTCCTTCCAGAATTCACAGTGCAAATACAGTTATTCTGCCAAAGTAAGTAGAGTACCAACACTAGCCCAGTTCTTGTTTGATTACTTTTTAGTTCACCTCTATAAAGTAGAGAAGAGCCATTGTTCTACCTTGGCATTAGCGTCTGCGTACACATATGTAAAAGCATATATACATATGTACAGTCTCACTGTCAGTCAGCCATTCTTTCTTACCAAGGTCATAGACAACAGTTTGGAGTAGGTATCATGGCACCTACCCCCAGAGGGGAGAATGTGGAAGGCAAGGGGCTAATATGTGTATAGACAGGACTCCATGGTTAAATTCTTGTGTTAAGCTCTTAACCATGTAGTTTTTTCATTCTGTATACATATGATTTTACCTTTAATCATGAAACTTGGTGAGAAGATGCATCCCAGTAAGTACTACACTGTTATTACACAGGTAGGTCAGTATGACCTATATTCATGCTTCATGAACTTGGTTTAAATTTTGCTGAAAAATAATTGCTTAGGCAATGTTCATGCTGGAATTATGAAACTTGAAAATTGTATGCATCTCTATAAGTATCAGACCCTTATGACAAAAAGGTCACTGTGATCTATATTTCATATTTGACTGGCTTTGACTAGGTTTTTGCATTAAGTTTTATTATCGCCATACAGGTATAAGTGCATACTATATACCTACAATCCTATCTAGAATCATGAAAATGTGTGAGGGGATGCATCTTGTGATGGTAACACCTGTCAGAATTTGAATCCTTTGAAAGTTCAAACATGGAAAGTTACTGAGAAAAATAATTTTATTTTTCTTTTATAAATTTAAATTTCAGCTATTTATCAAAACAGAATTTTAAACAATTTGAAAAGTTTTTTCAAATACTCAGGATTTGTATTTTGTTAGGTGAAAAATCAGCAACATTATATTCCATAGGATATATCTCCTATATCAAAATGTGGCTTTGCAGATGTAGAGAAATAGTCAAGTTGATGAGAATAGGGAGTACTGCACAATCTGCAATACTACAGTTTGATGAAATTACCAGTAAATAAAAATGCTTGATATGTTTTAAAACTACATTATTTACCTTAAAAACATTGTATCATTATCATTTGATGAGTAACATTTTATTCAGAAGAAAAACCATGCAAGCTATTAATCTTCATTGTAGATTCTATGAAAGCCGACTAATTACTGTACCCAGTTATGAGACAGTCATGAACAAATTAAACCAATCCATTGAGAATTTTATTTTCATTTCTTAAATTTACAAAACATGAAATAGACACTGATTACCTATTTATTTATAATAGCTTAACCTTGATTGTATTAAAACATGAATACTGTGTTCAGCTTAATAAACACTCAGGGCACTTAGAAAAATCAGTTTTGGGGTAAATGCTTGAGGTAAATTCTTATTATTAAAAGCAACCTCCCCTCCCCCCTTTTAGGTGAGCTACATTGATGATCAACAATATGAAATCATCTGAAAAATTTCATAAAGAACTAATATTTCCTTGAATTTGTTTTGTTTATCAACTTTGTCCTATTTAAATTTTTTTATCTTTGTGTAATGTTTGATAATTAAGTTTGGGATCAAGATCATGCTGAGCTTTTTCAACTTACTGTTTATAATGTGAAAAATAAAATGAAGCTTTCAAACATTCCTTATTTTCGGTATTAAAATTTGTGTATGCAAAGAAACTGCAAAAATAAAAAAGCCAAAAATGTACAGATTTATAGAAAAATCTGCAAAAATCAGTGTTCACAAATGCATTGTGAGCTGTGGTAAAGAGTAAAAGGTTTGGTTTAGTTTTGTGGCATTTAATGTCATTTTTCAGCACATGATAGACTATACATGGTGGCCAGTATTTTTGGTGGAGGAAGAACCTGGGAAGGCCCCGGGAAGAACCACTGACCCATGGGAAGCTACTGGCAAGCTTTCTCACATACCCACATTGGTTGAGTTGAGACTCAAACACACGCGGACAGAGGTGAATGTGTGAGTGATCTGTAAAGGCAAGCGCCTTAGACCACTCGACCCCCCTGGACCCCCCAAGAGTAAAAGTAAATGGATAGATGTAATGATACATACCAGACCATCATTATATATCCAGTTTGTTTGAGATGGCAATGTTTACAAGTGTCCACAGATGTTATATAATCCTTAATCTAGTCATTTTAATCCAAGAAGAGATATAAAATACAATAGTCTCTATTCCATTTAAGTTGATTCAGACTTTTCAAGAAGTGCTATGCCTAAAATCTGACAAAAAATCAAATTAAAGGGTGTCACAAGTCTTTGAACATGGGTGACCTGTCAGTCATTGTGTTGAAGCATTCTGTATTTAGCCTTGGTCTGTTACTTCAGAGGAAGCTGCTCCAGCCACAATATACAAGCAGTACTAGAGTTAGCTGCCTCCTCTACCATATATCTAAGCATAAACATGCTAGATGAAAAATGGACAGAGGGAATCTGTTAACATAACCTATTTTCCATCAGAACTTTTGAATAATAAGTAAAGCCATTCAGTAGAAACTTTTGCTAATTGCTTAAAATTTCAAAAAAAGAGTGTAGGGGTGCTTATAAGGGTGGGTTCAGTTATTAGGTTGTATACTGTCTTAAAGTGATTTGATCACCGTCATTTTCAGTATTGGATGGCATATCCTAGGCACAGTTCATTGTCCTAACCATTATTCTATGTTCACACTGAACTAAAATGTTTAGTAGACATGTTTTGCCTAGCTACATTACCAGGAAGCTGTTTTCATATGAGTTTACTAGTTACATTTATTCTAAATTATATCTTTGCAGTTTGATATTTTTTAAAAAGATAATATTTGTTTGGAAATCTTGATCAGAGCAGAAAAATGTAACTCATTAAAAATAGTGTGATTAGACCATGCAGCTGCATGATGAAAAAAAAAAGCATTTCACAAGATCTATAAAGTCAGTCATTTTATGGTGATTGCATGATTGAATTTTATAAACAAAAAATTTGATGTAGTAGCCTAACTCATGATCATTATCTTATATTAAAAAATCCAGACAGTTTTAAAATTCCAGCCAAATAAAAAAATAACAGTTGAAACAATAAATATTTCTTTGTCTGATGTTGATTAATGAAAGGAAATTCTTATGGCAACATTGAAATTGTTTGAATCTAGAATTAATAAATTTTAAAAAATCACTTAAATGAAGAATAAGAAGAGAAAAGCAGTTCTGTAATTTCTCAGTTTTCCTGAATTTTGTTAAAATGTGAGGTTCAGAATTTGTTGGTCATTTAGGTAGCATACCGGTATACTACATACAGTATGAACTATGATTGGTCATTTATAAGGGGTAGGTATTATACCGGTATACTACATATGAAGTATGATTGGTCATTTATAACGAGTAGGTACAGTGGCGTACTAAGGGCAAATGGCGCCCGGGACGACGATGATGGCCCAAAGGGCCAGAATACGAGGCCCGAATTTTTATCAGTTTTTTGGCACCCCGAGACCTCTGGCATCTGGGTCTACCGCCCAATCTGCCCCCCTGTTAGTACACTACAGGGTAGGTAGGCATACTGGTATATTACATATGAACTATGATTGATCATTTATAAGGGGTTACAGGTAGCATACTGGTATACTACATATGAACTATGATTGGTCATTTATAAGGGGTTACAGGTAGCATACTGGTATATTACATATGAACTATGATTGGTCATTTACAAGGGTTACAGGTAGCATACTGGTATACTACATATGAATTATGATTGGTCATTTATAAGGGTTACAAGTAGCATACCGGTATACTACACATGAATTATGATTGGTTGAGTATGTGTGACCTAATAACCTAACTGTATCCAATAAGGTGTAAATAAGATAACACCTGTTGGCCGAACTCATGGTGCACTGAGCAGGCTAACTTACCTCCATCTCTAACCAACTAACATTGACAGGTGGCCAATTAGGTTCCATTTTATAGTGTAAAATCCTTCCAACAGCAAAGTTTACTCCAATCTATATTTCATGTTTTTTACTTTTTTTGGTACATACTATTCCATCTAAAATAATAAAACTTGCAGAGCTGATGCATCTGTATAAGTTTTCTGTTTTTACTTCAAAATAGGTCTCTCTGACCTAGATTTCATGTTTCACTGACATTTCATATATTTTGTGTTTGAAGTTCATTTCTCAGGTACTTTTCATGTTAGAGGCATGAAACTTGATAAACCCTTACAACTAAAAAAGGTCACATAGGACCTCATTTTATGCTTTATTAACTCAGGTTAGGTTTTTGAGTTTAATTCATGACCACCTAGATCTTTGCATGCAAATATGAGGGTTATTTGGAGAGTTCCGAATATAGTGCACTGTACAACAAAATTCTTTATTAGTGAACAGTACATCAGTGCATCCCCTCAATGTACTCCCCATGCACCTAAACACACTTTCCCAGTCTGATTATCAAATTTTTAAATGCCATTTTGTATTCACTTTTTGGTATGCTGTTCATACACTGGCAAACTGCACTTCCAACCACATGGCAACTTTCAAATCGTCTGCCCCTCAGCAAATCTTTTTCAACGGGATTTAGACAAAAATCATTTGGGGCTAAATCAGGGCTGTATAGAGGATGTGGCAAAGTTTGGATGTCGTGCTCCTTCAGGAAGTCTGTCACGACTGCAGATTTATGTTCCGATGTGTTGTCAGGAAGTAGATGGATACCTCAGGTACCAGTGTGTGGATGAATGGTTCGATAGTGTTTCACAACTTTTGGAAACACTTTGGAGGCATACAAATATCCAGTGACATTTGCGGAGTCAGATATATGTATTTGGATGACTGGGCCTTTGCATAGAAAAATAATGCATATAAAACTCTCTTGATAGACTGACTACATAGAACAATTTGTGGTCTCTGCACATTTTTTCCAATCCAAATTTTATTATTTTATCTTGAGTTGGGTTGAAAAAGGTAAATCCATGTTTCATCACTTGTAACAATCTCATTCAGACATCTCCAGTCACTCTTTTCATATCTGGTCAGTAGCTGTTTGCCAATTTCAACCCGAGTCTGTGTTTGATCAGCTGTCAACAAATGCAATATCTATCTTGCACAAACCTTTCTGAGCTTCAAATGATTCTTCAGTATATTAAAAATTGCTGATGAATTAATGCTCATGATAATAGAAATATCTTCCACTGTGTATCAAGGATCTTCATCAATTGCCCTTTCACAGCAAACACTTACTACTCGCGAAACCAATCACAGACAATGGTCTTCCAGTACATGGGTCATCTTCTGTGGATTCGCAACCATCTTTAAAACAATGAAACCACCTCAAAATTGTAGGGTATGATAAAGAATTATATTCATAAACTTCATCCAAGTCGGTTTTTATATCAGTTGGAGAGTACCCTAAGAGCACTTGGATTTTGCAGTATTCTCTTTGCACAGCAGCAGAATTGTTCTTCTTCTCCAACATTTGTAGTTCACTTTCATTTACCTATGTTACATCACCTGCATATATCTGCAGGTGTCCAGCATGTTGCACATGCGGCTGCAGATCATTTTATAGAACATTATTTTGTCTATTAATCAGCATTACATTTATTGATAGGTTCAAAGAAACAAAAAAGTTATAACAAAATATTCAGAACTTTTCAAATACTCCTTGTAATACTATTGTACCAAGAAGGGATGTAAGAGTAGTGCCTTGCAAGGCAGTGTTCCTTATCCATGTAAAGAGATTTTAATTTTTTCACAGTACAATTATCAGCAGTCCTGAATACATGTCTTTGTATTTCCCAATATAAGTATGAGCAGTCCTGAATACATGTCTTTGTATTTCCCAATACAAGTATGAGCAATCCTGAATACATGTCTTTGTATTTCCCAATACAAGTATGAGCAGTCCTGAATACATGTCTTTGTATTTCCCAATACAAATGAAATATCAGCAGTCCTGAATACACGTCTTTGTATTTCCCAATACAAATATCAGCAGTCCTGAATACATGTCTTTGTATTTCCCAATACAAATATCAGCAGTCCTGAATACACGTCTTTGTATTTCCCAATACAAATATCAGCAGTCCTGAATACACGTCTTTGTATTTCCCAATACAAATATCAGCAGTCCTGAATATATGTCTTTGTATTTCCCAATACAAATATCAGCAGTCCTGAATACACGTCTTTGTATTTCCCAATACAAATATCAGCAGTCCTGAATATATGTCTTTGTATTTCCCAATACAAATATCAGCAGTCCTGAATACATGTCTTTGTATTTCTTGGAGTTTACAATAGCAAGATTTATTATTTTTAGGGACCACTGCATATAAGTTACAGATAAGTTGACCCTAGGTTTTCACGTCAAATTTGTACTTCTACTTTAAGGTTAAGATGTTTGCTGCATTCATGTGAAAAGTAGATAACTGTGACCTATGGAATCCAGGTCACTGTGACCTTCTTTACAGAAAATTTTCATAGTGACAATAAAATTATAATACTGTAATTATTGGGGCCCCACTTAAAAAAGTTGGCAGAGCCCTTTAGTAATCATATCAGTTCACCCACAAGTCAATCTGTCCATACATATGTCCGTTTGTCAACAATTTAATTTCCGTGAGATAACTTTTCTGGAAATTGGATTTTAGCCATTTTTTGGCATGCAGCTTTATATTTATATGAGACCCTAGAAGTTACATAGGAATGTTGGATTTCAACCAAATTGATCATGCATGTTGATATTGATGAGACCTTGAATGAGTTAGATTTCCATCATTCCACATCATCATTTAGAGGAGTTATGGCCCCTGAGCATATTTCTCCTCCTACCTTTTTTTTCCTAACACAGGTTCCTCTATTTAAGGCCCTGTGTTGCAAATAATAGGATCCTTTGTGAATCACCCATCACTAATAACTCTAGTTCTCATTTTTTTCCCCAAAGAATTCTAGTTTAATTTGATTTTTACAGTAATGAATTTAATATTTTCTATATCAAGTGCATTCAAAGCACCAGTTTTTGGAAAGACCAATTGGTAAGCCAATTAAGAATTCATCAGAATACAAGCTCTCTCCATTCAGTTAATGTAGTTGCATATAAGTTTTCTTGTACAGAAACTTGAAATTAATTACTGCCTTATGAAATAGAAAGTAATTAAAATAATTTGTGTTTATTTGCTAAACATCAATTTCTGAAGTATGTTCAAAATAATGTGTAGCATGCTGTAACATGCAAACTTTGGTACTTGGATATTCAAAAGGTTTTCTACCATATATACTTGCGTATAATCTGGGTCCAAATGCAAATAACATAGACCCTGATCTGCCATCGCATAATGCATCAGCAGATAAGGGTCTATGTTGTTTGTTCTACTGATTAGTCCTTACAAACTGCACAGACCCAAATCTGCTGGTGCATTATGGGATGGCAGATCTGGGTCTATGCAGTGTGCAGTTGGTATTGGCTAAATTAAGAAATTTGGCATATCTGGAATATTTATAGTTTTTTTGTGATAAAAACTTTGCATGTAAATTTTAGAATAAAAATGTTTGGATTTTAGTCACCACAGATTTTTGCATCCTTTAATGTCATTAATGATTCTTGCTACATACTTGTGATATAGTGGCCTTCCCCTTGAGAGGCCCTTCCCAAGAAAGACCACCCCTTTTATAAGTCCATCTTGCCTGATCCCAAAATAGTATATTTCAACTATTTTGTCCCCTTCATGTGTGAGGCCACTTCTTTGATAAGGCCAGCATTTCACTGCAGAATAGGTGGCCTCATAAGAGGAATACCAGTGTATTTTCAGAGTACCAGTCTGTAAGATCTAACAAAACTCAAGGAGTGACACTGAGATGGTCCCAGATTCCATGAATTTGTTTTCTCACTTGATGAGATATAATGGGTATATTGTTATATAATTGTTCAAAATTATTTTTACTTAATTAATATATGTGATATTATCTTTTTATTAATTTAAACATTTTCATTGATGAAAATGGTTATTTGACAAAAAGGATAAGAAAGGCATTCTCGAATTGACTAGACATAAAATCAGTGAACATTTTATTTACTTATGACCTTGGTATGATGAAATAAATTTTTTTAAACTGAATTTTGTAACAGAAACAACAAGTTGATACCTTAGTCTAACATTGGAAATAATATTCAATTGCATGATTGTTTATTGTTAAATTAACAGCCTTTGTTATATGTGTGCCTGTTCTGATGGTAACATGAAAATAAACTGATCAAGTTGAGATTAGAAAAATTTAAAATTTGGGAAACTGTGAAAGATAGGAGGTAGATGTGATGTACCCTGTATGTCTTCAATCATATCTGGCCCTCAAAACTTGTTGAGTTTGAAACTCAATTTGAAGACCAATCTCTCAAAATCAGATGAGATACTTGTAATAAATCTAGGTCAGAGACATTTATCAGTCTAGGAGAGGGACTCAAGTTATTAAAATCACGAAGGTTCTAAACTTTTAACTTGATTCTTACTAAAGTTACAGAATGAGTTTCTTCCTCAAAATATTTTGAAAGTATGGGTCCAGATAACGTATTGTAACTGTAGTGGTCCTTTGCTATAACACTACATAAATAAGAGTCCAGAAAATGTATTCTAACTCTAGAGGTCCCTTGCTATACTGCTACATAAATATTGGGTTAGAAAATGTATTGTAATTATAGTGGTTCCTTGCTATAATGTTACATAAATATGGGGTCAGAAAATGTATTATAACTATAGTGGTCCCTTGCTATAATGCTACATAAATAAGGGTCAAGAAAATGTACTGTAATTATAGTGGTCCCTTGCTATAATGCAGTGTATAAAATATGGGGCCAGAAAACATACTGTAACTATAGTGGTCCCTCACTGTAATGCAGTGTATAAAATATGGGGCCAGAAAACATACTGTAACTATAGTGGTCCCTCACTGTAATGCTACATAATTATGGGGTCAGAAAATGTACTGTGGTTATTGTGGACCCTTGCTATAATGCCATTTAAGGAAATATGGGTCCAGAAAACATTCTGTAACTATAGTGGTCCCTTGCTGTAATGCTATATAGATATGGGGTCAGAAAACATGCTGTAATTATAGTGGTCCCTTGATATAATGCTGTGTAAGGAAATATGGGGCCAGAAAACACTGTAACTATAGTTGTCCCACACTATAATACTACATAATTTTATGGTGTCAGAAAATGTACTGTAGTTATTGTGGTCCCATGCTATAATGCCATTTAAAGAAATATGGGGCCAGAAAACATACTGTAACTATGGTGGTCCATTGCCATAATGCTGTGTAAGGAAATACAGGGCCAGAAAACATACATTAATTATAATGGTCCCTTGCTATAATGCAGTGTAATAAAATACAGGGCCAGAAAACATACTGTAACCATAATGGTTCCTTGCTATACAGGTGGTACTGTGCTATAACACTACATAAATAAGAGACCAGAAAATGTATTGTAACTATTGCGGTCCTTTGCTATAATGTTACATAAATATGGGACTAGAGAACTTATTGTAATTATAGTGGTTCCTTGCTATAATGCTGCATAAATATGGGGTCAGAAAATGTATTGTAACTATAGTGGTCCATTGCTATAACACTACATAAATAAGGGGACAGAAAATGTATTGTAACTACAGTGGCCCCTTGCTATAATGCTACATAAATATGGGGCTAGAAAATGTATTGTAATTATAGTGGTCTCTTGCTATAATGCTACATAAATATGGGGCAAGAAAACATACTGTAACTATAGTGGTCCCTTGATATAATGCTGTGTAAGGAAATATGTGGCCAGAAAACACTAACTATAGTGGTCTCTCGCTGTAATGCCAAGATATGGGGCCAGAAAACTGTAACTGTAGTGGTCCCTTGCTATAATGCTACATTAATATGGGGCCAGAAAACATACTGTAATTATAGTGGTCCCCTGATATAATGCTGTGTAAGGAAATATGTGGGGACAGAAAACATACTGTAGTTATAGTGGTCCCTTGATATAATGCTGTGTAAGGAAATATGTGGCCAGAAAACACTAACTATAGTGGTCCCTTGCTATAATGCTACATAAATATGGGGTCAGAAAATGTACTGTAATTATTTTGGTCCCTTGCTATAATGCTGTGTACGGAAATACGGGGTCAGAAAACATACTGTAAATATAATGGTCCTTGCTATAATGCTGTGTAATGAAATATGAGGCCAGAAAACATACTGTAACTATAGTGGTCCCATGCTATAATCCTGTGTAAGGAAATACGGGGCCAGAAAACATACTGCAACTGTAGTGGTCCCTTCTTATAATGCTGTGTAAGGAAATACAGGGCCAGAAAACATACTGTAGCTATAAGGTCCCTTTCTACAATGCTGTGTAAGGAAATACAGGGCCAGAAAACATACTGTAACTATAATGGTCCCTTGCTATACTGTAACTATGGTGGTCCCTTGCTATACTGTAACTATGGTGGTCCCTTGCTATAATGCTGTGTAAGGAGATAAAGGGCCAGAATACATACTGAAACTATAATGATCCCACTACAATGATACATAAGGAAGTCGTAAAAGTGTACTATACAGTCATCTTATACTGGGGTACATGATTCATAGTATTACTGTTGCATAATGAAATGGGATCCATGACCATATCTACCTTATAAAAGATTGTATTATACTGAGGTACCTTATGGTGCGGGACAATTCTAATTATTGTCTTTCAGTGTATATTTACTCACAGGTGCAAATTGAGGAATGGGGTATCAATAGCTTGTAGTGAAACATGTGAATGTGATTAATGTTCAGCTCTCAGTTATGCATGCATTCTAATGAGAGACTTAAATTTAAGACTGTGTAGGGCAGGCCCAAGCTTGATCATTACAGATGAAAATGTATGGTCCATGACTGATGGTTTGTTGCTTCAAACCTTCATAATTGTGCACAGTACCTATATATATGTAGTATAGTATAGTATAGTATAGTATAGTATAGTATAGTATAGTATAGTATAGTATAGTATAGTATAGTATAGTATAGTATAGTATAGTATAGTATAGTATAGTATAGTATAGTATAGTATAGTATAGTATAGTATAGTATAGTATAGTATAGTATAGTATAGTATAGTATAGTATAGTATAGTATAGTATAGTATAGTATAGTATAGTATAGTATAGTATAGTATAGTATAGTATAGTATAGTATAGTATAGTATAGTATAGTATAGTATAGTATAGTATAGTATAGTATAGTATAGTATAGTATAGTATAGTATAGTATAGTATAGTATAGTATAGTATAGTATAGTATAGTATAGTATAGTATAGTATAGTATAGTATAGTATAGTATAGTATAGTATAGTATAGTATAGTATAGTATAGTATAGTATAGTATAGTATAGTATAGTATAGTATAGTATAGTATAGTATAGTATAGTATAGTATAGTATAGTATAGTATAGTATAGTATAGTATAGTATAGTATAGTATAGTATAGTATAGTATAGTATAGTATAGTATAGTATAGTATAGTATAGTATAGTATAGTATAGTATAGTATAGTATAGTATAGTATAGTATAGTATAGTATAGTATAGTATAGTATAGTATAGTATAGTATAGTATAGTATAGTATAGTATAGTATAGTATAGTATAGTATAGTATAGTATAGTATAGTATAGTATAGTATAGTATAGTATAGTATAGTATAGTATAGTATAGTATAGTATAGTATAGTATAGTATAGTATAGTATATTATAGTATAGTATAGTATAGTATAGTATAGTATAGTATAGTATAGTATAGTATAGTATAGTATAGTATAGTATAGTATAGTATAGTATAGTATAGTATAGTATAGTATAGTATAGTATAGTATAGTATAGTATAGTATAGTATAGTATAGTATAGTATAGTATAGTATAGTATAGTATAGTATAGTATAGTATAGTAAGTATAGTATAGTATAGTATAGTATAGTATAGTATAGTATAGTATAGTATAGTATAGTATAGTATAGTATAGTATAGTATAGTATAGTATAGTATAGTATAGTATAGTATAGTATAGTATAGTATAGTATAGTATAGTATAGTATAGTATAGTATAGTATAGTATAGTATAGTATAGTATAGTATAGTATAGTATAGTATAGCATAGCATAGTATAGTATAGTATAGATCATTGAAAGGTTTTAATATGACAACAAAAACCAAAGAATTTTAGCCCAGTTTAATTGTTAAATGCTGAAAAACATGAATAGGGTCTTGTGCTGCTACTGTTTTTATGAGGGCATTTGGCCTTTTATTTAATACACAAGAATGTTTTGTGAAGGTACCTGTATTCAGGTATACCATAATTGTTACTGCTGTCACTTGTTTTCTGTGTGTATTGCTGCATTGTGTGGACAATATTTATGAAAACACTTGTTATTTATATGATTCAGTTTTAGTCATTACTTCTGTATAATCTCAATATGCTACCACAATGATTTTTTGA
The DNA here is from genome assembly GCA_029931535.1 of Margaritifera margaritifera. Lineage (NCBI taxonomy): Eukaryota > Metazoa > Mollusca > Bivalvia > Unionida > Margaritiferidae > Margaritifera > Margaritifera margaritifera. Next base: position 3,446,847 of record JAQPZY010001580.1, read on the forward strand.
AAGGCATGCATTGCATAGCCTGTAAATGTCACAAATGCCAATAAATGTCATTTACATGTAACATCACATATAAAGTTGTCTTTTTATGTGACATTTACTGATGACATTACTGTTAGTAAAACATAAGTAAATGTCATACCTAGAAATTGTGATATTTACTGAGTGTGCTGCTGTAGATTTTGCAAATATCACAAGTGCTGGTAAATGCCAAAAGTGACATTGAATAAGGAGTCGGAAACCCAGTGGCATACCTTATGAAAATTTGTTTTCCTTTGCAATTAAAACACATAGTTGTCTGTCTATTTATCTGTTTTGAAACTTTTGACTCATTTCTAAAATATATGCATTACTTTTGAGAATAAGTAGTAATTTAGACTTTTTGGCACTACCTAAGCCAAATCTACTCAAACATTTGCCACTACACTTATAAAATAATTATGGAAAATATATGCAATGATAATTGTGGATAGATAGACAGACGTGCAGACAAGGAACATGATCAATCACAATATCTTCATGAAAGAACTAACACAGACACATACATTTTTTCTCTGAAACAATATAACAATTACCGTTGAGGTTATACTTACTCAACAGTAAATGTCATAATTTGGAATATTTATAGGTGAATTTGTCAACTGTAATTGTCACAGCAATGGTAAATGTCACAATTTAGTCATTTTCATAGCAACACTGCTGTAAGAGTCACCAATCAGTGTCATATATTCTGACATTTACCAGCATGAAAAGAGCCAGTAAGTGTCACAAATGCTGGTAAGTGTCATTTTGAGACATGTACAGGGGTTTGTGACACTTACATGTACAGTCACACAGTATTGAAAATGGCTATACTAGCCTTTTGTCTTTAATTTTTTGTATCCTCTAATTTGTCACTTACCATCAAAATTTTGTTGTTCTTTAATTGTTTGCACAAAGAACTTTAAAATGTTTCTAAATGTTTTGTATTGAAGAGTTAGCTAAAAATTAAATTAATTATGTAAAATTTACATCAGTAATTTTTTGTAAATCAGACAATGTGTTAAAATGCCAGTCCTCCTAACTTGTGTTTATGCAGCATAACTTGATCACTAAAGACGGATGGATTTCAACAAAATTTATCATACACCTTTATATTAATGAGACCTTGAATGAGTTTCATTTCCAGCATTCCACGTCATCAATAAGGAGAGTTAATGCCCCTGAATGCCGATTTTCCTAACTTTGGTTTTTGCACTCAGGTTCCTCTGTTAAAGATTCTGCCAAGCAAATATTTGTAGTATGATTGACCCTTTGTGATGCACCCATCACTAATAAGGGGCATCATTCTTGTTCATCAATAAGGGGAATTATTGCTTCTGAATGCCCATTTTCCTAACTTTGGTTTTCTAGCTACTTCAAGATCCTCTGTTAAAGACCCCACTGAGCAAATATTGTAGTGAGCTGGACCCTTTGTGATGCACCTATCACCAATAAGGGACATCATTCTTGTTCATATATGGGAAATTTCATACACAGACATACTACATTAAGTCTAGTTCCAAAGCTCACAAAGTAATTACCAGTAGTTATGTGTAACCATATGACAGTAGTTCCCTTTGGCACTTGAAACCCAATTACACAAGGATTTCTATGTAAGAGAAACTTGTAATAAAAAGATGATTTTCAAGTCTGGATTTAAATATACATTTAACTGTATATATTTCTACATTTTTTCAGAATTTCTAATAAAGAGGGTGGTGGCGGTGGTGGCCTGGCTCCAGTTGCTGAGCTGGATGAAAATGAATTTGGGGTTAGAAATGGGGAATCCCAGGGGATGCCAATACCAACAGAATTACAAGGATGGTCACAGGGTAATGCACCTCCCATGGAGGACTTTGTGATGCCAAACTCAGGAGCTGCACCTTATGTATACAACACAGCAGAGGGAATAGAGGGTAAGTTTGTACAGATGCACCTTATTCTTTAATAATATACACTTTTAGTGACATACAGGTCTGTGTAGCTTTTCCAAGAACAAAGGTGGTATCAGTCTTATGACGTACAGTGTCAGTGACATCGAAGTCTGTTGCGCCATTCCAAGTACAAAGGTGGTTTCAGGCTTATGATGTACAATGTCAGTGACACACAGGTCTGTTGATCCATTCCAAGTACAAAGGTCACATATCAGGCTTATGATGTACATTACCAGTGACATACATGCAGGTCTGTTAAGCCATTCCAAGTACAAAGGTGGTATCAGTCTTATGATGTACATTACCAGTGACATACATGCAGGTCTGTTAAGCCATCCAAGTACAAAGGTGGTATCAGTCTTATGACATACAGTGTCAGTGACATCGAAGTCTGTTGAGCCATTCCAAGTACAAAGGTGGTATCAGGCTTATGACATACAGTGTCAGTGACACGCAAGTCTGTTGAGCCATTCCAAGTACAAAGGTGGTATCAGGCTTATGACATACAGTGTCAGTGACACACAAGTCTGTTGAGCCATTCCAAGTACAAAGGTGGTATCAGGCTTATGACATACAGTGTCAGTGAGACACAAGTCTGTTAAGCCATTCCAAGTACAAAGGTGGTATCAGGCTTATGACATACAGTGTCAGTGACATCGAACTCTGTTGAGCCATTCCAAGTACAAAGGTGGTATCAGTCTTATGACATACAGTGTCAGTGACAGTGACACACAAGTCTGTTGAGCCATTCCAAGTACAAAGGTCAGGTATCAGGCTTATGATGTGCAATGCCAGTGACACACAAGTCTGTTGAGCCATTCCAAGTACATAGGTGGTATCAGGCTTATGATGTGCAATGCCAGTGACACACAAGTCTGTGGAGCTATTCTGGGCACAAATGACGGTATCAGGCTTATGATGACTACATTGCCAGTGACACACAAGTCTGTGGAGCCATTCCAAGTACAAAGGTAGTATCAGGTTTATGATGTACAATGTCAGTGACACACAAGTCTGTGGAGCCATTCTGGGCACAAATGACGGTATCAGGCTTATGATGTACATTGCCAGTGACACACAAGTCTGTGGAGTCATTCCAAGTACGAAGGTGGTATCAGGCTTATGATGTGCAATGTCAGTGACATAAAAGTCTGTGGAGCCATTCCAAGTACATATGTTGTATCAAACTTATGATGTACAATGTCTGTGATGTGCATGCAGGTCTGTGGAACCATTTCAAGTACAAAGGTGGTATCAGGCTTATGATATGCATGTCAGTGACATACAAGTCTGTGGAGCCATTCCAATTGCAAAGGTGGTATGAGGTTTATCATCTATGTAATAAACTAGATGGTGGCATAAAACATGAGGTAATGATTCAGGTTATAAAGAAATGTTTTAAGAAAAGAAAAATAATGGAAACAGAATGGAATTTTATAAAAATATATTTAAAAATCATAAATATACCAAATACTTTGTAAGGTATATTACACTTATCAGAAAATACAATTTGTATTTGTTTTCATCAATAATGGATCAGATTTAGGCTTTGTAGGACACAAATAATGTGATTTTTAAGACATCAGTACTAATGGATGTCCCTATAACCTCCAGGTTGTTTATTATATTATTACTGTACTTACAAAACCCTTAGCTGCTAACATGTAGGAATAATTTACTTTTAACTGATTTAATCAGTTTTGTTGTATTTTTAGAGTTTCTCCTGATGTATACATTTTTCCTGAATGTGCAATTACTGTAACAAAAACCCAACTTAGAAAATTGATCATGATTACAAAAAAAAACTCCATTAGATCTACTTCAGAATCAGAAGTTCTGTCATAATGCATTTGAATTTGAAACTGTAGCCACTACAAGAACAAACTCTCCATGTGTAATGCATACTCAACTACAAACAGTGGTAGATCTAGATCTGCCTTCACATAATGATTCTGTTGATCAGGATCTGTGTTATTAGTGGAGTGAATAGTGTAGACCTAGATCTGCCTTCACATGATGATTCTGTTGATCAGGATCTGTGTTATTAGTGGAATGAATAGTGTAGACCTAGATCTGCTGTCACATTATCATCCTGTTGATCATGGTCTGTGTTATTAGTGGAATGAATAGTGTAGACCTAGATCTGCTGTCACATTATCATCCTGTTGATCAGGATCTGTGTTGTTAGTGGAATGAATACTGGTAGATCTAGATTTGCCTTCACATAACGACTCCTGTTGATCAAGGTCTGTGTAATGTTAGTGGAATGAATAGTGTAGACCTAGATCTGCCTTCACATAATGATTCCTGTTGATCAAAGTCTGTGTAATGTTAGTGGAATGAATAGTGTAGACCTAGATCTGCCTTCAGATAATGATTCTGTTGATCACGATCTGTTTGTTGGTGGAATGAATAGTGTAGACCTAGATCTGCCTTCACATAATGAGCCTGTTGATCATGGTCTGTGTTGTTAGTGGAATGAATTGTGTAGATCTTCTGTCACATAAAGAGCCTGTTGATCATGGTCTGTGTTGTTAGTGGAATGAATTGTGTAGATCTTCTGTCACATAAAGAGCCTGTTGATCATGGTCTGTGTTATTAGTGGAATGAATTGTGTAGATCTTCTGTCACATAATGAGCCTGTTGATCATGGTCTGTATTGTTAGGTGAATGAATTGCATAGACCTAGATCTGCCTTTGCAGAATTCAAATCTGCACCCTTCTGGTCACAAGTGCAGCAAGCTAACCACTGAGTCATTACAGCTCCACCATGGATAAAAGTCTGAATGTACCAGGGTAATATAAGTATTGAATACCAGCTTGAAAAGGTGATTGCTTTAATAAACAATAAGAAAAAAGATCTATGAATATGGTTCTTATAACTGTATTGACACTGGTAGACATGATATACCTAGTAAGGTTGCTATTTTAACAAAGGCTCAATGTTATTAAAACTTCAGTCATGAATAATCTGTCATACATGACTGAACTTTGCTATTCAACTCCAGGGCTTCAATAAACTGATTTATGATAATGTCATCATACTGCAGCCAGTAACAGAGTTTATGGCCTGTACTGATATCATAATACAGGATCTGGTAACGGGGGTCCATTCTTATTACAGTTGGCTGTCAACAAATCTGTTGGGAACATTGCTTTCCACAATATAAGTTAACGCTGCAGCTCATAGCTTAAATACTTTAACAACCACTGCTGTGTTTGTTTTTTGTATGGCTTATGTAAACAAGCCTACGATAATGCAGGGCTAAATAACACTGAATTGATGTTTCTACCACCATAGACAATTTTTTAAATATGATGTGTATTCTGGTATATTCAATACACAGTTATATAATTGATTTATAAGCAGGGAATTATGTATGCAATAATTCATAATGATTTGAACATCTTTACAGATAGGGTTATATATTTTTGTAAGGACTGGGTCACCATTATCATTCTTATGTGCAGCAATTCTGGAATGTATCAGATTTTTGAAATTGTAGGCTACTTGAAAAATACCTACAGAATAATGTTTATGTGAATACAAATGGTAGAAATCAGTACACATGTATCTAAGGCTGAGTTTCCATTGTCCTTATCAACAAATACTACAATAAAAAATGTAATATTTATAATGCATTTATTTTTCCCACATGATCAACAAGCAATGCTAATTCAATTTATGCAGGTGCTCTTTTGCTTTTTGGGGTACAACAGTAGGACTGTAAAACCCTTGTTATTCCTATGAGGACTACTGGTTGGCCCAAAAGGGCTGTGTTAAAAAGCCATGAATGACACTTTATTCTGTTTCGAAGTTTCTTTCTTTCATCACAATCTATCCAACAACGATTTTTAAAGCTTGTTTGTCTCCTGTATGAAATAGTTCAGCCACACTATAGCAGGATTCCACATGGAATTTACTGTGAAATTCCATGCAGGAACAATTTAGTGCAGATAATTTGTACACCAAGAAATTTCCAGTCAGAATTAAATTCTAAGTGGAATACATCTGGAATGTGGCAGGAACCACCTGGAAAATGGGGTGCTTTTGGTTTATTTTGTTATTTTATGGCACAGGAACACAAGGAGGTTATTTGGTGCTGAGGAAATTGGAGTAAAGTGCCTTGTCCAGGATACACCTCTGTGGTTGACCTGGACTGATCTGATGGTAGGATTTGAACACACACCCTTTTGGTCATGAGTCCAGCTTGCAAACCTCTGAGTAATTGTGGCACCCACAAATGAGGTCGAATACACAGATTTTTCATCTTAATATATCAGTACAGAAATATTTCTGGTTGGACAAAATGTAAAGTCTATCAAGAATAATCTGGCAGAAAATGTATGGAATTCACCTGAAATTTCGCTGAACTCTGCCAGGGAAAATCTAGCAGGAATTAGTATGAGAATTAAAAATCTGTGGACTTTTTTTTACATTGCACCAAAATACAAAACATTCTGCTCTCCAATTTAAAATAGGAAATCTTCACTGTATACAAAATCACCAATAACCTGATATTGATTAATTCATGTATTGAAAATAAAACACATATTTTCACACCATAAGTATTATTTTGGCAAATACATGCATGATGGAATTTTAACAAAAAAGATTTTCTCTCTGACAGTTTATATATAAAACCCTTATTTTGCATAAGAACAAAAATTATTTTACAGTGATCTTTGCTAATATATGAAAGGAAATAGATATCCAACTACTGGTAATATCAACTGATAAAGCATTTTTTTCCAGTCAAAATTCTTATATTCTATAGTTTGACTTGCAGCAGCAACTTTAGAACTTCCTCATTAATGCAGATCAAGAAAGCTTCACTGGATCAAATGAAAACTTGTTTCCTGTTTTATACATTACCACATAATTAGTTCTTTCCTTCATTCTAATGTAGTCTGTTTCATGTATCATGCATTGCCACAGAATTATTTCTTTCCTTCATTCTAATGTACTCTTCACTATAAAGTAAGTTTCTGTTAGATTCAGGCCAGCTGAAACAGTGGAAAATATCATACATAAAAGTAATAGCTTGTGATCACTCATGAGACTTCTGCAACCGTACCAGTATGTTGCTTAGCTTGTGATCACTCATGAGACTTCTGCAACCGTACCAGAGTGTTGCTTAGCTTGTGATCACTCATGAGACTTCTGCAACCGTACCAGTATGTTGCTTAGCTTGTGATCACTCATGAGACTTCTGCAACTGTACCAGGATGTTGCTTAGCTTGTGATCACTCATGAGACTTCTGCAACTGTACCAGGATGTTGCTTAGCTTGTGATCACTCATGAGACTTCTGCAACCGTACCAGGATGTTGCTTAGCTTGTGATCACTCATGAGACTTCTGCAACTGTACCAGGATGTTGCTTAGCTTGTGATCACTCATGAGACTTCTGCAACTGTACCAGGATGTTGCTTAGCTTGTGATCACTCATGAGACTTCTGCAACCATACCAGTATGTTGCTTAGCTTCAGGATTTGTTTCCTTGTTGATTATGGCTTTTCATGGTTGATGAAAAATTCTTGCATGTAAGTGACAGCTGGTACATCCTTTTCTGTTTCCATTTTACACAACAGTCTGTGGATGCCATGTGTAATATCTGGCTTTATGGAATTCAGTGATTAATTCTCATACAATGCAAGAAGAATCTACAGAAAAGAGAGAAAAGTTGCAAAGTTCATGATTGATTGCATCCTTTTGTGGCTACTGTAATGAACCTAAATAATCAGACCCTCTAATTTTCCTGACGCCATATTTTCAAAATTTGTGTTAATTTTAAATAGTACACAAATTTATCTGGACACCAAGAAAGTTTTTTTCCAAATCCGATGAAAAGTTAAAAAATCAAGTTAATTGGAACATAAACTAAAGAATGCTTTACATGTACTCAACTGGTGATTGAGTAGTCAACCCTCAAGCACTGAAACCGCTTTGATTACCCTAGTCATCACAAGGATTAACTGAAGGTGTTGTAATAGGCAGCAATAAAAATAGCTGACATGTTCCACAACTCATGATCAAGCAGTTTACTAAACAAAGCCAGTTGAAGACAGTGGGCAGCATTATTAAATAAATCACTTTGATAACTGTACAATCAATGGTCATCAGCATTACTTCAAGCTGAGATGTGATTGTGATCTTTTATTTTTACCGCTGGAGAACATACAAAGGGAGACACAGCAGTCATGAACATCAAATCATAAACATTTTGATTACCGTCAAATGAAACCATTACCAGTTGTTATTAGTTGTTGTTATTACCGTAGTTGATTAATTGTAATTGTGTATAAATTTATTTTTATTGTATCATTTAACCAATGAAAGTTGAGTTAAATAAGCATGTGTTGAATGACTTTTACAAACTTTGTGCATGTTAAAAAACTTTATCCAATGAAATATCTTTGTTGTATTTATAAGGTAGATACCCACTCCCCTTTCATCTATTGGTTGAAAACATAATTATGGGTAAAGCCACTCGTATGATATTTTAACAGCACTCAATTTATTAGTTTAGTAAAAACCAGTTTTTCAAAACTACCATGACTGCAACATTCTACAGCGTCTTTTTGCTGCTCCCGAAAGGAAAAATCTATGCTCTACCACCAGAGAAGCCCTCTTTAGAGCCTTCAAAAAGAGTCAAAAATGTGGACCAGGTCAACCAACAAAAGTCCCAGTCCAGGCTGAAAGTGACAGTGCCTTAGCCTGTAAATCTTTCGGAAATTGCCACCTATGACTATACCAGGGATTTTCATGATATGGAAGCATCACCTAAAATTGTGGATGTTACGCAAATTCAGGGAAAATACAAGAAATGGACAGTATCAGAGAAGTGTGAGATTGTGAAGGAGGCAATGTTGGCTGGCAACAGCTGCAAAGTACAATATTTCCAAAAGCACCCTCAGTTGATAGAAAAATATGGATTTTTCTCTGTCTATTCAGCAAGCTCATCAGAGACCTATACCTGGCATTGGGCACCCACTGTGGTGCCCAGTGGAAAAAGAACAAGAAAATATGTCATGGATTCTATGCATGCATGATCACCATGTTCCTATAACAATACAAATGGTGCAGAACCAAGCTTGGACACTAATCAAGGAAGACTGTTTGGATGTTTATATCAATAAGCCGTTTAAATCTCTGCATCAGGGCAAATGGCTGTCTTACGTGCAAGATGAGATGCAGAAGCTTATTGATTATAATGAGAAGGGTGAGGACACCCCACCCACCCCAGTTGATCCCCCCTCCATCCAAGCTGCAGATGTTAGATTAGATTGTTTATGCCTACGAGGGATTACAAAAGTACACAGACATAGTAAGGTCAAGTTTCAAGGTATGCAGTGTTAGCAGTGCCATTAATGGAAGGGATGATCATCTGTTCAGAAAGGATGACATTTTAGAATCACTCTTTGATGCTGATATCAGTGATGAAGAATGGTTTGAAGATTTTGAACCTGAGGACTTAATGTAGACAATTCCTATTCTTGTTAAAGTGGATGAATTTGTGTGATATGAAGTGTTTAAACATACCGGTATATGCAGGTTATTATCTTTGTTTTCCCTTTTCCAGTCAGCTAAACTGGGTTAACATTTGTTTGTGATAAAGAGATTAACATCTCTGACACATGAGTTTCACAAGTTCTTTTAGTCTCAGTTTTATTCAATTGCATATTTCCCCTTGATAACTTCAATTTGGATGTAATCAGTTCAATGTTTACAGCAATAATACCAGTCCAAATAATGGTAATCTGCAACTAAATTCCTGAACCAGTCTAAGTGATTTGGCTATTTAGGGCGATTATCACCCTATTTAGATTTGTAGTGTTATGGCTTCAGGCATTTTAAAAGGAAATTATGGAACTTCAAAAGTGCTTCAATCCGTGACATTTTTATTTTAGATTGTGCGTAATTATCATAAAATGCTTAAGAAAAAAAAAAGAATTCTAAAACCTGAATATGTAATTAGATGTAATATACAGAAACTATTGTATGTTGGCCTTCAAAACCCCGAGCTAATAATTCAGTAGGGAATGGAAAGCCTACTTTGTAAGCTTTTTGAAAAAAAACCTTGGATACTTAGTGTGTTGGAAGATATCTGCCTAAATTTTGTATGGAACAATATTACTTTTGCATTAAGTCAGAATTAATAGCAGTGAATTGAATTGAATTGACTTAGATTATTGTACGAAAGATTTCATGTCAGTTTCTTTATTGACAATAAAGAAATAATAAAAATTTATTGACTTGTCTTATTTTTAAAACTAGCTGTTAGCTTGTTATTCTGATTTAGTACATTTCTAATTATAACAACATGTCCGCTAAGACAGGGTAATATTTTTGGTGGAGATATGTAACTATGGATACTGTGACTGTTGACAGCTATCTGCAGAGTTCAGATTTTTCTCCTATTTAAACTTTTCAGAAAATAGTCATGTGACATTGTTCTGACCAATCATTGCTTGTCCAGCACGACGACAGGTCTGGTTGTGCCGACCAGATACTCTACAACCAGTGACACAAACTGGGGATTAATTAGCATTACTTGTCTGTTTACACTAAAACAGTAGCAAATAAGTAAACATTTTGTATTATCTCTTGTCTTTCAAGGATCAAAACCTTTTAAGTCATACCCAAGGATGCTAGGCATTGGTTATAGAGTCAACAGGTACTAGTCAATACTTAAAACACTGAAAATATATTGATTAGCGTTAAAATAAAGAATACAATATTTACAATGAACAAGCGCAATTTCATAAATATGTGAAATTAGACGAATTTAGTGGTTGGAAACGGTCATGTGATCTAGCATCGGCCATCATATGGCTTCAGACATATTTTGTACCGTATATACTCGCATATATAATCCGATACCAACTGCAAACTGCATAGACCCGGATCTGCCATCGCATAATGTGCCGGCAGATCTGTGTCTATGCAGTTTGTAAGGACTAATCAGTAGAACATACTTATCCAATTGCAGATCAGGGTCTGTGTTGTTTGTATTTGGACCTGGCTTTACGCGAGTATATACGGTAGTTTAAGCTGATGATGTCATCAAGCTTAGTGCTGTTCAGATACTGATTTGGAATGGAAATTAAGTGTGATAAAAATATTTCTGAGTGTGAAAAATTAATATGAAGTAAGATTCTAACAGATTTAATGACTATTTAATGACTTGCAAGATCGAATTTGACAAAAGTACAGTTGGTATCCACATGACCGGTGATCACAATGGACACATAATGTGAATAAGTGCATAAATATATTGGGGTAAGTCATAATTTCTGTGTTTCCAATCACTTTATAATATTTAAACTTTATAATATTTAAATACACTCATTCAGTAGTATATAATCATTGATAGTAAAAATATATTTAATGTATGAAATGGAAAAACCCCCTTCCCAGTCTATTATCTTAAAGCTTTAGAGCCCCAGGTCTATTAGAATATGAATACCAGTAGATGTATATTATATAGGTGATACATTCTGTTGTCAAAAACAATCTTTATGTTATGAAACAATATCGATATTAGAACTGGTCACATTAGTATACAAGTTTCTAGAGGGACTTACCTGTATCACCAGTGGCAGTATATGTACGTGATGAGCAGAAAAACAAACACCACAAATGCAACAAAATTCTATCTATTTGTAAAATAAAACACTTAAACATTATTATGCAGGTGTTCTTTCTTTGCAAACAAGGATATAATGCAGAATAGTTTACCTACCTAGACCACTTCCGACTAGCGTCATATTAGCCAGGCACATCAATATATATTAATGATAAGAAAGGTATTAGTTTTGCTGACAAAATATTCAAATGAATTGATACATTTCATTAGTACATGAAAGATCTGGATAGAGATAAAAGTATTTATTTTTTTAGTCGCCAGATATTTGGGTTAAAGACGGTACTTTAGGAGATACATTTGAGAAATTAATATGTTTATTCATAGAAGCCAACTTATAAAATCTCTGTTTTAAGTATCCATCAGTCATCTTTAAGTGGCATTCATTAATAGTCTAATATATCCAACAATTAAATGAATATTCATCAACTGCCATGTGTCTTCATTTGGAATTGTTCTAATTTGTAGGAGTATCTTTGAGCTCATCATATCTTTTAGGTTTAAAAAAAGCACTAAAAATGAAGAGTGCTAGATGGTAATTGGAGTACTTAATATATCATTTACAAATCAGTGTAAATCTGACAAAGCTTCAAAAGCATCTCAGATCCTCTTCAAATCTGAAATGAGAGAGTGTGTCGTGAAATCTAGACATTTAATATGGCCATGAACAAAGAAATTACATGACCATTGGATTTTGTATCACACAGATTTTAATATATTTCATTGTTGTTTTGACTTGTGTTACAATTTAACACAAATTTATATAACACATTTAGGGTTTACTTATCAAGAATTCTGATGATTTCCAACTTTTTGTATTTCCCCTTCTTTTTAAGCTGAAATTCCCATTTTGTTTTTACATATAGCGGCACCCACACCTTTATTGGATCAAATGAGTCTTCATAGGCAGTACAAAACAATAAAAATAAGTTATTTAATTAAATTTAACCAGATAACTGTACAAATAAGTGATTATTTGTGAATTGGCCATTCTTTTGAAAGCAATTGGCAATTGAAAAGTAGGATTACTCTAGTTTGACAAGTAACATATTGGGAGTGAAGTTTGGCCAGAAAGCAAAATAGAGCTGATATGAAGCAAGTTTAAATCTTAATTTTAGAAAATGAAATGACAGAAATTCGTGCAAAAAAACTTAACAGGCAAGGTTTTTTTAACTGTCGGTCTCCTGTTGCATTCACTTGCTAAAAATCTTGATAGTCATGAATTATCCAGAAAATGTCCGCTTCCACTTTGTGCTGTTTGAAATTTTAAAGTCACAGTCTGCATTTCTCATTGGCATATCTTGCAACAGTCATTATGTATGATTTGAAAATATTTAAAAGAATTAAGCTATATTATTCATATGATAATGTACAGTATTTTAAAAAAATGAATTTAACTGTACAGCAGCTGCCCAGCCCCACCATATTGATTCAGAATGGTCAATGAATTAGCTGGTCTGCATGAGTTCTTTACAGCAGGAGCAGAAAGAGAATGACTGTTGTTTACATGGTTTGAAGGTCAGTCTGAGCAATCCAGGAAATAAAGAGAATGACTGTTGTTTACATGGTTTGAAGGTCAGTCTGAGCATTCCAGGAAATAAAGAAAATGACTGTTGTTTACATGGTTTGAAGGTCAGTCTGAGCAATCCAGGAAATAAAGAGAATGACTGTTGTTTACATGGTTTGAAGGTCAGTCTGAGCAATCCAGGAAATAAAGAGAATGACTGTTGTTTACATGGTTTGAAGGTCAGTCTGAGCAATCCAGGAAATAAAGAGAATGACTGTTGTTTACATGGTTTGAAGGTCAGTCTGAGCAATCCAGGAAATAAAGAGAATGACTGTTGTTTACATGGTTTGAAGGTCAGTCTGAGCAATCCAGGAAATAAAGAGAATGGCTGTTGTTTACATGGTTTGAAGGTCAGTCTGAGCAATCCAGGAAATAAAGAGAATGACTGTTGTTTACATGGTTTGAAGGTCAGTCTGAGCAATCCAGGAAATAAAGAGAATGGCTGTTGTTTACATGGTTTGAATGTCAGTCTGAGCAATCCAGGAAATAAAGAGAATGACTGTTGTTTACATGGTTTGAAGGTCAGTCTGAGCAATCCAGGAAATAATATACATCACTGGAGTGTATTGTGCAAGTGCACTGACCTCATGAAATAAATAAATAAATAAATCAGTTTTGAAGGGAAGAAATTATTTTGAGATCAGGATGCAGTATTTGATGTAAGCAATTCAAAGTTATTTTTGTTTTCTCTATACCACTTCCAGATTATATATATTATAATTTATGAAGTACACCCCTGCATTTTACATTTTAATGGCATTTGCTGTATCAATTGCTTCAAATATATACATTGCTTTGATAATGCCTGTTACTAAATCTTTACTGATAGTTACTGTAAAAAGATCCCAAAATATAAAAAACACAAACATAATACTATCTATGTAAGTTGTGAAGATATTATTTGCATTTAAATAAGATTAGAATGAAAATATATTGCACACCAGATTTAAAGTTGGTAACATTTTTGCATACTCTGTGTGAATATTAGAGAGCATATTAGTTTACACTATAACTTCTGTTAAAGAAATAGTAAGTTTCCAATGTGCAAAATTTAAATTTAACTGGAACAAACTTTTTAAATGTAATCATTGTAGGAAAGAAAAAGAACCCTTAATAAATGGAGACAAATCTACATCCAAATGTTATCATAAAGCTGGTAGGGGAGTAAATCGCAAATTGCAGAAAGGTTTGGTGCCATTGAATCCTAACATTTTTATCAAACTAAAAGGGTTATACATTAGTGTGTACCTTTGCAACCTGTAATCTGCAGCATTTTCAATTGAAAAAGAAAAACAGCAATATTAATATTTAAAAATCCATTACCACTTGCTAATTAAACCAAGTTTTACTGTCATATATACATCTCTCTTGTTACATATATATGTGAACAATCTGTTTTGTAAAACAAATACAGCTTCAAGACCATTTAGTTAGAAAACATTATCCTGAAATCGATGAAGGAAATTTATAATGATATACCACCCCAAAAAATCTTGGACTTTTTGAAGGAAAGAAGTTTATATAAAAAATGTTGAGCATGTATTTTAAGGATTTTATATTTTTTAACTTTTATATTTTATATTAGATATATTTTACAGAATTTTGACAACTTTACCATTTATCTTGTAGTAATTCACATTTTACATTTATTTGGAAGTTTTTATCTTCCTAAACTTTTGTACAATTATTCATTGTTGCATTTTTAGAATGTTACGTTTGATTGGCACTATATAGTCATTATTGTGCTGAGGTGCCGTTAAACTCTAATACATACTGAATAGATATCCACTATCCATTGTTTTGTCTAAGTTTCAAACTCCTGCATGATATTTTTTTAAGTTTCCTATTCCATCCACAGCAATTAATTCCTACTGTATTCAGTCTGGTTCTAAGTTTCCAATTCCTGCATGAATTATGTCAAAGTTCAATATTTTAGCTGGAACCAAAAACTTGAGCCAGAATAATTAAATTCTGCTTATCCTGGAATGATTTTGGCTAAGTACAAAACTGCTTCCCTGGCAGGAATTTCAAAGATCTGCCATATACATCTATGTTACAGCAAGAAAAAAAAATTCAGGTCGATTTTGCCTCCTTTCCTGCCAGTGTCCAGGTGGATTCATGATAGAACTTATGTTTGAAGGTATAGATGAAAGTGATATCATGGTTAACTTTCAGCTATATTTTTCATGTCAACATGGTTGCAACTATCCACATTCACATAATTCATTAGGTATTTTATGTTAACAATTTCATTTTCTGATCTAGGTCTTGATTATATTTTTCAGAACCAGAGTTTGGAGATGTGGCTACAGCTGCTGCCATTAGAAACATTGAGTACGCTGGAGAACCAATGGAAATGCCTGGTCCACTGGCCCATATCCCAAATGTCCCCACTGACATAGAGCACAGACCTGGTCAGTATTTGTTAAAAAATTTGTTTAAATGTGTTTAATGTCAACTGAACTGGGAACAGTGTAGACTTAAATCTGCTGTCACATAATGTGAACTCAATTGTGAACAGTGTTGACTTTGATCTGCTGACACATAATGTGAACTCAGCTGTGAACAGTGTAGACTTTACTGCTATCACATAATGTGAACTCAGCTGTGAGCAGTGTTGACTTTGATCTGCTGTCACATATTGTAAACTGAACTGTGAACAGTATAGACTTAGATCTGCTGTCACATAATGTGAACTCAGCTGTAAACATTGTAGACTTAGACAAGTCAGCATCTATGCTGTTCATTCTTTTTACGATTTTATGCAAATATTATATACCAGGCTGAGCTGCATCACAGATGTGGACCAAACTTTATGGATGGCTTGCACATGGGGTCCTATCAATTTTGAGTTCAAAAGGTCAAAGGTAAAGGTCAATTTGACTGAGAGAAAAATGGTTTATACACAAAAATTTCAGTTCTTGACCATGTACCTTCAGCAAAGTTTTGGTGGATGACTTACATGTTTGGTAAGAAAGAAGCCTATTGATTTTGGGTCAAAAGGTCAAAGGTCTGTGCATAATAACTTTCAATCTAAATCATGTATCTGGACCAAAGTTTGTGGAGGGCTTGCACTTGCAGTATGGATGAGGCTTATTGATTTTGGGGTCTAAAAGTCAAAGGTCATGGTCATGAGTTTTTGCAGAATAACTTTTGTTCTGGAATAAGTTTCTTGACCAGACTTTGTGGATAGCTTGGACTTAGGGTAATTAAGAAATCTACAGATTCTGGTGTTTAAAGGTCCAAGGTCACAGTCATGGCAAGTCTAAAAAGAAAACAATGGTTTCTACAATGTAATTTTAGTTCCAGACCTCATACCTTGACCAAAGGTCCAAGTCACTGAGACTCATTGGTCAATAATTTCCAGAGTCAACCATACCCTACTGGTGCCTACATAGAGGACTATTAAACACGGAGTGGGCATATAATGTGCCATTCATGGTACTCTTGTTAATGTTATGTGGTTAATCTTCAGCAGACATCATGGGTGGGGTTTCTCTCTTGTTTTAGTAGTAGTGCCTTTTGGTGGAGCATATTATGTTATGACTCTTTCTGTCCATGTGTCTGTCTGTCAGTCAGTCCATCCATTTGTCTGTTCACCTGTCTGTTAACTTTTTAATTTCTGCACAATAACTTCAGTTCTACAGCACCTACCTTTGCCAAACTTTGCATGTAAGTTCTTCTTGATGAAAGAAAGAAGCCAATTGATTTATTTTGAGTCAGAAGGTCATAATCCAAGGTCACTGTGATTGAAAGAAGAAAGATGGCTTCTGCACAATAACATTAGTTCTACATTGCAGACCCTAGACCAAACTTTGTGAATGGCTTGCACTTGGGTTAAGAAAAAAAAACCTATTAATATTGGAGTCAAAATTTTAAAGGTCAAGGTCATTGTGTACTGGAAAGAAGAAAAAAGGCTTCTGCACAATAACATAAGTTCTGCACCACAGACCTGGACCAAACTTTGTGGATAGCTTGCAGTTGGGGTAAAAAAAGCCAATCAGTTTTGGGGTCAAAAGTTCAAAGGTCAAGGTCACTGACTGAAAGAATAAATGTGATTTCTGCACAAAAACTTAAGTTCTCAGCTGTGTACCTTCACCAATGTTTGTGGATGACTTACATGTTGGTAAGAAAGAAGCCTATTGATATATTTCAGGTCAAAAGGTCAAAAGTCAAGGTCACTGTGACTGAATGAAGAAAAATGGCTTCAGCACAATTACATTAGTTCTACATCACAGACCTAGACCTTACTTTGTTGATGGCTTGTACTTGGTCTAAGGAAGAAGCCTGTCAATCTTGTCAAGGTTACCGTGATAGAAAAAAAGAAAATGATTTCTGCATACAAATTTTAATGCTTAACTGTGTACCATCACTAAAGTTTGTGGACAACTTACATGTTGGGTAAGAAAGAAGCCTATTGATTCTGGAGTCAAACGGTCAAAGGTTGAAGTAACTGTGACAGAAAAAAGAAAAATGGTTTTTGAATAATAGGCCACATACCTTGACCAAGGTTTGTGGAGGTCTTGTACTTAAGGTATGGATGAAGCCTATTGATTTTGGGGTTGAAAAGGTCATTGTGGCTCAAAGAAAAATAGATTTTGCAGAATAACTTTTGTTCTAGAGTTAAGTTCTAGACCAAATTATTTGGATGGTTTGCACTTAGGGTAATTAAGAAACTTATAGATTCTGGGGTCTAATGGTCTGAGGTCATGATCATTGTAAGTATGATAAGAAAATAATGCTTCTGGGCAGTAAGTTTAGTTCAAGACCACATACTGTAACTGTCATTGAGATTCACTGGTCAATTAGTTCCAGAGTCAACCATGCCCTACTAGTGCCTACATAGAAGACTTTTAAACATGGGATGTTTGTATGATGTGCCATTCATAGTACACTTGTTCTGAGTAGAGACCCTTTGATCATATTTACATAATATTTTGTTCATATATATATATATATATATATATATATATATATATATATATTATCTTTCATAAAACCACTCATATTCAGAATTTGTTTGCTGTGATTGATTGAATCCTGACAACTTTGCAATCTGTCAGCAAGGATATCATAAAAATTCAAATTAATATGACTAAATTTTCCCATGGCATTTTTGTTTTCGAGTTGCTATTGAGTTTTTTAAGGTTCTTTAATTCAGTCACTCCAAATCTTTGATTTTTCAGCTACCAAATGCTTTTTTAAAAACAGTAATGAATCAGTCAAACATTATCCTTCATTATATAATTATTACACTGTTTTTCCCTCTAATTGTGAGGGTCATTATATATCATATACTCATTTTCCTTCATGTACAATTACTATCCATAACATGAACTAATATTATCATGTTATTCCAACTGTGTTTTTTTAATGGTTTTATTTCATTAGGTCTGCATTGTCATTAGGTCTGCATTGAGGTACCTTGCTTCATCTCTTTCATCTACTTCATAGTTTTGTAGCATACATCAATGTTTTTTCTGTTATGTCTAGTTTTAGTTTTTTCAATACAATTTATAAATCAAAATCAAGAAAAAGCTTGTTTTAGCATCTACATGAAATTAACATGAAATGTTTCAGTCTCAGTCTCATTAGAAGCTGGTGATGGTCAGAATCAGGAGATTTAATATTAATAGCATAGCATGTCATGCATTAATTATGATGGTAAAATGGGGATAAGTGCCATTATTGTTCTTCATTTATTTGACATATCCTCCCCCATTTCCTTCTAGGATCCTTTTTACCTGAGATAAAACTGTGTAAGTATGTTTGTATGATTGGATATCCAGTGGAAACTGTCAATCTAACAAAACATTTACATATGATTTCAATCTTTTGTTGAGAAATATGCATGTCTGTCAAAGTGCTGTGTAAATATCAGTGTTTTGGTTTTGTAACAAAAGTTGGTGATTGGGTAAAAAGAAAGCATTACACTAAGCTAAATCAGAAATAGAAAAGCAAGCATTTCCAGTTGTTTTTAATATTAATTTTTCAAACAAAAATTTTCTGTTTTCAGTTTTGTGTTTGATTTGAATTGGGGTCACTAATTTTATGTCATAAGTATTGAAATGTTTATGAAATTCACTGTTTTATGGTTTTGCACCACAGAATTTGTTGAATTACACAAAAATGCATGAGTTGCAGATATTATGCTTGCAAATTTAACATTTATCAAATCATGGCATTTATTTGTGAATAGAAAGCTACTTTGCACAGAGAGCAATTTGGACTATAGGGGAAATTGCTATTTATTACGTAGAACATACATATTTCTCAAAACATTTTATCATAAGAATTTATGTCTAGAAATCTTTAGGGATCAAAACATTTTATCATAAGAATTTATGTCTAGAAATCTTTAGGGATCAAAACATTTTATCAAAAGAATTTATGTCTAGGGATCTTAAGGGATCAAAACATTTTATCAAAAGAATTTATGTCTAGGGATCTTAAGGGATCAAAACATTTTATCATAAGAATTTATGTCTAGGGATTTTTAGGGATCAAAACATTTTATCATAAGAATTTATGTCTAGA
This sequence comes from Margaritifera margaritifera, assembly GCA_029931535.1. Lineage (NCBI taxonomy): Eukaryota > Metazoa > Mollusca > Bivalvia > Unionida > Margaritiferidae > Margaritifera > Margaritifera margaritifera. The sequence continues at coordinate 3,466,551 of JAQPZY010001580.1, forward strand.
GATTTTTAGGGATCAAAACATTTTATCATACGAATTTATGTCTAGGGAATTTTAGGGATCAAAACATTTTATCAAAAGAATTTATGTCTAGGGATCTTAAGGGATCAAAACATTTTATCAAAAGAATTTATGTCTAGGGAATTTTAGGGATCAAAACATTTTATCATAAGAATTTATGTCTTGGGATCTTAAGGGATCAAAACATTTTATCATAAGAATTTATGTCTAGGGATTTTTAGGGATCAAAACATTTTATCATAAGAATTTATGTCTAGGGATCTTAAGGGATCAAAACATTTTATCATAAGAATTTATGTCTAGGGATTTTAAGGGATCAAAACATTTTATCAAAAGACTTTATGTCTAGGGATCTTAAGGGATCAAAACATTTTATCATAAGAATTTATATCTAGGGATTTTTAGGGATCAAAACATTTTATCATAAGAATTTATGTCTAGGGATTTTTAAAAATATAGAGATATAGATTTTGTTTTCATGGATTTTATTTACTATTTTGATTATATCAAATTAACCATGGTGTTTTCATTTAATTTTAAAAAAATTAATATATTATAACAAAATTCATTGAATGTGTTAAAAAAATATAGCACTTTTCAAAGCTTTTTAAGCTAAAATAATTAAACCTATAAGCATGAAAAAATGTTAAAACTCAACTTTGTACCATTACAGTTATTGAGTTTTCAAATGTTAGCAAGAAACCTAATTAAATGCATAAGTAAAATCCATCAAATTTAATATGAAGCACACATTAATTTTAGTTGGAGATCAGTTGCCATGACAATACATGTATTACATTTATAAAGAGGCCTACACAAACAGTAAAGTCTGGTGATACAGTATTTAGTTTGTATTTTCTATAGGAGAAAAGAAGTTGTTTAATATGGTTTTATGACTTCAATCGAACATTCATTTCTGAAGCAGAGACTTTTTACATAATTTTCCCATACACTTTGTAGGACATTTGCATCCTGAAGAATATATCTTCCTGACTAAAGATCCATTTATATCTTTGATCATTTATTGTACAGCCCACTTTAGTGGAAAATTAAGATTAGTAGTGGATGAGAGCCAATTTCCCTTTGGGCAGTTTTTCCACCTTCCCCGCCTTCTCAATGGGAAAATTACTCCTTGAGCAGCCATTTCCCTCTCTCAGAACCAGCAGCCATTTCCCTCTCTCAGAACCAGCAGCCATTTCCCTCTCTCAGAACCAGCAGCCATTTCCCTCTCTCAGAACCAACAGCCATTTCCCTCTCTCAGAACCAGCAGTCATTTCCCTCTCTCAGAACCATTTTTCTTCATAGAAAAAACAACCCTAGAGCCATGTTTTTTTCAAGGGGGAAACACTAGTCTAGAACCATTTTTCCTCTTTATATTAAACTACAGACTAATTTTCCTCTTGCAAAAGTAGCCCTAGAGTAGACTTCACCAGAGAAAAAACTATTCTAGAGCCTATTTTATCATAAGGAAAAGTCACTATGGGATGGTTTTTCCCCAAAAAAAACATTTTATTGAGATATAATTATGCAAAAGTAGCAAAATATGGGTTGTTCAGCTTCTGAGAGATTTGCCCTAATAATACAATAGTTGATACATATACCAGCATGCACAAAATTACATGCATTATCTTTTGTCACATTTTTAAAAAATGCCAAGTGGTTGATACATTTCAAGAAAAATTTGGGGTGATTGGGGCTGGTGGGTGTGTAATTGAGGAAATTCTGCTCTGGGGTAAAAAATAGTCCTAGAGTGCCTTTTACCCAGGGGAAAATAAACTCTAGTGTAGTTTTTCCTTGTAGAAAAAATTATTTTTTAGCAGAGTTTTGGTGAGGTGGGAGGGATTCTACTCTGGGGCTAATTTTCTGGTGTGAAAATTTGCAGTGGGAAAAAACTACCCTGCAAAACCAGAATCGGTATCAGCAGCAATTTTGTTAAGATTTGGTTGAAGTTTTTCATTTGCATATTTTTTTAATATTTCTCCAACCCCTTGAAGGAATCATTATGAAGCTAAGATAATGAATTATGTGACACACTCTCTTGCCCCTTTGACCTTAGGATCAAGGTTACAGCCAGAGAAAATCTGTGTTAAAACATTTTGTTACAGTTTTTCATTTACTTATATTTCCTTAACCCCTTGATGGATTCTGTTTATACTTGAAATGACTCATTTGAAACTCAATTCGGAAAACCCTCATATGCTCCATTGACCTTTGAGTCAAGGGTAAAGACAGAGAATTGGCTCAGAGATTTTGGTTTAAGTTTGTCATTTGCCTGTATTTCCTCAACACTACATGGATTCTGTTCATACTTCGAATAAATCATCATAAGGCAAAGATAATTCATTCTGTAAAACATTTTCTCGCCCCTTTTAACCTTAAGTCAAGGTCACAGTCATAGAAATTTGCATTAAGGTTTTTGTTAAAGCTTTTCAATTTCTTATATTTCCTTAACCCTGTCATGAATTCTGCCAATACTATTGATGTCCTATTATTAAACAAAGACAACTCATTCTGCAACACACTTGCTCAACCTTTTAACCTTGGGGTCAAAATCACATGTGTTAAAGCAATGAGCAGTGCTTTGGGCATGGGCTTGACATAAAGGCCTAGGCCTTGTTGTGAAAAAATTACTTAAAGTCTTTTGGAATAATCATATGGTTCAACTTGATGTACCCCACTTTAATTAAAAATGCCATACCTTGCAAATTTTCATAAAGACATTTAGGACAATTGTAGTTTTCTTGTTCCTACTGTTATTTTGGAAAGAATTTATTGATATTGGGGGCGCAGCCACCACCCATCCCTTTCCCCCGCTCTCCCCTCAGCTTCATATTAATTCTTTAAATATAACTAAGTTTAAAATTTTGGCAAACCTTCCCCCTGTTTTAAAAAAAAGATCTTGGAATAATCATACTGGGGAACAGAAACCTGCAAACTAGCTGGAAATTCAGATTTAAACTTAACCAATATTTTTGGGTTACATTTTGACCCTTTAATGAATGAATTTTCAGTGTTATCATAATAACTTTGTTTATTTTATGCTAGGCAGTGAATTACTGGATTTTCCGATTGAAATAATTGTGATATTTCACTGCAGTGAAAAAATATGATATTTTTTCACTGGCCATCAATAGACATTGATAACATTATGAGTAAGAAATTTCAAACTTTTTGTAAGACACTTGTGTGGTGTAAAAGTAAAGATGGCTGCCTCGCATCCACCGGGTTTAAGTCCAGCAATGGGGAAATATATTTTTTTTAAAAATTTTGTTTTAATCTGCTGTTTTACCTTGAATTGGGAAGGAGCATTATGTAACTATTTATATTTTATGTGCAAATATACACAAAACAGAGCAGAACATAAACGGTAAACTGCCGACATTATCGCACGGGATACAGCAAGAAATCAGCTACTTCAGTGTATTATACAAATTGATAGACAATATGCTTGAGCATAAAATAAAAAGAATATTTGCTTGCTTTGAGTGAATAGCTTCATATTATTTCTTTAAATATAACTAAGCTTAAAATTTTGGCAAACCTTCCCCCTGTTTTCAAGCCACTCGTGAAAATACTGAATTTTTCACCCACAAGATGAAATATATCCATTATTCACTCAGAAGAAGCAAATATCCTCTCTATAATCTTTAAATATTTTTCCTGGTTTGAAATGTTGTTCTTTTAACAGTTTTCCATGTATGTAGATTAGATAGTCTCTGTTAACATAATGGTTGAGCTTGACTGGACACAGCATAGACAGACTGTCACAAACATAACCATTTCCATACATAGCCCCATCTGTATAATGGATTCCCACTAGTACTGGAAAAATAACCATTTCCATGCATAGCCCCATCTGTATAATGGATTCCCACTAGTACTGGAAAAATAACCATTTCCATGCATAACCCTGACATGCTTAATTCTCTCTGTATAATGGATTCCCACTAGTACTGAGAAAATAACCATTTCCATGCATAACCATGTCTGATTCTTCTTGCACATTTTGTACACCTGGATTGTTTGATATATTGTCACCATTAGGGTTTGATCTGTGTTCATGTGATACTTGTATATTTCTCAGATCTCTAATATGTATTTTTTTGGGTGTCCCTGCCATACTCATTGTAGGGGTATTATATAGTGTTGTTTATATCAAGGTTCCCCCTGCCATATTCTATGTAGGGGTATTATAGTGCTGTCTATAACAGGGTTCCCCCTGCCATATTCTATATAGGGGTATTATAGTGCTGTCTATAACAGGGTTCCCCCTGCCATACTGTATGGAGGGGTATTATAGTGCTGTCTATATCAGGGTTCCCCCTGCCATATTCTGTGTAGGGGTATTATAGTGCTGTCTATAACAGGGTTCCCCCTGCCATATTCTATGCAGGGGTATTATAGTGCTGTCTATAACAGGGTTCCCCCTGCCATACTGTATGTAGGGGTATTATAGTGCTGTCTATATCAGGGTTCCCCCTGCCATATTCTATGTAGGGGTATTATAGTGCCGTCTATAACAGGGTTCCCCCTGCCATATTCTATATAGGGGTATTATAGTGCTGTCTATAACAGGGTTCCCCCTGCCATATTCTATGTAGGGGTATTATAGTGCTGTCTATAACAGGGTTCCCCCTGCCATATTCTTTGTAGGGGTATTATAGTGCTGTCTATATCAGGGTTCCCCCTGCCATATTCTATGTAGGGGTATTATAGTGCTGTCTATAACAGGGTTCCCCCTGCCATATTCTATGTAGGGGTATTATAGTGCTGTCTATATCAGGGTTCCCCCTGCCATACTGTATGTAGGGGTATTATAGTGTTGTCTATATCAGGGTTCCCCTGCCTCACTCTGTGAAGGGGTATAATATAGTGTTTATATCAGGGTTCCCATATATCATGAATTTTGTTTTCATTGAATAATTTTTGAAAGACTGCACATATTTAAACCAAATTTGGTATGGAGCTTGTAATATACACCTCAGAGAAATCTGATTTTCAAATTTGGATGATATGAACAAAGTTATGCCCTTTTTCTGTTATTCTATATTGGCAGTGGCATTTGTGTCCTGTGGACACACTTTTAGTTTAAGTGATTATTGAAAATGTACATTCCATTGAAAAAATACATAGAGATATTTAGCTCAGTTGATATCAGCTGTACTTAACTGATTGTAACATAGACTCTGATCAGCTGATAATGTTAGAAGCAATAAGCATGATCCTTTTATGTTTACCATGTCAAGGGTCAGCCATTCTCCACTTGTACTGATAATTCAAAACATTATAGTGTAGTCATGTCTATCTAATGCCCATTTTCATATAGAGTTAAGGAACATTTAACCATTTTGATGGTGTTGGGTTTATACTCTAATAATCTAAGTTGATTGCATATACATGTAGTTCTAATTTCACCTGTTTGTAGAGAAAGAAGAATTTTTTCTGTTTCACTGAGTAATAATTGAATTTTCATAGCTAATGCCATACCAGTAGATAGGACATGCTGTTATCTGTGTTAAGATAGCAGTCCTTTTAGAATATTATCTGTGTAAAATAATTTGCCATTATATATACAGGTAATTCATTTGTAAATAGCACAGCCCAAGCTAGTATATATGACAACTCACATTTTTAATAATGGTCTAAAGGGTGAATGTAGGGTTTTCAGAATTTAAATAGTGTCTCAGCTTTTTGTGTTGCTTCATATTTATAGAATTTCAATAATATTACAGGAATTGAAGTTTGATATTCATTGTAAGGGCATTGCACAATGCCTGTTGCACAGTATCAGTACCAGTGCACCTGGACTCTTTTATTTCCCATAGATCTGTACAACTTTTTTTTCAGTGCTAATGACAATCTATTGGAGAAAAAAAAATGTCACAAAATTAACAGAAAAAAAGACAAATCAGACACACAGTGTACAGAAATAAAACAATCAGGCGCACAGATTCAGACATGTTCTGATGCTGTGTGTGTATTGGGTCTGTAACACATTAGTGGAGACAGACATTAATTCAAGAAACTACTGATCCTGTCTTTCTCTTGATTCCCAGTTTTAGTATCTACATTTATTCATGATTTTTATCACAGTCTTAAGGTGTCATAATGTTTCTGTCTTCGACAAACAAATTTTAAATATTTTGTAACAATTTAAAGGTTTAAAAAAGTAACTTATGTAACACACAAAACATATGGTTTACTACAACACTGAGATTGAAAAGCATTTTTTAATCCAAATATTTATTACCTGTCATTGCCCCAAAAATATCCATTGGTCTTCAGAAATGTATCTTCCCATGCAAAGAGGACTACCTTATGTCCCAGAGAGGAGTTCAGAATAGAGATTTTGGATAAGGAAAGTGTAACATGCCTGGTCTGAGCAGTTTGAGGTATATTTTCTGTGCTTTTATCCCTTTGTAATTATTAAAGATATAGGGATTCGTCAAACTGAGAGTGACACAGATATATTTAAGTGGGCAAATGCCCCCTGGGCGAGTCCAAGTCACAACACTACACTAAGTATAATTAGGGATGATTGCTTATGAGTGTTGGAGTATTTCACTTTTTAAAAAAATGGATATTTTTACTTAGTTGAGCATCCAAGTAATCAAAAATCATAAAAAATGTACAGGTTTGTGTGCATGTTCTTGTGCTACTACTACTGTATATACTCGTGTATAAGCTCGGTCCAAAATGCAAACAACATAGACCCTTATCTGACATTGCATAATGCACCAGCAGATCAGGGTCTGTGCTGTTTGTTCTACTGATTAGTCTTTAAAACTGCATAGACCCAGATCTGACACGCATTATGCAATGGCAGATCTGGGTCTATGCAGTTTGCAGTTGGTATCGGCTTATACGTGAGTATAGATGGTAGTTTAATATGCATTCCTAGATAAGGGTCATTACATAGAAGAGTATGGGAAAAATTTCCCTGTCGCTAATTGTCCCTAAAATAATAGCTGAATGAGTATTTAAAAATTCATAAAAAAGGCACATGTTGAAGATCATAGACTACTCTTGTCAAATACTCAATGAAAGGTATATTGGTGTGTCCATTTTTTGGTATGACAAATTGTGCCCAAATCAGTTTTTTGCTACAGAAGACCTGTGCAGCCAATTTATGGCAGGCTGTAATCTCTATAGATTGACCAAGGTCTTGTATACCTTTCATTAATTTTAATTATTTTATTTCACAGGACTGTTATTGCGATTAATAAAACTGTGTAATGATTTTTCTCTTTTATTATTTAATAGGAAACAGAAGTTGTAACCACATCATTTTATGTACAATCTCTCCCCAAGTTCTTAGCGCTGTGATGTACTTTGTAAAAAGGGAGGTCATATCAATGATATTATAATGTAATGATCACATCATTTTGAACCGTGCAGTAAGTGTTGATTTTACAAAAAAGTGGTCTACCTTAATGAAAATAGAATGAAATGGAAACCTTTTTTTGTGCATTAATTGCCAGATCCAGTGTTAAAACATAAAACACATAAAACATACAATGACTACAGAGCTTGAAGTGGGTTACTATCAAAACCATGTGGTGACTACAGGGCTTTTAGTGGGTTACTGTCAAAACCATGCAGTGACTACAGGGCTACAGGACTCATGAGGGGTTACTGTCAAAACCATGCAGTGATGACAGGGCGTGTAAGGGGTTACTGTCAAAACCATGCAGTGAGTATGGGGGTTACTGTCAAACCATGCATTGGCTACATGATTGTAGTGGGGTACTGTCAAAACCATGCAGTGACTAGAGGGCTTGTAAGGAGTTACTGTCAAAACCATGCAGTGGCTACAGGGCTACATGGCTTGTAAGGGATTACTGTCAAAACCATGCAGTGACTACAGAGATTGCAGTGGGGTACTGTCAAAACAATGCAGTGACTACAGAGATTGTAGTGGAGTACTGTCAAAACCATGCAGTGACTACAGAGATTGTAGTGGGGTACTGTCAAAACCATGCAGTGACTACAGAGATTGTAGTGGTTTCACTGTCAAAACCATGCAGTGACTACAGAGATTGTAGTGGGTTACTGTCAAAACCATGCAGTGACTACAGAGATTGTAGTAGGGTACTGTCAAAACCATGCAGTGATTACAGGGCTTGAAAATGATAGAAGTACTTTGTTTGGAAAAATATGACATTACAGTCATGTCATAGTATTTTAGTCAGTTCTTGATTGTAACATCTTTATTTGTGGAAAGTTTATAACATTGATATGATGGAGATATGCAACTCTGTCAATAAATTTGATACAAATTGTTATTATATAGATTGATTGTTTAGCCTTGTTTAGTTGAGTAAACAAGTTACCACTATCATCTAGGCTGCACAACAATGGCTGTAACTAGTACCAATGTGGTCATAATGTGACTCGACACTTATGTGTACCAGTATGATTATTATGCTAAACAGAAGTACTAATTAGAATACTGTATTTAACTTCATAATGGTAGACATCACAGTTAAAGGCAAAGTCCATTGCTTTTAAGACCAGGCATTAAAGGCAAGTTCATCTTTTCCCAAAACACTTAACATGAAATCTAGCAATATCTTCATGTACGTTAGTATCATTGTCTATATGTAAATCATATAAAAGCACCTAGGTCTGAAATGTTCATATTTAATGGCCAGAAGCACTTAGAAAATTTTATAAAGTGTAAAGAAATTCCACACATTTTAAAGTGATTAGAAAATTCCACAAAATCAGTGAAAAATCCACAATTTGCAGAAATATCTGCAGGAGTTGTTACCCTGGAGTTACTTGTGTTAAATTATTGCACAGATGTTGTGTGCAATCATTACAGCTTTGTTTCAAATTGAATTAAAGTAGATTTCTTCTATACAGTGTTTTTTTTAATACTTTTAAATTTGTGAAGGGATGTGAGCTTCAGTTCGCAAAAATGAATAGTTGAAAACTAAAATAGATGTGACTTGTATAACTCAGCATAGGTTTGTATTTATACATGTATATAGATTATCATACATTCCATAATACTTGCTGTTGCCTTGACAGTAGTGTTTTGAGTTTATGTGCTTCTTAATTGAATTGATTAAAAATTTAGATCTGGAAAGCATCCAAATTATTGCCCTATTACCAGTAGTAAGCGTAATAAAGTGTAAGGTGAAAAATACATGCACAGGTATTGATATATACACAGCCCTAGAGACTTGCAGGTGGAGTAGAAACACATAAATATTTGAGGAGAATGGGCTGTTTGAAAGTCCTATAGTTTATAGTCTGTTCAAATCTCCACCAGTTTTACCCAGTTTAGGTTTTCTGTAACATTTAAGTTTAGGTTTTCTGTGACTTTTGAGTAGAATCCAAATTCTTGTTCTTTAAAGTTTCATATTTAATGTTACCAAAACTACGTTCCTGAGACACTTAAAAAAGAACCTCTGTTCTAATTGAAACTGAGGTCTCATTAGTTAGTCACTATAAAAAAAGAACCTCTATTCTAATGGAAACTGATGTCTCATTGGTCACTAAAAAAAAGAACCTCTATTCTAATGGAAACTGATGTCTCATTTGTCACTATAAAAACCTCAACAACTCTCAGATATTTTTTTCTCTTGTCGACACTTCCAAATGAAAAATAGTATTCTGAGACAACTGTATAAATTTTAGAGAAGAGTAAATAAAAGGTTTTAAAAAATCTTCATTAAATTTTGAAGTCTTTTAAATTATTGAACTTTACTTAAATGAACATTTAAATTCAAATTTTCTCAACAACACAATATGGAAGTGACCTGTATATACATTTTAAAAAATCTTAAAAATCTTAGAGGAAAGAAACTTAGTTTAAAATCCCTGATCAGAAATCATCCTTAATTGGTCTTATTGCATTGTCATAATTTCTCGTGTTCAGAAATAAAGTGAGGATTGTTCTTGAAATTCCATTTTTCAGAGTTTTCTCTCAATTAAATTATAGAATGTGAAAAATTGTAAGCTTTGATTCTTACATACAAGACCAAGTATTCTCTCCCTTAGTTTTGTTGCATATATGTTTTATGTTATAATTTATTTCACATTGAAATAAGACTTAACTTAAACGGTATATATTGAATAAGTATATTGAATAAGATACAAGAACTTAAATGGTATATATTAAATAAGATACAAGAACTTAAACAGTATAATTTTGAAATAAGATACAAAAACTGAAATGGTATATATTGAAATAAGATACAAGAACTTAAATGGTATATATTAAATAAGATACAAGAACTTAAACAGTATAATATTGAAATAAGATACAAAAACTGAAACGGTATATATTGAAATAAGATACAAGAACTTAAACAGTATATAGTGAAAAAGACAAACTTATAAATGATTCCCTGCTTCATGGAATTAATTATTCAATGAAATGTGTTTCAGTTGGCTTGAATGATCTGCTGACTTCTGAAGTTATGTCCCTTGCTCATGGAGTGCAAAGAGAAGAGTTAGTTTGAATTTTAAAAAATTTAGCATTCAAGTTATGATAGTACATCTGAATGATGATCCAGAGCCAGAGGATTGAGGATTGACATAATTGATGGATTACTCATGTCTTGTCATAGAAATTCTTTCCGCTCCTTTTAAAAATCAATAAAAATCAACAGATAAAAGCATTATCCACTAATAACCATGCAGACAAATTTGGAAACAGACTATAGATTGATGAGCAGCATTGGCAGATCCCTTGGTGATGAACCTGTTGCTTTGATCAAAGTTGTGATTTTGTTGCCTTAGTGATTGTTGAAACTGGGCAGCAATAGAAAAATCCTACAAACTATTCTAGATTATTAGAATCAGGACGTGGAGTTTTACTTAGATTTCGAATTGAAACAATTTCCTATATCTTTAATAGTTTTTCTTTGCTGATTACACTTTTTCTGCCCAGAATATTGGGATTTAATATCTAAAACAGTTCCAGAAGAACCTTATATTTATATCAGAGGAATTTGACTTTTGATCAAAGAGCAGCAACAATGTCCATAATATTCATAGGATGTAGTCCATATCGTAAGTAATTATATTGTACAGTAGACTGTATCATAAGTAATTATATTGTACAGTAGACTGTATCATAAGTCATTTTATTCTACAGTTGTCCATGTCATAAGTAATTCTATTATATAGTTGTCTGTATAATAGCTAATTATATTGTACAGTTGTTTTAATTTTGTTGTTAGGAATATTTTGACATTTTAATTGCATTACTCTGCTGATGCCACAGTACAAGGTAGTCCCTTTTATAAGGTGGGTATAGTCACGGATTCCATTTCATTATTTAGTAGTAATATTATGTATAAAATACCTCAGTATACGGTGACATCACCTATAAGGCAGTCCACTTTTATAGCTTTCATGAACAACATTATAGAGAGGGAATACTGTATTTTCATGTTATACCTATTTGTACCATGACAAAGTCTATTTTTTTATGATAAACTGAAAAATAATCAATGCACTGACATATGTATAAGAGAGCCACCTTTGGGACTGGCTACAACTGGTTCTAATATGGAGGTGGCCATTATATGGCGGTTAATATGAAATGTATTATGTTGGATCTTAAAAAATATGGCTGTCTTATAAAGGTGGCTGTCTTATAGAGGTCCAGACTGTTGGAGCAGGTTTGACTGTACATGTTTGGTTTTCTAAACTCATGAGAATAAAGTTCTTTCTTCAATTTTCCATGAGAAATCTCTTGAGTTGAATCATGAATACCAATAACAATTAAACAATTATAAATTATTACAAGTAATTATCAATTTCATAATTGACAGTTTGATTTTTGTAGCATCTATTCACCTAAATTATTAAAAAATTTGGGCACCAGACTTGAATATGATGACAGGAATACAATATATTATGTGCTGGTTTAAAAAACAGATTAGAAACATTGTTTTTGGCCATAATGAGAGTGGAAAGAAGAAATATAAATTTGCTAATGTGAAACTGGATGTTGGATTTGTGTGCATTATCATCACCAACAATTTGTTTTCACAATAAATGTTTGACATTCACCTCTTTTATCTCTTACCATATGTGGATAGAGCATGCTAACAAGTTTGCTTTTCATTGTATATTAAAGATGGAATTTTGTTTCCCTTATTTTTTTTATACATGTTCATAATTTGTGTAGGGAAACAGTCATAAATGTCCACATTATGTTTTTTTTGTTCTTAAGCTCCATGTGTGTTCATTTCAAATCCTCTGTTTGAAAATTTGGTTCAAATAAAAAAAAATTCATACCATTATTTTCTTATCTCTGTTAACTGTAAAATATTACTTAACTGCAGCCTCTGGCCCAAATCATTTTTGTTTTCATTTTAATACATTTAAATTCTTTCCATTTGTTATATATTAGTGTGCAAAGAGTTAAAACAAGAAGACTGACATTGAGTGTCAGCAATAATTACAAGACATCTTCCAACAAAACAAACCACTTATTTTCAGGAACTTTATTTTTTCCAGCTCCCCAAAAGTCTAACCTCCTACCTAGTCGCTCAGCTTCAAGAACTGCAGTCCCAATGGCAAAAGCTTCTGGGGTCAGTCTCCTGGATGACCTGTACCCTTCAGCCCAATCACCAAAGCCTGCTCCCAGCATCACTGGCTTTCAGCTGCACCACTCAGCATCAGGTCACCATCTTGACAACGCTGCTGGTGATAGGCAAGTCCTAACTACTTTTATTTTTAGTCCTATCATCTTCTGACAGACTTGATTGCATCCGTCAGGGAAACCACTAAGTTCTTTTAAATAATCTTTAAATCTCTTCCTCACCCAACGGTAAAGGACGTTACACTTGTAATGTTATATTTTATTGGTTTAGAGTGACAGTGAAGAATTTTTTTAAAAAAGATTTGTTATCTTCAGGCCAGGCATATACTCCCAAATGAGCAATGATTTAGTGTTCATATTATTCAGGGGTGTAACTTCAGCCGTCATAACTCCTTAGGATACATGAAAAGGTTTCATGCAATCAGTAACTCGAATAACAATTAAGGGAGTGTTAGGTACAGTAGTATGAGGGTATAAACTTGGTTTGGATGAACTCATCATATAGGTCAGGGGTCGGCAACCGTTTATACTTAAAGAGCCAAAAACTATGTCACAATTCGGAGCAAGAGATCAACAAAGAGCCAGTATAAAAAAGAACATTTGTAACTCACAGTATACAATTTAACATTATTGATATTAAACATATTGATTGATAATATGAGAAAAAAAGAAAGCAAAAAAAAAGACTCAATTGACGTGAGTAATTAAGCATTTGTTATTTTTTAAAATTAATTTTAATTTTATTTTTCAAAATGTTGTGTATTTTAGGGATGACAAAAGAGCCATATTTTGTTCTGTACTGAGCCACATTTGGCTCGTGAACCATAGGTTGCCAACCCCTGATATAGGTAATGAATTATTACATATTACAAAGAGCTTCCATGACCATACGTAGGTTTTACTATGCAATTATAGATTTTTATTTCCATCAAGGACTTCCACTGAATAAAAAATGGTAGATAATGGTATTGATATACAGTTGTAAGTAGAGGTCGTACAAGATAGGTAAAATGAAATTTGAGAAACTTTGTTTCATAAATCACAGTCTGCAGAATTGTTAGGTTTCCTAACCAAAGGTTTTTATCCCCAAACACCACATTCAACTGAATAAACCAGTAACATCTCTATTTATCATTGCTTGGAAACATTACTTAATATGTCAGTAATCATGGGATCACATATATGGCTTGTACATAACACACAAAAGATTGAACATACAAAACCTGTTGAGGGTCATGCCTGTTTTTGAGTTCCAAATTTGGACATGAATAAGTTTTGCTTTCTCTTTTTAAATTCAGACAACTTTTTTGTACTCCTATCTTTTTTCTTGCACTGGAACCTTAGTTGTGTGATTTTGACTGCCTAAATACTTTTAGTCAAAGATCACTAGAATGCATTTGTGCAGTCAAAGACTGTTCAGTCGAAGGTTCCTGTTGATATTTTCAATTTCAAAAATGCAGATCTATCAGAGCATCGGTATTGTCATTTGTGGCATACCATGAAAATTACTTACATTATATTGTGGCATACCATAATAATTACTAACATGTTTAGTAGCATTCAGGTGATTTAAAATTCTTTATTACATAATGTGAACATTTATTAGTATCACAATAACAGATCATAATGCCATACTGTGACATAACACTTACTAATATAAAATATTATTACTCATAAAATTTATGCTTTTTCTGATTGGCTGAACAGGTCACATGTGCACAGCAGTAATACAATGTATTAGCTTTCTCACAGCAACTTCAGCACTGCAAAACAATGTATTTGCATTCAATATTTTTACAACATGGTATGAAACATCGATTGCAGCTCCACAAAACAACATGTTGTGGGAATATTATTAGATCACAATACAACAGAAATAAAAACATTTATATGCTTTTGTTTTGCTCAATACATTGTGTTATTGAGCTGTGAAATATAGATATTGGCTGATTGGAACAGGTCAGTAAAACAATTTATTATATACCCATGATTATACTATTGGTGATAAAGTCTACTTTTCCTGAGGCTGATCAAATGCACATCTCTACAGATTTAGATTCTTTACTGTCAAGAATGACATCACCTAACAACAGTCACATGAATGGAGTAGATGGAAGGAATCAGAGTAAAAGAAAAACAACAACATGAAAACTTGTCTGTTTATTATGAAATAATTGTTTATAGTCTATAATAAACACATCATCATTACAATAACTTGATCTAGATGCTTGTGTCACATCTTATTTGCTAGTGGAGGGACAGGTGATCATACTTGACCCTTTGGGTCTCACAAGATCCTTCCACTATCAAACTTGATGCTATACAAGCACACAGATCAAATTACTTTACTGATAACCTATATTTACTGAACTCCACAAAAGTCTATAATTGTATAACATCATGTAGAGATGCAAACCCTTAGCAGTTGCATGATCAAAAAAATCACAAAGTCATCTTGATCAGACAAGTCTTCATCAGACAAGTGTTGATAAGACATGTCAGACAGTCATCAGCCAAGTCATGTTGATCAGACACATCTGACAATTTGTCTTGATCAGACATGTCAGACAAGTCATCAGACAGGTGTTGATCAGACATGTCAGACAATGTCTTCATCAGACATTTCAGATAAGTCATCAGACAGGTGTTTATTGGACATGACAGACAAGTCATAAGGCAAGTTGTGTTTATCAGACATGTTAGACAAGTTGTCAGACAAGTGTTGATCAGACATAGAATGTAAAACAGTTATTAAATAATGTCATAAGCTACATAATACTATCATTAGACTCACTTAATTAATTTCATATCTAAATTTGACTACTTGGACCCATACTAAACAGTGCAAATGATCCCCAGGTTCAAAATCAACTCGAATGATGTCTTTATGTATTTTGAATAAAGGCCCTCACTCTGAGTATTAAGTGAAAAATTCATACTGACAGTAGGGCCTTGAGAAGTTAGTAGGAATATCAGAAATCTCACTGAACTTCATACTGACAATAAGGACTGGAGAAGTGAGTAGGAATATCAGAAATCTCACTGAACAGTTATTAAATAATGTCATAAGCTACATAATACTATCATTGACAATAAGGACTGGAGAAGCGAGTAGGAATATCAGAAATCTCACTGAACTTCATACTGACAATAAGGACTGGAGAAGTGAGTAGGAATATCAGAAATCTCACTGAACTTCATCCTGACAATAAGGACTGGAGAAGTGAGTAGGAATATCAGAAATCTCACTGAACTTCATACTGACAATAAGAACTGGAGAAGTGAGTAGGAATATCAGAAATCTCACTGAACGTCATACTGACAATAAGAACTGGAGAAGTGAGTAGGAATATCAGAAATATCACTGAACTTCATACTGACAATAAGAACTGGAGAAGTGAGTAGGAATATCAGAAATATCACTGAACTTCATACTGACAATAAGAACTGGAGAAGTGAGTAGGAATATCAGAAATATCACTGAACTTCATACTGACAATAAGAACTGGAGAAGTGAGTAGGAATATCAGAAATATCACTGAACTTCATACTGACAATAAGAACTGGAGAAGTGAGTAGGAATATCAGAAATATCACTGAACTTCATACTGACAATAAGAACTGGAAAAGTGAGTAGGAATATCAGAAATATCACTGAACTTCATACTGACAATAAGAACTGGAGAGGTGAGTAGGAATATCAGAAATATCACTGAACTTTATACTTAGACAACTGACATGATGCCAAGCTATTAATGTTTCAAAGATTGCAAAATTAACAATTTTCAATGAAAGTTTTAAAATGTAAATTTATTTTTTCTCAAATTATCAAATTATAAAATTGTCAAATTCGTAATGACAAAAACAAAAAGTTCGAGAATTTATAAGTTTGTGGCTTCATTAGTGAGCTCAAAATGAGAGATGTAAGAATTATGTACCCCCTCTTTTCAGAACCCCATGTCAGACCTTCAAACAATTATTTTCCTTCTATTTTACGTATAACAATTCATCATTGTACTTTTGTTACTATAACTGATAGATCTATGTAAATTTCTATACACATTAGCTCACCTTAGTGCATGAAATCCTGAAAGTTTTCATTGGAGGTTGTCTCTATGATATTGGTGTGTAACTACGGTAAACAGAGTGACTCTGGGGAAGTAACCAAAAAGCAGCAAACTGACATGGAAATAGGTTACACTTTACATATCATTGTATTCATTGCAGAGCATGCAATTTTAACAATATATATACAGTTTTCTCAAGTTTTGAAGCCTGTCCTTTTATTATCAACATAGCTTATAATATTTCATAATCAGTCAGGTATGTCAACAAACCATTCAAACTTGGTACTATTTGTCCAGAATAATTATTCCTGATTATCGTCAACCTCATGGGGAGGTAATTGTGGTCTGAGTCCATTATTTAGGGATATTGTCACCCTGGCCACGGCAAGAAGGCTGAACTCTATGAAAGTAGAGATTCTTAAATTATGAATTTCACAGTTTGCAGTTTTATTGACGAGCCCACCTTGTTGGAAGCTCCCCTCCACATGGCGATCACTTTGGCATTTGTTTTCATATCCATCTGTGCATCTGTCATTTAAGTTCAGTGTTAATGTTTAGATTAATTACTATGTTAAAGTTCTTTACTTAGCTAAATAAAAGATGGGCTTGTCTTCTGTGACTATATAAGCTGTGGAAACATGAAAAAAATCCTTCCTTGTGTTTTCTTAGGACTTTGTATTTTATATCCTGTGGAAACATGACAAAAAATATCGTTCCTTGTGTTTTCATAGGACCATGTATTTTATATCCTGTGGAAACATAACAACAAAAATCCGTCCTTGTGTTTTCTTAGGGCTGTGTATTTTATATCCTGTAGAAACATGAAAAAAAATCCTTTTTTGTGTTTTCATCGGACTTGTATTTCACTTTCTTGTACTGTGCAGTGAATGTATGATCAAGATTACCAATTGAGCGGATTACATGTACTTGCTTGCTTGAACCTCTTGTCATGTGGGATCTATGATAGTACAGATACTGATCTATTTTACATGGTAAAAAGGATCTGCACCTGTCATTTACATGAAAGTCCCATCATTCTTGTTCCAAGTTTTGTCTTGTGATTGTCAAATTGACTGATTCTAGTCTAATCTACATGCGTCATATTAGATCCCCAGATATCTCAATGTCTTTCTTCTAAAGGCTTTTTGTCTGTCAGTCTCCCCTTTTGCAGGATCAACTGTACCTTTATAGCATTAGTTTCATTCACTCTACAAATCTTTTGGTATTTATTAATTGTTTTAGTTTACATAATTTTTTCATTTTTCAAAGGAATCATTCAATTTTAGGATAAGCCTAAGAATATTCTATAATCATGCTGTCAAGTAAAGAGAAAATTTGAGGTCAGGGTCATATATCAAACTGTTCTCATCTGTTTAAAAAGAGGAACTTGAAATAGTTTGGCATTACAAAGAACTTATTGTCAAGAAGGTAAGAGGTTTCTGTTTATCTCTTATACTCATTTACAACCCCCACCCCCCTCTCCTTCCCAGGATATTTGTCTGGCAATAGTTGGAAATTCCTCTTTTTATCAGTAATTTTGTGCCCAGGTCTCCTGGGGTTTTCCATTATTTTCTGTTGAAAATGGTGAATTACAGAAATTTTTTACCAAGATAATAAAGTCCCTTAACTTTTTCTCACTCTTTACAACTTTTCCTAGAAAGTCAGTGATGGCAGTTACACTGACAGTTTCTAGGGTGTAAAGAGGTTATATCATACAATAGGAGGATAGGTGCAGGTCTTCGAATGGACTGGTTCATAACCTTTGATGCATACAGTTTTTCTCACAGAAGAGACTAGACACAAATGGTATATCATTTACCAATAGGTTGTATTGGATTTTGTTACTAGGTCAATATGCTACATGACTTGATGTTAGAGACTGACCATTAACTTGGGTGGGGGGTGGGGTGGGGGGGGGCTTGGAATTTTTGGGATTAAAATTTCTGGCTCCCATTTAGCTTGAAAAAAAATACTGTTTCTCTGTTTTGAAGAAAAAAATATATAATTCTATCCATCATGTTAGTTGAAAAAAGAATTATCTTGAGATAAAAGAAAACAATATCCTGGTTGGAAAGAAATCTTAGTTCCCCAGTGAACATTAAATGGTTGGACCCTTATTATGTAATTTATTGCTGTGATGCAAACTTCTACTGAAGTTCTTGCTCATTATTTTCATATTATTGTAATGCTTTCTAACATCTATTAAATTTTAAATTTTTAATTGCATTCCTCATGGTTTTAAGGCATTTAATTTTCATTCATCGAAATTGATTTATCAAAATATAAATACTAGGTTCACTTGCATGTGCTAGATACTTTTGTTGCAAATGGAGTTATTTCACCTTTTTTTTGTTCAGTGGCAGTTTTGCCAAAAGTGGACAAAGACAACTGGTCAATCGACAAACTTTGTTTTTTGAAACAGAATGTATATAAGAGATCAGTCTGAAAGGAAAAGTTTCATGGAGTTAGCAATGATTATTCTGTTTATTTCTGTTGTGATCCATGAGTTTAATATGAAACAACAAGTAGATTTGTTTTTTTCTTTGGAGTTTTATGGCACATCAACACAAGTAGGTTATTTAGTGACATGGCAATTGGAGTAAAGTGCCTTGCCAGGGACACACCTAGGTTGCCGATCCAGGCTGATCCAGTGGTATGTATCAGACTTTAAAACAGTTGATGGTTGACAAGTAATGTTTAGTTTAATATTGTTTGAGATGAAGATACATGTAATCTGTGAATTGTATCAAGACTGTCTGCAGTGGAGCAGTCCAATCACTGTATTGTCAGCAGTGTAGCAATCCAATTACTGTATTGTCTGCAGTGGAGCAATCTGATTACTGTATTGTCTGCAGTGGAGCAATCCAATTACTGTTTTGTCTGCAGTTGAGTAATCCAATCACAGTATTGTCTGCAGTGGGGCAATCTGATCACTGTATTGTCTGCTGTGGAGTAATCCAATTACTGTTTTATCTGCAATGGAACAATCTGATTACTGTATTGTCTGCAGCGGAGCAATCCAATTACTGCAGTTGAGTAATCCAATCACAGTATTAGCTGCAGTGGGGCAATCTGATCACTGTATTGTCTGCAGTGGAGTAATCCAATTACTGTTTTGTCTGCAGTGGAGCAATCTGATCACTGTATTGTCTGCAGTGGAGCAATCCAAATACTGCAGTTGAGTAATCCAATCACAGTATTGTCTACAGTGGAGCAATCCGATCACTGTTTTGTCTGCAGTGGAGCAATCTGATCTCTGTATTAGTCTGTAGTTTTTTAACCCCCCTTATTTTTGGTATCCCAATAATGAAAATAAACCAATAAGTAGTTATTGTCCTCAAACGTTTGTACAAGCAACATGTTATTTATTCAATATTAGGTACTTTATAAAATCACAATTCATATTTTTGCAATAATAATTTGAACACCTAAACAAAATAATTATTAAAAAGTTTATGACAAATTTAAGATATTACAGTAAAAGTATTATCCTATGATCTGGCCATCATTTTATTTATTGTCAATTCAAATCATTTGTGCTTCGCATGTTCTAGAGCATATCTTCCGCAGAGAGTGAAATACAGCGTAGTTGCCAGTGCTTTAGTTGAAATACAGTGTAGTTGCCAGTGCTTTAGTTTAAATACAGTGTAGTTGCCAGTGCTTTAGAAGAAATACAGTGTAGTTGCCAGTGCTTTAGAAGAAATACAGTGTAGTTGCCAGTGCTTTAGTTAAATACAGTGTAGTTGCCAGTACTTTAGAAGAAATACAGTGTAGTTGCCAGTGCTTTAGTTTAAATACAGTGTAGTTGCCAGTGCTTTAGAAGAAATACAGTGTAGTTGCCAGTGCTTTAGTTGAAACACAGTGTAGTTGCCAGTGCTTTAATTGAAATACAGTGTAGTTGCCAGTGCTTTAGTTGAAACACAGTGTAGTTGCCAGTGCTTTAGTTGAAACACAGAGATTAAAGATGACTGAAAATGTTCATACATCAATTATCTATCAAGGGGTCTGATGTACATTGAACAAAAATTGAACTTACAGTTTAGTTGGTTAAAAATAGGAGAGTAAATTTAGCTTCAGTCTACACAACTCTTTTTGCTTTCTTGTCATAAATAACTTGATAGAACCGATATTTTGGCTTATTTTCTTTAATATTTTTTTATTAAAATTCAGATTGTGTAACTTTTTTTTGTTACATTTAGTGGGAGTCTATATGTACATTTATCTGGAAGTTTCTGTTAAATTTTTGATCTGAATCATTCAAAAGGGGTTTTATTTGGGGGTTTATTGTGCTCAGCTTGCAAGACAGAATGTTAATGTAAAATTTTCATGTCACATATTTTCCACTCACAATTTGCTGTCAGATTACCAAGAAAAAACTTACTTGCAAAAATTAAGTGTTGTAAAAATAATGAGTCATATCGATATGTTTTCCAGTCTTCCATTCAAGCCGAAGCCTCCATCTCCCAAGCTGCAGCCGTTACAAAGATCTCACAGTCTGGACCAGCTGAAACCAGGGGATAAGGTTACCACACCCCCAGGCTCTGCCTGTGGTCACCCCAATGCTGGGCAGGAGCTGTGTTACCTCTGTCATCAGCGATCACGACGGAACTTGCCTGTGTCGTTTGCCGAGGAGAAAAAGAGACGGGACAATGAGGAAGAAAAATTGGTACAACAGTATCAGGCTATGAAGGATGCAGAAGATATTCTATCTGAACAGGTGAATTGTAAATGCTTTACAGTGTATTTTTTTATATCAGCATTCATGTGTCCATCTGTCCATTCATCACACAGTCTTGTGAAAGCAATTAGTCCTGCAGTTTTTATACACCTACCATAAGGTGGAGTGTATTATGTTAGGATGTTATCCCTTCAGCTATCCATCTATCTGTTTGTTTTATCTAGTTACCAAACTCTGTGGATGGCTTGCACTTGGTGTAATAAAGAAGCTTGTCAACTTTGGTATCCAAAGGTCGATGGTCAAATTCACAGTGGCTGAAAGAAGGAAAATGGTTTCTACACAATAACTCAAGTTCTCCACCATTTACACTTACCAAACTTTGCAGATGGCTTGCGCTTAGGGTAAGGAAGAATGCTATTGATTCATCAAAGTTTGTGGATGACTTACACATTTAGTAAGAAAGAAGCCTATTGACTTTGGGGTCAAAAGGTCAGAGGTCAAGATCAGTATGATTGGAAGAAGAAAAATGTTTTTTGCATAATAACTTTAGTGCATTGACCAAAGTTTATGGAGGGCTTGCACTTAAGGTATGGAAGAGGCTTATTGATTTTGTACCCAAAAGGTCGAAGATCAAGGTCATTGTGGCTCAAAGAATAATGGGTTTTACAGAACAACTTTTGTTCTTGAGTAAGTTCCTTGACCAAACTTTATGGATAGCTTGCACTTAAGGTAATAAAGAAACCTGTAGATTCTGGGGTCTAAAGGCCAGAGATCATGGCCATGGTAGGTCTAATAAGAAAATAATGCATGTTGACAAATTTCTGTGCTTCTGCAGATTTGTTTATTGCCCTTTTTGTCTAGCAAACGAATGCAGTGTATGACAGAATTATGTGAACACAACTAGTCTCACATTTTTTTCTGTTATTGCCCTTTTTGACTTGGAGCTGGAGGTAGTGCATGACAGAATCTCCTGAATGCAACTAGTCTCACAATTGTTAATGGATCCCCGTGAAACTTGGTAAATGTTTAGGTCATTGCTGTGTAATTTAGTGAATATTATAGTCATTAACTGTAGATGTGCATATGGACAAATTACTGTGGTCCTGCACTTGTTGTTAGAGTTATTGCTCTTTTCGACTTGCAGCTGAATGCAGTATATGACAAACTCTCATGACTACAGCTTGTCTTGTAGTTTTTGTTACCTATTATTGTCATCATCTAAAGAGGCACATGTTGATAAATCACCGTGCTTCCCCCATTTAAAAAAAATGTTATTGCCATTTGTGTATGCCCATCTATGCATTGTCCATCCATCGATTCATCTGTGTATGCATGCATCTGTGCATCTGTCTGTCTATTAACATTGTGTATCTGATCCACAAGTTTGTAACAGTTGGAGAGATTTTTATGAAATTTTGCCCAAGCCTATATCATGACTGGACAATATGTATCATACCATAGCCATGTTTTCTGCCTCAAGGACAAGGTAACAGTATGGGAAAATGTAACTATGTGACTTGTATCTTTGTCCGGAGTACAACTTTTGAACCAAAGAAAAAATTGTAATGAAACTTTTCCTAAATATATATAATGACCAGACAATGTGTTGTGTACCATAGCTATGCCCCCTTCCACAATGTCAAGGTCAAAGCAAGGGAAATGTAATCATGTGACTTGTATCCTTGTCCAATTTATAACTTTTGAACCAGTGAAGAAATTTTAATGAAACTTTTCCTAAGTATATATAATGACCAGACAATGTGTTGTGTATTATAGCTATGCCCACTGCCTCAAGGTCAAGGTCAAAGCAAGGGAAATTTAATCCTGTGACTTGTATCCTTGTCCAGTGTATAACTTTTGAACCAATGAAGAAATTTTAATGAAACTTTTCCTAAGTATATATAATGACCAGACAATGTGTTGTGTATTATAGCTATGCCCCCTGCCTCAAGGTCAAGGTCACAACAAGGGAAAATGCAATTCTGGACTAGTCAGTTTGTTGCGTACCATAGCCAAGTCCCCTGCCTCAAGATCAAGGTCATGGCAAGGGAAAATTAATTCTATGACTTGCATACTTGTCAGGAGTATAACTTTTGAACCAGTGAAGATATTTTATTGAAACTTTACCCAAATATATATCATGACTAGAGGATGTGTTGCATACTGTAGCCAAGCCCTCATCTTGAGGTCAAGGTTAATACAAGGGAAAATGTAATTCTTTGACTTGTATCCTTGTCCAGAGTATAACTTTAAACCACTGAAGATATTTTAATTGAACTTTGCTCAAGTATATATCATGACTAGACATTGTGTCATGTACCATAGCCATGCCCCTTGCCTCATAATCATGGTCACTACAAGGAAAAATGTAATTCTGTGACTTGTATCCTTGTCCAGAGTGTATCTGATGACTTTGGATGTTCGAGCAATTGCATGACACCATGCATGTACATATGGATGGACAGCAGGATCATATAATCAACACCTTTTCTTTGCAAAACATGAGTTTAAATGTATATGTTATGTAGCACACAAACCCAATGTAGCACACAAACCCATATGTTAGCACACAAACCCAATGTAGCACACAAACCCAATGTAGCACACAAACCCATATGTTAGCACACAAACCCATATGTAGTACACAAACCAATATGTAGCACACAAACCCATGTTAGCACACAAACCCATATGTAGCACACAAATCCAATTTAACACACAATCCCATATGTTAGCACACAAACATATATGTAGCACACAAACCCAATGTAGCACACAAACCCATATGTAGCACACAAACCCATATGATAGCAAGTTCATATCAGTTTATAATTTTTTAATTTATTTTTCTCATCAGGAAAACGAACTGGCAATGAGACAAAACCTTCAGAAGATGGCTGCATTTAATATAGGAGTGGCTGAAGCTCTTCATTCCAAAAAACGCTCCAGGGATAAGGAATTTCATGTAAGGGGGTATTAATTAGTGTTGTAACAAGCTCTCTTAGATGGCAGTCTGAATTTGGAACTCATGTCCAACCACAAACAAAATAGATCCTGATGTGCCATTGCATAATGCACAGGCAGATCATGGTCTATGTTTTTTGTTCTACTGATTATTCCTAACAAACTGCATAGACACAGATCTGCCCATGCATTATGGAATGGCAGATCTGGGTCTGTGCAGTTTGCAGTATACATGAGTATATATGGTTTCTTAGCAAAAGGGGGAACTTTTAACAGACAATTTTTATTTGAGAAACTTGTAACATAGCATTTTTCCCTTGAAGTAAGATTTGCTTGAAGGTAACAACAGGGACTCATATCTTTTTGCATATATATACAAGACCTACATACTAGACTTTTATCAAAATAGAAGGGAGAACACTTCCACATGACATGCTTTTTAATCGAGAATGACATCTCAAGCTATGCTATGCATAGTCTAATAAAAGTGCTTTTTAATCGACAATGACATCTCAAGCTATACTATGCATAGCCTAATAAAAGTGGTATCGATCTGTAATTGTGAATGACATCTCAGCTATACTATGCATAGTCTAATAAAAGTACTTTTTAATTGACAATGACATCTCAAGCTATGCTATACATAGCCTAATAAAAGTGGTATTGTTCTGTAATCGAGAATGATATCTCAAGCTATACTATGCATAGTCTAATAAAAGTGGTATTGATCTGTAATCATCAATGACATCTCAAGCTATACTATGCATAGCCCAATAAAAGTGGTATTGATCTGTAATTGACAATAACATCTCTATACTATGCATAGCCCAATAAAAGTGGTATTGATCTGTAATCAAGAATGACATCTCAAGTTATACTATGCATAGCCTAATAAAAGTGGTATTGATCTGTAATCAAGAATGACATCTCAAGTTATACTATGCATAGCCTAATAAAAGTGGTATTGATCTGTAATCATCAATGACATCTCAAGTTATACTATGCATAGCCTAATAAAAGTGGTATTGATCTGTAATCAAGAATGACATCTCAAGTTATACTATGCATAGCCTAATAAAAGTGGTATTGATCTGTAATCGAGAATGACATCTCAAGCTATGATATGCATAGCCAAATAAAAGTGGTATTGATCTGTAATCGAGAATGACATCTCAATCTGTACTATGCCTAGTCTAATAAAAGTGGTATTGATCTGTAATCGAGAATGACATCTCAAGCTATGATATGCATAGCCAAATAAAAGTGGTATTGATATGTAATCGAGAATGACATCTCAATCTGTACTATGCCTAGTCAAATAAACGTGGTATTGATCTGCAATCGAGAATGTCATCTCAAGTTATACTATGCATAGCCTAATAAAAGTGGTATTGATCTGTAATGATCAATGACATCTCAAGTTATTCTATGCCTAGTCTAATAAAAGTGGTATTGATCTGTAATTGACAATAACATCTGAAGCTATTCTATGCATAGCCTAATAAAAGTGGTATTGATCTGTAATCGAGAATGACATCTCAATCTGTACTATGCCTAGTCTAATAAAAGTGGTATTGATCTGTAATTGAGAATGTCATCTCAAGTTATACTATGCATAGCCTAAAAGAAGTGGTATTGATCTGTAATCAAGAATGACATCTCAAGTTATACTATGCATAGCCTAGTAAAAGTGGTATTGATCTGTAATCATCAATGACATCTCAAGTTAGACTATGCATAGCCTAATAAAAGTGGTATTGATCTGTAATCAAGAATGACATCTCAAGTTATACTATGCATAGCCTAATAAAAGTGGTATTGATCTGTAATCAAGAATGACATCTCAAGTTATACTATGCATAGCCTAATAAAAGTGGTATTGATCTGTAATCGAGAATGACATCTCAAGTTATACTATGCATAGCCTAATAAAAGTGGTATTGATCTGTAATCGAGAATGACATCTCAAGCTATGATATGCATAGCCAAATAAAAGTGGTATTGATCTGTAATCGAGAATGACATCTCAAGCTATACTATGCATAGCCTAATAAAGTGATATTGATCTGTAATCAACAATGACATCTCAAGCTATACTATGCATAGCCTAATAAAGTGATATTGATCTGTAATCAATAATGACATCTCAAGCTATACTATGCATAGCCTAATAAAAGTGCTTTTAATCAAGAATTACATCTCAAGCTATACTATTCATAGCCTAATAAAAGTGCTTTTAATCAACAATGACATCTCAAGCTGTACTATGCATAGCCTAATAAAGTGATATTGATCTGTAATCAACAATGACATCTCAAGCTATACTATGCATAGCCTAATAAAGTGATATTGATCTGTAATCAATAATGACATCTCAAGCTATACTATGCATAGCCTAATAAAAGTGCTTTTAATCAAGAATTACATCTCAAGCTATACTATTCATAGCCTAATAAAAGTGCTTTTAATCAACAATGACATCTCAAGCTGTACTATGCATAGCCTAATAAAAGTGCTTTTAATCAACAATGACATCTCAAGCTATATAATGCGTAGCCTAATAAAAGTGGTATTGTTCTGTAGTTCAAGTATTTTACTTTTCCAGGTGTTGGTAATGTTAGTTTTGAGTATTCGAGACCAAGTTGAGTCTGCCACTTTGAGTACTTGAGTCCTAAATTTGGTGCTTGTTGCAGATAAAAACTTGAATTAAGGTTTGCAGATGTAGTTAGATGTAGTTTCAAATTATTTGGATGTGTTTATTTGGTTTATCAAGTAATGCAAGGCCCAAAATACTGCATATAGTGACTTCTTTTTTAAAATTTAAAATTTTTCCAATTATTATATCCTTATATCCAGTTGTTATTCAAATGTCAGAGCATTTGGTAATGACCTGTTTGTAATTGAACAGTTGGAGACTATTTTGATGATACTGAAACAAAACAATTTTTTTTTAGAAATTGGATGATATAGTCTTTAGTGAACAGTCAACTCAGATAAAAAGGAAAAGTGGCTGAAAACCGTATGAATGAACTTTAATTATAAGAAGAATACTAATATATATTTACCTGATATTCATATACCTGATATTCATATCCCTGATATTCATATACCTGATATTCATATACCTGATATTCATATGCCTGATATTCATATACCTGATATTCATATACCTGATATTCATATCCCTGATATTCATATACCTGATATTCACATACCTGATATTCATATGCCTGATATACATATACCTGATATTCATATGCCTGATATTCATATACCTAATATTCATATCCCTGATGTTCATATGCCTGATATTCATATACCTGATATTCATATGCCTGATATTCATATCCCTTATATTCATATACCTGATATTCATATACCTGATATTCATATTCCTGATATTCATATACCTGATATTCATATGCCTGATATTCATATCCTGATATTCATATGCCTGATATTCATATCCCTGATATTCATATACCTGATATTCATATACCTGATATTCATATGCCTGATATACATATACCTGATATTCATATGCCTGATATTCATATACCTGATATTCATATACCTGATATTCAAATTTATTGCCAATGCTAATATGTTACATTAATAATAATTCTTACTTACAGAAATCTTACATTTTTCAACGAAGGCCTCTGACACCACCCAGGTTCCGTAAACAAGAAGAATACTCAGGGGATCTGGCAAAACAAGTAAGATCAGAATCCAAAATTCACCTATTCACTTTATTTTAAGAGCGTTAATGTTACATGATTGATACAAAACTGAATGTATGGCATATCTAATTTGAATATGTGCAGAATTGAGACTTGCAAATGTCTGCAAATTATGGTTTATTTGATATAAAATTAACGTTTAATTATCATAACCTCCAGAGAATTTGAGGAATAATTATCTGTACTAACTCTAGAAATATTGCTAGTGAAAGGTGTGCATTTTTTTATGTCCTTATTTCCATAAAAGAGGGTACTAATAATACTCACTTATAAGTCGTGTCCAACTTCAAATAACATACACCCTGATCTGCTGTTGCATAATGTGCCAGCAGATCAGGGTCTGTTTGTTTGTTCTACTGATTATTCCTAGTTGTGCAGTTGGATCTGACTTATAAGCAAGCATATATGCTATATGTAGGTACTGATTTTACAGCATATATAGGGATCAGACCACTAATTCATTTCCCATAGAACTTAATGTTAATATATAAAAATTTAAAAAAATTAATTTGTTCATTAGGTTGGTAAACAATCCACACATGTTTCCATTCATTAGAGTTAGAGAATTTTTTTTCAGCCTTGAAAAACAGGTGTTTTGCAGCATTTTCTTCCACCTTGTGCTGCTAAACAGGGACTCCCTTGTCTGCACCTAATAACATAGCCTCGCACCAAGAGTCCATATGCTATTTTCTCAGAAGGAAATTAAATACAGGATATCAAAATAAAAATCAATATTTGTTGTCAACTATAGTAAATAGATTGAAGTTTATGAAATGTTTAATGGAAAAAATCAAATCCATTTACAAGTCAATGGGTGTATCTATGAATATTTAGTACTGTTTTTTATTCATCCACCAGTAGATTGGTTCTCTGGCTGTAAAATAATTAGTAGTCTGATATGTATAACCCATATGATGAATTTGTATTGACACCATCACTTCCCACACTTCTGCTTAGACATGCATGGTATTTCATGATCATCTCGAACGATTCCATTTTATTGCAATACCACATGTGTTAAAGTGACATGTCATTAATCATACCAATAAATTATGGAACCTTTTATAGTTATAAAGTCCTTTGCCTGCAGTGATGATAATGTGAACTTGCTGTAATTGATCTGGTAGGTGAAGGAGAAGGATGATGTGAGGAGAAAGAAGAAGTCAGATGATGAGTTCCTCGAGAGATTGGAGCAGGTGCAGTTAGCAGAGGAGTAAGTGTCAGCCAATTTATATATGCCCACCATTAGGCGGAGCATATTATGTTATGATGTTGTCGGTCCATGCATCACTGTTCATCTCTCTGTCTATCCATCCATTTGTTACCAATTTTGTTTCTGCACAATAACTAGAATAGTCCACCATCTACAGGGGTTACCAAAACTGTATGGATGGCTTGGACTTGGACTAAGGAAGAACCCTATAGATTTTATGCTCAAAAGGTCAATAGTCAAAGTCACTGTAACTGAAAGAAGAAAAATGGTTTGAACACAATAACTCAAGTTTTCTGCCATCTGCAGTTACCAAACTGTTTGGATAACTTGCACATGGGGAAAGGAAGAATCCTATTGATTTTGGGGTCTAAAGGTCAATGGTTAAAGTCACTGTAACTGAAAAAAACCAAAAGGTTTATCCACAATAACTCCAGTTCTCCATGATCTAAATTTACCGAACAGTGTGGATGGCTTGCACTTGGGGCAAGGATAAAGCCTATTGATTTTGTGGTCAAAAGGTCAAAAATCAAGGTCACTGTGAATGAAAGAAGATTTTTTTTGCACAATAGCTTGAGTTCCACACCATTCGCATTTACCAAACTTTGTGGATGGTTTGCTCTTTGGGTAAGAAAGAATCCTATTGATTTTAGGGTCAAAAGTAAAGGTCACTGGGACTAGAAGAAGAAAAATGGTTTTTACACAAAAACATTAGTTCTACGTCACAAACCTGGACCAAATTCTGTGGATGGCTTCCACATATTGTGAAAAAGAAGAATCAGTTTTGGGGTCAAAGGTCAAAGATCAAGGTCACTGTGACTGAAAGAAGAAAAATGGCTTCTGCAGAAAAATAATTTATCAACTATGTACCTTCAACAAAGTTTGTGGTTGACTTACATATTTGGTAAGAAAGAAGTCTGAGTTTGGGGTCAACAGGTGAAAGGTCAAAGTCACTCAGACTGATGGAAGAAAAATGTTTAAAAAATAATAATAACTTGAGTTCTAGACCACATATCTTTACCAATGTTTGTGGAGGGCTTACAATTAAGGTATGGAAGATGCCTATTCATTATGTGGTCAAAAGATCAAAGGTCAGGGTCATTGTGGCTCAAAGAAAGAGGACTTTTCAGAATACTTTTTGGTCTAGAATAAGTTCCTTGATCAAACTTTGTGGATGACTTGCCCTTAGGGTAATAATGAAAACTATAGATTCTAGGATCTAAAGGTCAGAGGTCATGGTCAGTCTAATAAGAAAATGATGGTTTGTGCACATTTCAGTTTAGTTCAAGACCTCATACCTTGACCAAAGTTTGAGATCATTGAGACTCATTGGTAAATAATCTCCATAGTCAACCATACCCTACTAGTGCCTACACAGAGGACTATTAAACACAGGATGGGCATATAATGCATCTTTCATGCTACTCTTGTTAGTTTTTAGTATGCTTTCAAAATGGGTACAGTATGTTTGTTTCTTTACACAGTTACAAGAATTGACAAATCGCCAGAACAGAGATAACCATGCATACTCATTATCATAGCATTTTCTGAAAAACCAATGTTTTTATTGTGAAATTTTTGTACAGATGCATTTTCAGGTTAAAGTGAAAATTTAACCCAATTTGTATGAGCAATAATGAAGTTATTACACTCTGAATTTATACCTGATATATACTGCAAACTGTGCAGGTGTCTAACTACTAAACCAGTGCTTGTTCTTTTAGTTCATAATGTGAAGCACAACAGGTGTCATAGTTTAATGGATGCCATGTTGACTGGGACAGAATTGGCTAGTGGTACAGTGGAATTTCGAATAAAGAACAAAAGTCTGACAGCTGGTGGTAGATAGGTGGGGTTTGGGGATTTGTCATTTGACTGACAGCTGGTTGTAGATAGGTGAAGTTTGGGGATATGTCAGTTGACTGACAGTCAGTGGTAGATAGGTGGAGTTTTATGATATGTCAGTTGACTGACATCCAGTTGTATATAGGTGGAGTTTTGGGATGTGTCAGTTGACTGACAGCCAGTGGTAGACAGGTGGAGTTTGGAGATTAACTTGTAACATACAGGCTCAGAATGCTTATGGTATTGAGAAAATCAGGATGCATTTTAATATGGAATTAATTGTCCCTTTAACACCAGCACAAGCAGAAAGACTTGAATAATTTGCAATTTATAATTATTAACCAATTTAAAAGGTGTAAATTAATTTGAACTTTACATTTTTTATATCAGGTGCATAATTTGTTAACATTTTAGAAACTTTAATGATTAGGGATACCTCAGAATAAAGGATATCATCTTTGAAGATTTAAAGATATCCTTAGAATTTAGGTTTCGCTCCAAATTCCATTTTTTGATTTCACTTTTGTAGCCTGGTTGCTTAGAGAGAACACTATTTGAGTAAAGCAGCACATGTAATATAGTCAGGTAGAACAATCTTTACAAAATGACAGTGGTCACTCTTTCCTTTGCAGTCTGGCTGCCCAGAGAGAACAGTACCTAAGGGATCAGGCCGAGGAAACAGAAAAGTACAAACAGGCACTGGAAGCACAGGTTTGTACACAACATTCCGTATATATCTTACTAATGTGGCTTGTAATCTGCTCTCACTTCAGCTAGAAGGTCTTTGTGTTGTATAGCATCTTACTAGCTAATTATTTATAGGTTTTTTTTGTTTGCTGTATGGTTACTGTTCTATTCACTAACTCCTTTTCAGGATCCAATTTTGTTGTCATTAGTAAAAAATGTCACACATTTTTTCATCTAGTTAGACTTCTGTCAAAAGTTGTTCACAATGGAGATGTTTCAAGTATAGACTTTATTTTGATTCCACTGAAGTCAGAAAATAGTTTTACAAATATAGAATATAATAGTATTGAATTGCATGTCAATCTCTGTACTATAGAAAAGAAATGTTTTCTTTACATCAGTCAGTTTGTTTACAAATTCTAGACTACAGTTTGATGTTTATATGGGCCAAAAGTAGGAAGAAATTAATAATGTTATACGAGTTCCTCAGCATCATTTGGGAGGACAAGGCCTATATGCAAGGCAGAAAGTTATAGTAAACAAAATCATTGACTTATTTTTTTAATTACAGCTGTGACCTAACCACAATTTCTTATAAGTTTAAACAAAAGCTAACTCTAATCCTGATCTCAGGTTTAAACTTTTTAATAAGAATCCATCAATTGAACAGCTTAATTAGATTATAAAAATCCATCAGTCAGACAATTTAATTAGATTATAGAAATCCATCAATCAGACAGCTTGACTAGATTATAGAAATCCATCAATCAGACAGCTTAATTAGATTATAGAAATCCATCAAAGAAATTAACTTAAAAAATAAACTCACTAGGTTTTTAAATTTAATTGATTTGAAGATTTGCTATTCTTATTTTGAAGTCAGGTCTTTTTTATTAAGTATAAGTTGAATTCCCTACTAATATATATGTGACCAAAATACTGTTAACTTTGTGATGAAGCACTCATCCAAGAAACACACTGCATTAGTCATCAATATTGTTCATTACATGTGTCTAACCTGACAAGACTGACATCTCACTGCAGCACATTGGCATAGAATCATCTATGGAACACAATGTATCTAACCTGACAAGACTGACATCTCGCTTCAGCACATTAGCATTGACACAATGTGTCTAATCTGACAAGACTGACATCTCACTGTGGCACATAGTCAAGGAATGACCCTTGGAACACAGCAGCTTGCTGAAATTGACAAGATTAATACTAGTATGGAACGGCATAGAAGGTTGATACATCATATGGCTATGATGAGAACTTAATCATAAAGTTAACAATATTTCTGATATTGTCTTATTAGCCTTCATACTTGTACTGCACTTACTTGCTTGCTTTATTCATACCAATTTTTGTCTTCCTGTGTTTGTTTTTGTTTCATGCCAAATATAAGTCTATGCAGAGGTAGTCAAAAGCACATTGTCAAATTCAGAGACTTTATAATTATTCATTACATTCCTTTTCTTGTATTTAAACATCGTGATTCCTTTTGGAAATGTATTTATTTTTGACAGATGAAACTTTATAGACCCTTTTTAGCTCTGTTGGTATAGACCAGAAGAACTTATGGGATGGCCTGTTTTGGCCGTCATCTGTCATCGGTCATCTAGCATCCATCGTCTGTCATCTGTGCATCCATTAGCACAAGTTTGTTCTTGCTACTCCTCCTAAACTACAT
This sequence comes from Margaritifera margaritifera, assembly GCA_029931535.1. Classification (NCBI taxonomy): domain Eukaryota; kingdom Metazoa; phylum Mollusca; class Bivalvia; order Unionida; family Margaritiferidae; genus Margaritifera; species Margaritifera margaritifera. The sequence goes on from JAQPZY010001580.1 coordinate 3,500,030, forward strand.
GTAGGATTGCCATGAAACTTTACACACACCTTCATCATATTGTCTAGTTGGTGCTAAATGAAAACGGTGCTGCTCAGACATCCAGTTTGGCCAACACAGCAGCTTGAAAATCTTGTTATCGCTACTCCTTCTGAATGGAAAGTCATATTGATACGGGGTTTTCACCTGAAGACTTCTTATGATGTCTAATTGGTCCTAAATGAAAATTGTTACATTTGAACACCCAGTATGGTCACCACTGCAAAATCTTGTTATTGCTAATCCTCCTGAATGGATGGGCATATCAACATAGGGTTTTCATTAAAAGACTTCTTATGACGTCTAGTTGAGCCTAAATGAAAATGGTGCCAATCTGCTGTCCAATATGGCCACCACTGCAGCAATCTTGAAAATATTGTTATCACTACTCATCATGAATGGAAAGTCATATACATGTATATATATGGGGTTTTTACCTGAAGACTTCTTATGATGTCTAGTTGGTCTCAAATGAAAATGGTGCCACCTTGACATCCAATATAGCCACCACAGTGGCCATCTTTAAAATCTTTTTATCATTGCTCCATCTGAATAGATGGTCATATCAACATGGGGTTTTCATTAAAAGACTTTTTATGATGTCTTGTTCATTCAGAATGAAAATGGTGCTGATCTGATATCCAATATGACCACCACTGTGACAGCAGCCATCTTGAAAACCTTGCTCTTGCTGCCCCTATGGAAAGTCATATCAGCATGGAGTTTTCACTGGAAAATTGTTTAAGGTGTATGGTTGGTCTTAAATAAAAATTGTGCCAACCTGATATCCAATATGGCCACCACAGTGGCCATCTCGAAAATCTAATTGATACTCCTCCTAGTTGGAAAGTCATATCAACATTGGGTTTTCACCAGAATACTTCTTATGAGGCATAGTTGGTACTAAATGAAAATCTAAATCTGAAATCCAAATGGCCACTATGGCAGCCATCTTTAAAATCTTGTTATTGCTTCTCCTCCTAAATGGAAAGTCATATTGACATGGGTTTTTCACTAAATACTTCTTGGGGTGTCTAATTGGTCTTGAATGGAAATGATTGTGATCTGACATCCAATATGGCCACCATCGTGGTCATCTTGAGGATTTTGTTATCACTTCTCCTCCAAAATTGATGGTCATATTGACATAGGATTTTGACCAAACGACTTTTTATGATATATAGTTGGTTCTAAATGAAAATGGTGCCCTGCAGACATCCAATATGGCTGCCACAATGAACATATTGGAAATCTTGCCACTAGTTCTCCTGAATGAATTATCATATTGGCATGGGGTTTTCACCAAAAGTCTTCTAATGGTGTCTGGTTTCTTCTAAATAAAAATAGTGCTGATCTTACATCCAGTATGGCTGCTACAGTGACTAATTTGAAAACCTTATTGCTCAAGAACATCAGAGATGGTTTCAACACTTAGTGGTTACAAATAAGAAATGGTGTTATCTTGAATTCTTGGAAATTCTTTTTGGACAGTAGAGTGTCAGTTCCTTTGAGGGACTCTTGTTTTTAAAGAAGAGTTGTTATAATTTTTTTTTAAAAAAACCTCAGGAGATAATTAAAAAATATGCTGATTGCAGTTTGCATCATGAATTTAAAATTTGCTTTTGATTGCATATATCTCTGCCTTTAGTTCAAAGCTTGCTTATACATATAATTTTCTGCCATACTGATGCCAGTTTTTTTTCTTTCTGCTACCAACAATTGCTGTGTGAAATAGAGACTTAATAAAGCCAAATATGATATATTTGCTGAATGCAAATTGCAATCCCGGATGCCCAGGCGATTACCCATAATTCCCACCTCCACTGTTGTGCAGCCATTTGGTGACTTGAAGTTGCAAAGACTGAATGAGAATCTTAAATTAATTCAAGGAAGGGTATCTTTTTTTTTTTACATTTTACATTCACTGTTGTCCTATGGCATGGACCTATGTCCATTGTGCATCATGCATCTGTCAAAATGTAGCATATTTTACATGTTTGAAAAAAATAAAATAAATGGAGGTATTTTTTTTAACTTTGTAAGGGTGTCCCTTCTAACATCACAGACAAATGTTCAGCAGCACTGACACCATTCAGCAGAACTTTTTCTCAGCTTATTTTCTGCTGATATTCCACTGGAGTGGAAATTAAGTGTACTGCTTAAACAGTAATTGATTACCCCTAATAATTCATGTAAAATTAAGTCAGATTTTAGTGAAAAGTCCTATCATGCTTGATTTCAGCTAATTTTCCATTGAAAGTCCACTGAATTGCCTCTGAGAAATTAGAGAACTTCTTCACAGTCAGTGGACTTTCAGGGGCCTTTGGATCATGTTGTACATTTTTCTGTCAGTTGACACTGTCGTGTGGTCCATTTAGGTAACTTTTGGTACAAACTTCAATTTTCAGTCAGCCATTTTGAGTTTGATTTCATTTGGACATAAAATATTTTGAAGAGACTTGATATTTACAAAGAAAACCACAGAATGTTTTAAAGTTGCAGTGGGTGCTTTATTTATTAGTACACATACATCATATTGAAAGTCGCATTGTGTGCATTATTTACACATATGTCATATTGGAAGTTGTATTGGGTGCATTATTTTTTAGTACACATATGTCATATTGAAAGCTACTGTACAGCAAGAGTGATTTATATATCTCCATGCTTTAATTGAACTTTTTTAAGTATCAGGAACTGCTTGTAGTCCCAGAGTTTTCATTATTATCAAGTTCTCTGTTCCAAACAACAAATAAATGTTGTCTTTTTTAATTTAAACTATAACCGTATTGTCACAATGTACCTTTTAATGTAAACTATAACTATATTGTCAGAATGTGCCTTTTAATGTTATATTTTGTTGACACCAAGACGATTATTAACATTCTCTGAAATACTGGTAAGTGGCTGTTCTTGGCTCTTTTGAAATGTCACCTTAGTAAATAAATAAAAATATATTGCAAACAGTGGCATTTAATTTTAAAGAGGGCAAGTGTATATAGAAGTCATTATATTAGTTTGCACTTTTAAATTGAATGGTTATATTTGAAAGAAATTTTTCAATAAATATTTATTTATATAACTTGAAAGTTAGTTCATTGGTCCCAAAAGTTCTAATTAATTCCATAAGCAAATTCATTGGTGTCAGTATAGATCTCTATTTAATGCATCTCAAAAATATTTCTTTTAAAATATTGTGTTCCAAAGCACACTTTCATAAAAAACTAGGATTTTACATGTGTCCATAATGACTGTCCTAGATTCCACTGAAAGTCTGCTTATATTTCGCTGAATCTCTGCTAAGCAAATGATTAGGACCTCTGCTTGATTTCCATTGGTTCTTTCCATTTGAATTTTGTTAAAAACTCATATGCATATTTCTGCTTTCAATCCACTGATTCTGTCCACTCTGTTTTCACTGAAGGCTGCTTAAAATCTGCTGATTTTCATCCCACCCACCCCTCCAAAGCAAAAGCATACAAACAAACAATAAGACATGAGGCTAATTTAATTCAATTTTGTAGACATTTTGGTAAAGATATGTTATATCAAAGTTGTACTTTTTGTGGCTCCCGTTCCATCAGCATCTGTTTTCAATCCATTGAGCCACTTTCGATTAAACTTCCTAAATTCCTTATGACCTGTTCTACCAAAGTTGTAATATGAAACAGGCAAAGCCTTAAATAAGCACAGTTGACTGACTTGATGAATTTTCTTAACCTTGGCATAGGAAACTATACTACATTGTGTGTTATTTTTATTGTCCATTATTGTACGTAAAGAATTTTTTTATATTTTTATTCCAAACTGTTTGACTGGTTATGAGTTACACAGTATTGCTATTCTGCTACTTGTTGCCGGTACGATCAGACCTATGAATTTTTGTCACCCCTGTGACTGCCCAAATTGACCTTTGTTGACGGTTGGTTTTTATGTAGAGGGTCACCAAACTGGGCAACCCCGGAAATGAAGGATGAAAGGAGAGCAAGGATTATCCAGAGAAGGCTGAAGCAGTATTTAGAATTATGAGTAAAGAAAATAGACCAATATGTACTGTGAATAGACCATTTTGTATGGGATACCAATTTTCATCAATTTTGTGGTTGCTACAAACCACAAATTTCAAGACCCAGTGAACCATGGTTCCACATGTGGAAACAACAGTATCCCTTTCATGATCCACAAATTTAAGAATTGATGAAAATGTAATTGTTCACAAAACCATGAAAATTGATACTGATAAAAATAATTGAATTCACAGTCAATAAAGAAAACTCTGAATCCCCAACAATGAAACCATACAAAATACATGTATTTATGCCAACTTGACCGTTGTATGCAGAAGTCTTATGTATTCTGGGAGCTTTAATAGTGACTACTGACTACATTGGGCAGGTGAATGTTATATAAAAGACATTTATATAGCAAAAGGTGATGGGAGCTTGTAAATGGGACCATTATAAACAGCTGACTGCTAATACAGGTTTGAAAATTGGTTTTTATGACATGTAGTAAATATTATATTGGCGGGAAAAAAAAGATTTCACTAAACACAATTTAGAACCCAGCAAGAACTCATCTGTTAGTCACTTTCAGCTTCATTTATTGAGTGCAAATGCAGTTTGAGTTTACAGTCATTTGTTAGACCATAAACAACACAGATAGCTGGAGATACACTGACAAACTTTAAAAAAAAATACAACAAAAAGAACTTTGTTAATCAGTCTTCTTTAGCTAAGCAGACATCACTTTTTTAACAATCTGTTCAATTTATTTTTGGAACCATGGGGCTAATACAGCAATCCCTCAAAGTAACTTGTCTCAGTATAATGCAGTCTCAGATATAACACAGGTATGGTTATGAATCCCAATTCACACTGGTTGAATACTGTTTTGCCATGTAATGCACCCCAGTAAAAGGCAACCTCATTTATAATGTGGTAAACTTGTATGGCTCCCATGAGCAGCATTATAGTGAGGTAGCACTATATATATATATAAGGTGTCCTGTGGCAAGTGAACATTTCTTACAAATTTTCTGGACCTAAATTGACATACCTTTAATTTTCTTGAACTTGTTATGCCTCTCAGTATAAAATGTCAGGGTTAGCATGGCTGTATTTGTAGCTTGATATGTTTTATTCACTTCATAGTTTTACTGGACCTGGTGCACATTATCAAAATTAATTTGGGCTCTCAGATTGGGACCTTTATTTATTCTGTATGGTTGTCAAGATAAATTTGATTGATTTCCCAGTTTATCAATACTAAGTGGTTCTTATCAAAGGCTTATTGAAGAATTCTTTAAATGTTAAATTTTAACACTGTATGTAGTTGGGATAACAATGTAACAAGATGTATTGATGTAAGTACAGTCTCTCTGCTTAGTTGATAAAACCTGTTATTCCAGTCATCTTTTACCTTTTTATGACCATTCAGTAAGCCACTTCTTATATTCCAATTCAACAGCAAAAGCAGTTGCCTATGTTTCACTGCTGTGATAATTAATGCAAGTTGTATCTTCACCCTACCTCTGACAAGTTTCTTGCACTTTTCACTGTCCGATCTGTGTCACATGGAGATTGGGTATGAAACAATACTCTGCCAACAAGAAAATCCTGGAAGGCATGGCTTAACAATTAACAAATGATGTCATTTCAGCATGAAGTCACTTGGTGTTCATCAGCCTTGTCTCCACATGAGAATCATATGAAAATATTGTGAACAAGGGTAGTGAAGGTCATAGGTGGGGTAAAATTGTTACTTGAAATGTTAGTGAACCAGGTATAGAATGTTACTGAGTCAGTAGAAAAATTACTTGGACTTGGTACAAGGGCCTCACCCAATTCATTTACTACTGACTTGGAAACATTCTTTACTGGAGCACTAACAAGCCATATAAGTGATATTTCTATATATCTTCCTGTGGCCCAAATGAATTAACTTTCTGAGTGTAGATCATAGTGATGTATACTTGCATTTCCTTGGTATTTATTTCTAAAGTATACTCTGTGGCACTGAAAGAGTTTTGACAAGTCTTAATCTATAACTTACAGAACTTACAGTTGTAGTTTTTATCTTGAATCCAGGCAATTGACTACAGATAGTTTACATAAAATATGTCTAATACATGGTATTTATATTTTACTGATATCAGTTTGCTGTATTTTATTGTCTACAAATTTTGGCAAAATTTGAAACATTTGCACAGTAAGTACAAACTAGTACAGACACAATAAAAATGACAAGAATACTGTTCCCTTACTCTCAAAAATTCAAAACCACATGTAAGAATTACCTGGTATTGGAGTCCTTATTTTCTGTTATATATATATATATATATATATATATATATATATATATATATATATATATATATATATATATATATATATATATATATATATTTATATATATGTGTGTGTGTGTGTGTGTGTGTGTGTGTGTATTTAATAAGCACTTTCTTTGGTATATAGGTCTTAATATATATCTTAGAGAAATAGAAAACTACACACACACAATATGCTAAGTTCCTATATTTGCTGGAACACAAGGGAAGAATAAAGGCCCTGGCAAAGCCCCAGAGTTCAGTCTTTTCCACATGTTCTGGAAAACATTTGAGCTTAGCAAAACATCTGAGCTTGTTATTTGTATAATCAATCACAAAATGAATACATTATTTACATATCACTTATAGTTTGAAGTTTTATAATAAAATAAACTATAATAAGTATTTTATAAGTACTTGTAATTCCAATATATTAAAATAGATAGCATCACAAAACACTTGTCTCAAACCAGCTTGCACAATGTAGTATTATCATGTAAAAATGTATATTCATTTATAACTTTTCAACTGCAATTAATTAATCATTGATTTTGTAATACTCTTGTAATTGCTGACATTATCTTTCCAACATAAGGAGAATAAACATCACAATACAGTTCGGTAAGATTATTGTAGTTAATTACTCAAAGAAGATGATTTTGGTAAAATCATTGTTTTAGTCTGTTGCAAAACAAAGAAGAGTGATCTAAATCCAAAGTATGGCTAGAGGTTCTAGATTTATATTGTTTGTTTTCTGTGTAGTTCTCATATATTTTAGAAATACATTGTAACAATTTCACACTTTTTCTAGCTGCGTTTCAAACCTTTGCAAGTTCCTCCCCGTGAGCCAGACACTGAGGTCTTTGGGAAGAATGATATGACCAATGAAAAAATGGCAGAGCGCAGAAGGCGAGCATATGATTTATTCCAAGAGCAACAGGACCTGGTAGCACATAAGAAAAGGGAGGCAATCTTAAAGCGACTTGCGGAACAGAGGGAAGAAGAAGATGTGCTGGATCAAACAAAGAAAGAGTATGTGTGACGTTAACTTTCAGCACATTTTCAGACAAAACTCTTATAATATTTAGTTGGTTCAAAATGGAAATGGTCCCGATCTAATCTCCAATATGGCCACCACAGTGAAAATCATCTTATTGCTATTCATCATGAATGGATGGTCATTCTGAAATGGGATTTTCGATTAAAAACTTTGTATGATATGTAATTGGTCCTAAGTGAAAATAGTACCAATTCAGCCTTTAACATGGCAACCTTATCTTGAAAATATTTATATCACTACTCCTTCTGAATGGATGGTCACATTAACATGTGATTTTCAGTAAAAACACTTTTATATAGTTTTGTAAAACATGTTTGATGTAAATTGTTCTGAATGAAAATGGTGCTGTTGTGACCTCCAACATGGCTATCACAATGGCTATCCATAAAATCTTGTTATCATATCTTCTTCTGAATGGATGGTCATATTGACATGAAGATTTTACTAAAACATTTCTTATGAGATTTAGTTGGTCCTAAATGAAAATATTGCCATTCTGGTCTCCAATATGGCCACTATATTGGCCATCATGAAAATCAACTTTCGAACAAAGAGGGAGTATGTGTGGCTTTAGTTAACTTTAAGCAGATTTAAGATATGAACTTTATTCATTTGATTTGATTCTACAATTTCTGACACTTATATTAAACCATTAAATATTGTATCTTTGGTGGAGGTACGATTTCTTTAACAAAATTCTCCAATCCATTTTGCTGGGGGGAAAAAAAATAATGTGGCTCCCTCAGACTGCTCTTATATCCCATGTTCTTTGGTGAACAAATGTCTGTGTTCAATTTAGAGCAACATCCATAACATTTCTCATAGTTGAATCAAGACACTTTTTATAGGAATTCTTCATATGATGACTATAATTTAATTCTCAATGCCTCCTAAATGTTTAGTGAAAAGTTTCATTGTTTTCAGCCAAGTAATAAGATAGATATGTAAAAATCTTAATTTTAGAAAGTAAATATGTGATGTTTGGTGAAATCAGGGTCAGACCTTGTTACAGTGATACAGACATCGCATAACAATCTATAAGATTACCCAACTGTTTAATAAAATTGTGTGAGTTTGAATGACTTATAATAAATTTGCTTCCATATGTTGGAAAATAATCACATAGTCAAATAAACAGTGGTTGGATCAACTAGACTAGATTAATATTAATCAGCTAAAAGTTTTGCAATTCTTACATTCAGTGTCATGAAGTGTAGCATAGGCAAACTGCTTTGTCCCACTTTAGAGAAAATCCATAAAGGGAGGCAACCCTTGATCCAAGGCCACCTCGTCTGATGACAGAACTGTATAATTTGAGCTCTACTTGTTAAAGACTGCATCCTTCATCCATTGTCATCACTGCTTTTTCTAAACTACTTGGAGGAAAGTCATGAAACTTGGCATACACATTCATCCCGATGTCTAGTTGGTCTTAAATGATAATGATGTCCCTCAAACATCTAATATACCAACACAGACGCCATCTTGAAAATCTGGATATGCTGAATAGACTGTTATATCAGCATGGAGTTGTCACAAAATAAAGAAACTAATGAAATGTAGTTTGTGCTAAATCAAAATGGTGCTAATCTGATGTCCAGTATGGCCACCACAATTGTCATCTTGAAAATCTTGTTATTACTACTCATCCTGAACAGAAGGTGATACTGAAATGGGATTTTCAATAAAACACATTTTATTACATGTAATTGGTTGTATATGAAAATGTTGCCAATTTGACCTTCAACATGGCCACCTTGAAACTCTTGTTATCACTACTCCTGAATGGATGGTAATATTGACATGTGATTTTCAGTAACATGTCTGCTGTGGTGGACATTTTGAAAATCATGCTATTGCTACTCCATTAGAAAAGCTTATTGCCATGGAATTTTCACTGAAGGACTTGTTACAACATAAAGTTGGTCCTCAATGAAAATGAAGAAGATCATACCTCCATCATATATACTAATGGATTTTGAAGAGCCTTTGTATTTAGTTGCATTTCAATACACAGGTTGACAGTCATTACTATGACATTGATTTCAAGATCAAAGGTCATGACTTGGGTTTTTATCTGTAATGACATGTGCACATTATAACACAAGCAAGTATGAATGCATTTTTATCAAACATGGAGTGTGGATTTATCTGAAGAGTAGCTTGAATGAATTCTAGTTCAGTGATCCTAAGATGGGCTAATTGAACCAGAATGGCTTGTGAATACAGTTCAGACAAATAGCAATTATGGATTTTAATTAAACTTAGCATGTTGAGAATCTTGAGAGTATCTGAGATGAGTTCACTAATCTTTTATCCATTACATCAGATTCAAGGTCAAAGGTCATGCACATGTGAATGTGTTAACTGAAACATATAAGAAAATATTAGTAAAAGCTAATTCTGTATGTTGAAGTTTGTCAAGAATATCATATATGGTTTCAGTACTCAGTAGTTATAAAGAATAACAGGAGGAAAGAAACAGACTTCTCATGGATTCCTACAAATTCTTGTGGACAGTGGAGTGTCAGCCCCTTTGAGCGATTCTTTATTACCTATCAATGGTTCCCACAGGTCAAGAAAAAGTCAGGGAATTTTCAATTGGAAAGTCAGGGAAACATCAGGGAATTTTCAGTTTTCAGAAAAGTCAGGGTAAAGTCATGGAATTATATGAGTCATGGAAAATTTACATTTTAGTCAGAAATCATGGGAAATACAGGAATTTTTGTATCCTCAGTCAGGATTTTTTAAAATCCTCAGTCAGGGAATTTTTGTATCCTCAGTCAGGCAATTTTTGTATCCTCAGGCAATTTTGTATCCTCAGTCAGGGAATTTTGTATCCTCAGTCAGGAAATTTTTGTATCCTCAGTCAGGGAATTTGTATCCTCAGTCAGGAATTTTTTTATTCTCAGTCAGGAAATTTTATATTTTCAGTCAAAGAATTTTAACATGGATGAGTAAGTAGGGAAATCAGTTTTGTAATGTCCATAGTTAGGGCAGTTTTCTTATCCATTATTCAAATTTGCTTCGGTGTAAAATGTTTGGAGTAATCTTAAAATTTATTTAAGGGTATTCCATGATGTTATTTTTACAACCCTGTAGATTTTTGGTTACCTTGCATATCAATGCAACAAATTATAAAGAATAAGAAAACAGAAAAGGTGTCACACCCCTTGTCCCTGAGCAAATTTGCTATCATAGATGTATATTTAAACAGCCAATGAGGATTTCAAACTAATTTCATCATCACCTTTTACAAAGTCATTGGCATTATTTATATAAATACTTGTGTATTGGATTCACACTTACACATGTTAAGCCATTTTCAATGTTTTTTTCATATGCTCATCATTTTTTAAATTAAAAGGTTAAATGAAAGGTGGTATGGGATTAGCTGTAAGGGAGGGTGGATGCCATCTTTAATGACAGGTCATTCATTTTATACGTTTAACAATGGAAATTGTATGTGTCTGTGTGTGACATGAGGAAATATTTGCCATGGTCAGGGAAAAGGCAATGAATTTTGATTCCATTAACTTGTGGAAGCCCTGCATTATGTCCCCCGCATGAGAGACAACTCTTTGCGTTATGACTCCTTTTCATCACAGAAGAGGTGGCCTCATAAAAGGGGAAACCTTTGTATTTGATGTTTTATTTTTAAATATGTGTGTATGATAGTGTACATTTCCACAAGGGCATAAGAGTTCATTAGCAGAACAGAATCTTATGAAGTTCATATTTGTTCATTATGGAATGTGATGGAATGTGGGAGCTGTGGTAACTCAGTTGGTAGAGCATTGGACTTGTAATCCAAAGGTCGCAGGTTAAATACCCACCCAGGCCAACCCATGTCAGCTGCCTTGGTGCATCTTTGGGAAAGGCACTTGGATCCCATTTCATTGGCATGATATAGCCAGTAATGTGTTAAAAGTACCATAAAATAAAACCAACAAAAACTAATCATGATGGAATGTTAAAATTAAGAAACAAACACATTTATGACATGCAAATTTAATCTAACATGTTTAATCTGGCATTTGACATGGATGTTCAGTCCATTTTTCCATATTACTCAACCAAATTGGAACTATTTAGGTGTTTTCGATGATGTCTACACATCAATATTCCAGATGCACCAAAACTGAAATTGTATAAATCCCAGTTTGTTTTGAATTTTGATTACACATCATAGCTAAAAATATTTGGGAAACTGAAAAGAGGGGTATGTAATAAATACAAAACTATTTGGGTTTTGTTCCAAGTTGAGGGCAAAAACTCATTTTTTTATGGTATTATTAGTTACATGGAGTTTAAGCAAGCTGTATGGGAATTTCCAACCTGTTTGATTCTTTTTCACACTAAAGAGAAGGGTAAAATAGAATCAAGCAGGGTGGAAATTCCCATCCACCCTGCTAAAACACCATGTAATGATTTTATCCTCAATTTTAGAAAATCCTCAACACAACCACAAAAGTTAAAAGTGTTTAACATTATTTATGTGTAAGCAATGCAAGCCTCTGAATTGTATTGATTAGAATCTAAAAAAACAGCCACACACTGATGTATTAGAAAACACTGGTAATAGCCACACACTGATGTATTAGAAAACACTGGTAATAGCCCACTTTTTCACCAATGAAATGCAACTGCTGTTTTAAGTATTTCTTAATTAAAATATATTTCTGATGTTATTTTTTTCACATTGATGAAATAAAGGGTCCTATTTAAACTATAAGTTGTTCTTCTCATATTTCTGGCATTGCTTGCTATCACTAAGAGAAACCGTACTAGTAGCAGTTGGACTTTTCAACACATAGAAATTTTGGATTTTGGGAGCCTCATTAAAAAACAGTCCTTCTCTGAATCGACCACCTCTCATTCACCAGCTATTGAACATTGTTAAACTCTTATAATCAGTCTTGCAGCAATATTTATTCCCCACCATGGCCAGTTATGACTGAAAAAAAATATACAAAAGTTGCAGATGTAATTGTGTGTGACAAATAAAGTTTCTGATATCTTGCAACCAAAGAAAGCCATATCATATCAAGAGTTTGTCAAAATATGGGTGCCATATTTTTTTTCATGTTAATTCCCAAATTCCATGTTACCCATCAGAATATGGAATAATCTGCCTGGTTTATTAAAAAGCCAATCACATCTCAAGAATTTTTCTACAATTGTGGATAAATGAATATACATGTACCATGAGCTGACTGCCTAGATTTATCCCCCCTATACCATATCAAAACTCAAATCTTTTCATTGACTCAGAACAAAACATGTATGTAGCTTTGTGTCTGTATCTAGGTCACTAATAAATCATTGGTATACAAATAAAAGATGCACTTCCAAAATTATAAATGGCATCGAATTTACTTGATCTTTAAAACAGGATGGCTGATACAAAGTGCCTGCCATAGTAGGTCTGTAATCTTATAGACCCAGTAGTATTTCATAAAGACTTTAGAAATGGCTTTGTACTTAAATTAAAATTTCTTCCTTTTTCTTTTCAGTATACTTGACAATAGAGCAGCCAGATACACAAGACGGCTTGATGCTAGAAAGCACCTTGAAGATGAATGGGCACAGGCTGCATTGTACCGACAGAATCGTGAAATGGAGGAAAGAATCCGAGCAATGAGCCCAGGAATTTTACTGCATGAACAGTGTGATAAATACCACCGCTGCCGACAATGTAAACGAAAAATAAACAACTGCGGAGAGTCTAACATCTGGAGTGAATCTAGATACATACCAGGGTCTCGTTTAATGGTGTGAATAAAATTGTCAAGGATGAAAATTGAAACATGTGCTATATAGTCTGTCTTTCACACCTACCCTGCATTCAGTATGGGAACGAACAAGTTTGATATTTTTAAAGTCAACATATTTTTCTGATCTGACAATCTAATTTATTTTTATGTATTTTATGTTTTGAAGTGATTCAGGTTTAGACATATATATCATCAATTTTCAACTTATATTTACTTTTTTTCCAATTTCTATTTCTAGAGGAAGTGAAACATCTTACACAAATTTGTAAATGTTACACAAATACTGCCAGCATAATTTAATGTATTGAACAAGATATTTCAAAAATGTTAAAAATTTCTAAGATGTATTTTAGTTCTTCAACAAATTCCATGAAGATTTGTGTTATTAAAAGCATAACATTGTGATACTAGAGTGAACTTTGGTCTCCTTATTATTGTGTGCTGCTGTAATTTTGTGAATTGACATCAGGAATTTCCCTCTTGACTCTACCAGTATAATAATAATAATAATAATAATAATAATAATAATAATAATAATGACTTTATTTACAGAGGGTGACACAATTAGTTGCATGGAACTAATCCTCCTTGTGACCCTCTGTTATATGCACATTTACAATATGAATTTCCATCAGGATTTCCCCTCTTGACCCTACCAGTATATGAATTTACATCAGGAATTTCTCTCTTGACTCTACCAGTATATGAATTTACATCAGGAATTTCCATCTTGACTCTACCAGTATATGAATTTACATCAGGAATTTCCCTCTTGACTCTACCAGTATATGAATTTCCAACAGGATTTCCCCTCTTGACCCTACCAGTATATGAATTTACATCAGGATTTCCCCTCTTGACCCTACCAGTATATGAATTTACATCAGGAATTTCCATCTTGACTCTACCAGTATATGAATTTACATCAGGAATTTCCATCTTGACTCTACCAGTATATGAATTTCCATCAGGATTTTCCCTCTTGACCCTACCAGTATATGAATTTACATCAGGAATTTCCATCTTGACTCTACCAGTATATGAATTTACATCAGGAATTTCCCTCTTGACTCTACCAGTATATGAATTTCCATCAGGATTTCCCCTCTTGACCCTACCAGTATATGAATTTACATCAGGAATTTCCATCTTGACTCTACCAGTATTACTATTTTAATCTGACTCTTTGCAATGCTGTTGCTTTTAGGTTGCTTAATGCAGTATGCCTGCAAGTTTTCTATTTTGTGTTTATTAGTTTTGTTTTACATGGCTTCTAAGGCACATTGGTGTGCACATAAGACATAAGTTGACATTTGCATTTTTATATAGCACTGTAAAAACACTGTACACCTGAAATAAATATTTGTATACTTCTTATGGGTGGGCATTGCCAGGCAAAAATGTATTGCAATATATTGCAATAAGGCATGTATGTATTGCAGTACACATCAATACATATTGGTCATTTACAGTATTTATGTTTCAAATGTTAATTTTCCATATTATGTACTGAAATAATAGGAATTTTCTTACAAGTAATAAAAAATGAATGAGAAAATAAACATGTTGGTTTTTATTTCACAGAAACACCCACTGAATATAATAAATCACATCTTTGATTTAGAAAATAATATACATATGAACATGAGTGAAAACTAATGCAAGCCAGAGGAAAAAAGTCATAAAAATGTTACAAGATTATTTTGCCTGATTAGAAAAGTCTTTACTCTACAATATAAAATGATACAAATATTAAGATCTTGCAGTAAGTCATGAAAAGAGATAAAAATAAACAATTATAACAAATTTATGATGCTGATAAATGTCTTCTGCAAATAGAAAAATGAAAGAGACAAACAGACTCTTACATCCTCTTTGAATTTTATGTACATACAGTATCTGGGATGACTCTTAGAGAAGACCTGCCTAGATGGTACAATCTATCATAGGTCAAGCACTGACACCAGCAACTTGTTGGACACAACAATGTAAGGACATAAATCATGAATAACAAATTTGGCAATGGCATGCATGATAGCTGTGGCCCTAGGCGATGAAGATTTGTATTTACTCTGTGCGCCTAGTATGGTCGTGATCATAAGTTGCGTATTTGCAACATTTGGCAAGCAACTTTTGGCATTTTTTTCCACAGTTGTGCCAGGGGTTGTTTTACTTAATTGTAACATAATACTAATGGACACTGATGGATGGTGAAGCCTTAAATGTGTTGCCAATTTGTCATTCCACTTGCAGGTTTGATTTTGGTTTTGCAGAGATTACAGACAGCAAGAGTTTTGTCAATTTTATTGGTCACTAATTCCAGTTTGAGTGAAAAATATTTCCAAAATGAGCTCTTTCCTCTAGAGTTTTTCACAAGTCAATACTTAGTAGCTGTCATTTTGGATATAACACTAAGCCAATTGAATGACCAAGATGCACTCGAAATCAGTTCTTAATGGTCAAATGTAGTTGAAGAAAATAAAAACAATGGTATACCAATATTACTATACCTGTATTGGTATATACCATATAGGGCTGTGGCCCCGGGTGGCCGAGTGGTCTAAGGCGCTCACCTTTACAGATCACTGACATCCCACCTCTGTCCACGTGGGTTTGAGTCTCAGGCTCGGCCAATGTGGGTATGTGAGAAAGCTTGCCAGTAGCTTCCCGTGGGTCGGTTGTTCTTCCCAGGGTTTTCTTGGGTTCTTCCTCCACCAAATATACTGGCCGCCATCTATAGCCTATCATGTGCTGAAAAATGGCGTTAAACCCATAACAACCAACCAACCATATAAGGCACTTTGTATTGCAATTTACTAGTAAATCTGTACATTGTTACACTCTTAATACTTCTAGTCTTAAGTAAGGATGCAACATTTACACATGTAAACAGCTTAGTTTAGTTTACTGTCTGTAAACATTTACAAAATCACTAACATGTACATGCGTGTGGCGGTCAGTGACATAGAAACTACCCAATCCAATTAAATTATATATTTCCACATCTCTGCTTAAGAAGACTGTTGAGTAAGATTTTTCTGTTAGTTCTTTTCTTAAAGTATGTATGATTTTCACATTGAGTGTGGCAGCACTAGGAAAAAGCAGAAGTTAATCACAATTGGTTGTACTGCACATTGCATAGCATTACACATCACGTTAGTTTAATGATAATGCTGATAAAAATTTCTTTAAACTATATTATTTACATTAAAAAAACATGTTTGTTAACAAAACTCATGATTAGTAACATTTTATGTTAAAGAACAGTTTCAAGTTTGTAAGCCACTGCATAGTTTCTTAGTCATTGTAGCTGCTACAAAAGCATGCTATGCGCATGTTCAGGCAGTACATCTGATTGCATTGCCGATTTGTTTAATCATGTACATACATATATCTGTAGCAGTTGGAAACAGTATCACAATGATTCTAGGGATGTTATACTGAAATTTTCAGATATATTCAACAAAACATGTTTTACAAACTGAATCCTGGCATAATATGAGGTAAAAGACATACAGCAAATGAAATAAATGCTAGTTGAATGAGGTACAGCATGCACATTATAATAGCTGTCAGTTGTTCAGTAAGCCTAATGGGTAGATAGGGGAAAAGGTTGAGTTTCGAATCATTTTGATTAAATGGCATCGTTTCAATTTTGTACACCATGTACATGTTTAGATATTTTGGTAAACATTGCAGCCTTAGTCTTAAGTACATGAAATTTGTTATTCATAATTCCTTTTTTTTATTTTCCAATCTCAGTAAATATATAATTAAGATCAGGAAAATATTCATTTTAGGAATACTTCGTTTCAAGGCATAATCTTTTGTATATTTGTGATCTACAGTTCATGGTAATAATGAACCTTGAGCATATTTTTAACCATTTTGTTGAGATCCTTTTTTCTGCAAATATTGTACATTTTATGCATAAGAGAATATTGTTGTAATTTTATATGATTGTGCAAAACTTTAGATTTTATTTATAAATTAACTCTTAATTAAATGTCATTTTTTTAATGGCCACAACTGCTTTTAAATATATTTTTTTAAAAATCTGGATATCTTGTGATGTTTCTTATCTTTTTTTGTCATTTCACATTCTATACCACAAAGTTTATGATTTCTTTTCAGAACAAGTCAGAGTGTATCGCTTAAACATGAACTTCATATAGCATACATGTACTTAGTTTCAGTAACATCCTAAATGATTTTATGAAGTTTATTTATTATGAACACCAGGAGAATACATTTGTTTCTGACATGTAAAACAGTCTAAGCTGGTATTTCTGGGCAATTTAAGCAAAATATTTTAAAATGTTGACCTGTCTATTGTTATTTCCTATGGAAACTTTCAAAAGGTTGAAAAGTTTTGAAATCTCACAATAGATGGTTTATCTTGGTGTGATAGACAGCCCAATTTAAAGCTGTAACCTGTGATATGATAGTAACTGTCAGTTGATACATTTTTGTTTTGTATAGAACCAATTGCATTATTATATTTAAGTAGAATTAATGCACACGCAGTTGAGTTTGTGTATAGGACTAGTTGCATTATTATATTTAAGTAGAATTAATGTACATGCAGCCTGGTTTGTGCTTTGCATGATGAAGAAATCATTGACTAACTTGTGAAGTATATAAATTCTTATAAACAAAATGCAGAATGATGAATAAAACAATAATGTTGAACTAAAATGTCTTGTTTTTGTATGTTTTTATAATTTGTTTTGATACAATAAGTATTTGTGTTTAATCAATAGTCATAAGTTTGTAAAGAACTATTGTTGGCAATGTTGGGGGTGGTTTGTAATAACTCTTTTTAAGTGTGCAAAAATTTACAGGAAAAATGTTCATCATAAACATTCTTAAGTACAAAAATTGGCAAATTTATGAGTGCAAAATTCTTTGTACACAAAATTGGCAATTTATGAGAATACAAAATACTTTGTACAAAAATTGGCAAATTTATGAGAATACAATATTTATTGTACAAAAATTGACAAATTTATGAGAATACAAAATTCTTTGAACCATAAAATTGGCAATTTTATAAAAATACAAAATAAAATTCTTTGTATACAAATTGATCTAAAAAAAAATATACTGTGAATTCACTATTTTTTGTTGGATACCAATTTTTTGGGGGTACCAATTTTTGTGGGGCACCAATTTTCATGGATTTCATAGTTGCTACATACCACTTTGAAAAGAACAGGACCCCTTTAGCCAATCGATGAATTTAATTTAATACTGATGAAAAGTTAATTTTTCACAGAGCCTTTGAAAAATCATGGTTTGTACAGTGCTGGAGAGTTTTTTCAAGGACTTTTCAAAGACTTCTAATAGTTTTCAAGGAGAATTTTTTCTTATGGATATTAAACTTTCTCCATATGTTGCTTTATTTATCACTACATAAATAGGTACAACAGTAGAAGAAAAACACATAACTGTGTAACTACAACAAAGGGACACTACTCCATCTGGTAACTACCAGTGTCGTGTATTTTGATCCACCCGATTTTATCCCATTTTACTTATTTATTAATTATTTTTTAAAAATAAATATAAAAAATTCTGAATTTAAAAAGTGATATATTTTATTCATTTTAAACGTTTTGTATTCCCTCAGATAAATTCAAGGAGTTTTGAGCCAAATTCACAAACTTGTAATGGATAATACCAACTTTTTAAAAATCCAATGAGTTTTCAAGACAATCCCACAAATTCAAGGATTTTTAAGATTGTATGAACTATGAAATTAATGCCTACAAAAATAAAATGAATTCACAGCACAGGGAAACGCTGCTATAACATGGTTGCAGTCCATGGAGTGCCAGCATGTAATGTATCGTGCAATATTGAAATGAGTAAGTTCAATGAAAAAAATGTTGCATCTATATCATCTAGGCTGTACATGATGAGGGCTATGCTTCAATGACACAGTTACTAACTTAAATTTATGCATATTAAATGAGAAATACTTAAAATACAGTGCATACTTAATATTTTTATTTTTTTCAGAGAACCATGCACTGTACATACATGTATAAGAAAACTGGCAACTGAATAGCATGAATAGGTGTACTCACTGACCAGTCTCATTGAATTTGCTACAGTAACAGGGAATCCATATTAATTCCCTTAAAAAAGTGCACAGTGAAGCATCATTTTTAATCATCCCATGAGGGATCAGTAGGTGTCTGAATTCAATGCAAAAATTATCATAAGGAAAAATATAGCACAAATACATTTCAGTATGCACATGTATATGTGTCAAAGTCACTAATTAGTGTTATCTAGAATTTTCCCTACTATATTCCATTTGAATCCAAATACTTGGTTCCTTGCTAATAAACTCATAGAAACTTATGAAACACTATATATCAGGCCTTCAAAAATATTTATATATGCTGTATATGCCCGACAGGACTGAATTTTTACCAACAATAAAATACCCGAAACAGACATTAGAAGTTGACCTCGTATTGTACTTAAGATTTACATTTTAACAGGTGTGAAACTGCCTTGGGTATTCTCTGTAAACAGTACAATGTAATCACTATACCCAGTTTGGAGTAACCATTAGATTTTGTAGATTTCTATAACAAACAGCTGAGTTATTTTCTAAAAGTGAGAGGAAATAATAAATTAAATAAGCCCTATGTGAACTGAGAGGTATGTTGATAACAATATAGCTCTGAACTACCACATAGCAAAAACTGGGAGTAGCGTATTTATTAAACATCAAACTCCTCGACCCCTTTAACGTAAATGGTTCTGTTCTAAAGTCATATGACCTACAACAACAGTACAGTAATTGTAACTTGAAATTGTCATATCAATCGTTAGGATAAAAGACAATAAATATCTGATCTGTAACTTAGCCTAGCATCACAGTGACAATTAGCCTATGTATATTAGTGTGATCTCAAGATTTATGGAGTTAACTTTAAAAGTAAGATATAGGGGGGAAGGGTGAAGGTACTTGTATGAACGATTACTAGAAGTGTTCCTTATGTATATGTGACAACAGTCAACAATATTTTTTTTACTTCTGCTCTATTTATATGTACACAAAATATCTCTTTCCACTTATTTCAGATCCAGGTTGATTGATTCTGCTGATAGATTGGTTGGCAACAGGGTGTTCATTTTATGATATTTGTTATATTTTTATACATTTTTGGTAAATAAAGCAGTGCCTACAGTTGCAGCAGCCATTTTGCTGTAGGATTAATTTTGATAATTTGCAACAGTGGCATTGTTTGGTACACAGATGTGTATGTTTGTTGACAACTAGCTTTTTGTGGTCTATTGTTTGACCTGTAGTGAACAACAGTTGTATACAATGCATACATGTGATTCTACCGGCAGTAGGCCAAAAATACCATTTTAAAGGCCATCTACTGCACATACCATTTAGTAATTCAAATCTACCGCTTTTGAAAATTAAAAAAAATAAATAAAAAAATAAATTATAAAATAAACCCCAAAACGGTATTTATACACATTCTATCAACACATTAGAGAAACCAGCCAAAACCAGTCTACTGGGGACTGGAAATGTTCCACTAGTACAATGACCGGTGCGATGATGCGTGACAGAGCAATAGGATTAGAATTGTTAAAGAACAGCTGACATGTGTACACAGCAAGCTGCTAATTGATTACCTTATTGTTGGAATTTGAGGAGTTAAAGGCCAAATGCAGGATGTTTTTTTTATAGGTTTTATAAGTAATAAAGGGATAAAAGGTGGTCCATGATGCCAATCTACTTATCAAAATTTGTAAATCTACTGGTTTGAAATCCTGGTTCTGTCACATGTATGTCAATGCACAAAAGACAAACACAAAGAAGAATTATTGGCTTTAGTGTTGATGGTTCAATGCAAATTAGATTAACAATTAACAGCTTTTTTAAGAGCTGGCATCTTTAAAAATTACAAATTAATAACAAAATGCACTGACATCTTATTGACAAATTGCACAAATTCATAAACAATAACTTTTAACACCTGTATTCATTTAAACGGAGATGATCTTACTTCAAGAATACAATACATCTTGTCATATTAACAAATACAACTCATATTTACTGAGGCAATGAAGCTTTGTAGTAATTCAATAAGTTGGGAGAAATTGGTGAAGAGGTTGTAAACATTTTGGAGCCATGCCACAACCATATTATATCTGAATTCTTGTTATAACGAAATGAGTTAGAGCAGGGATTCCCTATGTAAGATTTTTGTCATAAATTAACTGTGTATACAAAATAAGAGGATACAAAAAATAACAGTACAATAACCCACCATTAGACTGGTATCATTGATAATATTTTTATTTTTTCAACAATATCATGTTTCACATTTTTGAAACTTAATCATATTTACATGTATCAACTATTGGTGATGATAAAAGTAAAAAGCATTGTTATTCAATTATGGGTTAGTAAACCATATCCTTTTCCAACAGCTTGGACTCCTTATTCTGATAAAATGCTATATAAGAAACGGAGATTAAGAGATAATTAATTCCCAGATAACTGAGCTAGTAGCCTGGCAGTAGAAATGTGCAGGAGAGCTTGCACTGTAACTATATTATAGTCAATAATTGGATCTCTCATCTGTAGAAAGAAAAGAAAATTTTGAAGTTATTGTGAAGCATTACACTAGTTCATCCCACGATGCACTTAAATCCAGCCAAAGATATTGCTTAACTATTTGCTAAAGTAATTGGACCTTATTAGAAAGGAAATTTTATCATAAATTATGTTTTCTGAAAATACTTACCCAATCACATTTATGTTAGGAATTAACTTCCATTAAATCCCAAATCCAGCCCACCCAGAAAGATTAAACATTCTGTCTTTCTCATCTGTATCCCATATAGACTTCAATAATAGTATCTATGGAAAGAAGATACTATATAATTACCTCCCCCTTCTCTGTTAGGTGGCATCCATATACCAGATGTTCATCAGTTTAAACTTGAGTGATGCATTAAATGAGATGCTCACATTTGCGGAAAGATGTGGACGGTCTTGATGTGATTGGCTATTTATTCATAAAGTAACATAATTTGCAATAAAATTTCCTTTCTCTGTCGAATACAATACCCAATCACATTTACATTGGGAGAATAGGTAAGAGGATGAGGATGGTAATGCAACAGCATCTAACTTTCACCTTGGTAACCAGGTGGAGGATGTGATGATAGGGATCCTCATGTGAAGGATGAGATCATTCTCCTAACATAGAGGCATCACACCTGAGGGATAAATATGAAATTGAGCAACACTCCATAAATCTTTAACCAGATGGCAAGGAGAAATGTATGTGGTTTCCTTACTAAAGAAAGTTTCTGTGTGAATCTAGCAAAAGTTTTAAGCCAATGCCTGTGATGAGGTTATGCTAGTATGAACAAGATCTGGTGGACATCTAGGCAGCTATCTCCAGGCCAACCAGATTCAATTCATCTTTGCTATTTAATTACCTCCATCGTCTCAGTTAGGTGGCTACCCATATACAAGACGTTCATCAGTTTAAAATTGAACGATGCATCAAAGAGGATGCTTACATTTATGGAAAGGATTGAGAGGGCTTAAAGTGATTGGCTAAGTATTCTAAAGGGTAAGATCATTCTCCTAAAAAAGAAACAGCATAACCGAGGGATAACTATTAAATTTAGCAAATTCCTGGGTAAATCCAGCGAAACATTTAAAATAATGCCTGTGATGAGCTTGTACTGGCATCGACAAGGTCTGGTAGACAACTAGGTAGCCTCCACTGGGCCCACCAGATTCGACTCTTCTCTGTAAGGCCAAATCCCTAAGGTACAAGCTTAAGAAAGACAGTGTCAATAATATTTCAAATTGAACAGTTGTGTTTGAATGCAAAGCCGGGAGAGATGGTTCTAATCTCATCCGCTAGTATCTTCAGGAAATATATCTAATCCTGTGAGCTCTCCAAATATGTCAAACACAAATGATCCACTTAGGACAAGATGCCATAGCTTGAGAAGTGATGTCCTGCTATTCCTCCATTACTGATAGGAAAAGTCTCTGATGGCTTTGACGAATGCTTTCAGTACATTTAAGACAGCAGTTAAAAGCACCAACTGGTTCTCTGAATTTTGCCTCTCTAGAAGGGTCTATCAACAAGAAAGAATGAATGATAACCTTCTGACGACGGCAACATGTTCTTGGTCACAAACCCTAGCTACAACATTCAAATGACTGAAAGGACGTGCAACTCACTCACACTGCAAGTCGAAGCCAAAATATCAGGAAGCACATCTTATATGATATCAGCTTCAGTGAGGTCTTGGACAAAGGCTCGTATATGGAGGAATCGAGCCAGGTAAGAACCTATGGAAGATTCCATTTGGGAACAACACGAGTGACTGGGGCTGGCTCAGATAAAAGTTGACCAATAAATTCAGAGAGGGCTTGTAATTGCCAATAATCACTCCCACATGATGTATGTGGGTGTCGGAAATCACGGAGCAATATCGGTAACCTTCAATAGTAATTGGCGCTAATTTATTTTATCCACAAAGAGCCAGACACATAAATTAGATGGAAGACTGTAAGATGTCACTGTCCTTGCACCAGAAAAGACACGCCACTTTCCCTCATATGGCTTCAAAAGTAAAGAGCCTTCTCGCTCCTGCAATTCTCTCCATTACTGAAGGACAGTGCTTTTCTGGCGGGAGCAAAGCATGAAGGATAAGTCTCTCCGTTAAGGGATGGAAAAGCTTTGAGATCTCGGCTGTTGAACAGGCTTGGAAATGTCTGAATCTTCCTGGGAATATTTGTCACTATGCAAGTAGGTCGTTGACCAAGGATTTGTCCCATCTGAGAGGGGTGAACAAAATCATCTTTCAGTTCCGATCCGTTTTTTTCTTAATCATTTTTCGAATATCAACTGTGGGCGGGAAAGCGTACCACAAGATTTCATCGCCAATGTTTCTGGGTCTGGTACTGGAGACACAAATGTAGACAGCTTTGTGACTCCATCAGGTAGTAAAGAGATCGACCATCAGATGACCCTGAAAGGCATAAATCCGACAGAAGACTGACATGTGGAGGGACCACTCGGTGTGCGGTGTCTGACCTCTCCTTGATAAAGAGTCGGGTAGCATATTTCACCTTCCCATAATGTACCTTATGGGCCGACCATTTAATCTTCGGTGGGAGATGGTAGGTTGGTATTTGCTTTTGAGCCGGGATATTCTTTTCTCTTTTACCTCAAGATAATTTTTAAAAAAACTATAAAAAAAACTAATATAATGGATATAATAGGTTCTTTTTCAATAAAGCAGAGCAAGAATATTTTTTTCAAGCTTCCCCGCAAACGAAAATTAAATTGTCGGTCCCTTATTTAAACAGTTATTTAATGTTGGGAGCACCAACGAAGAAAATCACAGACAAGTCACAGAGATATGGTACTTTGGTTCCCCCTTGTCTGCGGAGGTAATTGACCAACACATCCGACATTGTGAGGGCAACCTTTCTGCAAACTTCCGGTTGAGGGGTTTTCAGAGGAACTCCTGCCGATAGCTAATCCCAATTCTGCCACTGATTCAGGGAGTGCCTTATCTAGGTCGAGATTTAAATACAATGATCTAGGCAACTGAAAATAGGGTTCCACTGAGCTAAATGAGGCATTTGCAAAGAAAACATGAACAGCTAGATCAGTTGAAGAAGGTCTACGGCCACATTAAAAGTCTGAAAAGCTTTCAAAACTCTCTCATGGAAATCCAAGTCTTTTTCGAGTTTGACAATGCACTCCATGCGTTTGGGACGGAGGGGGAAGACGTATAAAATTGTGACGAGAAAGTCCATGCCTAATATATAAAATGCTGGGATGTAACAGATCCGACTTCTCCCTGTTCACAAGCAAGTCCAACTCGGAAAGAAGACAAAGCAACTAGTTCATGTGTTGTAATAGAATTTAACTTGATATGTGCTTCAGTATGAGGTCGTCCATCTAACCTGCCATTATTGTCATTGAGATCAACCCGAAGTTGTTTATGACAGAGTCAACTGTCTTGGTAAAGGTCCATGACTGGGGCTGACTCTGAAACACAGCACATGGAATTGATACATGTTTCTTGGGAAAACAAACCGAAGGAACTTGCATGATGAAAGGTAAATCAGAATATAAAAGTAGGCATATGACAAATCGAGGCCGACAGCGAACTCGTCCTCCCATACAGAGAGTTTTATCGACTGGCTTGTCTCCATCGTGAATTTTGGAATGGCTATGATCTTGTTGAGCTTATTCGTGTCGATTACCGCTTGGTCAGAGCTTTCTGTTTGCTTTCGATAACAGGAAAAGTTGTGAATAAAAGCCCGCCGAGTCCATCCTCCACCGCTCACTGGATGAGCAAGGTATAAATTTACTATTGCAAAATTAACACCTTCTCTGGGTCTATTGTGACCTCTATCATAAAAGGAAATGACAAAAGGAGAGAGGGATGAATTAAGAAAATTCTCAACTTCTCCAAACTAACTTGGATCACCCATTCATTGCACGAAAACAGGATAATCCGAGACTTTAGAAAATGAAGGAGTCTCACCAAATCAACATTGCACGAATCAGTCATGGCATTCACCAGATGAGCAGCTCTATTAGCAGCTTTGGTAATGTGGCATGTAGATATGTTTTTTACCTGCTTTCTTTGAAAGTCTGAAGATGGCAAATAATGCCAAGGTCAAAAAGGACTAAATCACCACACCATTTCTTACTAACTTCGAGGCTGCTTGAAACATTTGATGATCTACCTTGTAGAAATGTGGGGTAGACATGTTGACCACTGCTATATTATTAATTAGCTTTGGGACTTCCACATAACAAGCATCTGAATATGTCGTATAGCAGTGGGCAGAGAACAACGCCGGCTGCTATCTTTCTATGAAAAAGGCATTGGAATTACCAGTCGCATAAATTTCCGACTAACAATCAGCAATCTCCTGTACTCTTTACTATTTTCAAGTACTGAGTGCCTTGACTGCCTAGAGTACTAATGAGTTCGCCTTCCAGCAGCTAAGCATCATTTAATCCCAAACATGCCTTCATTTCTGATGCCAAAATAGGCGTGATTTTCGGCATGTCTGTTAGTTTCAGTTACTAAAGACTATTACTTCCTCGGGAAGAAATTTAAAAAGAATTAAATCTCCCTTACATTTTCACCTAAATGAAATATTGGCCCTGAATATTTGCTGTTAAGTCCATGTGTATGCGACTCACTTGTTCCGACCATACATTTAGATCGTCGCCTGTTTTATCATCAGAATCATATAAATCTGAAATTTCAGGTGTCAAAAAAGGACGTAGACTAATGTATGATCCTTCATGTTGTATTTGATAATTAAAATCATCTACATTTGCTGGGACTAACATACAAGAGTATCAGAAACTCTCTACCTATCCTACTAAATATTATACATTTCCATTGTTATGCAAACGAGGTTCCCAGTGCACATTAAGATCATAAGCTTGATTTGTGGAGTGGGCCTGAGAAACTCATTCATGGTACCTGTACATATTTTGTAAACCACATTTCTCTTATATGTCATCACTAACATCAAAATGAAGGTATCCTTTTATTGGCAAAAGATTTGAGACTGCATTGGTGTATTTCATTTTAACATTTTAGCAACAACAACAACAATAGTAAACAAAATTTGTGTCTCATATGTGAATATCATAGTCATATTTGTCATATGCACGAGCTAAGGTGTAGAGTTAACTGGGCAACGTGTGGAAAAACCTTCTTATACTTCATTTCGAATTCAACATGTCATTGAAATAGTAGTATTTTGTGCATGTGTAGACTAATTGTAGTGAGTATTTCTTTTTACCCTAAACTGAGTACTAGATCAAAATATGATTGTTTAGCTAGGGGTGTCATAGCTGCATATGCTAGAATATATCAGAATTCATTTCCATACATATATACATTTTAAACAAAAATATTGTTTTCATAACTGGTCCTTGTCTCTTCACTAAATCCAACCCACTCGGTCTCATCTGTGACAATGAAAAGGTGGCAATAGGTGTGCATCAGTGATTCCCCATTCTTCTTCCAGTTCACCGAAAGTTACTGTAGCAGAGGGCAGAATTTCAAAAACCTCGGGCAGGGGCGAGACCACAGAAGCACCGCCCCCACCCCACCTCCAGCACACACTAAGCTTGTAAAAGACTGTATTGGGATGAAAGCTCAAGACTTTAGGCATCAGACGACTTGGATCTCTCACGCGTCTGACCTTTCCGCTGTTTCTAAAGCACTGTAGACAAAGTCCCCACCAACTAGCTTGTGCGGGCACTGTAAGGTTTGGTAGAAGTACACTTCGTACACCCAAGACATGTTTTATGATTATGCTCTGATGCCTTCTTATATTTGATGCACCTAGTCGCCTTTGTGTACTAACAGTGACAGTTTTAAAAAAAGGTCAATTGAAACAAAGGTACAGTGAGAAGTAAAATATGAAATTAAAGTGAATTTCAAGCACAGCCTGACATCATGAAACGCATTTGATGAAACAAAACAAAAAAACGACATGGTCAGAGACTGAGTCCTTCATAGTGAAAACAAATACGAAAATTAAGGATGAGAATCAAAACTAAAGAAAGATCCATACAACAATACATACTTTGTAAGCAGATGGCAAATACTTTTCCTGAGAAATGCAGGTAACAGGTAAGTTGTTACCTGTACTGAGCAAATGTTTAAGCCGATGAACTTCCAGTATATGGGTAGTCACTTAATGGGGACAGAGGAGATACTTATATGGTATCTCGGAAGATGTTCTTACACAATTATTATAGTCTATATAGTTGGTTGGTTGTTGCTTTTTCATGGCACTTTCAGCAGGTAATGTTGTTATATCATGTAAGGAAATGGGAGCAAAGTGCCTTTCCCAAAGACACATCCAGGCAGCAGACCCAGGTTGGCGTGGGTGGGTATTGAACCAGCGATTCTTGATTACGAGACCAAAACAGTACCAACTGAGCTACCATGGCTCCGTAGATGGCAAAGACACAATTTTTCGTCTTTACGAGAGGGCTGGATTCGGGAGGTAGGAGAAGCTAGTTCCAAACATAAATGTGATCAGGTAAATGCATTCAACAAGAAATGTGCAGGTCATTATTGGTAAAATGAATCTGAAGGAAAAATGACACCATATTTGTTCACATAGGATATGACGTGCAGGTATGATTGATAGTTACAAGCTTAAAACCAGTTAAAGTGTTTTTCATTTGCATTTAACATGTATCAATACATCGCTAAAAAGACACAACACATGCTATAATTTGTTGTGTCAAAATAACAAAAGCTGCACATGAAGAGAGAGAGAGAGAGAGAGAGAGAGAGAGAGAGAGAGAGAGAGAGAGAGAGAGAGCCTCTGATATGTGCCATTCCTCACCCACAATTTGTAAACGCATATAAATTTACTTCAAGGTCACAATGAGCCTATTATTCCCATGGAACTGTGTTGGAAGAGTTTAACTTGTGAGACATCATAGACATTTGTTTCGGTCTAAAATTACAATATCAAGAACTGAAACTAAATGTAAGACTTTAAAACTGTAAAAATTTCTTTTGTTTTAAATATTTGCATTTGAGTTGGCACCCCTTATGCCAAGTGGAAGCTGTCCTAATTGCTCGGTTATGAATTTATGCAAATACAGTGTTTTTCCAAGAATTTGAGGAATGGTAAAATAAACTGGATCTAAACAGGGTGTTATTGTGCTTGATTCCGGTGCAGGAGTACTAGGTTCGATTCCCAGGCCAGGCAGGGTCGGTTGCCGTGTTGTGTCCTTAGGCAAGCTACTTTGCTCACATTGCCCAACGAAACTAACCAAAGCCTCCTGGCAAAACACTTTACATCAGGCTGAACCCAACCAAAAACCAAAATATTGTGGTACGTCTCTGATGAGCACCAGTAATTTTCGTGTATTGAATTTCTTACGATTTCCATGTTCCTATTTTCTCTCACATGCACACACGTTACAACGCAATTATATTACTATGATTTATGATTGATGCCAATCAGATGTACTGGTAATTCACTGACCTGGATTTAGAGTGCAGCCACTATCTGTCATTGCGATGTTACATGTTTGATCAATATCAGTGATCACTTTCTTGTTTCTTTACCTAAAACAATCTTTTATTCTTCATCTCCTCTCAACACAGATATAGATTAAACAATCAATGATTTTGTAATGAGAAAGTTTATCACTTTATATTTGGAATGAACATTTTTTTCTTTCATTTTCTTTTTTAAACCTACGAGTCTTTTAGTGAAACCCCAATGCAGATATGATCATCCGTGCTGGATGAGAAGCAATAAAATTTTCAAGATGGCTACCATGGTGGCCATGTTGGATGTCGGATCGGTACCATTTTCATTTAGCACCATCTACATGTCACAAGAAGTCTTTTAGTGACACCCTATGTTGATATGACCATCTGTTCAGAAGAGTAGCATGTGGTGGACATGTTGGACTTGAGATCGGCACCTTTTTTTTTATTTAGAACACCTTCATATCATAAGAAGTCCTTCAGTGAAAACCCCACGTCATTATGACCATACATTCAGGAGGAGTAGTGGTGTGATTTTTAAGATGGGCACTGCAGCAGGCATATTGGAGGTTCGAGAATCACAATTTTCATTTAGGACCAACAACCTTATGATGAAACTGTATGTTGAGTTTCATAACTTTTGTCCAAGCAGTTTGAAGGTCAATATGGAGAATATCTTCAAATAGCAAAGTTTTTTTGCTTTTTGTTAAACATTGTGTGAATTACAAATCTGCTGCTTCGGTGCAATTTACTCCCACCAAATTCCAAAAATTGAGCACTAAAACCAGTGAGCTAGACTGGTCCAACATTATTGATTGCACTACCTCTCTTGACTTAGACTTGATTTGGCGTTGTCTGTGACGTCATTCTAGAACGAGACAAACATCAATTACTGTATAGGCGTATAGATGGAATGGTCATTTTATGTAAAATTTAATGGTTTTTGGAGTCAAAACTTGTGTAAAAAGATAGATCAGTTCGAAAACTGTCCAACCTGGATGTATCGTAGCGAGTGCTGCGTGATAAATTTAAATCCAAGTGTATTTAAACAATCAGATCATCACTAATGCCCTTAAAATCTTTGAAAATGGATTTCGATTTTGGAAACAGCTTTTGTGTGACCTTTACTTTGTGAAAATGTAAGGGAAATGGAGAGAGAACAACACCGCGATATTAATAAGTGGTCTTCTTTCATAGGGTTCAGGAATTGTAACTGAAAGCCTTGCAATAAATGCAGCAAATATAAAGAAAAATACAGTGAAAGATGTTGTTAGGAGAGAGAAATGACATTTAAAGAATGATTTCCCTCATTTACCATCTCACTTAGCTACAGTGTATTCTCAACGAGTTGTTAGCAGTAAGTTTGACCCAAAATAAGATAGTTGGTATTCTTATTTTCTCTTTGTGACTTACATCATATAAAGGTTAGAAAATACATGTACACCCTTAACAATCCGAAATTGCACTTATTTAATATAATGCACTATTATTTTCGTAAGCCTTTCCAACAATTTCATTATTTTTATCCTTTGATATCTTAACTGAATGCAGGTGTAGCACTATTCGTTTCAGTTCTTAATTTCCACAGGACCACTGTTTATTCCAAAGCTTGTCACTACCGGTAGTCACTTATGCTATAATCTGCACTTAAGCATATTCTATGTTCCCCTGATACATCACATATTAAAACATAACAGAATTATTCAACCAATCGCGTGTTTTTATTTGTCTAACTAAGTACCATACTTAATGGCATTGCAGTAAATGATCGCGAAACCATAGACATTGTGTTTTGCAGCTCATTTACTCCAGGAGAAATGCTCGGAACAGAACCCCAACATGTACACAACTTTTGTTGACCTGACAAAAGCCTTTGACACAGTCAGTCGTGGGGACCTATGGAAGATCATGGCAAAATTTAGATGCGCAGAAAAATTCACCCTAATGGTTCCTCAATTACATAATGGCATGCTCGCTAGCGTAGTGGACGACGGTAAGTCGTCTGAACCATTCCCAGGCACCAATGAACTCAAACAAACCTGCTTGTTGGCCCCATCTCTCTTCAGTATGATGTTCTCTGCCGTATTTACATATGCCTTCTGTGACTATGACACTGGGATCGACATCAGACACCGGACTGATGACAAGCTCTTCAATCTAAGGAGACTACGGACGAAGACGAAATTACAGGGAGTGACTGTTTGTGATCATCTATTTGCTGACGACTGTTCCTTGCTTGCCAAATCCGAGTCTGACATGCAACAGAGTATGGGCCATTTCTCTTCCGTTAGTCACACTTTTGGTCTCACAATCAATATCATAAAGATACGTGATGCATCAACCTGCACCAGGAAAAGCTTACCATCACAGTGAACTGTCAAGCCCTCCATACTGTGGACAAGTTCACCTACCTCGGCAGTACACTGTCACATGTAGACTAAATCAATGACGAAACCAACGCCAGAATTGCCAGAGCAAGTGTGACATTTGGCAGACTATCAGTCTGAATACAAAACTGACGGTGTACAGATGGCATACCACGAAGCTGAACCATTTTCACGTGGGCTGCCTGAGTAAACTGATGAGGATAATATGTCAAGAGAAGGTTACAGACACTGAAGTTCTCACACGGGTAGGCATTCCAAGCATCCACACTCTGCTGATGAAATCACAGACGACAATATCTTGCACGGCGAGCTTAAGGAGGGAATACGATCTTAGGAAAGTCAGAAAAAACGCTTCAAAGACTCCCTCAAGTCATCATTAAGACACTTCAACATTAACCATGAGTCTCGGGAAGATCTCGCACGGAATCGTTCCATGTGGCGGAGTCTCATCCATACTGAAGCTACAGACTGTGAACTGAGGAGAGTTTCAGAGGTAGCGCGAAAGCGCAAACAGCGTAAATCTCGGAACTGCAACACGTCCTATCTTGATCAAGCAACCCTAAGCGGCATCTCCTGTCCAGTGTGCCACAGCTAGTTTAGAGCACAAATTGGCCAGATCAGTCACTCACGTGCTCACATAAACCAAACCAGTTAGTGATATCATGGCCATCTTCGAACTGGAAGGACCAACAACAACAATGGCACTCTGTACTATCGCCACTAAATAAACGCCTCTGCTATCTGGCGATTTACAATACAATTTTGGATATTATCCCGACACCGACCAGCTAGGCGGACACGCATGTACGTTAAGAGTCTAAAAAAATAGTTCCAAACACTTGACTCCTTTACTTTTGTTTTGTTGTGATGACTTGCTAAGATCAATCTAATATATGTCTTGATTGTAATTTGAACTCTTCATAAAAATTGTGCTAAAATTGGCCATGCTCATTGGAGTACTTCCGTTGTGAAATCTTCAGTTTTGGTGGTACGTAGTCTTGCACGTTGTCAAGCTCTTCAATTTCGGAGGTAAGTAAATGTTGCATGTATTCCACAATCCCATAATGCCTAAATGGAAGTGATCGGTTTTGAGAAACACCGGGACTTAAGATGTTTGTACTTAGGTAGCGGGGACCCGGGTGGCCGAGTTACAGGTCACTCACATCTCACCTCTGTCCGCGTGGGTTCGAGTCTCGGCTACGGCTAACGTGCGTATGTGAGAAAGTTTGCCAGTAGCTTCCCGTGGGTCGGTGGTTCTTCCTACATCAAATATACTGGCCGCCATATATAGCCTATCGTGTGTGAAAAATGACGTTAAACTCACAAAACCAAACTTAGGTAGCAGGGAATAGTTTCGTAAATTGGCCCGTCAAATTTCTTAACTTAAGGCTATGTGACTTTTTCAGCTATTATTGTTTAATAATTAAAGATATGGATATATCTGGGAATTAAGTATTTCGGGCTTGTGCTGTCCTTGAAATTGATGTGAAGCATTTACACCACCCTTAGTTACTTCACAGTATCTAGACAGTGAAATACCAATAGTCACTAGGAAGCAGAGCTAGTTTCCCATCGCAGTAGACACGCTGGGTTTAAGGCAAGTAGAATATCTCAAAAACGGCCTGGATGGCAACTATTTTGAATTGCATCAAGCTGTTTATAACACAATGCTCTCAAAAATTATCACATAGGGAAAGGGATTGCACTGTGAGCATCACTGTTAAAATTGACATTCGGACATGAAAAATGCAGGTGTAAATTTGGGGATGAGATGCATAAACTTCTTTTGCTATGGGCTTCCATTGACTTGTCAGAACAAATGAATGATATTCTTATGCTTTGATTTATTATAGCTACTCCCCCCCAATGGATTTTTTTGACCTCACTGTGTAAAAAATGAATTTTTGTATTAGGTAGATTGATGCGGCATCAGATTTGTGTATAAAAGCTGTCCATTCTACCCTTACTGGTTAAAACTTTCCAGTGAATCCGACGCTATCAGCTTCACTATTGACACGCAGTTCTAAAATTAGTTGCTAGGTAATATACAGCTCAGTTTAAAGAGGTAAAAATGAAATCCAGGTCAGGGGACCAATACACGGTTATCAACAAGGCATTCATAGTTGTCGAGATCGAGAGAGAGAGAGAGAGAGAGAGAGAGAGAGAGAGAGAGAGAGAGAGAGAGAATTCTCGAAATTAAACATCAAAAATAGCGATTCTTTTACCATCTTAAAGAAACACAACCTTTTTCACTAAATTTGGAATCCTGTCCATGTTCTGTCCATTTCAAGTTCATCCGAGTGTCGGGTTTCGCATATTTTCTTCAGAAATCATTTGTTTGACGTTTTTCTTTACTGTCTGTTTATCGTCTTTTTCCCGGAAGGGGGACCCTTGATGATGTCTTCTAAAATCTTGAATCACTCTCCGATATGAGTGAACGACATTGCTACGATGACGGCTTCTGCATATCACAGCTTTATCTGTAAATCATTCATTGTAGAAGGCAGAACAACATGTCACACGCCCCGAGTTGTTTGAAATGGTTCTGTCTTAAATGTCTATTCCTGTTTTAAAAAAAAAAAAAATGAAAAAATCGTAATCATTTGACTCAATTGATTAACTGCAATTGTATTTACTCCAAACCTTGGATGTATCCCTTTCATTCCTTCTAATGGTTTCCGGTAAATGAAACCTTTCTGAGGAATCCGTAACAATTGTTCTTGTACAGTTTCACAATGCATCTAGTATTATTGGGCTGTTCGTAATAAAATTTTGGTTGAATTTCAACTCGTTAATGCTTAAGTCCACCTTGTATTGTTGTAAAGTTTTGTACCTCCTGGTACATATTTAATATACTTGCCTTGTTTTCGTGGTTAAATCCCATCTCAAATTGCTCTGCCTGACATCACCGGTGTGACTCCAGAGCTTGAAACGCAAAAGTCTTCATATTGTAGAAAACGTGGCGGCATTGATTAATCCAGTACCTGTTTCACTGGGAAAAAAAATCCCTGGTATCCCTGATTTTTGCTTCGTCAGCGGGAGTCATAGGATAACGTTTTTTTTTTGTTTTTTTTTTTTTCCTTCACACACCAACATCTTCCGACGCAAGTTTCTTCATTTTTTAGTCTAAGATTTTTCTAAACTCAAATAAATCTGTATCATCATCCTTTAAAAAGAAAATGATAATGCGCCCACATTTATTAGTGAACAGTCCGTCAGTGCATCCCCTCATTGTACTGCCCAAGCACCTCTACACACTTTCTCAGTCAGATTATACAATTATTATGGAGGCGCTCTACAGATAGTATGTACTTCTGAGAGAGGGACAGGTTTATGGTGAAGTTGTTTGAATTTGCAACATGCACAGTGAAGCGAATGTTGGCATACCTTTATGCTATTTTCATGTACTATGGCTGAAATTTCTTTACATATTGTACTTGTGGAAACTGTACATGATCTAAGGACACAGCTGACAAAAATGATGGCCGCTCCCATATGCTCGAAAATTCAGCCTGAATTAGTCCAAAGTACACCATTTTTTTAGCAGCAGTTATTAAAATAGGGAAAACGAATTTTGCCAGAGTAGGCAATACCAGCTTCTGAAAGTACAATGAATGAATTATAAAATATATAAAAAGTTTTTAAAGTTATCGACTCTTTTTGTTTCACAATTTACCTTTAAAGTCCAGGAAGTGAAAATGGCCAAGCGGAGCTAGCATTTTTTTTTATCTGTGCACATCTGAAGTAAGACTAAGCTGTATACTCTATAACCGGAATTGGACCCATCAATAATTCACCAAAATAAAGGGAATTAAAAGTTCTTTTAATAATACCTAAGATATACAAGGTCTTTTTTTTTTAAATAGCCAGGATAACCAGTGATAAAAACCTGTGAAATTTTTTTTCTTTAAAAATCTAAAACTATGCAAAATACGAAACTGTCGAGCGCCACCTTGATGCTATTTTGTATTCACTTTTGGTATGTTGTTCAAAAACAGGTCTTCCAGTACGCGAACATCTTTAAAACGCTGAAAACCACCTAAAAATTGTAGAATATTACATCAGTAAACTTTATCAAAGTCGCTCTTGATATCAGTCGGAGAGTATCGTAATAGCGCCCTGATTTTACAGTATACTCTTTGCTCAGTAGAATTGTTCTCCTTCGACACCTTTATTTCACCGTCGTTTTGGAGCCCATGTGGCTGAGTGGTCTAAGACGTTCGTCTTTACAAATCACTCACACATCTCACCTCTGTCTGCGTGGGTTCGAGTCTCGGTTCCGGCTAACGTGGGTATGTGAGAAAGTTTGTCAGCTTCCCGTGGGTTCTTCCTCCACCAAATATACAGGTCGCCATGTATAGCCGGTCATGTGCTGAAAAATGACGTTAAACCCACAAACACTCGGTCATTGTACTATGTTACGTCAACACTCAGTCATTTTACTATGTTATGTCACACGCATATATCTGCAGGTGTCCGGCGTGCTGCACGTACACGTGCTGATGCAGACAATTTTATAGAACGTTCAATTTATTGACAGGTTCAATTAAACTTAAAAGTTAAGCAACTTTTCCAATACCTCTCGTGCATTGTGCAAATGTCGCTGAATTCCGGCAACTATGTAAATTAACGTGTTTGTAGAGTATGGTGTACCATCCTTCCACATTATCTCGACGTTAAATCTTTGCATCAAGTAAAAAAGATTGTCACTACTTAATTGAGATATATCCTCTTGACTTAAAATTCCATCCTCAAGGATTGTTTACGTCATAGAATTCCTGTATTTGGTCCATTCTTTCCACAAAGAGCCCAGTTGTTCATTTGGCGCGTTTTCTTGGGAATTCCTTTATACTGTTCACTCGCAGATACGGGCGATGCAAAGCAACTTTGATTTTGTGCAGCATCCTTAAACTCTAAATTTTGTGTTGGGATGTTCCAAAATCTGTCAAAATTGGAAAGTTTTGTAAATCCAACTCCTCGTTTGGAAAATCCACATCGCCGAGGTCGAATAAACCGACATCATCAGCAACAACCTTATCAACAGCCAATGAAAAATTAGGTTGCTTTAAGCCAGTTCATATTGAGTGAAATTATAGTGGCTAATATAGGGTTCGCTCGCTCCGCCCATTATTAATCACTAACATTTCACTTGGTATTGTAGCACGCACAGGGGTTCCTCTACCGAGCGAATCAAACACCTGCGTGAGGTTGGGCTGGAAGTCCCTTGTTTTCCCCCATTTCCAAGGACTTCCCGACAACCTTCGTTGTCAACTGGAAGTTCTCGTAACGCGTCAAGACTAGAAACAATTTTTCTCTAATCAATAAATGAATGACCACAATGTCACAACTATAACTTCACAATTGCATGGCTTTTCCTCTTTAGCACGCCGTGGTATGAAGCACTTAACACAATTCAAACACCTAATGCAGGGAACTATTTTCCGATTCCATCCCTGGGTCAATAAAAACAAGCGTCTGAACCACATTTCGCACGTGCACTTCCACCAACTACTACAATGAAAGGCATCTCCAAAAAAAGGAATGACCTCTTCCCAATCATTCCATGGCACAAAACAGTCGTTCTTGTCACGAATATCTCCCACCGAAAGGCACAATCAATCAACACCTCTGAATTAAGATAGGAACTACCTGACTCTATGCCCACTTATGCTAGTCTGACCCCATCTCAAACTACTAAACCAATCATGTCATTGCAAAGTCTCTTAACAACTGTAAGTACGACGCCTGTCCCTAGAAATTGGCTAATTACTCGGGCTGGGAAATATTTCCCAACACCGACTTCCCATAATCAAACCACTAATCACTAAAATCTAACGAACGGAGACGTAAATACAGATGGAACATACCCAAATTTATTACAGTATGAACTATTACTAAGGAGGTATAGTATGCACCAGCTTTCGTGATTGTAGCAATTTTAAACACAATAGGTCATAAACTATGCAATATAAGTTTACAAGAACCATACATTTGGGGTTTTCAGGTATAAGGGACTTAAATGAGCGTAAACAGAAAAATTCTATATTTAACCTTTAAGGAGTAGTGATAACAAACAACTGTTAACGGATGACATGGCAGATGACGGACAGATGGATGACAGATGCAGGACCATCGCATAACCCTTCTGGTCTTCGACCAGTTGAGCTAAAAATTAATCAGTACATGAAGCTTTAAGAGACTAGATTAATTAACTTTTTCAACATAGATTACGTAGAAAATTACTATTTGCTTTAAGGCAACTGTAAGCCAGGTGGGCAGTCTAGAGACCACATGGGCCTCTTGTTGACACAAGTTCAGCCAGTTGACAGTAGTTGGATAGTAATCAAAATATGTAAATAGGTTCGGTATAGCTGAGTGACTTGGTTGACTCGCCATCACCCGCTACCCTGTTTAATTCTCCTCCTCCAACAAACTCCACCACCCACGCCGGGTGGTCCAGAGTCAAAATCCCAAATCTGTTACATATTAAGTGCAATCCTGCTTTGACTGCAAATTGTTGTCAAAATAATTTAAATTTTAATAAATTCGACCTTTGACCACTACCAGGGACCTAAGGAAGGGAGCCAACAATAAACCTTGATTGCAGATTGCTACCATATTGAAAAGATAACCAAGTTTGTTGAACCTCCACCCAAAGGTTAGAAGGAGACAGAGTTTCAGACAAAAAGAGGTTATCACAATATTCACACACTCACTAAAGCGCATGGGTCAGAAGCGAAAAGCAAACAAGTACGTTATAGGGATCTTATGCATATAAAATAAGGTTGGTTGTAATGGGAGAAAATACTGAATACCCAAGACAATTTTTACATAATAGTTTTGTAAAGAGCAGA
The DNA here is from genome assembly GCA_029931535.1 of Margaritifera margaritifera. NCBI lineage: Eukaryota > Metazoa > Mollusca > Bivalvia > Unionida > Margaritiferidae > Margaritifera > Margaritifera margaritifera. The sequence continues at coordinate 3,538,552 of JAQPZY010001580.1, forward strand.
AGTAGATAACAGTGCAAAATTCAGATTACAATTTGCTCCAAGACGAACTAATATTGTGAGCATGATGAAAACATAATATAGAGTAGTGGAATGTTAACAAGGAATAATGCTTTATCTACACTACTAGTACCAGGAGTTTGAATTTCAACATAAAAACTGCATTGTGTATAAGAAATGAAACAACATGAACTGTGAACAAGGAAAACAAAATAACAAAAACAAAATGATTTATTTTCTTTTATTCACACAAGATAATGACAAAATTGGCATGTATCTGTTGTGTGAGATTTTGTATAAAATGTATAACTGTATCAGAACTGCATGTTGGGTTGCACTCAATGCTTGTTTCGTAGTATGTGTCCCCTCCCTAAGGACCCCCCCAAGGACCCAGATACTCAAAGTTATCCCTACCCACCCCCTCTATATTTGCCCACCCACCCAAACCCATACCCAAGTACCCAACTTGTTAACTGAATGCAAATCCAATTAACACTGAACAACAATTAGAAAATGTTCCTTTGTAGACCAAAGGTATTTGGTTCACAATTCAAAATAAAACAATATATTTATAATTGTGATAATTATCATCATTTTATGTGCTTCAGACAAGCTAATACAATTATAATAATATATCGCAGTACATAACAACAGCTAAAAGGAAGCAGTATTGAACACTCTGTGGTACTTTGATTCAAATAGATTCCACTTAGTTAACAAACAGAACCCTTTACAGAAACAAGTTGTCATATTTGTATGAAAATACATTTGTCTGAATCCTAGATCCTTAAAACTGGATAAAGTATAATCTAACTTATTTGTAAAGTGCACATCTTGCAAAATTTCATTTTGTGATTGAAAAATATTAGGAAGTAACTATTTATGGCATAACAATGAAAACTGGGGCTTAATTCAATGCAGTCAAGCAAAGTTGACAGGTTTTTAATTCAATTCAAAATTACATCTCATAATACCACATTTTATCTGTGTGTAACTGCACCCAACTATCTGTACTTGCACAATTTGTTGACCAGCACTGACCCTGATCATTTGGAATATCTTTGCCCTTTTCCGTCACACACTAGAAAAAGAATTTTGATGTAAACAGTGGCCATTTTGAACTGCCATCAGGCCTGATTGTAATTATGTCATAACTTCGCCAACATCACAATGACTTGATGCATCATCATGAACACCAATGTTAAACAATAGTTTGACGCTACTGAAACTACATGATATCTTAAATTGTTTCATAAAAAAAGTTGCAGGAATAACATTAAAAATTAAAAGTGCAGGTATTTCATTGATGGTTGAAACATTGGAGTGTTTTTTTTCAACACCTATAATTTAAGGATATATTCTTTGCACATCGAGCTGGATGTTCATCCATCAAAACCTTAGCAATTTTTAAAGTATCACTATGATTACATCCTAGTTTCTTCCTACAGCTGAAGTTATCTGACCCACATTGGACAGAGACAAGGATGTTCCGAATGGACCCTAATGTGACAGTGAATTGTGTGACAGCAGTTCTAGGTCTATACTGGTTTTAGTTGGGTGTGATGTAAATGAATATATACAGTAGTCATGGCATGACATGCTTTCTATTTATTACAAAACATTACTTTGAGCAATTAAACCAATATTAGGGAAAAATATGTCACCAAGACAGAGATTTAAATAGGCCACTTAATAACTTTATCAGAAAACAAAACTAGATGCATTAAAAATGAATATGAATGAGGTCTTGTAATGTTTTCATTATTTGTAATAAATTCCCATTCTCTTACAGAATGCCAGATGCAAAAGTTTTACTGTACTCCATAATGATGTATGCAGTATCCATCATCCATCAGGAAAATAAAGTAAGTTCATTGTAGTCAACATAATTGCCTTGGTGTCCACAAGATTAAAATAACATTCAGACTTTCATATTAGCCTAGGCATGCATTTCTTGGTATAGCAGATCTTGCTATCCCTTGGTAACTGCATAACTGCACTGAAGTAATGCCAATATTCACAAAAAATTAAAATTGTCGAATTGCATTTCGCATGTCAATTCACTGGTGTGTATATGAGAGATATGTGTCCCTCATATCTTGCAATTTTAGATAAATTGGTGATGGATGTTAATGGCAATCAGGTATTAGATGCTGATCTGCCCGAGTTAACACCCTTTACAGTTAAAAATCATGACAAAACTTGGGAATAGTCATCAATAAATAGTTACCGGTATACACTGGAAATGGGACGGAACCCCTTCGGGAATGTGAAGTAATGAATGTGTAAAATGTACATGTGTGTGATCTTAATGTTGAGAATTGTATGACTGTTTTGTCATATGTATGTGTGTCCCCTTGTATATGTTTGCATATAACTCTTTATTTACAAACTAACACATAAACTAACTTACATAGACACTAACCTACTAGCCAAACAGAAACAAAACTTTCAGATCACAAAATCCAAACTCGGAAAAATTGAAAGCCATGCTTTAAGTTTCTCAGCAACAAGAGAATTACACACATAGAAACCAAAGATGAGTAAATCTTAAAACACAACCTTGCCGCCACCACATACACTTTTAAAGAAAATCATATTCTTGGACTTTGAGATCTGAAAGTTTGGTGATGTTAAGAACAAGGTCAATAATTTTTATGATGCAAATTTATCTAAATTATTTTAAATCTGCATTTACAAGCCCTGTATTTGAAAGTTCAATAGAGCTCATACACTAACCCTCATCAAAATCTTGGCATCGGAACAATTTATCTCTGGTTTTATATTTGTAGATATCTTACACACTAGGGCTTAATAACTGTCTGTATACGTGGTAAAAGAACATTTTGCCCATGCTATACACTAAACCTGTAGAATATCTGTCTTGTTCATTTAAAAGAAACTTGTAGCAAATTTGTTGGGACAGTTCGATCAAAACATAATGGAATTCTGGGCAGACACCCTGGAATTTAGGTTACCACCCATAGATGCAGGTTAGGATAGCATTGCCTTTATCAGGTATCATGCATGTGGACAAGCTTAAATAAGACGACTGTATTGTGATGATATACAATTACACACAAGTTAACATAGTCACATAATTCATAGATGTGATCTTATTTTCTTTGCTTGCACACTTGCCATGAAAGTATTCACAACTATCCAACACCAAACCTAATTAATATATATATATATTTTTATTATGTGTGAAAATTTTTCGAACATTTCATACAAATTTACCTGAACAAGCAATAAGTATATGGAGTCAAAATTTTCAACATTTCTTTCAACAAACAGAAATGTGTACATATGATATGGATGCCCCCACCAATATGATGCAATTTAAAGACAAAGTTCCAAGTCAAAAAGGGTCCATAACTGGATAAAATGTTGTTGTAAAATAGTTACAATCAAACTTGACCTAGACCTTCTTAAATATAATGCTGCATGTCAAATTGCATATAAATCAATGAAGTCCTTTGAAAGTTACTATGTGGAAATTGAAGGGTAAAGTTCTGAGTCAAACAGGGACCATAACTCCATAAAATGTTGCAGTAAAATGGTTAAAATCCAATTTTACACCTAGGTCTTCATTAAACAAAGCCACGCACCAAATTTTTCTTTCAAGCTAGTATGTGGAATTTGAAGGGCAAATACAAGGACCATAAATCTGTAACATTTAGCAAGAAAACAAAAAATCTAATTTGACTTGGGTCTTCTTGATGTCAAGTCTCATAGCAAATTTTGTTTCCATTCAAAAAGTCCTTTAGAAGTTATTTAGCAGAAATTGAAAGGCAAAGTTCCAAGGCAAACGGGTCATAATGTAAAAATGTTGCCAGAAAATAGTGAAAACCAAATGAAATAGAGGTCTTCCTAATGTAAAGCTTTATACTAAATTTGGTTTTTATTCATGAAGTCCTTCAGAAGTTATTAAACAGAAACTAAATGTGCAAAAATCGAAGTCAAACAGGGGCCATAACTTCATAAAAGTCATAAATTTATTTTTAAAAAAGGTACTGAGCGGAAACAAAATTAGGGACTGATGTGATGTGATGGGAAAGTTAAGTTATGGAAACCAATGTCTCAAGGATGTGCAATCACCGAAAGTAACTCAAGTAAACTGTGTAGTGGAATGCAAGAAATGAAACTTGCCCAAGGTATCATCAGTCTGAAGCAACATGTCAAAGTAGGGAGGATGAGCAATCGGGAATTGGGGGGGGGGGGGGCATAACTAAACCCATAAAAGGCACGCAAGTCTATGAGACAATGCACATTTTAACTGCATCAAAACATGCTGAATGGTTCTTGAGCTATGCTGGTCACAAGCAACATCCCATATAAAAATTTGAAGTTAATTGTCATGGGCAATGGAGTTGAGAAGACAAAAACCTGTAACAGGCACATCTAGGTCTTCTGACAATCAACACACCAAACTGCTTCAGATATACTGAACACTGCCTAAACTATGCTGGTTTCAAAGATCTGTTGTAGTGGAGATTTAATAACGATAAAAAAGGGCAATAACTCTGTCAGAATTGAAGCTGAAAGATGAAACATTCGAAAGAACATCTACATGTCATGAGCGATTCACCTAATCAATGCCATCCAATTATGTGTAAGATTGCAGAGTTATGCTGGTTACAAGTAACATCCCATGTACAGATATTAGGGTAACTGTCAAGGGCCATAACTCTATTCAGAATGGAGTTGCTGAAACAAAACCCATAAATGGCATATTTAGGTCTATGAGACAATCTACACACCAAATTGCATTATAATGTTGAATGGGTTCCTGAGCTATGCTGTTTACAAGGATCTTCTGTAGTGGAGACGTAATTCTGATGGAAGAAGGGCAATAACGCCATCAAACTGGATCTGAAAAGACGAACCCTTTAAACGGCACATCTACATGTAAGAGGAAATCTGTATACCAATGGCATCCAATTATGTGTAAGGGTTGTAGAACTCTGCTGGTTACAAGAAATGTGAATCAATGGACAGACAGGACTCCATAATTAAATGTGGACAGACAGGACTCCATAATTAAATGAACCAGATGTAAACAATTATGGGAAAAAAGTTTTTCCGATGATGCCATTTTCTTACTGCAATAACCCAACTTTATTTAACTTAGTGGCAGCAACTTAAAAATAATAGACTATTCAACATCAACATCATTTATGCCCCTACAATTTTTTTTTTAAATAATTTATATATAAAATCAATTTATAAGCATGAATTATACTTCTGTTGAATTGAAACAGGAAGGATAATAAAAGTTTCTGAACAACAACATAGAATGTAAATTCTATTAACATCTAATCCATTAACATGTCGTAGACGATTCAAAGTAAATTTTTTAACATCTCTTGAACAATCTACTTCCATATTTAGAGAAGTAATTTTACATTGTAATAATGTTAAGTTTCACAACTTATGATAGTAAACTTTTTCAAGAAATGTAAATTCACATTGAAATGTTTACTCATGCCTATGACATTTCTATTTCTACTGTTTACTATAAGACAGAATAATAATCATAAACAAGAGGCCCTAGTGGGCCTGAGATCACTCAGCTGGCTGACATGTGCCTAATAGTCAACATCATGAGCAGTTGGCCAAGAACTCTGGGTCAGTAGGACGTTTTCTCTAGACATTTCTGCCAATACTGTTATTGCTATGAAAACAATTGTTTCAAGGTTTCTCCATCTTTTGATGCATCTTCATCCATATTTGAGGTCACATCAGCATCATTTGTCCAACACTTAAAGGCCTTTATGCCCGGATGCTTTCTGTCAAAGCTGGTCAAAAATTCTGTTAAGCAGAATTTTTAGAAAAAGTTGTTGAAGTTTTTCTATTTCTAGTAATGGTGGCAATATTTAATGGCAGATCAGCATCATGTGTTTGAATCATTTGGTTCAATTTTTAGTAACAACATCCATATTTACAGTGTATGTCAATGTGGTCATGTAGGCGCATTTACTCAAATTAAATTAAATATTAATTGTTGTTCTAAAATTTAATGCTAAAATTGTTTAACCAAAATCTATTCAATCCTGATTGTTGAATGCTCTGCACCTTAAATGTCATTAAAAAATATACAGACAAAAATTATTGATCGCTATGGACTTTACAATGGTGACCAGGTACTAAACTGGGTCAAGAAAAGGGGGTGTCGGGTATATCATAAAAATGACAGGGTAGTATGAATTTGTTTTCAACACACGCTGCTTTCATTGTGACATCACAGTGGGTGACATTCAATCCGGTTTGTACTGGATCACACCTTTAGGTTCACCTCATCTACTTACTTTAACACGGATTTTGCTGTATGTTTTAATTGGAGCGTGTAAATAACGACCTTCCAAAGAAATATGGATATATATGGATCCAAATAAAGTGAATAACTGCCATTTAAAGGTATGTGTAATAAAATTCTACAAAATGACAACTATTACTGAAATAGTAGTTGCTTAATGCCTACATGACCTGTATGACTTGTCCTATAATATTGGATCAGAATCATTTGTAAAAATTTTAAAGCCATTCTTGCCTGATTGCTTCCTGACAAATTTGGAGGAATTCTTAAGAGCTGTATTTGAGAACAGAAAAAAATAGAAAAATTAAAAATTTAATTTAATATTTTGTTTAACAGTGGCCACATTTGACTGCAGATCAGCATCATTTGTACAAATCTGAAAGCTCTTCATGGCAAGATGCTTTTTCTCAAATTTGGTCAAAATCATCTGAGTGTTTTTTTGCAAAGAAGTCAATTAAAGGTTTCTCTCATTTTAGTAATGATGGTTATATCTGATGGTAAATCAGCATCATCTTCCTTTAAAATTTGGTCAAATTCTGTTAAACAGTTTTTGAAAGGCTGTTTAAAGAATTTTCTGTTTTTTAGTAACAGTGCAATATTTGATGGCAGATCAGCATTATTTGTACAAAATTGAAAGCCCTTAATGCCAGGCTGCTTTCTGTCAAATATGGTCATAATCTTTTCAGAGACTTTGCAAGAAGTGGTTTTAAAGGATTTTTTATTCTTAGTAACAGTTTACAAACATGAAGACCCTTCATGCCATAATGCTCTCTGCCAAGTTTTATTAAAATCGGTCCAGTGCTTTTTTAGGAGTTAAAAATAGCATATGTTGATGAACACATAGCAGACAATGCATGACAGATGCTGGGCTATACTAGAAGCTCACTTGGCCAGCTGAGCCAAAATCTATCAATATTTTTATACATACTGAAGGAAACGCTTTCTTTTTGGAGGTCACTCCATACTCAAATCACAATAACCAGCCCCCAAAGTCATGCCAGACTAAACTGAATACATTTCTGAACATAAAATACATTGAAAAGTGTTCTCAGAACAACACATAAATGTTTAGGTCTTGAACCAAGAAAGAAAATACTATTTTACATATATATTAGAAAAATGACTTAATGGTAACATTTCTATTCTTCTCTTCTTCATAGTGAATTGCCAAAGCTATATTTTGTTGACTGGCATTGATTAATAAAATTCTCTCTGGCTGCCACAACATATTCATCCCTTATGTGATAAAGTAGCTATATCAAACCAAACTGTTGGATGGAAACGAAGCTCATGTTGCCGACATACTGCAAATAAAGATCATTCTCTTGTTCCTTACATACTTAATTTTGAACATTTCTAAAACTCAATCATCCTGAATCAGATATTTAAGCCAAAATGACCACACACGTTCTTTTCTATTTTTCAATGGATCCAGAAATTAAAGTTCAATGTTGAATCTTATAGATAATGGCCTACTCAACTTTATCAGAAGTCTGCTGAAGCAACTAGCATGTTTAACTAACTAACATGTTTAACTGACTAAACATCATGAAATGATTCTTTCCATACTTGATATTACAAGTTTAACTGACCATCTTGTGATGAGACTCTGGCGTCATCATTTTGACACAAAAACTTAGCAGCATACATGTCATCCATGACAAATGACTAATTGCCTAATTGTTGTGCTGCTTGATCAGTTGATACATTAAGCTTTGTGATCATCAAAATGCAATGCCAAATGTGTACACCATGCAATGGTTTTTGGCCTTCCCATCAACCACCCCTAGATGGCACATATACTAGGGAAGTCATGGAGATGCTAAAATGCTTGGGTGAACTGCCATTTAAAAGGACCAAGAGACATTTTGTAGAGTATCAACAACTGGTTTATAGCAGTGATCAGATACACAAATCCAACAGACTCTTCAAACATATGGGAACACACCACTGCTTACATAGAAATTTATATGTTGTATCAAATCCTAAATGAGAACGAGTATTTTTGTCGCAAACTTCACAGGGAATGTGAAATAACAGTTCCATTCATGTCACCACTATCATGTGACATCACTAGCAGGAGTGTAGGATTCAATCCATTGATGTCACCACTATTATGTGACATCACTAGCAGGAGTGTATGAATTCAATCCATTGATGTCACCGCTATTATGTGACATCATTAGCAGGTGTGTATGAATTCAATCCATTGATGTCACTGCTATTATGTAACATCACTAGCAGGTGTGTATGAATTCAATCCATTGTTAACAAGTGTTATACTTAATTCCCACAAATGATTCCTCCCTCTTTCTCTCTCTCAAATACATTTTCATACAAATGATCCCTACCTATTTCTCTCTCTCAAATACATTTTCACACATACTGACATTAATTTACATTATGACCTCGATGGATAAAATTCGTATCAAACAGTCAAGTTAATCTGATGAATTTTACTGCAATGGACTTCATCGGATAAAGGAGAGTAGACTGTATTAATGTCTATGTAAATAACATTCCCAGGAAATATTGGGGGATCATATTTACACACGAAAAAATTCATATAAAAGGAAAAACAGAAGGACAGTATAACACATGAAGTTAACGTTACTTGTTACACAGTTTAAGAAAATGCAAAAGTTCAAAAGTTATTACATAATGTTTCTAAAAGCAAGGTCTCATTGATAAAAAAAAGTTTGTCTTGTTGGGTATGAATTAGGTCAGAATTAAAGAAGTACATTTTCCTTCATTATTACTTGCATCACTACAGACAAAAACACATAAAGAGCTAAAGAAAAGGAGAAAAAATTATGAAAACATCAAAAGAAACAACTTTTCTGTTGTTGTCAGAGATAACTTAGCGACAATTGACAAAATACGGAGAGTTGCTTTTCTTAACAGAAAAAAGTTGAAGTTTTTTTGACCCTCTTTAAAAATATGATGTATGATTTGAACAAAAAGCCACAGATTTTACTGACTGCAGCTGTCTGTGCCGACTAAAAAAGCCACAGATTTTACTGACTGGCTGTCTGTGCTGACTAGTACTGTGTATAACTGCAAAAATCAAATTCATCCTAATTATCAGCCAGGTTTCTGTAAGTTATCTTTATGACACAAATTACTTCCAATGATTGGCAAGGAGTCTTGCATCCCTGTTTATGGCCAATTGATAAAACATGTCTGATGAAGATTTATTTTCCACTTCATCAGAGTAGCCATAGTAATTTCAGCAATAAAACAAAACAGTTTGTTTCATGTTGATGCGAGATCTCTGTAGATATTACTGCCATAATTAGCATGTAGTTGTCATACTTTGAAAGACTGAGAAAATAAAGGCGACAGGGGAAAATCTTGTCCTAAATCTAGTGCCCTTGGGGAAAAATATATTTTTATATTCATGGTCTAACACAGTCTAGGTATATAACATTGTCAAATTTTATAAGGTTCACAGATGAATCACAACAGCCATGAATTTCTCAAGATGCATCGGCTTCCTCATTCCTCCAACTGCATAAGATTCAGGCTTCAGCTCAAATTTTCATCAGAACAAAGATCTTGTTTGTTTCTTATGTTTCTACAATACTTTGATAAGTGAGAGTAGACCTCATAAATAATATGAATCAATAGTTAATAATGGTTTCTGTTCTTTTTTTAATGTGCTTTTCTCCTCCATTGATGTCACATGGTTTATCTGTGATCTATCAGTCCAGTTTCTATAGCCCCTGAATAATAAATCAAGAATTCCTGGTGAATGATTTGAGCACATTAGGGCTAGTATGTGAAATCCAAGAACACATTGTACACAGTTTATAAATGTGTATACGTGTTGCTTTATTATGCCCACTATGCATGAGTAACATGCAAATTGATAAACAAAACAGGTACCTGTGCCTAGTGAATCAATCTGGAAGGTACAAAAAGGTATCTGAATGAACTGGGCATCCTACAAATGGGCACTAGATCAGAATTTCCTCTGTATTAATACCTTAAGTCAAATTTGTTTACAAGTTATCACACTTAGAACTGGAAGCCACCCATAGGTGCATTTTGCTGGGCATTAAACTGATACTGCTGTGAGTTTTGGTCAACTTCAGGTGCTACGGCTCTGTCCTCATCTTCTGTGCCAAAGTAACGCTCTATCATGTCAAATGCTTTCTGGTAGATCTCTCGGTTTTCATGGCTTTGCAAAAATTCAATCTTGTCCAGGCCTGGGAAGGAAATAAAAGATACAGAATGTAATGTTATAAGAAGCATAACAAGCAAAAAATAGGTAATCCTTTTGGAATTCTGTAGACTCTATTATGGATGTCTTCTGTTTGTTATGAAAATGAAATGTACACCTATAACATTTGCAATACAAGTGTAATATTGACAGACAAGTCCAACATGTAAAGAAATGCAGAATACTTTTCCTTGTCTTCATTGAAATCATTTATTCATGTGACTTGTGTTTTGTATTTCTTCAGGGTATTATGTGTTAGTCTCAAAGAAATAAAACAGAGGTTTGTCTCTACAATAAACTAAATTATGCTCAAGTAGAAAGTGACATAGATAAGTACTTATCCGATGTGGTTTAAATAAATCGGTGTTTATTTTTGCTTTCAGTTTTTGTCATTTATTTGCCAATATACAATTTTACTTATCAAAATGATTAGACACCAGTCAGTAAACTCCAGCTCTCAACAGGAAATGTGAAAGGGATATAAAAAAATTAATTCCAAGAGTATGCAAAAGAATTCAACTAGCCCCAAAAATATTTACATGCAGATCTACTTTAATTTTGTCAATAAAGACAAAACCTTTTTATTACAGTGACAAAAAAGTATTAGTAATTAACACTCACCGTAGCATTCTTCTATCATAACAGCATAGGGATTTACTCCGCTATTTGTTTTAGCATCCTGTTCCCCTAGCCGTAGAATATTTTCCAAACCATTGAGGGCTACCTGAACAATTTTACTGTCCATAACTGTTAGCAAATCACACAAAGGTGGGATACATCCCTGGTCAACCAAAAACCTGGAAAAAAGTAGACATACAACGTTACACAAATGTTGTGTCATATAAGACATAGTTCTGTAGACATAGAACCCACGCGGACAGAGGTGAGCGCCTTAGATCACTCGGCCACCCTGGGCCCATGCCCTAACTGAATGGAATCAACAATTTGGCATATAAAACCTGCATTTTTTAAATCAAAATCTGTATCTATTGAGACTCTCTCATAATATCCAAGTTCCAACCTAAACTGAACATCTGAAAATGCACTAAAACACAGGATGTATAATTACAAACAAGCACAGTTGTAATGAAACAAATATAACTGTACATGAACATTGTTTAAATTGAACAGGATCAATATGTTACCTTTATACTTTAACTGTATACTGAATGCAATGAAGAAATTATAAGGAAACGAATGAGTGAAAGATTTTTTTTTTCTTCTTCTTCTCAAGTGTTTTAATTCAGAAGAAATCATAATGGTCATAAATCAAGACAGCAATATGAGCACCTTGATGGGATTTGTTTTTGAAAGCAGAAATATGTCTTACCCATCCCCACCATAATAACTTATGTCATTCAGTGACACTGGCACTTGACAGAAAGAATTAAAAATCTAGGAAGGTGAATAAAATTAAATTTTGTTGTTAGTGTGATACAGAAAGTTCCTGATTTTTCAGGTCCAGATTTCAGTGTGATACAAAAAGTCCCTGATTTTTCAGGTCCAGATTTTAGTGCAATACAGAAAGTCCCTGATTTTTAAGGTCCAGATTTTAGAGTGATACAGAAAGTCCCTGAATATTTCAGGTTCAGATTTTAGAGTGATACAGAAAATCCCGGAATTTTCAGGTCCAGATTTTAGTGTAATACAGATGTCCCTGATATTTTAGGTCCAGATTTTAGTGTGATACAGAAAGTCCCTGAATTTTCAGGTCCAGATTTTAGTGTGATACAGAAAGTCCCTGATTTTTCAGGTCCAGAATTTAATCTTCCTCTCATTAAATCAAAAAAGTTTGGTCAATTTAAGTAGCATACACAATGCTTCAGCTCTGCAAAAATTAGGAAAAGTTTTACATTTGTTCAAAAGGAGGGCCAGAAGGCTAATATCATTGACTTTTGTGTGTGTGTGCGTGAATGTGTGTGTATAAAAACACTGCAGACCACATTTTTTTTTTACTATCTTAACTGGTTTTTGCTAAATTGTGCTTACAAAGTTTTTGTCAAAAAAGTCTACATGCAACTATGAACATACATGTCAAATTTTATTTGCCTACCTTAAATGGATTTTGCTTAATTGTGCTAACAAGGTTTGTGCAACAAAAAAGGCCAAAAAGTTTTAAAATGTGTACAAAAACTGAATAATTGCTGGAATGGCCTGAACATCTAATTAACTCATGTACATATAATACAAAGAAGCTACCAAATTTGATTTGCCTACCACAAGTGACTTTTCTCAATCGTGCTCACAAGGTTTCTGTAAAAATGTCCCAGTCCAAAACGTTAACATTTTTTTCAAACAAAAATAAACATTGGTTATAATGCTCTCAAAATCTAATTAGGTTATTTAAATATTAATACATATATGCATACCAAATTTTATTTGTCCAACTCAATTAATTTTTGCCGAAGAAAGTCTAAGTAAAAAAAGTTAAACATGTGTTAACAGAAACAGCACATTATATGCCCGCCCTGTTTTTAATAATCCCCTAGTAGATACATGAGATTTCTGTGCATAAACCATTTTTCGTTTTTCAGCCAGTGATGTTGACCTTTGACCTTTTGACCCCCAAATCAACAGGCTTCTTCCTTACCTTAAGTGCAAGCCATCCACAAAGTTTGGTCCTGGTGTGCGATATAAAACTGATGTTATTGTGCAGAAACCAGTGACCTTGACTTTTAACCCCAACTCAACAGGCTACTTTCTCACTCCAAGTGCAAGCCATCCACAACATTTGGTTGTGGCATGTGATGTTGAACATAACTAATGTTTTTGTGCAGAAACCATTTATCTTCTTTCAGTCAGAATGACCTTGCCCTTTGACCTTTTGAGCCCAAAATCGATAGGGTTTATCCTTACCCTATGTGCAAGCCATCTACAAAGTTTGGTAACTGTAGATGGTGGACAAATCAAGTTATTGTACGGAAATGAAATTGGCAATAGACAGATGGACCTCATCATAACAATATGCTTCGCCTTATGTCCGGCATATAAAAATTAATAATGTCAGTCACCAGAACCTAATCAGGTCTTGGAGCTACCCAAGGTATTAAAATATCAAATTTAATCTCATTTGGCTCAATAGTTTTTTTTAATCTATCTTGTTTACAAAAATGTGTCATGGACAGACAGCATGAAACCAATGTCTCCTTCCCTTAAAAGTGGGTGTGGATGGGGGTGGGGTGAGGGAGACATAACGTGGGTTGTCACAATTACTAAAATTATAAATGTTTACACGACAAAGTTCATGAAACCATTGTTGAAATGTAGTCCAAAATTTCCCACCCTGTGTTACACCCAACACAACTGTCCATATATCTAACATGAGATGGAAAAGGTTTGAAGGAATACTGGTATACTAACTCAAATAAATTTAACAAAACAAGGATTTCATAAGCACTAACAGCTGTGATCAGATAATGTACTTCTCATCTGATTTAATGTGTGTGTGTGTGTGTGTGAGAGAGAGAGAGAGAGAGAGAGAGAGAGAGAGAGAGAGAGAGAGAGAGTGTGCAAGTGAGAGAGAGAGAATACAATGAAACAAGTTGTACAGTCATAAGGGCCGGACTAATTAACAAATTCATTTAGCCCTGATGTATGCAATACTACTCCAGATTTCTTTATTGTTATCAACAATTTTAACTTGCTTCAGCTGCCCAAGTCCATATGGGATACTTTTGTCACACCAAAACACTTGCTATCTACACTCAACTCAATGCTATTCCAACTGATAAATCCAATCCTGAATATCTCTTGTGACATTAATGCAGGAGGACATGTACACAGCCTACTCCAACAAGAGTCCCTTGAAGGGACTGACGCTAAACTAGGTGAAAAGAATTTGCAGGAATCCAAGATAAGACCGTTCTTCTGACCCTTTAATCTTTTTAACTGTGGAGTATTGAAACTGTCTCTGATATTCTTTAGAACTGTGCTGTAAAACCTCAAACCAAAGTAAATCTAACATACCAAATTTAGTAACAAAAATATTTTCTTACATGTCTGAGTCAACGTAAACAATTTGTACAGGATACCTGTACAAAATTCTTTTTCATCGCCTTTGACATTGAACTTGATATCATAGATAAAAAAATCACTGAATTTGTCTCAATGTCATGATATGCCCACAAGCTAAGATTTACTTAGAGGAGTGTTACGGAATTATGTATATGGAATCTATAATGTGCCTAAACTTTTGGGCTATGACTGTACTTTCAAATTGTGTCAAAATAGTGAGTCATATTTAAGTTGGGTTTAGTTGTACTATTAATCAAATAAACATGTTGACCACGTTTGAATTCAAGGTCACAGCTGTTTACCATTCTTCCAGTATATTTCCACTAAATAGATGCATTTAGTATTGCATTCTGGGTCGTAATATGACACATTTCCTGTTGTGAAATGTGCCATTTGCAAAAATGTATAAAAGACCTGGATATACAAATTATATGCATTCCAATTTTTAAATCTTGAGTTGAAACGATCTGTTTTTATGATCAGCCTGGAATCATCAGATGGCTGAAATAATAGCCGTGCTGGAATCTTGTAACCTTGTAATGCTGTATTGATAATTCGAAAGGAATTATTTATTGGACCATTGACCAGAGTTACCTGGAGTACTCACAAACATTTTGGATTTATATTTAGGACTTCCGGATACCTGTGAACATTCTTAAAGATGATCTGGATTACATTATCGTCGGTACATTGGAACTTTACAGACTCATTCATTCGGAACAATCTTTCATTCGGAACATTCGTTCATTACGAAGACTCGTTCATTCAGAACATTCGTTCATTACGAAGATTCATTTGGAACATTCATTATCTTGGAACATTCATTCATTTGGAACATTTTATAGTTTCTATATATACAGGACTTGATTTAGGACACTAATAATTTATTGGATTTTTTGGATTTTAATACACGATACTGTAAGTGTATTTTGATTTTCACGTTAATTATTTAGAAATAAATTGTTTGTTGATTTATACAAACATTGTTGGTTTCACTTTCTTTTTGTTATGTTTGTTCCTACCATAGGGTCGTAACAAGGAGCAACTAGATATCATTAGAAGTTTCTGAGTGAAAACCCCATATCTATAGGACCATCTGTTCAGCAGAAGTAACTATAACAAGATTTTCAATATGGCTACTATGGTGGCCATATTGTAGGTCTGATCCTCATGACTTCCATTTAGAGCCCACTACATAATCCAACAAGTCTTTTAGTTAAAAAGACCAATTAGATTTGATACAAAGTCTTTTAGTGAAAACTGCATGTAAATATGATCATCTGCTCAGGAATAGTGATAACAAGATTTTCAAGATACTGGATGTCTGAGTGGCACAATTTTCATATAGAACCAATTAGACATCACATGAAGTCTTCTAGTGAAAACCCCATGTCAGTTAGACTAACTAGACACCATATGATGTTGTTTAGTGAAAACCTCATGTCAATATGACCATCCATTAAGAAGCATTAACAAAATTGTCAAGATGGCCACATGGCAGTCATATTGGATGTCAGATCAGTACCATTTTCATTTAGGACATACTAGACAGCATGAGCTCTGAAACATAAATGAACATTCAAATTAGAATACCTTTTTGCAACTATTCAAATAGAAAATTGGTATTCAAAATTTTTTTTGTTTACCTAGCTAGTCAGGCAGCATTTTGTAATAAAAAAACACAAGGCGACATGTAAACCATGCAATGCTGAATTAGTTTACAAAGAACAACTTCAAACCCGCTATATCACCTGAAATTTAAACACCCACTCACAAGGTAGTCATAATAGCAACATTCTAAATAGTGACACTGCTCATAACATCACTATTTCTTTTCACTGTCATTCAGGCACTCTTGAAAAGATAATGTGTAATATGGCAAGTTGATAAAGAACATTTTCATGTTTAAGCAAAAATATTCAAAATTCATTCTACTGTTGATATTTCATTCTTTTTATGCCTTTCTCTCTTGCCATGCAACTTCAGAGCACTTTCACTCACTGATCTAGCTGAGATTACTACAACTCTTTAAGTTCCAAGTTATACTGATGGTGGGGACTTTAGAGTACAGTGAAACCCCGCTATAACACGATATTTGGGGTTTTACAATATTTCACTATATTCAGAAAACAACGTATAAACGTCTAATGTATAGCATGAATAGGGTATCAACACCGTTTACTATCTGATATCGATCCGTCTTTGTTTTCCCACATTACAACCCTTTGATTGAGTAGCGAGTTTGATACTTGTTCAGTGCCAAGTAACAGAGAGTGGTTATTTGAACTCCCTGTGATCTTGCCGCCCAAGCTCAGCCTCTACATAAGCACCCACATATGACAATCTTTAATCAACCACCGCATTGTCTGGTGCTTGGTTGTGTATGCAGTTAAAGAAGAAGCATAAGTCAGCTATTGTTTGCGCAATGATTGTATACAGGATGAATTGAAGTCCAGCGCACGTGTTGGCGGCTTACGTTTTTTGATGTTTATTAAATCGTGAGAATCTTTTATCAACCACCATATTGTCTGATGCTCGGTTTTGTATGCAGTTAAAGAAGAAAAACATGTTGACTATTGTTTGAACAATGATTGTATACAGAATGAATTGAAGACAAACACAAAGAAGACTTACTTGCTTTACTCATGGATCAGTAATAAGTAACATTTCCGATGTTTATTTTGGCATAACACTTCAAGAAATTGGTGAAATTGTTAAATTTCAGAAGCCACGCCACGATCGAATTCATACGTGATCTCTTCCCAAAAATGATAATAAACTTTTTATACACTATTTCTCGTACTTAAAAAAAAATTTTTTTTTTCCCCCGTGTACGAGAAAAATACATGTATATGTATATACAATTTCAGGAACCACGCCACAAACGTATTGTACTATAATTCATACGCGATCTCTTCCCCAAAATGATACTGTAATATACACATTTTGATACACTATTTCTCGTACTTTTAAGAAAAAACAATTCATGTGCGAATGAATATATGAAATTTGGGGAGCCATGCCACGATCGCGTTATATCCGAATTCGCATTATAGCAGGGTTTCACAGTACTTTCATTCACTGATCTATCTGGGATTACAACAACTCTTCAAGTTCCAAGTTACACTGATGGTGGGGACTTTAGAGTACTTTCACTCACTGATCTAGCTGAGATTACCACAACTCATCAAGTTCCAAGTTACACTGATGGTGGGGACTTTAGAACACTTTTATTCACTGATCTAGCTGAGATTACCATAGCTTTTAAAGTTCCTAGTTATACAGATAGTGGGGACTTTAGAGCTAAGGTCAAATGCAGAGATATTTTCAGCAGAGTTGTCAGATCCCAGTGATCTGACATTTTGTGCTGGTTCTATGATAATTCTTGATCAATTTTAACTGAATAAAAAATAATACTGTATTCAAGAATCAAATTTCTACTTTTTTTGAGTGATTTTAGGTGCAACAGAACCAGAAACATACTATTTTGAAACTTCTATTGAGCGATTTTAGGTGCAACAGAACCAGAAACATATCATTTTGCAGCTTTTATTGAGTACTGAAAATGACACTGTGTCTCTTTGAGCCAGTTGTACTAATAAGAAAACTTTTCATTCCAACTTTATCCATCGTTTTCCCTGGCACAAGATCAAAGTACACTGGTGTATCATCCATGTTAATAATAATATTATCATCAAAACTTGTCCTCCTAACGTCTATCCATCACAAACTTGTGGAACGAAGCTATCTGGTCTTCCAAATACTTGGATAAACACTGGACAAGGTCTTGCTCCTGAGCACTAACCCGTTTCTTTTCATGAAACTCTCCCCAAGATTGAGAGGCACTGAATCTGCTGTTCGGAAATTCTTTAGAGACAAATTCCTTGGCATATGTATGGAATCCCTCTACAATGGCTGGAATTTGTAAGTCATGCTGAGTGAGAACTCTCGGAGCTATCTTGTCTTCAATATCTCTTCCATATTAGGCAGAATTCCATTCAAGTTCAGATATGCCGAGGGGTTAATTTTCATCCATGTATTCACCATAAATTTAGAAATCTTGCATTTTTCAGCTGTACGTGTAATTCCTGGGAGTTTGGCATGCTTTTGCTTTAACATAATATGTTGACAGTGACCATGCACTGAACCAGGTGGAGCACTCTCAGGTTGAAAATAATCAGACTAATCAAGAGCAGCTTTCTTTGCATGCAGGCAGTTGTTTTTGTGATGTATCTTCAAAGTCATTACTTTGAGGTCGCTTCTGTAGCTGGCCTCCTGGTGTCTTTGGAAATGATTTTGGCAAGAGACAGTCCTTTCATGAACTAGGCAGTGCCTCCTTGCTTGTTGCTTAATGACTGATAAACCTATCAATCAAAATTATTACTGACAATATTAGGTTTCAGTGACAGCTATCCAGTATATAAACTTAAAATCTGTTGATAGTGGCAAGTATCCTATTCATACTTTAACATGCAATTTTTCCATGGGTGGTTGGTTATCAAAATGTATTGGATGATTATTTATCATCGTTTCTTTTTTTTTATTCAGTTAACAAAAATAAATATGATTGGTTGTCTGTGTAGACATCGTTACAGAAGTTGCAAATTAACCTAATGTGCAGAGATGCTACCAGGATTTTATCAAAAGGGGGAAGCTCCCCCCTTGTCACCAAAATATGGGGGGAGTAGAAAAAAAATGAGGGGGAGGTGGAAACGTACACAGTTCAATATTTATCTAACACATAAATATCAGTTTTTCTTTATTCCTGCTCTATTGAAATCAAAATCCTCAACAGATGTCTCCTCAAGTTGTATAAGCATTAATCTGTTGATCATTTTTGAGCTTAATTTGTTCCTTTTCTGTGTTTGAATATTGTTCGGTGTTAAGAACCCCCTTTCACATATGCATAGCTGGCTAAACCAACTTTAAGGTTGTTATGGACAATTTTCAATATTTCATAGGTACTGTCTCTTCAATATCTCTGCTCCAAAATAATATTTTTCACTAACAATAGCCCTTCCAAAGTTTCACTTTCATGAATCAGTGCTTTACTGACTATTACATGTATGCCAAATTTCTTATCTGTTCCACAATTTTGTATTAGGGTTTTAAGTCCATCAATGCCCTAGTCAGTTTATTTAGACAGAGTTATTCTGATCAAAAATAAATATCCTTACTTTTTAATTTCTTTTTAGATTTTTATTTATTCAATTTATCTTAATCCTTAGAGTGCTATACAGTTTTGTAGCACATGATCCCTCAAGGCAGAATTGTTTAAGAAAAGAAATGAAAATTGCACTCTACTTTTATATTGCCTGTACTTTAATTAGGCTTAGTATTCTGCCTTTTTGACATTTAATTTTGAAGGACCACTCAATAGGGGGTAGACCGGCATGCTGTCTGTTTGTGTCCATTCAGCATGTACATCAGACTCGTATTCAACATCATTTTCAGGTTCAAAATTACTCAGTTATTTCCAATAACACTTTCCGGGCTCCAATAATCTCATACAATTCAAAACTTAAAAAATCATTGTCATCATCGCTATCATTGGCCAGTATTTGCCGAACGAAATCATCATCTGAAGATGAACCTTGTTGGGAGTCAGCCATTTTGGATTTTGTAGGGGCCCTTACTTGAAACACGCATTTTAAAACTTTCTTCATTAATGCAAGGTTCAACGTTGATAATGCTTGTTCCAGGGCCCAATATGCCAATCAAATTTAGTTTCACAACCATTCATGGCAAGCCAAAGTACTCAGATGTGTAAACAGTTGTCTACCGGAAAAAAGACTGATAATGAGACAAGCACTACGAGACCTCTGCTGGCAGTGCGACTTATGCCGCAACAAGCACTTTAAGGGTTAACAGTTAAATAAAAATTGTATACTGCACCGAGAACATTTGTATATGCATGATTTTAAACTAATTTGCAGGAATTCTTGCGCATCACTGCTTTCCAAGTGCATGAATTCGTAAAAATTTTCGGAATTTGCACACTCGCATGCCCTGGCAGCATCTCTGGGTGTGGTGGTCATGGCTCTCATTAAAGACGAGGAAAATGGTATTATCTATTTTACTTAGGGACCATGATACCTATTTTACCTCATTAAACAATACATCAAAGCATTGGTATGGATTAGTAA
Organism: Margaritifera margaritifera; assembly: GCA_029931535.1. Classification (NCBI taxonomy): domain Eukaryota; kingdom Metazoa; phylum Mollusca; class Bivalvia; order Unionida; family Margaritiferidae; genus Margaritifera; species Margaritifera margaritifera. The sequence goes on from JAQPZY010001580.1 coordinate 3,559,253, forward strand.
ATTCAAAGGAATCGTGCTACAAAACAAACCCATTATCCATGTCTGCAGCATTATGTACCATGGATTAAGCATAGTTACTGTTCACCAGTTCTTTGCTTTATAAACAACAAACAACTTATAAAAATTAAAGTAAAGAGAACCACAACTACCAGAAATGTGGTTTATCACTATTGGAATCCATGATCTCCTATTTCATCTCATAAAACAATGCATCAAGAAGTCCTTATGGATTAGTAATTTTTTAAAGGAAACTTGCAGCAAAACAAAAAATTATCCTTGTTGGCAGCATTATGTGGTGTGGATTCAGGGAATTATTTTCCTGCAGCTAATCAACCAGATCTTGGTCTTATAAACAACTACAAAATAAAAAAAAGAGAAGAAAAAAAAAAAGAAAGGAAAAAGAACCCCCAAAAAATAGAACCAGAACTAATAGGTCACATGTATGTAATAATATTAATATATTAATTGCGATGACTTGTATATTGCTACTTTGCTTGTGGTATTTACCCTTCCTAGATGTGTGTACAAAAACAAGCCCCTAAGGAGACTCCAACTCTTGCTGCTTAAAGACGGACCGTCATTCATGTATTGCTACTCTCTATACCAAAAATACACATATTTTTTGGTCATAAATATCTTTAGAATCATAATTCCAAAATCTTTTTATTTAGTTTGTTTTGATTTTTTATTTACACAGAAATAAAGCTTGAGCGAGTTTTGTAAGGTAGATTTTAATGATCACTGATTATTATCAGCGGGTTAAACAGTGGATTGAGAAATTACGAACATTGCGGTTCTCCTGGAAAATGCACATAAAATCGTGGCTCTAATACATGTATGGCTGTGTTTTCTGGTGGATGGATATGTATCAAATAGACAAAAATAGGCAAGTAATGCTTGTTCTTCATTCATTACCCAACACATATACTTTATGGTAGCACATCATCATAGGTGCTAACTTCCTTACTGGTGGGTGGGGGGTGGGGGGGGGGGGGGGGGGGGGGTGGGGGGGGGGGGGGGAGAGAGAGAGATGGGGAATATTTTGTCTTCCCCTGTTTGTTTTTGGACACCAAATTTAAGAATTTAATGTCTTTGGACAGCCAAAAAAGTAATTATTTTTGGCTGTCCAAAAATATGCAGAAAATATGGTAATCATCAAAATTCAAGCACTTTTAAAGATTGTGCAAACTCTGAAGAACATGGTACAGACTAGGGGTCATATCAAAGTCAATAAAGCCTTTACATAACAATCAACCAGTGCCTTGAAAAATGTGTGAACTGTTGTTGAACATTCGTTCTGTCAGGCGCAGTTGTAGTCAATCCAATATACCATACCACCCCTCCATCCCCTGATCATCTTACCTCAGAAAGTTAACTCCAAAATATTTCCACCTTTGGTCTTTTATTCAACTTTTGATGCCATTACACAGATGTACATGGGCCAATGGACATGACTTTGGAACAGAATCGTTTAAGTTTAGGGGTTGAGGAGTTTGCTGTTACAATAAAGCTTGCTACTCTGTGTTTCTACTGTGCATTAGTACAAAGCCATAGTTAAAAGCATATATTTTAATTTGTACAGGGATTATTTCACTTTATCTTTCCAATGCTTTTTTAAAAATTACATCATTGTTTGTTCGGAATCTCTCTTTACTCATGAAACCTAATGGTTTACTCCCAAACTTGGTTAAGGCTGAGAACTAGTTCCCTGGTACCTGACCCTTGTAGAGGTTACATGATACTGTTTACAGAAGCCCCAAGGCCATTTCACACTTATTGCAATGTATGTATAAGATGAAGTCAACACCCATGTATGGGTTTCAGTTAAAACAATTATTTACAAGTACTAATACGAGTGTGATTTGGGCATTTTCGAGTTGGTTAAAAACAGTCTCAACATATATGTCTTGAATATACAGTGAAACCCCGCTGTAACGTGCCCTGCTATAATGCGAATTCGGATATAACGCGATCATGCCGTGGCTCCCAAAATTTCATATATTCATTCGCACATGAACATTTTTTTCTTCAAAGTACGAGAAATAGTGTGTATAATGTATATATTAAATTATCATTTTGGGGAAGAGATTGCGTATGAATTCGAGTATAATACGTTTGTGGCGTGGTTCCTGAAATTGTATATACAAGTACATGTATTTTTCTTGAACAAGAAAAAAAAATTTTTTTTTTCAAGTACGAGAAATAGTGTATAAAAAGTTTATCATTTTGGGGAAGAGATCACGTATGAATTAGATTGTGGCGTGGCTTCTGAAATTTAACAATTTCACCGATTTCTTGAAGTGTTATGCCAAACATTATCGGAAATGTTACTTATTACTGATCCATGAGTAAAGCCAGTAAGTTTTCTTTGTGTTTGTCTTCAATTCATTCTGTATACAATCATTGCTCAAACAATAGCCGACATGTTTTTCTTCTTTAACTGCATACACAATCGAGCATCAGACAATGTGGTGGTTGATAAAAGATTCTCACGATTTAATAAACATCAAAAACATAAGCCGCCAACACGTGCGCTAGACTTCAATTCATCCTGTATACAATCATTGCGCAAACAATAGCCGACTTATGTTTCTTCTTTAACTGCATACACAACCAAGCACCAGACAATGCGGTGGTTGATCAAAGATTGTCATATGTGGGTGCTTATGTAGATACTGAGCTTGGGCGGCAAGATCACAGGGAGTTCAAATAACCACTCTCTGTTACTTGGCACTGAACAAGTACAGCTGTATCAAACTCGTGGCTCAATCAAAGGGTTGTCATGTGGGAAAACAAAGACGGATCGATATCAGATAGTAAACGGTGTTGATATCCTATTCATGCTATACATTAGATGTGTATACGTTGTTCTCTGAATAAAGTAAAATATAGTAAAACCCCGCAATAACACTTTTTCCGCGATCAAATTTTATGGACCCCAAATATCGCGTTATAGCGGGGTTTCACTGTATGACAAGTTCTGGAGACCTTCAATCAATGTAACCAAATTGAATTAAATTGAATTGGCCACATGCCAGTGTGAGTTTGAACATTTGCTCCAGAAAGTTTCTCCAACATGAAAAGAATTTTGGAGTCACCAGAACCTGAAGGTTTGGGACACAGGTTACTGGGCAAAAGACGGTAAATCTCGTTTACCGTTTTGTCAAAATACCAGCTCTTTTCATGTTCTACTGCCTTGACCAATGGGTGAGAGGAGGCAGGGGACCCGAAGGGAGGGGATGCCACGTCGGCTCATTCTGCATCAAATTTGTGTGCATCGATGAGGACATAAACAACATCTTCATCCCTCTCTCTCTCCTGGGAGGCAGGACTATGCAACCCAATGTCTCTCTGCTGCGAGGAAGATTTGGGGGTAAGAGGAACCTGTAAATCCTCACACAGAGCTAAATGACTGTCATTAGCAGTGGACTAAGCAGGTGGATGAGAGCGATTCTTGGCGCTCCTGGGGCACTTGGGGGAAGAAGACCTGTCCCCCTCCCTCTTTTTGACTTTGTAAGAAGAAGATGTAGGTCAACGGCCCACGGCATCGACTTCTCTACCATGTGACCAAAGTCCTGAAGTCCACGGCTGCATGCAGGGAAAGGGCCAATAATTTCCCTGTGGCAGAAGGCCTCGCATCCCCTAGGGATTTAGAGGGATTAATGGGACGGGGCGGGGAATGCAGATCTGATTCACTTCCCTAATTTGGTGTCTGTAAGCCGATTCCCAATCCCCTGCGGGATGAAATGGCAGTCTGTAGGGGGGGAGTCTCGACCTGATCTCTATCCTTGTACTGAAGGGGCTCCAATGACCTGTGCTTGGTGACAGACTCAGATCTCTAGGAAGACCCTTCCCTAGATCTGATAGACTTAGATCTGAACTCTTTGCTTACCGGGTGGCTCAATTCCATCGCCGACAATAGGCCCTGGGACTGAAAGGGTGCTGCTCCCACATTTCTCACTTTCATCCCACACAGAGTTGTTGGCAAGTACAGGGTGCTGCTCCTCCCTCACAAGGATGTGCAACTCACTCTCTGCCTTTCTGGATGGAAGAGGGTGCTGCTCCTCCCTGAGGGGAGGGTAAGACTCGCTCTGTCCTAGTGGAAAAGAGAGGGTGCTGCTCCTCCCTCACAGGAGAGAGCAACTAACTCTGCTTCACGAAATGTGGAGGGTGATGCTCCTCCCTAACATGGGGTGCAACTCACTCTCCACCCATTTATATGGCGAGTACCAGGTCAATTTTATCAACTCAGTCATTTCGTCTGTCAGTGGATTCAACACATAATGAATGCTATGCTTGCAATTTCTGAGAAAATAAATCTTCCTCCTATCGATTTGATGCAGGTATGGCTCAATGCAAGGTCGTTTAAGTTTGCAAGGCCTGCTAGTAAGCGGCTAACTTATGCCTAGGCGAATTCCAACTTTTTGATAGCCATTGCATTCCGATCCGACACCCCAACAATGTCCAAATATCTAAAATGGGGAGGGACGGGTCAGAGGAAACTCGGACCATAGAGGCTCAAGCAAATTTATGGTCTCATAGGGGTAAACAAACAATATATACTGCACCCTAGATCCTGAAAATTTCACGACAACAATCTGTCTTAGGGACTGCTTTTTACCTTAATATTCATTCATGCAAGGTTGAATTTCTGCAAATAAATTTCATGCATGGTGGTGCTTGAAGAAATATATATTTCATCCAAGGTAGGGGGTGATATTAATTATATTTTATGCCTGGTGGGTGAAAATAAAAAGTACCTTCTGACCCCCCCCCCACTTCTGGAATAATTCTTAGTGAAAACCCCATGTTTATATGACCAATCATTGAGAAGTAGCAGCAAAAAGATTTTCAAAATGGCTGTTGTAGTGGCCATATTGGATGTCTGAGCAGCACCATTTTCATTTAGGACCAACTAGCCCTTGGAATGAATGTGTGCATAAAGTTTCATGTTAATCCTCCAAGTAGTTCAGGATGAGTAGTGATCACAAACTTGTGCTAATGGATGGACGGATGACAGATGATGGACAACAGGCCATCCCATAAGCTCTTCTGGTCTATGACCGGTAGAGCTATAAACTGCTATAAATCTAGAAATGGGTAAACCTCATTCTTGAGAATGTTCAATGGAGCTTCTTGTTTTGTCTACAAACGGCACCATGATGCATACTATATGTACCCGACTTTAAAAAGTGTACCACAGTTTTAACACAAAATCATAATATATACACCTCTACTATTGCAGCCAGGAAAATAGTAACTGTGCAGGAGACAACAAGACATCTACAATTCTCACCTAATTTGTTCAGCAGATCCACCAGATGTAGCATTGGTAATTGCCCAGGCAGCCTCTTTCCTTGTTTTAAAGTCTGCTTTTCCAAGAATATCTATTAACACTGGGAAAATATTTGCATCTATCACTGACTGCAATAGAAAATAATTAGAAATTTGTACTACAATTGTAACAAAAATTCATAGCTAGGTATCTGCTGATAGGGATTAAACTAACTAGAGACAACTATCAGATTATTATGCATGAATAAAGAATCCGATCAGTTACAATACAAGACTTAACTGAAATGAGAACATTTTGAAAGAAGCTGGATAACAGAGATATTTCTGACACACATAAATAAACCATGCCAGACAATGTCTCAGTGCCTTTTCTCCGATTTTCACGCCCTCGATTCCAAAGCCATCCCACTATAAACTACCCAAAATCGCATCCCCTGTGTATAATTAATTTTATCTTAAATAATAGAGAGTTACACAACATTTTGCATGCATCAATGTACATGAGCATAAAAAGGATCTTTACATTCATGTCTTTGAAATACATGGGTTCAATTAGTAGATTCCAATAGTTATGTAGAGGTGTACCTGGATTTGCATTCTGTTTCCTGCTGTTATGTTGGATATTGTCCAACACGCCTCTTTCCTGATGGATTCTTTGGAGCTACTTAACAAGTGAAGAAGGCAGGGCAAAGCTGAACAGTTTAGTATTACCTATAAAATCAAATGAACAGTGTCATATATTACCACTTTATATACCTGTTGGCCCTTAAATCCTCACCTCTAGATAATTATTTGAACATAGCCTGTATTCACAAATCAATATAACAGGGATGTGCTCTAATATTCAAAATACTTTCAGCATAATATTGCAAATAAAGAAACTGTTATGGCTGCTACTTTTTAAAAATTGAAATTGCTTTATAAATTCACCCTTTTCAAGTTTCAATGGACGATTTTATTTCCATAAACCTAAGCCAGACAGAAATGATCTGCACAGTAATATCAACAAGGTTTTTACTTGTAAACTCATATCCCTTTGCTAACTTTTCAAGTAGCTAACAATATACAGACTGGTATTGATGCTGAAGCTAACAGGAGTTAAGTACCTTGCAAAAAGGTACAAATGCCATCTGATCCAGGCAAGTCTAAACTAACGCCTGATTTACCAGAATGAAATATTATTGTAATATTATCTTCTTAATATGCAACATACAAAGTTTCATCCGTGTAGAAGTTAAACTTCAGCAGACCTGCCAACCCTAGCAAGGCCTTCTCAGTAAGGCAGTCAATTCCGTTTCATTAGTTAGACTAATTTTCAGTAAGGTGTAATGAAATATCATGTACTGCTATTGTTGCCTTGGAAAACATGAATTTTTTATATATATTTTTTAAAAATATATTTATAGGTTACTGCATTTACATGGTAAAATATGAACGAGTTTTCTGAGTTATACTGCACGACGTCACGAGTGCAGTATAGCTCATAAAAAACGAGTTCATATTTTCCCATACAAATGCAGTAACCTTTTTATTATATACTCATTTTGCTTTTCTACCTAAGACTGAATAATAAAAAGAACACACTACAAGAAACAAAGTAACTGAATTTCTGCTATATTCTAAAGTAAATACACAACCGAAGTTAAACCAATACACAGTAACAGTATTCATGCGCACATGGCACCGCCCAGTGACCTTTGAACTTGGTTGAGTACCGCGTGCTCAGTGATTTGTTTAAAAAAGAAATCTCATTTTGGTATACTTAAAATTGAAATTTTGAGTCATATTGTGAATGACTGCACCATGGAACAACTTTCCCAGTTGATCTGGAATGGAGGAATTTTGTTTTTCTGTCGATTCAACTAAATTTTGCTGTTTTAATTGTGGTGAACTTGCATTATTAGCTGGGTCTATTACGTATGATGTACATGTAGCTAGAGGGACTGGCCCTTGACAGCAAGCTAGCTTACACATGTGTTACTGTCCTGCCATTGATAGTTTTGGAATCGTAAGGTGGACAAAATATGAAATTCTTTTAATTGAAATTCTCAAGAAGATGCAGGATTAAATATTTTTGTTAGGGAATATCAAATTCATTTCGTTTTGGAGTGCAGTCAATTCTCCTTTGGAATGTGATTTCTGTTGGAAATGTAGTCTAGATTGCAGTGCAATTTCGCGCCGTGGATCAGAAAGTACATTTTGAAGAAATTCAAGATGCAGAAAAGTAAGTACATTTATTGCCATTCTTATTACCAGCTATAGATGACATATTTATATGTACTGTCACTATAAATCCAAACAATTTCTCAACCAAAAAAAAAAAAAAACAGGCAAAATTGCAAAGCTGCTGGGGTGTGAGAGCCCATTTCATTGGCGGAAAAAAAGGCTTCTTCGTATCGTGGCTTCTTGGCTCGAAGGCACTTGCTTTTATACCAAAACCCGCCTTCTTTAGTTGTATTTTTTCGAATTTAGTGCTTGGACTGACTTGTAAAATTGGCGGTCTCTGAGAGAAACGGTATATATTTTGGTCGAAAGATGCCTTTTTATGCTATTTTTTTTATATAGACTCTACAGAGCACGATTCATAGTCTGAACCATCGGTTAAATAAGTGTTTAAATGATCAGAATGATATTTTCAATACTGCATGCCTCACGTTTGTTGTCATAAAGCCACCGCTGTACATTGTGAATATCACGTTCAGTCACTTGCTTGGTTGAAAGATTCTTTTGTGACTCAATGAATTCATCCACATCGTCAGCTTTATCATCTCTACTCTCAAACAGCTTGTTTAGTTCATCCACAGACAAATCTAATAAAGCAAAAGCTTCAGTGTCTGCTACATTTGCGTACATTGTTTGTTTACAATAAAAAGTAGTTCCTAACACGCGATACTATTTTTTGACACACGTGTCGTGCAGTATGAAGCCGTGCAGTATGGAAAAATACTGCACGATTCTGACAATGCAAAGTTAATGGAGAAAAAAATGAGTATATAATAAATATACATACCTGTATGTATATACGCAACTATATATATATATATATATATATATATATATATATATATATATATATATATATATAAAGAACAAAACAAGGTGAAATGATGAAATGAACCAGATTAAACGGTTTACTGGATATGAAAATAAGCAAAAAACCAGCTTGTTAAAATGCTTTATTGAAGTACTAGTAAAAGGAATTAATTCCTATACTAATTTATTAAAAAGAATTTAACTGGAGTTCAATATATGGCACACAAGAAGAACAGACTGGTGTGCGATCTGCTTTATCCTAAGCTTAAAATAGTCAACCAATCAGATTGACGGGAATTTAATTTCAATACTTCAAGTATTTTTGAAAAACCAACAAAGGGAAATTAACTAGTCAGCGACAAGGATAGGGAAAGAAAGAAAATTAACCTATCCAAGCTTAACAAACGAAACAAAATTCTTGAGAAATTGCAAAGATTAAACCTCTGTACCACAACATATGGTGGGGAATTAACGAGAAGTTTCTGATATCGATTGCCAAAACTCTGCAAGAGAGTTTCTTCTGAAAATTTCCAGAAGGGTTAATATACTGGTCTGGGTAATACCACCTGTAGTTTTACGGAAAAAAAAAAAAAAACGTAAAGAAAAAGCGTAATTCGCTCTGATTGACTCGTCAATTTAAGGTAATTTCCACATGGTAATTTTTTGCCATCTTTCTAAAATGTCTGACAGGAAAAAGAATGATGTATCATGGGAAGTCATGTGCTAAGTCTGTGGGGTTTACACAGAGTTCTATTCTCTAGAACTTTCTTCTATCCTATGGAAGGATGAATTCTCATCATACAGTTGGGTATTTCCCATCCCAGAAATAGATTAGCTATGCAATAGCAACAAAGTAAGCTATTACTGATATTAAAACATGAATTTAAAAGTTCAGAAGTGTGATCTGAGAGTGATGCAGTGAAGGCAAACATTATGTTCAACTAAAAAGTTTGTAAAGTACACTTAGAGCTCAATTTCCTCCAGTAAAGTTTCGGAAACTGCAGTTCCAAATCCCACGGAGCTTAAAGACTTCGTGCTAGATCTCTCAACTTTAACTAATCTTCATTTTTTTTAAAGATCATCTCTCCCACCATGAGACATACTCAGATCTACATGGCATGATGTCCAATAATTGTTGCAATTCCTGCTTTTTCCCCAAGAATCAGAATATTCCTTTTTATACTTCTGCTCTGATTTTTACAATTTTTAAGAGGATTATTGTCACTTTCGTTTTTAACATGTTTTTATTTGTTAGATGCCATTTGTAGAAGATGCTATAAGCAACAGCTTGACCCTGCAGGCTTTTTACATGAATAATATGGATAGTTTAGAGCTTCTGAGGTACTCCTGTAAAGTTAGCCTGGTTTCATGACCAACTCCACTGAATCTAATATGAAATGCGAATCTGGATCAAACATGGAAAAAATCAGTATCCAGATTTGACTGCAATGATCAAATTTTTTAAATAATTTTTGCTATTATTACACAAGTTAGTATTTTAAGGGTCATTTAATTAAAACTTACAATCAAATCTTAAGGGTTGGCAGGTCTGCTTCAGATGTAATAGGGTTAAAGATTTAGAAAATGTAACAGAAATGGCTGAAAATACAGATGTCACTCAAGCATGAAAATGAGGGCACAGTGGCCTAATTTTGGTAAGGTGCATCCAAATACCAATTTTCATGAATGTAGTCGAAATAGTGTCCAAGATATTGAGGGTGGAATGAATGGATAGCTGATAATACGCAAGTCACCTAAGACTGAAAATTAAGTCAGTAACCTACTTTTGGAATTGTAACTTCGCTGTACTTGTGTGTGCATCCAAATACAAATTTTTATGAGTATGTGTGAAATAAGGTCCAAGATACTAATTTATTGTTGGTTTTTTAATGGCACTTTTAAAACATTATTGGCTACATAATGCAGAGAAAATGGCAGCTAAGTGCATTTCCCAAAGCCTAACTGAGGCAGCTGACCTGGGCTGGGCTGGCCTGGGCAGGTATTGAACCCATGACCCTTGGATTACAAGTACAACGCTCTACCAACTGAGCTACTGTGGCTCTCTTCCAACATACTAAGTATGTAACAAACAAATAGTTACAAATACAAACATGCGAAAATTATTACACTATGATCCATTTTTTTGGTTATGTCATCGAGTTAATCTCATGATGTATCCACATGCCTAGTTTCATCATTGTAGGTGAAATACGGTAATAAATATTGAAGATATGAGGAACAAATAGCAAAAGATTGAAATTTTCATGAATGTAGGTAAAATAGGGTCTGAGATACTGAGGGTGTAATAAAAGAATAGCTGAAAATACAAAAATTACACATGCATGAAACTAGGTCACAGTGAACTAGTTTTGGTATGGTTGGGTTACTCAGTTTAAGGTGCATTCACATACCAATTTTCACGAGTGTACATAAAATAGGGTCCAAGATATTGAGGGTGTAACAAATGAACTCATTAACAAACAGGCAAAACGCTATATAAACCTTCCAACTTTGCTGGTGAGGGGATAATTTGAAATAAGCTTTAATTTGTTATTCAGCTAAATGTCAACTGCAATGAAAAGTCCCGAGTTTACAGCAACTGACATTTACAAAAAAACAAGTTACAAGTCTGAGAGAATCGGAATCCATCCGTCTTGTACATTTACAACACCAGAACCATGGATACAGGAGAAACAGTCACTGCCAAAATCTTCAACCTTTGACCACAATAAAAGGTCTCTGTGAACCCACTATACTTATAAAACGATTACTAGATCAAAAGATTACCTGTGTTTGATAATCATCTCCTGTCACAATATTACCAACAACTCGTAATGCTGCTGAAACCACACTTTGATGGGTATACCTGAAATGGGCAAACAAGGTTGAAAATATCAAATGTCATGGAGAAATTGGCAACATAATCAAATGTTAAGGAGTGTCCTGTACAATTTATATAAAGCATCTGGAGTTATGAATGACAAGTAAAACAACAGTTTTTGTAACAATGCTGAAGGAGAACATCGATGGGTTTACACAAATCTGATGAATAATTTGGGTTCTGTCAAAACACGAATATTTATTATAAACATGGTTGGTTGGTTATGATGGCACTTATACCACATTACTGACTATATCATACAGAGGAAATAGGAGGTAAGTGACTTTCCAAGGACACCCAAGGCAGCTGACCTGGGCTGGTATTAAACCTGCGACCCTTGGAATATGAGTCCGCTGTTCTATCAACTGAGCTACTGTGGCTCTACCGACACAACAAAGAATCATGTGGATCATCCATAAAAAGGGTGGACAGCCCTTCTGCATGTGTAACAAATGCCATTCTTATGCACATGCAGACACTTACCTCAGATACAGTTGTGCAAATATTGCCAGTACAAGACATCATGATTTCTATATGTGTATCACTGATTTTATTTGGTCACAGCCAATTGATTATGTGTGATGTGTGATGGTACATTAAATCAAGCTGCAATATTTACCAACATTTCTAACCCTGTACATAGTATACAATAACCAAAATGATGCTGTTGAATTAAATGATTAAAAAGTCAACCTTTTCCCCCGACCTGCACATTAGGCTTAAAGCTGACAGTTATTAATATGGAGACCATTGAAAATATGCATGCCATACCTTGCTCATCTTGCGAATGTTTCATTTGCTGGACATCTTTTACCTTTAATTATGACAGGATTCAATTTTTAAGACATGTCTTTACTGAATAGATCTGACAATTTAGGTGCAACATCCTTAGGTTTCTTGAGATATTGTTTCATACATATCAAGCTTGACATCTTATATCGTATATGTACATAACAGTGTTGCACATAAAGCGCTGGCTCACAGGTTTCTCTCAATTTTTGTCTTATGTCCCCCAAATCTTGACCCTGCACATGCTTTTCGTCAGAAAAAAGAACTGAAAAATAAACCTACAACCTTTCATTGGTGCATGTCCACCCATGTCTCTGTTGACACTAGCAATGGCCAAAGTCGCAAAAGGTGATAAAACTGGAAGATGACAATGAATATCTATTTTAAAACAATGTATCTGGCAATGAAAACATTCAAAGTCTGCTATAGTCAGCTGAGTTGCAATGTAAAGTGTTGGACGGCCATTAGTGTAACATATTTTCGAGTTAAAGTCACCCCTATGGCAAGGAAGATTTAATTTATTTTAAGGTTGACAAAAGTTACTAAATTTATTCAGATACACAATTTGTCGTTTAATTTATCATTTGTTAGTTTGGAAAGAAAAGTAATTCGGAAAACATCGGTATTTATTATAATAAATGCTGGTAGATAATGAGAGTATAATAAAGATAAATAAGAGCAAGATCTGGAATTGAAAATTCTATGGTGCAGCTCATTTCAGATTAACCAGATAATGTTTTCACAAGTTACTTGAGCACATGATAAAACTTTTATTGCAATTATGTAACTTTTCAAAAAAAATATGATAATACAGTGTAGATCACAAAGTTAAGTTGGCAAAACTGTTGAAGCAACCAAGATTATCTCATTTTTATAGCACTATTAGTGCATTATGTACTATTATTTTCATTTGTCCCTCTAAAATGGTGTGTGTTCCCCAGATTTGGAGTGATGTTCCCCAGATTTGGAGTGAGGGGGACACAGTGTCCCCTGTCCTTTGGATTCTATGTGCAACACTGACATAATGAAAACATGAGGCCCAAGTGCGTTTGATACCTGCTTACATGACTTTATAACAACTGACCATTTAACTAAGCAGGCTTTTGTAGTACTATAAGAATTCAACCTATGTAAACTATCTCCCAAACTTTATATCATGCTGATTTTACCTATTTAATAATATCCTGAAATTTTTTTCTAAAAATAAAGGCATGATTATTATACATAGTCTCTTGCTCATAATCAAAGTTGTCCAAGATCTTGCTGATATAAGCCCATTTACCAAGCTTGACAGAAACAGGATGAGAAATATGGCCTCCAGCTCAAGCGAGGTAACAAGCTCTGCCAATCAAATGTAAGGTATCTCATCAATATGTGCATATCTCACTTATTACAGAGCCTGTCTATGAAAATGATAATATAAGCTTATTTACCAAGGTGGAAAATTGGAATTTGGTCTCCAGAGCATTACCTCATTAATATATGCAGATCTTCCTCATAATCAAACTCATAGAACATCTTGATAATATAAGACTATTTAACAAGTTTGATCAAAATCTGATCAGAAATATAGTTGCTAGAGTGATGACAAGCTCAGCCAATCTGATAAAAATCATATCAAAAATAGTCTAGAGAGTGGTAAAAACAAAAGTCTCTCTAAGGGAGTGATACTTACTAACAAAAAAGAATTCCAGGAATTCAAGATAAGACCATGTCTTCTTTTCAACTGCCGAGTGTTGAAACCATCTGATATTTTGTTAGCAATGATAAGATTTTCAAATTAGCCACTGTGACAGCCATACTGGATGTAAGATCGGTACCATTTTCATTTGGGACCAACTAGACATCTTTTGAACTCTTTTGGTGAAAACCCCATGCTGTCATGACCAACCATCTAGGAGTAGCAATAACAAGATTTTCAAAATGGCCACCATGGTGGCTATATTGGAGGTCAGATTGGCCCCACTTAAATAAAACCAATTAGATATCATAAGAAGTCTTCTGGTGAAACCCCAATGTCGATAAGGATTTCCACTGTGGTGGAGTAGCGACAAGATTTTCAAGATAACAGCCATGGCGGCTATATTGGATGTTGTCAGATTGGCACCATTTTCAATTAGGTCCAACTAGATATCACAAGAAGTGTTTTGGTGAAAATCCCATGCCAATATGACCATCAATCTAGGAAGAGTAGTAATAACAAGATTTTCAAGATGGTCGATGTGGTGACCATATTGGAGGTCAGATCAGCAGCATTTTCATTTTGGGACCGACTAGACATGATATGAAGTCTTCTGGTTAAAACCCCATGTTGAAAGGACTTTCTGTTTAGAAGGAGTAGCGATAACATTTTCAAGATGACTGCCATGGTAGCCATACTGAATGCCAGATCAGCACCTTTTTTATTTAGGACCAACAAGACATCACAACAGAAGTCTTCTGGTGAGAACCGGATGTCATATGACTTTCTGTTCAGAAGTAGCGATAAGAATCTAGGAGTAGCAATAACAAGATTTTCAAGATGGTCGATGTGGTGACCATATTGGAGGTAAGATCAGCAGCATTTTCATTTAGGACCAACTAGACGTCATAAGAAGTCTTTTAATGAAAACCCCATGTTGCCTTGATCATCCATTCAGAAGGTGTAGCAATAACAAGATTTTCAAGATTTCCACTGTAGTGACCATATTGGATGTCAGAGTTGCATCATTTTTATTTAAGACCAACTAGACCATGAGACGAATGTGTGTAAAGTTTAATGGCAATCCTCCAAGTATGTTTGGAGTTGCGATAATGGATAGATGGACGATGAACATTGGACAACAAGCCATCACTTAAGCTCTATGACCAGTACAGCTAAAAACAGCCGATCAGATGCAAGATCACCTTATAAATCTGCACAGATCTTGCTCATAACAAATATCATTCAACATCTTGGCTATATCAGCCTATTTACCAAGTCTGATTAAAATTGGGTTAGAAAGACAGTCTCTCAAGAAGCCCAGCCAATCATATGCAAGATAAACCTCAATTATATGGATAGATCTTGTTTATAATAAAAATCACATATCTTGATGATAGAAGCCTATTTTCCAAGTCTGATAAAAAAATACAGTCTCTAGAGTGGTAACAAGCTCACCCAATCACATTCAAGATCACCTCCTTAACATGTATGGATCTTGCCTATTATCGAACTCCTCCTAAAATATAATCCCTAATACCAAGTTTGATCAAAATCAGACGAGAATTATGCCTTCTGGATTCAAAACAAGCTCAGCCAGATGCAACATCACCTCTTTAACATGCATGGATCTCGCTCATTATCAAAACTGTCCAAGAGCTTGATGATATAAGCATATATTTCAAGTTTTATTAAATCGGATCAGAAATATGGCTTCCAGAGTGGTAACAAGCTCAGCCAATCAGATGCTAGATCACCTCATTAGTATGTGTGGATCTTGATTATTATCTAACTTGTTAGAGATCTTGATGATAATAGCATACATTTCAAGTTTGATCAAAATCAATCAGAAATTTGACTTCCAGAAATGTAACAAGCTAAGCCAATCAAATGCAAGATCACCTCATTATTATGCATGAATCTCATTCTATATCAAAATTTTCCGAGAGCTTGATGATATAAGCATATATTCCAAGTCTGATCAAAATCAGAACAGAAATACAGCCTTTAGAGTGGCAACAAGCTCAGCCAATCTGATACAAGACCACCTCTTTAGTATGCATGTATCTCACTAATTATTGAACTTACCCAAGATCTTAATAATATAAGCATATATTCCAACCTGATCAAAATTGGACCAGAAATATGGTGTCTCAAGTGGTAAAACTGTCAGTAAATCAGTTCAAGATAACCTCATTAATATGAGTATTGCTCATTATCAATGATATAAGCCCATTTGCCAAGTCTGAATGAAATCCGATCAGAAATATGGACTCCAGAGAGTGTTAATAAGCAATTGGTGATGATGCATAATGGATAACTTATGCACGACACATGATGGATGCAGAGCAATACCAAAAGCTCACTTGTCCTTATGGACATTTAAGCTAACAAGAGTCCCTTGAAGGGACTGATTGTCTACTGGGTGAAAGGAATTTCTAGGAATTCAAGACAAGACCATTTCTTCCATTTAAATGCTGAGTGTTGAAACCATCTCTGATATTCTTCAGCAATAATAAGATTTTCAAATTAGCTGCTGTAGTGGACATATTGCATGTCAGATTGGCACCATTTTTTTCATTTAGGACAAAGCAGACATCATTATAAGTCTTCTGGTCAAAACTACATGTCATAAAGATCATCCATTCAGGGGGAGTAGTGACAAGATTTTCATGACAGCTGTCACGGCATACATATTAGATGTATGACTGGCACCATTTTCATTTAGGACCAACTATGCATGATAAGAAGTCACTTGGTTAAAGCCCCATGTTGATATAGCCATCCATTTGGGAGTACAGTGGTCCCCTCTTATAAGGCCACCCATTCTGCAGCAGAAAAGTGGCCTTATAAGAGGGGTGGCCTTTCTAGAGTGGGATCACACAGATGTGAGTAATAACTACAACTACTATAAAGTGTGAGAGGCATTGCCAATTGTTATACTCGCGTATGAGCCTATACCAACTGCACAGACCCAGATCTGTCGTCGCATAATGCGCCGGCAGATCTTGGTCTATGCAGTTTTTAAGGACTAATCAGTAGAACAAACAACGTAGACCCTGATCTGCCTGCGCATTATGTGACGGCAGATCAGGGTCTGTGTTGTTTGCATTTGGACCTGGCTTATATGTGAGTATATACAGTAATATGCTGCTGCTTCTACTACTACTACAGTGGTCCCCCTCTTATAAGGCCACCCCTTCTGCAGCAGGAAAGTGGCCTTATAAGAGGGGTGACCTTTCTAGCGGGGGATCACACAGATGTGACTAATTACATATGAATTATGAAAGGAGTAACTAAGTTTTAAAACAAACATCAATGTTATTTTTTTTAAAAATATACATAATCATCAATCGTGGTGCAAAACCACCTTCTCAGTAAAATCTGGGCACAAACATTTGGTTGTCACTATCCCTGTATGTCCGTCGATTCCTTCTTCCCACTCACTGCGGTTGAATGTATATTGACCATGCTTATTTGAATCTTTCTGACATCAAATTTCACAGTAGTGATCAAAAGACTCTCCCTCTTTTCATTTAATTGCTTTCACTTTTCGTTCAAAACTGATAATTCTGATGACATTTTGTGACAACTTATTCCTTAGTGGGCAATGTGTAGTTATCACATGAGATGCTCAGTGTTTACAAAGGAAGTGAGCTTGTCATGTGATTGACCCCCCCCCCTCCCTCCCTCCAGTGAGGTACCCGGTTAAGTACATTTCGTAATCTATGAGAGAGAAGCCAGAAAGGCTAACATACCATTTTACTATCTGGCAACCAGATGTCACCTTGATTTGCGCTGATAATGGTAATAATTGGCCAGTAATTATCAAAGTGACAAAAGCTAACATCTAAGGAACACACGACAGTAACAATAATTGGATTACTTACATCTTTGTATGGATTAAAGTTACTTTATCAGCATGTTGGAACAAATTTCAATGTGTTGAGTTGAAAAATTAACAAATATTAGCGAGAGACTGCAATCTGTAAACAATCATTATGTTGCCACTCGCGAGGGATAAATTTGACAGTTTTTGCACTAAAATGCTGGCTGCTGGTCGTGTTAGAGGGGTGGCTGTCCTTGAGTGGTACTTTAGAACACAAACTCGTCGGTGCCATGGGATTCTAGCTTAAAAGTGGTAAATTCAAAATAGATCCCTGTACGTCTGGCTAATGTTATCATTCCACAAGTGAAGCAAACATGTGACCAGCTGCCCCTTGCTCAATGCAATTAGCAAGCAGTGTCATACATAAAAGCACAAAGATGTTAACTAAATTGAAAAACAATGGAATCTCTCCTCTGTTTTGAGCCTGCCTTGTGTATAATCCAACTTCAATCACTAGACTTAACTTAAAACCTCATCAATCAAGCTGATTCATGCTGAATGGATAATTGTGGCTCAAATGAAAATGCATGAAAGATCGGACATAATTATCCACGGCTCTGAGAATGCTGGACTTCTCCAATTCAACAATTTCAGTATTATCTACCTGACAAACATTTGTGTGCACTAGTTGACTTGATTGACATGATGTTGATTCAGTGGGTTTTTGTCCAAAAATCAGTGAGGTGTTAGCTTCAATACTGCAGTAATTAGTGTATATACATAGTATTTCATTAGTAATTGTGCTTCAAGCAATAGTTTTACTATTTTACAGTCATGTTGTTCATTGGGATTAAGCATGCATGGATAAAATGAGACGTGCTTTCATGAAGATTTAAATTTGTCTACAACAGTTTCACTTCACTTGAATAAAGAATCGATCTGAATAAGAATTAAATCTAATTTTCATTTATATTATAATTTCTTATTCATTCTTTCATTTTCAGTAATACTAGTGCCTGAATACCTTATGCTTTTCTTGTTTCTCTCTATTCTTACTTATGTCACAACATATTAATTTAAGGCACTGAGTTGAAATTACAGCTGCTGGATATACATCAATTTGCATTTAAACAATATAAAATGCTTTATAATTCTTTTTTTAAAGGGTTAAAAAAAAACAACATATATAAGCTAACATTTTATTACCAGATTACAGAAATGATGTTGATTTGTCGATAGATTTGCTGATCTCTAGAAATGAAACACAGCAAGAAAAAGGTGGGGTGGGTGGGGGCTTCTTTATCATATGTGTCTAATTGTTCATTGAGTCTTTAAATTCACAGTTCGGGACGACAATGAAATCCATGAAAATTGGTAAACCCACAAATAATAGCAATACTACAATAATGTTTTCTAATCAAGAGGAATATGAATAAAAGTTACTGAACAGCAATAAACCAAAGCTGAAAGGTATTTTTTCCTCAAGTCAGAATTTTCCACTTTATATATATTCCACAGTATTTGATTACTGTTCCCTCACTCAAGGTTAACTTTATACATGTTCCACAGTATTTGATAACTGATCCCTGAAGGTTTACACTATACATGTTCCACAGTATTTGATTACTGGTCCCTAGATGTTTACTTTATACATATTCCATAGTATTTGATTACTGATCCCTGGCGCGTTACTTTGTACATGTTCCACAGTATTTGATTACTGGTCGCTAGAGGATCACTCTATACAGGTTCCACAGTATTTGATTACTGGTCCCTAGAGGTTTACTCCATACATATTCCACAGTATTTGATTACTGATCCCTGGAGCTTTACTTTGTACATGTTCCACAGTATTTGATTACTGATCCCCAGAGGTTCACTCTATACATGTTCAACAGTTTTTGATTACTGGTCACTTCAGGTTTACTCTATACATGTTCTGCAGTATTTGAATACTTAGTACATTACAGTAATACAAACGTTTAAAGAGATCACCACTTACATGAGCAGTTCTACCAGTCTGCGACAAACCCCAGAATCTAACACAGCCTGGATCTTCTCATTGGGACCATCTGATAAATATGACAAGGCCCAGCATGCATCTGCTAACACATCCTTGTCTGTGTGGAACAACAGTCTGGCTAATACAGGTAATGATGGAGATACCTGCAAAAAAGAGACTCTATATATGAACAAGATGCCAATGCTGACAGAGTGATCCCATATTATGCTTGTTTTGCAGGTGAGCTATAGTTAGAACACCGAGACCTGAAATTTTATACGTTTTCTGTCCTTCCCCCTTCCTGGCATCAACACTTTTACTCATAATTAAAGACCTAAAGTAATGAAAAATCAAGTTTTTAAATTTGTGTAAAACCATGCAAAAAAAATAAATTTTGTTGTAGGATCAACAGATTTATTTTTCATTGACCTTCATCAGATTTTTTACTTAGATTGTTGAATTTATGAGAATATTTTAAATAAATGGCAACTGGATGAACAAAATTCAACTTAATTTATATGATTCTTACCTTTGCAAACTCTGGGGGTGGATTCTTTCCTCTACATAAATTTGATAGACACCATACTGCATTTCTTGTCATGGACAGACTAGTACTTTTACTCAACAACCTGCAATGCATACAGGAATTTGATAGATTTTACCTAAATTTAAAAAGGCTGATGGTTTTAAATATTTATATAGTCTTGAAGTACTGTATATACTCGTGCATAATCCAGGTCCAAATGCAAACAACATAGACCCTGATCTGCCATTGCCTAATGCGCTGGCAGATCAAGGTCTATGTTGTTTGTTCTACTGATTAGTCCTTACAAACTGCATAGACCTAGATCTGCCAGTGCATTATGCACTGGCAGATCTGGGTCTATGCAGTTTGCAGTTGGTATCTGATTATATGCGAGTATATATGGTATGCATTTTAGTATGATGCTTGCTGCTGAAATACCGTGCAGAAAAAAATGCGATATAAATGATTAACAAGTATTAGCATTCAAAAAATATATACATGTAACAATTTAATTATGCACCCATCTGCAACTAACACCTTCTTAACCAACTAAAATTGCTGTAAGAAAAAGCCTGTAATTTAGCACTGCACCTGTGTGTCAGTTTGTCACTTCAACCAATCAGGTTTGCTATAAGGATTTCAATTATATTTACATAAAAATGGCTGAAATACCTTCCAAAATGATTCTACTCCATGCCTTGATGCACAAGAAGACACATTTTATTTACTTCAAGCAGAGGCAATAAATAGGCCATGGTATACACATTTTTTCTGAGATGTGATAAAACATAAATTAGAATGACCACTGTTGCCATTTGATGAATTTATTTAGTATGTTTGCTTGAAAGACAGGACATAAAGGATCATTTTTGCTGTAGCCCTGCAAATACATTAGACCCCCCCCCCCCCGACCTTTAGACCATCAAATTCTGAGTGATGTTCTATCTACTGGATAAACTTTAGTAAAAATCTGAAAATAATCCATTCCTGGAAAGAGAACAAGCAGCAGGCCATGACCTGCTTCCAAGCATCAAAATGAAATATAGGTCATAGTGACCTACTTTTGGTGGAAAGGTGTTGCACCCACCAAGACACATTGACATATCAATTTCAAAATCTCTCTGGCCAACAATATCCAAGAAACTGACCAAAAAGCGAAACTTAAATAAAGTCGATGAAAATGGCCTAATTTTAGTAAACAACCTGGGTGCAGTTGGCCACAAAGCCATGTTTCTTAGTATGTGGATACATCTTGATGTGTTTAACACCAATTTTTTTACTTTGCTTATACTTAAGTAATGGATCAGTTTTTAACCACATTACTTAAGTATAAGCAAAGTTAAATAATTTAACACCAAGGTTAACTGCAAGTTTACTGTCTTACCACTGTGAAAGAAAACGGACAAATCCTTACCCCGTGGGATGACCCATGAACCAGGATGATGTAAGATAAAGATAAGTGCATCCTAAAGTCACATTCCAAATCTGAAGAGGGTGGAATAAAATGGAATTGAAATAAATGAGAGTAAAAAGTTTTAACATTGAGCTTAATCCAGGGTGTGGATGGACAGAGACACATGGATGGACACACACATAGATGTCCGAGTGATCAATATGATGAAATTCCACCAAGGCGGGTTCAACAATAAAATCAGTACCTAAAATATCAAAGAGTACCAGAAATGGCTTAGAATTTTTACCCCATACTGTTGCCCTTCGACTTTCATCCACATGGATGACTTTGTACACCAAAAAACTTCTTTGCAAACTCCGATCACAACCTGCTCATGGAAGCATAGTAATTTAAAAAAACTAACAAATTTAAACTGTGATGTTCAGCTCAAACTTCTGCCTTCCATATCCTAGATTCCCATTAATGTCATGACAGCTTTTTCATGGAAACAGAATACGCCAGATTAAAAAATTTTTAACCATAGACACCCCACCTCTCCTTTCAAGAATTCCTCATTTTGAATTTGATCTCTGGCATTTTTTTAATTGTCCTGCTATAAATATCCCTTGCCTCCTGATGAAGTTGTGGGCAAAATCTGAAGATGATCCACTAATGCAAACTGGAGATATGCCCCCCCCCCCCCGTAACAAAACGTTTATGCTGGACAGATGGACTTTGTAACGTTTATGTCTTACCTTTCACAACATTTGTTGTATATGTGACAAAAATACCACAGGATTTATAACAATGCTTGAGGTACAGTCTAACCATAATCAAGGACCCCCCTGGCCGTAATATGTCCTCTGTCATTCATTCCAAGTCAAAAATACTTCTTAAGAAGTATGACCTACAATCAAAGTTTACTTATTGCTTTTTTTCCTTCATTTGCTGGAGTCAAATTAGTAAATTATTTTTTTAAAGATCGTATGTAAAATTCCACGTCTTTTAGAAATAATCGGACTTCGTGATGGAAGTTTCCAACTTACTGTAACAATGGAACCAAAATTCCTTCATTCAGGACATAGTCTCTACATTCAGGGCTGTCTCCTGCAATGTTTCCAAGTGCCCAAACAGCCTAGAAAAAAAGCAAACAAATTTCAAGAGAAGATCATCAATGGTTGTTACAT
Organism: Margaritifera margaritifera; assembly: GCA_029931535.1. Taxonomy (NCBI): domain Eukaryota; kingdom Metazoa; phylum Mollusca; class Bivalvia; order Unionida; family Margaritiferidae; genus Margaritifera; species Margaritifera margaritifera. The sequence goes on from JAQPZY010001580.1 coordinate 3,581,869, forward strand.
AAATTACAGAAAGTTTAAGTGTTATACATTTGTTGTGGAAAAAAGAATACTTTAGAGTGTGAGGTTACTGAGATCATTTAAAATAAATGTGATAGCTTTAAATTCAACTGTTTGATTCTATGAAACCTTTAACCCCACCCCATCCCCAAAATTATGAAAGACTAGTCATATCTTTAAAAAATCCCTCATAATGGTACACCTCTCCCTCAAACTCGTGCACAATGGGATCCCAAAACACAGACTGCAGTATAAGCGAGGGCACAAGTTACCAAGGGACCTTTGAAAATTTAAGAAGGGGATGCCATCCTGGCTGGACACTGACAATGATAAGATGGGGGTGTGGAGTGGGGTGGGGTGGTGCTGTAAAATGGTTTAATACTAGTTTTATAATCGTGTTGGGAATAACTGTTGTCAATAAAATGCTTTTCTAATGTTCACTTTTCTGTATAAATTACCTTTATTTTCAGGATAACCAACCTTTAAAAGATTGTCAACAACATTACTCCAAGACTTTTTGACACACATCACGTGTATCTCCAAAAGCATTGTGTATTACATCACTGCTATTTGCATGTGAATGTGGATATATTCGAGTGTTATTGTTGATTCGCAACAAAACAAGATTTCCTTCTTTCAAAAACTAGGGACATTAATTTGTAAAAAAAAACAACCTCCAACAATGAAACAGGATTTTTATAAATATTGTTCTATTAATGCGATTTCATTGCAAGTAATGGTGAAATTTCTGCTCATCCTTGAGCAAACCTCTTAGTGGCAATTCAAGAATTTTAAGTTCACTACAAACTTTGGAACTCGCTTCTCCATAATGAACCATAAAACAAAACTTTTCATGCACCAAGTATTCCTTTCGTTGCCTCTCTTGCTGTCATTGATCACATTTGTGAATTAGTAGAATAAACTACTGATTAATGTTAGATACTTTAATTATGTTACCTACATAATAATATTTATAACAGCTTGCAATTGGTCAATTGAAACGAGTTTACACACCTAAGATATGCATGCCTTTAAACTTTTTTTTTTTTTAAATTATAAGATTTGATTTGATAAAAAAGACATAATTAACATGAAAATACAAAGCAGTTCTAATTTTAATTGATTGTAATAATACAACAAACACTTCTGCAAATCTGAGATAAAAACACAATCGACACTTTATTAGGTTTTCAGAAATGCTCGCAGGCATAGCTGTGACGGTAGATTGACACTTTACAAGAGGGCATATGGCATGATGATTACAATGAAACCAAATTCAAAGATGGAACTAAAACACGAATTTCACTTGACAAAACTTATTTAATCGGTTTTTGTTTTTTAAAGTACTGCCACCAGTAGGCATTACTGACATGTTCATGGGCTGAAATATTGTTGAATATTGTTATTTACAGTGTACTGAGAATCTTTTTTTGCATAGAAAACTTAAAATATATGACTTCTTATTAAAAGATGCAATTTTCATGATGCTGAATCAAATTTCTGGGCACTAACCACCGTTTTCGATGATAAAACGAGCAATATATCAAAGTTTCATTTACTAGTTCTGATTACTATTATCTTCATGTTCAACAAATAGGGGCCAATTCTTTGGGTATTTTCTGGAAGAAAACAAAATGGGATCCATGGCTGACCCCGCGTTATAAGCGGGTTTGCGAGTTTTTGGGACACGAGTTATTGAGGGAGAGGTGCATATAGATTGTATGAATATAACATGCTATTCGTTATATAGTATCTGCATTATAAATTCCATTCGAGTACTTTTGCATGGTAACTTCAACTGTACTCGTTATTTATACTAATACAAACTCTGAGGGATATTTTTGAAAATGTTTTGTCTTTGAATATTTTGTCCTCCATATAAAATTTCAATGTCATTATTGTCCATTTTTGGTGGGAGTAACACAATGACCTTACAAGGCCAATGTCAGGACGAAATGATTCCTGATGGCTAGTATAGTCAAGGACATGGATTTTTTTAAAAGTTCTGATTGGGAATTTTTTATGCTGAAATTTGGAAAAATGAAGAGTTTTTGGCATTGGGAATGGGGATGAATTTTGGCACAAAAGCGGCCAAAAAAATTCCTGTGAAACATGGGCAGACACCCATCATACAAAAAATATGAATATATCCCATAGGACCCTAACTTTCTAAGTTAGATACCCCCTAAACATGGGCCAGCATCTGGTTCTCGTCCAAGCTAAGAGTAAGATGGACTTTCTTCCAAAATGTGACTTGGTCTTTATGGACGGCAATGACTTCCATTATGAGCGGAATGTCAAAATATTTATGGACTATGTGGAACAGGAACAGGTTCTTGCTTCAGCCCCTCAAAGTGTCTTGGTAATGCGTAAATTATCACTCTGCCCGTGAAAAGCATACTGCTATTCTTACAACTGCCACCAAGAAGGCAAATATCGAAGCATGGCTAACTAAAACCAGATTATTCGCATTTTAAACCAAACTGAAGCAGAGACAAAAGAGGTAATTATACGGATATATTAGAAGAGTTTCTTCCCATAGATATGAATTTTATAGTCACTATAGTATCCAGATGCGAAAAAGACAATTACATCTTTTTGAGGGGCAGTAGCAGAAGTTAAATTCCTAAGATAAATGTTAAAGAATAATGGGGTAATGCACTGGAAAAAATCAAAAACTTGTTATTCAACAACAAGGAAAGCTGATTACTCCATACCACTGACTTGTTATGTTTGATCTCCCCACCCCCCTTCCACTTTTCTCAGATATAGTCATACAGGACTCAACATTAATTTTTGAGTTCATTTGCATAGGCAGAAAAGTTTTACAATAATTACTTGCCCTGCTCAATTCACTATTTGCACATTTGTTTTGGGTCAATATAGAAGCACAACTTACTGATATATTCAATTATTATTAGCCCCATTTATTTTAATGTAAAGTTTATAAAACTAGAATGCAGCAAGATCACAGATCTATCAGGGAAAAAAAATTGTCATCTTATAAACACAAACTTCAAATTTGATATAAAAATGATCAGAAATTATTGTAAAAATAACAAAAACTGACAACTGTGTAAAAAATAAACATAAACATAACAATGTCATAAAATCTATGATTATAGGATTAAATCATACAATAATTATAATCTTTTAGCATAAATCCATGAACAATTATTCTATAATACCTGTTCCTGTACATCTTCAATATCAGAACTAAGAAGTCGTATGAAAATTGGCACAGCTCCAGCCTCTATCACCACCCTTGTTTGGGTTGATGTCCCTGATGCTATATTTGTCAAGGCCCAGGCTGCTTCAAACTGCAAGAACATTACATGACCCATTACATTAAATTTGGATCTGTTGCAAATATTTTTATTATTAATGTGTTCTCTCCAAATTTATGGTATCTCTTATTAATCAGTGTTCTTAACAGAAATTAAGGATGGTTTGGTCTGGTATTTTACAGCTCAGCAACATATTATTTAGTGCCAAGGCAATTGGAGTAAAGTACTTTACCCAAGGACACACCATGGTAGCCAACCAGGGCTGATCCAATGGTAGGATTCGAACCTGCACATTTCCAACTGTGAATCTGGCATGAAACCACTAAGCCACCGTGACTCATGCCTCTATTAGTCACCTCTTATGATGAGCCGGAAAGCACACTGGGCCTATTCTACATTCCTGAGCCCATAGGGGGGTGAAATTTAGGATGGAGATCTTGAGAGCCCTAAGTCTACATTTGGGAACTCAAACTCTAAATTTGAGGAGTACAACTTTACATTTCCGGAGTCAAAACTTATGCTAAATAACAGCCTGGTACTGTATTTATTAAAATATAAAGAATACAATTTTTCAGTAAAAAATACTTGTCATGTAATGACTGCATCTTTGTATATGTCATGCATTGTGAGAGAAATATGTTTCATCATATCTAATAAACTTATGTCATCCTTGTTCATATTAAGTCAATACTGTCAACTTACTATGTGAATAACTGAAAGACATTGAATCAGCAGCAAGCTAATTTGTAGATATTTGTGTATGTGTGAATGTGTAGATATTTGTGTGAATGTGTAAATGTGTAGATATTTGTGTATGTGTAAATGTGTAGATATTTGTGTATGTGTGAATGTGTAGATATTTGTGTATGTGTGAATGTAACTTCCTTTATTTGTCTCAATATGACAAAGTGACAGGAAAATAGAGTGAAAGGGTTGGAACGTAAAAATTTAAAATTCGAGGAAGTTTGTGAGTTAAATGATATTAAAACAAAAGAAACATCTGTTAAACCTGATGAAAATAGTAAATTTTTCTCAGTTTGAATCTGCAAAGTCGTTGTGTGACTTTGTGTGTGTTTTACATGCCACCTCAAAAATAGGCAAATGATCCTCACTGTTAAAGTCCTCTCTTCCAACTTTAATAGATGAAACATCAAATAAACTCATCTTTATTAGTATTAAGCCCATGGATATAGGTTTTCTTCTGTTTGGGCTACAAAAGCATGGAAATTTGCCCACTTATTGCATGCCTGAGTGTGAATGTTTGATGGGATTCTTGTACAACAATACTTAATTGCAGATATAACTAGAACAAGTACAATGGCTTGCCATCACAAATCCCCATGCGTTTTAGTGCGTATTTTAACACCCACCCATATCTGACCCAATCCTAGAACCCCAGCTTGCAGTATCAAAGATGCCCCCCCCCCCCCCCATCCCACAAGCAAATCATTACAAGAAGGAACAAAACTACACACTTTATTGAATTTCCACCCAGCGGTTTAGAAGGAGATGAACAGATGGACAGACAGATGGATAGAAGAAAAGTATTACAATATTCTCTGAAAAAAGCACGGGGATAATTAGTCATTAAATCAGTACAAATGTCGATTGTAAAGCAAGTGACTATTGAGACCAAGTAGCCTCCTGTTTGGCTGGGTTGTAGATAATAAGATTGTTGCAGCAACCTGTTTTCCCCAGGGCCTTTTACAGTAGGGGTTTCAACCTGCCGCTATGCTATGCACATGTGCCGGTACTCTTTAATGTTTCCCACTATCCTTAAAAAAATTAATCTGTTAAATAAATATCCTGTCACCTAATTCAAAGCCTTATTACTCAAATGACACCGGTTCTTACCTCTTCTTGGGTATCTGATTAAGATAATCCAGGATAATTAATTATTCACTCACTTAACCATTATCTTTTGTACCTGGCTTGCCCGTCTGCTGGTGTGCGACCTCTGATGCGGGTTTCGTCTACACCGACATAGTCATGTGATTGGCTAGCAATGATGGAGTTTACTGGTAGTGTGTTATATATATTTCAGTCATTTCCACTACCAGCCAAAGTAGTTACACATATTACATTTTAAGTTAAAAGTGAAAAATGAACACACAACCTTAAAAAAAAAAACGTTTAATTACCCAGCAACAAGCTAGTCCCATGTTGGCCTGGTTACGAAGATCAGAGATTGGTGTCAACAATATTGTCAGTGATTCTGATTCTGACAGGGTCAGCATGATTTCCGCAAAGAAAGAGATTAAGAAATGAAGGATGGGATTTTACACTGAATGGAAGACTTTATACCCTTGGGTGGAAATTGCTAGACCAGAATGTAAGTTTTCCATATTGTTAAATTTTGGTTCAGATCTACTTAGTTACCAACATATGAGATGGTGGGGTGGGGGTGGAAGTTGTAATATTTTTGTTTTTATAGAAGTAGCAGTAGTTTTAGTTGCGATTGTTGTCGTTCTTATTAAATTATGACGAGGAATGAAAGTTGCATTTTATTCACAAGTTGTTCTTATATTTACATAGTCTACTTTGAGCAAGTGAAATATAATTTGATCATTAAACCTTAAGTGTGTTCTGCCCTATTAATTTCTCATTTGTCTTTTCTGTCTAAACTGAGCAATTTTTATCTTCCAGATTTATCAATTTGATAAGACATAAATAAAAAGTATTGCTTCATTTATATTTTTGAAATATTTCTCCAACAATAAAAAACTAGTTTGCAATTGGAATGTATTACATGATAAATTTGTCAGAATTGCAGATAAAAATGATATTCCTTTATTACAAGATTAATGTTTTTTCTTAACTTTAAATTCCAGTGTGTTTTGGGTGACCCACAAGTAAAGTTGAAGGAGATTCTGAATATCTTTTTGAACATCTGCTAATAAATTTTATATTCCATTTTTTTTTCAGATTGTGAAAGGTCATTCTCTTCAATGAACACGATCAAGAATGTTTTAAAGAAACAGGCTGACACAGTGGGTACTGAATTACTTGATGACAATTAGTAGTGAAGTACAGTCCCTAAAAGGCTTCAATTTTGATCTGGCAATCAATATATATGGGGAAAAGGAGGACATCATTTATTTGAATTAAAAAACAAATGAGTTTGACATAAAGTCTTGTCATAACTTAGGGAAATAAAGAATACTATGTAAATATATGCACTTCTTTTTTATATCATTGATAGTATTTTTGTTTCACTTTTATGACATTAATGCGTGCTTTTTAAAACATTTTATGACTCTAACCCGCTATAAAAAATTTCTGTGGAGATCACAGCACCCTCCTGCATGTTGTACGAGGCAACTAACTTGGGTCGCTTGTTTGCCATGGGATGTGTCCCATGATGATGTTCCAGCCAAGACAGTCTTAGACTCTTTTAAAAAGTATGGTTTATGTAGCAAAATTCTCACCTTGTATATTAAGGATAGTCTCCTATTTTGCCTTCATATTTTATGCCTTTTTTGGGGAGTTTTTGCCACATCGTTACCCTTTATATTTTGTCACATGGTGCACATTTACATCTGGTTGGCAGGGTTTGTCTTCCTGGTGATTTTGTCCTTTACCATTTTTGCTACTTAGCTTTGCTTGGCACTATATAGCCAAGACTGTGCTGATGTGCCATTAAACCCTATACATACATATATGCAGGGATCCTGAATTCACTGTATTTGTTGGACATGACTGATAGATCAAAAGGTATTGACAGGCACATACTGCAAGGAATCGGATATCGATAGTCTTAAACGTCATTATATCACATTGTCTTTGATTTGTTTATCCATCAAAGGGTAAAATAAACACCATAATGAAGTAAAATTCAAAGGTGATTAGGTTTATACACTGTTTCTTTGTTGGACTGTTAAGACAGGTGTTGATGACTAAGCTTGCTAAGGGCCAACTGCTTGCGGGCTATACCAGTCACAGGCAGCTAGTTAAATGGGGGAAGAGATTAGCAACTTGATTCTTTAGTGAACAATGGTGCATAAATTTAAAACACTGGCTTCTCAATAAAAACATTTGTTTGCTGCTCACCGTCAGTGCTGCAAATGGAAACAAGAGTTTCTACTATCCGAAAACCTCTACTGTCCGAAAAGATTTGCAGGAATTCACGATAAGACCATTTCTTCTTTTTAATTGCTGACCATTTCTGATATCCTTGAGTGACAAGATTTTCGAATTAGGCACTGTGGCAGCCATACTGGATGTAAAATCAGTACTATTTTCATTCATGGATAAACTGGACACCATTAGAAGACTTTTATTCAAATCCCCATGCAGATATGACCATCCATTCAGGAAAATTGAAACAAGATTTTCAACATGTTAAATGTGGCTGCCATATTTGAGGTCAGATCAGCACCATTTTCCTCCAGGACCAACTAAATATTATAATTAGTCTTCTGGTAAAACCCCCATGTCAATATGATTTCCATTTAGGAGGAGCAGCAATAACAAGATTTTCAAGATGACTGCCATGGTGGCCATATTGGATGTCATATCGGTACCATTTTCATTTAGGACCAACAATACAGAAGTCTTCTTGTGAAAACCCAATGTTGATATGACTTTTCATCTAGGAGGAGTAGCAAAATAATTTTTATCTAGGAGGAGTAGCAAAACAAATTTCAAGATGACCACTGTAGCAGTCATATTGGAAATCAGATCAGCAAAATTTTTATTTAAGACCAACTAGACAACGTAAAAAGTCTTCCAGTGCAAACCCTATGCTGATATGACCTTCCATTCATGAGGAGTAGCAATAAGATTTTCAAGATGGCTGCTGTGGTGGCCATACTGGATGTCACATCTGCACAATTTTTATTTGGGACCAACTAGACATCATAAAAAGTCTTTTAGTGAAAACCCCATGTTGACATGCCCATCCATCAAGTGAAGTTTCAATAAGATTTTCAAGATGTCCGGGTGGCACCATTTTCATTTAGGACCAACTAAATAGACATCCATAAGAAGTCTTCTGGTGAAAAACCCATGCTGATATGACTTTCTTTTCAGGAAGAGTAGCAATAATAAGATTTTCAAGATGGCTGCCATGGCAGCCATATTGAACATCAGGTCAGCACCATTCCCATTTAGACCAACTAGACATCATAAGAAAAACTCTAGGACCAGTAGAGCTAAAAACAGGCACATCAGTAGAACTCCCCACTAGGAAAATTGTTTCTTAAACTTAATTTTGTGCATTTTTTACCCAAGAGCACTGAACAATACATCTTTACTTGGGTGCAAATACTTTAAGGTCAGATTTAGAATGTGCCTTGCAAATGTTCATTGCACAACCTTAATATAGCTGAAGAAAGATCGTGGAACAGAATGACGATGCTCATGGAAACATGAATGTTCCTGGGCAAGTTAAGCCGAATCAGAACACAATTTGTTAAAATTATAGCTATCTGAAACTCATGAATAATTTACTTGCATAATCGTCTTGAAAATTCCACATTAACAAAGTTTACAATTTTTTATATTGATAGTTTCAGATCTGTTTTTCTGATAACCATGATCAAACATTTTAAAGAATTTGTTTAAAACTGACAAGTTTGTATGTAATACCTGAAGTGTGCAAGTTCCGTCTCGCTGTAAGAACTCCACAAAACGTGGGACTATTCCTGTCTGTATTACTTCATCTATAGGTGGGTTTGGTTCTGAAATAAAAAAGGGGGCCCAAGTGGGCCTGAGATCACTCAACTGGCTGACATCTGCCTAATAGCCAAATGCAAGAGCAGTTAGTCAAGAAATCTGGGATAGTAGGACGATTTCTGTTGAAATTTCTCCAATACAGTCTATTGCAATGTTATCAAATCAAATGTCTTGAGGTTTCTTTTTTTTTTGTATCTTCAAATCAATAGGATGGTTTGTGTCAAAGTTGGTCAAATACTGTACAGCATTTTTTTCAGATAAAGTTGTACAAATGTTTTTTTTCTAATTTTAGCAAACCATATTTGATAGTGGAACGGCATCATTTGTATAAATCTGAAAGGCATTCAAGCTAGGACACTTTCTGTCAAATTTGGTCAAGTTCTGTGAAGTGGTTATTTATAATAAGTTATTAAAGGTTTTTCTATTTTTTAACAACAAAAACCTATCTATGGGAAGAACATTTTTGAAAATCCATGGTTGTTCCTGGGCAACATGCTTTGAAAATCTGGTTGTCCAGCAGATTTTTCTGGCTACCTGGTAAATTATTGCAGTTGCCCCAAGACTGCTGTGATCAAAAATATTCAACAACTTTTGTCATATATATAGTTAGTTCTAAATGCACACAATACTTCAAACTCACCATTAGTGATAAAATGTGATACTAGATCATGGGCATTCAGTTTATCAAGACGAAGAAACCGCTACCATATGACAAACATCTGCATGTTTTGTTTCTTTACAGGTTCCCCCCGAGCGAAAATGTAAGGATCAAATGTTTGTCGCTGGAAAGTATATAAATCCCATTATAATTTTTTAAGTGATCATTTTTTACTAATATTTTTGGGTTGCCTGACTGGGCTTTCACATTGGTAAAAAAAGGTTGCCTGGCAATCAATTTTAGTCATCTCAGACTACCGGGCAACAGATTTTTCTACCCCAACTATTTGATGGAAGATTGGCATCATTTGTACAAACTTCAAAGCCGTTCATGCCAGCATGCTTTCTGTAAAATTTGGTCAAATTCTGTTAAGAAGTTTGTGAAAATGTTGTTAAATGGATTTTCCATTTTTAGTAATGGTGGCCAATAAACATAATTTTTTTAAAATTTGAAAGCCCTGTCAAATTTGGTCAAATTATGCTTTGCAGTTTTTGATAAATGGTTTTAAAGTTTTTATTTTTAGTAATGGTAGCTATATTTGATGTTGGATCAACATCTTTGGTATAAAATTGAAAGATCTTTATGCCAGGTTGTTATGTGTCCAGTTTTGTCAAATTCTAATCAGCAGTTTTGGAAAAGAAGTCATTTTTTAAAAAAATCTGATTTTAGTAATGGCAGCCAGATTTGATGGCAGGTCGGCATCACTTGTATACAATTTAATGTCTTCGTGCCAGGTTGCTTTCTGTCCAGTTTGGTAAAATTCTCTTCAGTGGATTTGTTCAATATATAATATTTTTATATTTTTAGTAACAGTGGCCATATTTGACGGCAGATCGGCTGCATTTGTACAAAAGTGAAAGGTCTTCATGCCAGCCTGCTTTCTGTCAAGTCTGGTCAAATTCTATTCAGCAGCTTTGGAGAAGTCATTTAAAGGTTTTTCTATTTTCAGTAATGGCAGGCACAGCTGATGACAGATTGGCATCATTTGTACAAACCTGAAGGGTCTTCATGCTTTGAGCAGTCAAGGTTCCAAAAGAGGAAGGGTGGCCTGGGTGTCCTACCCTAGTTGGGGGTGATGGGTGAAAGAGCTTTCAAGTTTGTACTTGTTTCAAAAGCAAGGCTGTTAAAACTTGTATTCACATGCATAAATTGATCATGTTACACAGTCTGATTATATGTACAGTTTCTTCTAATTATAACTACTGTTATCCAATTAGAACTTTACAAGTACAGTATCTATAAATCACTATTTCTGTAAAACACTACTACTTCGTCTATTTGCAATTTTTGGAACTTAGTTTTGAGCTCTTCTTTGTGACTTTTTCCTGGTGGACAATCATGGTTTTATTTTTAGCAGAAGCCATGCAAATTTCCTCAACTTTCCCTTGGTAATCAGCTTTTCTACTTTTCTTGCATCAAGCTGTATTGTTTTATCGTCTATGGAATCTCTTTTCTCTTGCTTGTGTCCTACATATTCTTTTATGAAAGCTTTAAATTCCTTACCAAGTCTGAATCAAGAAATGATCCAACCTGCCCCTGATTCCACTTAAGTCTATCATAATGTTCAGGAGAACTATCTATACAACAATACAAAATTTTCATTGAAATATAACTGTACATTTTAAAAATATGAAATATATGATAATTTCGGACTGTAAACATATCAGGTAATGCACTATTAAACTTTTTGGTCTCGATAGCCGCTTGATGTTTTGCAGAAAAAGTATGGTCTTGGAGTGCCATGGCTCAGTGCTTGGTATAGTTGGTTTCCTTCCTGCACAACAGGCGATAGGCCAGTCCCTATCTCTAATTTCCGAAACACTTCAGAAAGCAACGCTCCATCAAGTTTTTTCTCCAACCAACTCCATCGCCAAGCGTTTTTGATATCCATGTTGAGCTTTAAACCATTTGTAGTATCTCTCTCAATGACATTAAACCTCAAGGACACCACTGTTGTGTATCGTGGTATATCAAGTGCATGCATCTGATTCACACTGAAATCATTAGCAATGCACAAGAATAAAAACAAAACCACGGAAACTCCTGTTCACATGGAAATCATTTCCAAAATGCACAAGTTTCATAGCCCTGATGCAAGGTTACTTTGTGTTAAGTTTGGTCTAATTCTGTAAGATAGTTTTTGATAAGTCGTTTAAAGGTTTTTATATTGTTAGTAATTTGGCTACATTTACTGGTGGATTAGCATTATCTGTACAATCTGAAAGGTCTTCATGCCAGGATGGCTGCTGTCAAATATGATTTCTGTTCAGCAATGTTTGAGAAGACCAGTTTAAAGGTTTTTCTATTTTTAGTAAAGGTGGCCCTACTTGACAGCAGGTTGGCATTATTTGTACAAACTTGAATGGCCTTTATGCCAGAATGCACTGTGCCAAGTTTGGCTGAAATTGGTCTGGAGGTATTTTTAAAGTTTATAATATCAAATTCTTGAATGACCACAGACAGGTTTTTCTATTTTTATTAACTATTGCCATATATGAGTGGCAGATCAGCAGCATTTGTTCAAATTTTAAAGATCTAAATGCCAGGAAACTTCATGTAAAATTCATAAAATTCGGTTTAAAAATTTTTGAGAAGAGGTCATATAAAGGTTCTTTTAGTAATGGCAGCCATATTTGAGGCGGGTCAGTATCATTTATATAAATGTAAAAGCCTTTCATGCCATGGTACTCTCTTCCAAATTTGGTCAAAATTGGTCCAGCTGTTCTTGAGAAGTTTAAAATAGCAACTGTTCAAGGATGCAAGGTGCATGACACACAATGAATAATGGACCATAGTATAAGCTCGGCTCTACAGTAAGACGAGCTAACAATCCTTCGATCGCCAAATCCTTTATAAAATAAACTTTTAATGTTTATGATGTGGGTATTAAAACTGGGGCATCATTAGAAGCCATAAGCCAGGAATTTTCCTTGCTAGTTTGGTTTTGAACCCTGCCTACTTCAATCAGAGTTAGGGTTTTGATAATACTCTGACCCCCTAAATCCCCAGCTGACTTTTTCCAAAGTGCCTACTACTTCACAAGCCCCCTGAGCACTTTCATTTCCAACACAATAGAAATAAAGGCTAAATGCAAGTAAAATCTGACTTCTCCACTTCACCTAATATAACAAGAGGCCTAAGTGGATCTGATATTGCTCAGCTGAGTAGATGACATGTCTGTGAAGGCAAATCCACACACATATTGAGACTATAGAGGGTAAAGAATAGCTTGGAGCATATAATTGCTACATTGTCTATTAATGTTGGTATGGCATATATTTTTTCCTACACCATACATATAGGATCACTTTCACAAAACAAAAAGGACAGGTCATTTATACAACCAGCATTGACCCCTGGATCTCTTCCAGTTTTTGATCTGATGTGCATCATTTGAACAAATCTGAAAGCCATTCATGCCAAGATGCTTTCAGTGAAGTTAGTAAATCCCATTGAGCAGTTTTTAAAAACAAGTAATTTAAAGGTTTTTCTAGTTTTAGTAACAGTGGCTATATTTGATGGCAGCTGGGCATCATTTGAACAAACCTGAAAGAGCTTCATACCATGATGCTTTTTTTCAAATTTGTCCAATTATGTTAACTGGACTTTGAAAACAAGGCATTTAAAGATTTTTCTATTGCATTATGGCCAGGTGAGCTAAGTAAAACAAGATTTGATGGGTAAATTATATTCGCTATTGACCAAATATCTCATAAGAATTTACAAAAGAAAAAACTTTTCTTAACAGAAACTGCCATGAACCATATTATTTCATCTTCTTTTGTAAACAGACATTACTTAAATGATATATTGGAAAAACCTTAAATGTATCCAAATTTGAAATACAAATAAAACATGATTACATGAAAAATACAAATAAAAATACTAATGTATTCAATATCAACTGAAGAGCTGAAATATAAATTTTGTGGGTAATAATGTCTGTGTAAGCATATGTGCATGATTGTGTGCGAGTTCATGTTCTACAGTCAAGAATACAAACCTCTAGATAAAAGCTTTCTAAATTTTTGTGTAGCCAGTTCTTGTTCCTCAATGATATCACTGTACAAGGCTTGCACCATCTCTGGACTGATTCCTCCCTAATTCAGAATAAAAGTTTGTTTACAGTGCATTGTAGTGATAATCTTTTTTAAAACTGTATTCCACATAATACCCACTGTCCACTTTAAAAAAAACATACAATTTACGTATATTTTGTGATGATAAAGCTCATTATTAATAAGCATACATTGATGTTGTTATAAACAATGTCCTAATCACTTAGATGTACTGCTGTATATTTTGTGTAACAAGTCAATGTGGAGTACAAGTCAAGGGGACTATTTTTATTTTTCCACTCCTTAATATATATATAAATCAGAGTATAGAACAAAGTTTTGACTATTAATAACTGTCTATACCAGACTAACCACCTTTTTCATGTCTGATATAGTAAACAATACATTTTTTGAAAGCTAAGGCAGTGTACATCAGAATCAGCTTTTAACCCACGAAGTAAAGTGGTAAAAAAAAAAAAAAAACAGAAAAAAAACCCCCATAAAGTAATGTCTTGGGAATGACAGCCAATATTCCCAAGTCTGCCATGACAACAGTACTTACATCACTTGTTTAGTGGTGTTAATATAGAATTACTAGTGGTGAAATTGGCTCCACCATATACAGGTACTGAAAGGAGTGAGGTTCTGGGACATCAGGACTTCGGTCAGAAACTGGCTCCAATTTTGCAACCACGGGGATCCAAGCAGACAGAGGGTTCCTGTGTGGTCTCCAGCTTGCTATCTGCAGGAATTGGAGAGACCACAAATGAAGACTACCTAGGGGAATGAAGTTCACTGTTGTGTTCATAGTCCCCGGGAGAGAGAGAGGTAGAGATAAGCAGACAACAAAGTCTTCTCTAACAGACTTGCAATGAGAGACAGGATATGTGAGATCCTGTTGAAGGGAGCCCAGACTGTCCTTTCATGTGCAAAGAAATTCATCCCCACATTAATGAAATTCTGTCTTCTCTTGGATGGGCATTAGTCCCAGACAAATCTCGGTCTTCCAACAGAGTGACAGGATGCTGTGCATCAACTTGTCATCAAAACACTGGAAGATGGGAATCAATCAAAACCTCATGTGAGCAACTATTACACCTATCAACCTGGTCAAGGCTGTCGGAGAGTCCAAAGGGAAACCTTGAATCATTTTGCTTAAAAACTGAAATGCAAAAATAAACAATCAACCAGAACAAAAATTGGGTGTGTAATACTTACCCTAATACTGCTTGTTGAAAGGGATAAAAACAAAGCACTGCTTCATTCAAGAGGCACAAAAAAATCTCAATTCTGATCAGAAGGGACACATAAATGTAATTTATACTAGAAGTGGGGGTGGTGGATGGCAAAATGAGAGTTACTTTTAATAAACGCTTTATATAGTTCAGAATTGACCCTTCCAATTTACTATCATGATAACCAATGTATTGTTCTACCACTAACAAATGGGTGTTAATAACCTGGGCCATTAGTCGAGGTATACCATATTGAACTAAAACTGTACAGAAACCATTATTTTTGAGACTTATCATGACCATTACCATTTGACCTTTAAAGTCCAAAGTCTATAGGTTTCTTTATTATTTCTTAGACTTACCATGACTGACTCTTCGACTTACCATGACTGTGACCTTTAGACCCCAAAATCCGTAAGTTTATTACCCTAAGAGCAAGCCCTCCACAAACTTTCCTCAAAGTACATGGTCTAGCACCAAAGTTTTTATGCAAAAAACATTTTTCTTATTTCAGTCAAACTTAACTCAACCACTGACCTTTTAATCCCCAAATCAAGAGGCTTTATTCTTACTGAAAGTGTATGTCATCCACAAACTTTGCTGAAGATACATGGTGGAAAACAAAAAAATTTGTGAAGAAACCACCTTTTATTTTCCTGACAACGAACCTTGCCCTCTGAACTGTTGACACCAAAATCAATAGGCTTCTACCTTTCTTTAAGAGCAAGCCATCCACAAAGTTTGGTCCAGGTATGTGATGAAGAACTAATATAAATGTCTGGAAACCATTTTTCTTCTTTCAATCCCAGTGACTTTGACCTTTAATCCCAAAACTGATAGGCTGCTTCCTTACACAAAGTCAGGGGTGGACAAATCACTAATATGTGTGGTAGTCCAATGGGCTACCAAAAAGGAAACTAAGGTAGCCCACAACAAGATTTGGTAGCCCCCATTTTTCAATGGATAAACATTTCCATTTAATGCGCCTTTAAAAACATTTTGATGGACAAAATTGTAAGGTAGTAAAAGGTTCCAAAAAACAAATAGACAAACACTCCAGGTACATAAAATAGCTCATGCAATTATGTTTTTTATCGCTTTTTTTAAACATTCAGCACCAAATATCTGTAATTTAAACCCGACAAACAATCAAGTGAAACTGTTTTTGCCCTATGGTTACAAGAAAGTACACATGATTGAAACATTAGAGATCTGTTATTTTTTGCAAAATAAATAAAAGAAATAAACAGTGTACCTTAAATTATAAATCAAAGGCCTGTGACAGTGTACAGTTTGGTCTGTTCAGATCTGTCCATATAATAACTATATACATTTTATTCCCCTTCAAAAATACAATTCTTCAACTTTCAAGAAAAGTCTTTAACTAATTTGGCCCTGATCCAGTCTATAGGCGTGATCCATTTTCTGCATTCAATGGCCGATCCCGCCTGTAGTTGTGGTTTGTTTACTGCATTCAAAGGCCGATCTGTCTACAGTCGTGGCGAATGTGTGTTAGTAACAACTTCTCTGATTGGTTACAAATGGGGTTTTTCCAAGAATCTGATGATATTAAACCAATCAGAAATGATTTTACTTTCGTTTTTTGTAAATTTGAACTATTCATAAGCCAAGGTTACTAATTGAGAGCAGTTTTACTACGCGTGTTTCATTCATGAAAAATCGTAAACAATGGCAAACTTAAGAGTGATGATTGTGAGAGCGAAAACGAGGAGTTTCTCTGGGTTTGATCTTGAAAATATTGAGCAAGCAGAGGAAAGATATGTTCAGCAGTTGGATATTTTACGAGATTTAGACTAAGTTTCTGAGATTGAAGAAGAGGATGCTGATAGCGACGATGATACAGTTCTTGCGGATCCAGCAAACTGGAATGATCATCTACGGCCTGTCCAAATCGATGATTTTAGTGGACAAATAGCACAAAAAATACATGACTTCTGACAAATTTATTTGGAACAATTGGTGAAAATTTCATGGATTTTTATTGGGTATATGAAAGGAAATTAAGGTAAGAATGAATACATGTGCATGATGTTTAAAAAAAATTCTAAATAGGTAAAAACTCAAGGGCACAAGCAGCTAGACATAGCTTAGTGCTGCTCGGGCATAGCAGCAGTGATACTGATAACAGTGCTGGGGCTGAATGAGTTAAAAGGAATAGAACATTGCTAAATGCTGTTTCATTTTTAAATGAAGCATAAAATAAAATCTGATCACATTTGGCCAAATGTGATGTTACCCCACTATGGCATTCCTCGCCCACCATCACTCTTCGGCAAATTGATATGGTGCACAATAGTCTGAAAAATGCAGCGACTTGATTGTGCTTGGATATGCTTCGTTAAGGAAAATGGCATTACAGTATGTATAGTATGAATAAAGCAATTAGACTTCAATCAGCACAACAATGTCAATGTGGGCTGCAAACTATGAGAGATATTCTCAAAATCTGGCCTCAACTTTCGGGGTTGACCATCTGGGGCACACACATCACAGCACCGCTTATTCAAAACAGTAAGACTTCGATCAATCCCTATCATAAATATAAGGGTCAATGTCTTACATTTTAGGACTACAGTTTATATTTACTGCTACTAAAAATGTGGCCAGTAGTCCTGCAGGCTTTTGAATCATACAGTTAAGCAGTTCAAACACAAAATTTGGTAGTCCAGGGTTAGCGGACTACTGATTTGTCCACACATGCAAGAGCAACCCATCAGACTTAAATTCAACTGCTTACCGCACATGATGCATTGGACGAAGATACATAAGCATCTTGAATGTCTGTATCGGCAATATCTGAAGATCCATCTGGGGGAAGGCTAACATTTCGTCTCTTGAAAAGCTGAAAATAAAAATGGCCTTGAGAAAATTATTGGTATCCACTATGAATATTTACAGAGTATACATACAGCAAGATATTATCTACATTAATATTTTGGAAGGATTCAATTGTATATCAAAGAGTGCCAAATTTTATGGAATCCTTGCATGCCTAACAGTTGACCATTTCACCAAGCAGGCTTGTGTAGTATTATAAGAACACAGCCTACGTAAACTATCTCCCGAACTTTGTATGTCAATTTTTCCTATCAATTTTACCTATTTTACTGTAGTCAGATAAAGGCATAATCAATATGCATAAACTCTTGCCCATAACCAGAGTCATTCAAGATCTCTTAAAGTTAAGTTTACAGACAAAAGTTTAATTTGTGGAATATTGAGTCAAATATCTTTGACACAAATTTAAATTATAATTCACGGTTTGTTTATTTTTTAGCCTATAGGTTTTTTAAAACTTTTTAAATCAAGTCGGGAAGTGTTTCAGGAGAAAAGCATATTGGAATAATTTTTTTATATTAAAAGCTAGAAATACAAAACATAAATTCCAAATAATTTGCAAGTAATAGCACTGAATATATGAAATGCCATAAAATATTGCATAACACATTTGATAAAATAAAAATGACAATACTAGCAACTGTCAAAACATATTTCACCCAACACATCAAACTTGCTTCCACATATTTAAGAATTTCAAATGTGGAAAATTGTTTAGAAATAATTCTCTGCAAATAAGTTTATATACTTTTACATGGTTTTTACATTAATTATGTTCTTATTGGACACCAATATTAGAAAAAAAGACAGTTACTTGCAAACAATTATTTATAACTGTAGGAGTAAATTCTGATCATTAATTACAACACTGCACAGATTATACTAACCTGCAATTGTAAATTATCTCTCACAATATTTCTTTTCGATACTTTTACTTCGTTTATGTTACAGATTATTCATTTAATCCCTAAGGTGTATTATATTCCCAATTTTTATAAATTGTTCTATTGAAATTTATGCACTATGAATTCTAAAATATATTTATTATATCTGGTTTTCATAACTTTTGCAACAGGAAAAACTCTGTAAACAGTAAACCTATGATTCTCAATAAATAATACTGTGTGAAAAAGTGCATTCAGAAGTCAAGACTTAGGGGACATAGGACACAAAACAGGGGGAAACCCATGATCCTGCACTCAAGGTGTAACACTGAAAAAGCATGAGCATATATAGTAATTACAGGTTCTTATCATGTTATGTCTTCAAATGTTAAGAATGTCTTAAAACAGAAATGCCTTTGCATGTTTAAACAGTGTGAATGGTGGGTTCTTTGGTGCAAAGTGCGCAAATAACCTTCAACGAGGATGGCATCAATTTCCTTCTTTATTTTTCATACCTGTTCATCTCTCTTTTGTTTTCTAAGCTGAATTCCCTCTTCTTCACGCCTGCGCCGCAGTTCTTCGGAGTCCAAGGCCTTGTTCTTGTATGCTCGGAGTCGATGATTTGCAGGACTTGCATCGGCAGACATCTGACCACCAAGGAAAATTATATGCAAGGTCAGTCAAAATGATTTTATTGCAAAAGAGAATAGAATATGTTGAAGCAGTGGTCTAATTGTATGACAAAATGTCAAATATTTTACAATGCAGACATCAAAGTACATAGTTTAAAAACTGCAGCAACAGTTAACAAGAAATTATGTCTTGTCTGTTCCCCTGCCTGACATTGATATTCTCGTTTTCAAATGACTTTAACCATGTCTGAATGCAGAGGGATGGTAGGGGTAAATGGAAATGAAAGGGTCAGGGTCAATTCAAGGTTACAGGGTTGAAGGATTAATGTTATTTTTTCTAACAAATCATGCCAAGAATTCAACTGAATGTGTGAAAATCACACATATCCGCAAACCCAACCTATTCTTACTCTGATAAATTCTCCCGTATTGATAAATATTCTCCCCTTTTTTTTTCAAATGGAGGGCTGAATTACCACCCCCACACCCAATTTCTAATTCTAAAATAGACCTCGAGGGCAGTGGTTACTGTTTGTGCTATTCAAGTACTGTATTCAATGTAATACTCTCATATCCCTTAACATGACGTCTAAGTGGGCCTGATATTGCTCATCTAGGTAGCTGACATGTCAGCTAGTGAATGCAAATTCACACACTTATTGAAACTGTAGTGGGAAAGAAAAGCTCGGAGCACATAGTTCCTACATTGTCTATTAATGTTGGTGCAATTTTCTTTCCCAGACCAGATATAAATGGTTCATTTTTTCTGCATAAAAAGGACAAGTCATTTATACAATCAATATTGTCCCCTGGAGGGGGCCGTGGTAGCTTGGTTGGTAGAGCGTTGGACTCATACCCCAAGGGCTGTGGATTCAATATCCAACCAGGTCAATATGTCCTTGGGAAAAGTACTTAGCTCCTATGTCCTCGACATGATATAGCCAATAATGTGCTAGAAGTGATGCTAAAACCAACAAAACAAAACATGTCCCTGGGATCTCTTCCTACCCCCCAAGGATAGGCTAGGCCCCAATTTGTAACTTTGAAACTGTTCATTGCCCCACTCTTAAAGTACATACAGTTGGCATTATATGGGGAATTTAATCTGTGCATTCAGGATGGATACTTGGGTCTGTCTTTACCCCGCCTGGGACCCTGCCCCTGGAGTCATTACTTGGAAATCATCGAGATTCCAACTAAAGGGAGCTGCAGTGGCTCAGTGGCTAAGAAATTGGATTCATGACCAGAAGGTTGTGGGTTTGATTCCCACAATTTGATCAGCTTGGATCCTCATTAATATAGAGCAATTTGACACCACTAGAAGTCTTCTGGTGAAAACCCCACATTGATATGACTTTCCATTTAGGATGAGTGGCATTAACAAGATTTTCAAGATTGCTGCCATGGTGGCCATATTTGAAGTCAGATTGGCACCGTTTTCATTTAGGACCAACTTGATATCATAATTAGTTTTCTGATGAAAACCCCATGTCAAAATGACTTTCTGTTTGGGAGGAATAGTGACAAGATTTTCATGATGGCTGCCATGCTGGCCATACTGGGTGTCAGATTGGCTCCATTTTCATCTACGACCAACATTACATCACAAGTTTTCTGGTGAAAACCCAATGCAATATGATTTTTTATCAAGGAGAATTAGCAAATGATAATGATGCCAATCTGACATCCAACATATCCACTATTGTGGCCCTTTTGAAAATCATCTTATTGCTACTCCTCCTCAATGAGGGGCCCCAGGTGGCAGAGTGGTCTAAGGTGCTCGTTTTTACAGATCACTGACATCTCACCTCTGTCCACGTGGGTTCGAGTCTCAGATCGGCTAACGTGGGTATGTGAGAAACTTGCCATTAGCTTCCCGCGAGTCAGTGGTTCTTCCAGGGGTTTTCCCTGGGTTCTTCCTCCACCAAATATACTGGCTGCCATGTATAGCCTATCATGTGCTGAAAAATGGCATTAAAACCAACCAAACCAAACCACCTGAATCTATGGTCATATTCACATGGGATCTCACCAAAATACTTCTAATGATGTCTAGTTGGTCGTAAATGAAACTGGTACCAATCTTACATCCAATATGGCCACCACATCAGCTAATTTGAAAATCTTGCTACTGTTCAAAAATATCAAGGATGGTTTTAACATTTGACAGTTAAAAAGAAGAAATGGTCTTATCTTAAATTCCTGGAAATTCTTTTTGGTCAGTAAAGTGTCTGTTCCTTTCTTTTTTTATTATTATTATTATTATTATTAATTATTATTATTATAATTTGCATCAATAGAAGTAGTTATTGTTGCTGCTGTTGTAGTTTAAAATTATTTTTAGCTCTACTAGCCATAGACCTGAAAAGTACTGATAACAAGATTTTCAATTGGCAGTGATATTGGAGGTCAGATTGGCACCATTTTCATTTAGAGGCAACTAGACATCATAAGAAGCCTTCTGGTGAAAACCCAATGGCAATGACTTTCCACTGAGGAGGAGTAGTAATAAAAATTTTTTCAAGATGTGGTGGCTATACTTGATTTCTGATCAGCACCATTTTCATTTGGGACCAACTAGACGTCATAAGAAGTTTTTGGTGAAAAGCCCATGTCCATGTGACTTTTCATTTAGTTTAATAGTGGTAAGATTTTCAAGATGGCTACTGTGGTGGCCATATTGGATGTCAGATTGACACCATTTTCATTCAAGATCAAGCAGAAATCATAAGAAGTCTTTTGATGAAAACCCAATGTCAATATGACCATCCATCCAGGAGGGGAAGCAATAACAAGATTTTTAAGATGGCTGCCATTCTGTGAGTCAGACTGGCACCATTTTCATTTAGGACTGATTAGAAGTAGTCTTTTTGGTGAAAATCCCATGTCAGTATGACTTTTCATTTAGAAGGATAGTGATAATAAGATTTTCAAAATGGCTGCCATAATGGATGTCAGAGTAGAATCATTTTCAGACTTTCATCAGATGAAGTCTTTTATTGAAAACCTCATATCAATATCACCGTTCATCCAGGAGTAGCAATAAAAAAATTCAAGATGGCTGCTGTGGTTGTATGTGAGATCAGCACCATTTTCATTTAGGACCAACTAGACATCATAAGTCTTTTCATGAAAACCCCATGTCAATATGACCATCCATCCAGAACGAGTAGCAATAATAAGATAACAAGATTATCAATATGGCTGCCATATTGAATGTCAGATATACACCATTTTCATTTAGGACCAGCCAGACATCATACAAAATGTTTGGTGAACACCCTATGTTAATACAGTTGGCCCCCTCTTGAATGGCCCCCCTGACCAGCAGCAAAAAGTCAAATTTACCCAAGTCCATTCTTACAATTAGCACCATTAGCACATTTGAAAATCATAATTAAGTACATTTAAAATAGCAAGTAATTTAGTCATTATTATTATTATATAAGACCAAAAAACCCCATATATACATGCATGCAGAATAAGTAATAATTCAAATAATTAAGAAATTGAATCAGATTGTAAAATAAATAATCTTAGTAATAATGATTTATATATGATTTATAGCATGCCAGCAATTTGATAATCATTTAAAAAGAGCATGTAATGTATACATTATTATTATTATTATTATTATTGCTGTTGTTGAACATACAAAAAATTCCTAAATATAAATGTAAATGTCTGAGAAGATTACGGGACAACTCGGCCCATAGCAGAGTCGGCCCACTAACGTTCTCGGCCCCTAATGTACTCGGCCCATTACGTACTTGGTCCACGATTAATATAATAGTAATGTTGATGTAATGTTTTTTTTTCAACAGTCATTTCACTTGTCTTTTAATCTTTGTACATTTCTTTATGTTTAGTGCATCTGTGTACGATTTTTTGTAAATATTCGTTATGATAGACATGACGTCCTCTTTTCTTGACTCAGTTTAGTACCTGTAAATGTCCATAGCAATGAACAATTATTTGTCTCGACATTTATGACATTTAAGGTGCAATCATTTAACAATCCGGATTTAATTGATTTTGTTTATGATATATGAGTATTAAATGGTACAACAACAATATATTCATTATAATCTGAATAAAAGCGCCTACATGACCACGTTGAGATACAGATTACAATTAAGAGAGTTCTTTTTGCAATCTTTATTAATTATGGGCCGACTCTGTCATAGGCCGACTCCTTAATGGGCCGAGTATGTTATGGGGAGATTGCTTAATTAAATTTGTATGGGCCAACTCCATGGGCTGAGATATCTAGTCACCGTCAGATAAACATATAAATCATTATTACTAAGATTATTTATTTTACAATCTGATTCAATTTCTTAATTTTAAAATTGTGATACAAAATATCAACATTATTATACAATATTATTTCCATTTTTATTTTGTATCTGATCTGGGAAAAAAGTATTGTCATCTAAATATTTTAATTATTATTTGCATTATTACTTATTTTGCGTGCATGTGTATATGTTTTTTGTATTGGTCTTATATAATAATAATAATAATGACTAAATTACTTGCTATTTTAAATGAACTTAATTATAATTTTTACAAAAATATTATAATGCTATTTTTATTCAGACTTCATTATTTTGGAACGTGTGGCATATCATTAAAAAAAAAAAATGATAAAGTCTATATTTTACTTACATTATAATTTTATGATTCAGATAATTTTTTTCACTGTAGTTTCATAGCTGTTATTTTAATTTTACTGATTATAGCGGATGGTACTGTGCACGTTTTATACGGTATAAATGTACCGTCTTTTAGTTTTACCTGCGCGAGGCTCTGCGTCGCAACCATGCACCTTACGTCGTGTATTAGGCTGTGCTTGTACTATAAATAGAATTTTCTTTAACATTGCACTCGCCGTTAACAACTTTATTTTTTTAAATTAAAAAAGTATGCATAGATGGAACAAGGTTTGGTTCGAAATTTTGTAAGGAATAAAGAGATTAAATAATCCTCAGCTATATAGTAACTGGCCCAGGTAAATACTTTCGAAGACTGAAGGTGGTGTACAATTCAGAATGGAACGGGCCCATACTTCAACTTTTATTGTAACATTTTCCATCAGATTCTGAATTGGATTCATGTTCAAAATTTGTGTTTTATTATAATATGAAGAGAATACATACTATGTGAAAAAACGGACTTGTTTTGTTTTCAATCCATTTAAAAAACGTAAAATTTATGTAGATAAAAAAAATCTACGTTTTTAGAAGCCATTCTACTGATAACAATTTGTAAGTCTACTGGTCTGAAATTCTGGTTCTGTCACATGTATGCTCCAGTCACCCATACAAATGTTGAAATTAGTTCCAACGTTAATCAGGTCACATGCATACAATTCTTCCGTATACCTTCTTTAAAACCTGCCAAGGGATTTCGACAAGGGTGAAAAATACAAATTCAATAGAAGATACCACCCCACCCACCCCTGGGGTGAAATCCCTTTAGTGATTAGCGACAACTGTAATCTAATGTGGAAGGCGGCCATGATCAGCTGATCCGAGGTTCTGTATTTATATTGGTATCCTATATATAAAAAAATCAGTATATATGATACTCATATGATCTACCGTCTTCTCTCGTATTAGTGAACTACGGTCTTTTTCCTAACTTTTGCTTGTTTAGGCTGTTACTTGATTTCTCATAATCGCGACACACACACACACAAAAGCACGTCAGGATTTTGGGTCGATCGCCCGAAACCTATCACTGAACCTAAAAACCACCTGCCACTGTAATTAAATTGACTCTATTAAGGTCGTATCATTTTTAAAAGACAGATTTTGTATACAATACAAATATCTTATTATGCTTACATCTACAGGCATTAGGCAAGACAATTATCTTCAAATTTTCCTTTCTTTTCAGCGTGGTTTCTTTTTCTTTTCTTCTCAATTTCCGTCGTGACCTTGGGCATGCGTGATGGTCCTTAATTTTGTGAATTAAAAATTGAAATAAAGAATTAAAAGGATAGATACAAGTAGTTTTCTGAAGTAAATAATGGAAAATAATAATTATAGTTTCTTCTATTTTTTCCAAAAAAAGAACTTTATCCAACATCTCGTGCAAACGGGAATTTGTATTTCATAATGGCAGCCTCCACGAACAGCGAGAGTAACCTCACGTGCGAAGATTTTCTAGAATTTCAGGTATATAGATTTAGAACAATATAGAACGATATATATATTTTGTACATTTCTCGCTGTTGCATGGAATGGTAATTTGGAAAAAAACACAAAGGAGAGGCCTACAGTATAACTGAGAATAAAATGCCCTTGACATGCTTGACGCGATGCCGATAGTGGACATTAAACATTTGGTGTTTATGAAGTGAAATTATATATACGGACGGACAGTACTGAAGCGGTCGTGATGCTGATACCGATTTTGATGAAAATTTAGACAATTTTGTGTAGGGAAATTTATATTTTAGGCAGTGGGGATCGTTATCTTGGTTGCATCGAATGAACTGAGCTGATAATAAATAGGTAATTGGTATTTTTGACTCGGATATTGACGATGATGAAGACGTGGATGCTTTTCAAGCTAACTGGACATTTTGAGAACTTCACTTCTCATAAAGTTCGCACATATACCGATGTTGAGTGTGTGCATAATATTATGAAAATTTCCTGCATCCCTGGAAATGGACCAAAATACACCCAATATAACTCTTATATTATTACATTAAAATTTATTGTGGAATAAAAACACTGAACCAAAATGAAAAGCTTTGTTGACTTACCAGTAAGGATTATTCTGTTTTTTGTTCTCCAATTCTCATCCGAGTAAATTTAATAAAATTGTAATAACTTTAGATATTCTTGATGGATTTTTACTATTTTGTCACCTTCTTAAATGGTATAAAATTCCCCCCATTTCATACAATTACATAGAGGAGGTAAAATGAATATTGCAGATAGGAAAATTGCATTGAAAGTAAGTTATTACAAAAAAATGTAAAGCATTTATTTTTGCTTACATAACTTTACTTTCAACTGAAGTTTTACGTCTGAAAATTTTCAGTCAAAAAATATATGACCTTAAGGAAAGTTTTATGCTTTTTAAAATGGTATACAACATTGAAAAATAATTTCAAAAAATGACCCTGTAAAGCCAGATTGACCAACATCACTGCATTCTCTCCTGCTGCTACACCACTGACTGAAAATTTCCAGTTCTATACAACTGTCTGTCTAAATGGGCTTCAGTATGAAAAGGGTTAAATATCAAGAATGTCTTAAAAGATTATTGAATATTTACTGTTAAAGTAAAATTGCTTAATTATCAGATAAAAAAATCCTAATACTTTGATTTAAATAAGCAAAAATGTAAAGGGTACTAATTTAATTATGAAATATATCGTAAAAGTATATGTTTCTTGTAATTTTCCACAAATTATAATAACAAAGAAACACCTCTGAAAATCAGTTATGACAGATCCACATCAAACTGTATAAGACTGTACACCTTTCTAAACAGTGTTAGTAATGTAGTTATCAGCTGTTAGTCACGTTGCTAACACATGTTGAGTAGCAGACTGAATGCCTATTATGGCGGGAAGTTGATTTGCTCTATCAGAATAGTTACTAAGGATTTTTATGAGGACTTACTCATTGAAAAAAAGAGAATTAGTGAAATAGCGTTTTTTTCATGGTATGTATCTATGTTTCATTTCACAACCAATAAGGATAGGATTTTCAACAAATTTTTATGTCTGTATGACTCGATGTTGATCAGTGTACATTAATGTTGTGGTTGTGACGTCATTGAAAGATGCGTTCTCTCGAGAACTGGGAGTTTATGACACTGCATCAAAATAGGGTGTGGGACGATACCTTTACCTATAAATCGGGTTACTAGAAACACCGAAATACACATGTATTTACATGTTCTTGGTGTATATATCGGTGTACACACAGGAATTATGATTTGTTTTTGTTTGAATAATAATATGAAGCAAAATAAAATATGATTTATGTGATTTTGATACGAATTATTAACTTTTTTCCTATTTATAGCACAATTCGTGTAATGATGTTACTCGGTTGTACTTGATTTGACAGATCTGATAAACAGCTAATCGTAGTAATACATTCATAGAATGAAAGTGAAAAGTATCAAAAGTATTCGCCGACATTATATTATATATTTACTTTAACTTTTAATGATATTGCTTTTGACAAATAAATAGCATTTAAAAGGTTTCCAAATATTTGGCAGTAGTGAAACACGTACTTATATACTGCTTTCGATGATATGACAGTTGATTGTAAGGGTGTTAAGAAAGTCTTCTTCTTGGAAATATGTGAACGGGGAATATTCATAAAGGATTCTGAATTGACAAGGAATTCATTTAATGCCCAAAGACTCAAAAATAAGTAAACTGGTTTCGTTAGTCCTTGGTGCAACAACAGTTGTATGACCATCCGTAGAAATCATGTATTTTGTGTCTATGTCAATGTGGCGTCTGAAGCGTTTGAACAAGTTTGTGTGTTGTTGCTCTGTCATTTTTATCCAGTCTGTTTTTGTCGACTGAAATTGTTTATGACTGTTGGCAAGCCGGAATTTTACCAGTGCATACAAGAGCACTCCTCAGATTTCTGAATTGTCCGGTTACTAATTCCTATGTCAGTTATACAAATTCTGTGAGCGTTTTCGTCTTCTAGTCAACTCTCTGTTTAAGAACATGGTTCATAGACTCACAATTATTATTTTTCCACATGCGGTCTATCTGATAGATTCTTAATGGATTATTGACTTTTAGTTTGATATTTGTCTTTAGTTTTTCCGAAAGTAATTAAGAAATTTTTCGGAAATTCCAGCACAATGATTTTCGAAAGCTTCACATTTATCGTCAAAGCAAATACTGTCATGAGCGTCAACTAGTCCGTCTTCCCCAAAAATTTCTTTTAAGATATTGTTGCGGTCAGTCACGGTAACTGTGTCGTCTGTCAATATATGCCTAACGTTCTCTTGTAAATGGCGTGTGCATAGAACGTGTGTTGCTACAGGAAGAACTGCCTTAATGTCTTTGAGTAGAGCCTTCTCATCATTACTTCAAATTACAAGGCTGTTAAGATTCGAATCCATAAGTTCTGCATGCTAAATTATATTGATGAAATTCAGGAAAATTGAAATTGTTTCAAACATGAGTGTTCATGTGGACACAGGTAGAGAGAAAAGCACGTAAGCACCAATATCATTCACTTGTATATAGCAGCGAAGATGAATAGTGAGTTCAGTCACCTAACCCAAGGGTCTATAGTCGGACTAGAGTGTGATCAAACTCAATCTAGATTGACTTGAGTGATGTCATCAAGAAACTGGTCTGATCATAGAGACTTCTTTGGTTCCTTATGATCCCAATAAGGCTACTGGGAGAAAAGGATGTATCTTGAAAATTGGAAGACTAAAATTAAAACCAAATATTATTAAACATAGAGGAAATTTAGAAGTAAAACATACTTTTGTACTGAATTTGTTCCGCGGATCACCTATTTTCAGTAATATAGGCTCATTGGAAGATGCAATATTATGGTATAGAAGTTTTGTTACTTTTAAAGAACATGCTATCCATTCCAACACGCTACCTACCTTCTTTACTCGTGTATAATCCATTACCAACTGCAAACTGCATAGGCCAAGATCTGCCGTTGCATAATGCGCCGGCAGATCTGGGTCTATGCAGTTTTTAAGAACTATTCACTAGAACAAACAAAATAGACCCTGATCTGACGGCGCATTATGCGAAAGCAGATCAGGTCTATGTTGTTTGCATTTGGACCTGGCTTATGCGCGAGTATACATGGTAGGTTCCGAATAATTAATGCCAAGATTCCTGATCAGCATGATCATATGTTAGCATCTCTTGTAATAGCTGATTCGAGAAATGTAGTAATCACATCAAGAAGACATGATTATTTGTGCAAAGCAGTTCATCAAAGCCTCCTTGACATGGATTGCAAAGTTAAGAATAACACTAATACCTCTAGCTCTAAAATCTAATTTAATAATGTCGATGATTTCATACTTCGCACATTTTCATTCATATTACTGATACTACAAAAAACAAATACCTCAGGCATCATTTTAATATTAAACGAATTGTGTTTCATGTACCTGTCACACAACTACAAATTAAAACAGAAGGAAAGGAAAGGAAATGTCTGAAGTCCGTTTCTTAGTGTAAATGGATATCTTCCATAGTTTCTGTCCTTTGATTTTTGATATTTTTGTTTGTCATAAATTTGTTGAAGTCCTGTCGGTTGGGACAGTTCACCATATTTTGAAGTAAGTTTATTCAATATTTGATGCAGTTTCATTTTTCCAGTCATTTCTGTAATGTCATCTAAAACATCATCAGGAGTCCGCAAATATTCTGTCGTCTGTCGCGAGTTTCCATGCAGCGTTAAACCAGGAAATTTCCCGACATATTCAACCAGTGACAAATTACTTGCCAGATCCTCCTCCCCTGCCATGTGACCCTCTTTTTGTACATATTGTCCTTTTTCAACTGAGTATAGTACCTGTGGATCACGACAACTTGATCTTTGCCAGGTTGCGGATCCAAAGGTCTATACTCAGTTTTCCTATGGACTTTTCTTTTTACAGAATATTTCCCATTTTAAAAAAAAATCATGGTCAGATTCCAGTTGTCAGTTAGCAAATAGTACGATTTAGGGGATGCACCAGCAGATGTATCCCATACACCACATTCGTCTGAAAAAGATCTTTTGCCATTATTCGACCTCTTTTCGATGTTTTTCACATTATTCACAATGAAGTATACAATTTCTTTCAAACCACATGGAATGCATTCTACACTCGAGTCTGATTTTAACAACAATTCCACAGCTTTTCCTGTGTCAAGAAAATTACCCTGGTCTAGGTGTGTGCAGTCAATTCGAACATGAATTAAGATACTTAAAACAATATGAATTAAACGGACTTATACTGTCCGTTCTGGAGATTACCTCCGTTCCGGAACTATTTATTGTTTATCATACCACCTCCGTTCCGGAATGATCATCTGCTTCTGATACCTGTCCAATAAAGTACGACCGAGTGACGAGTGCTATAACTTGGAAAAAAGTAAATAATTCGTATCAAAATCGCTCCAGTTGTAACATGATAACCGGGTTGGATTTCGGATTTATAACCGAACTCTTTTGATGGTGATACAAATGCAATGTTTATTGATGAATGACTTGAATGGGAAAAAGTTTTATGATTAATACGTGCGTGTATAAGGTCCAAATATTGGACAAATTAACATAATCCGCATGAACCTAATAATGTAACCCAAATATGAATACAAATAAATAAATACACAGTACAAGGACAAAGGTTAATGATTCACAGTAATTTCAGACGAAGAAAAGAATGATGTGTTTTACTCAAGTAGTAAAAATGATGTACTTTACTCATATAGTAAAATGTATACACTCAAATAATGAAAAATGAGATACTTTATTCAAATAATAAAATGATGAAAACAATGGGATAGATATCACACAAAATATCTTTACAATCCCAGACCACTGGGTATCACAAAATCCCAAAATTAGCCCACGGCAAAAAGATTACGTGTATGGAGTAACTCAAAACACTCCATCACTAGCACACTTGGCTACCAGTCACACTGGTCAATCAAGCAGTCAGCATTACAGGTAGTCACCGACAACCAATCAATTCCTTGGTCAATCAAGCGATCAGCGCCCACCAATTGGTCAGCAACGCCCGATCACCTGCTACTCAAGCAACACATTGTTAATTCAGCTCTACGGCTGCTATGGTTAGCTTCACAGCTGCTATGGTCAGCTCTACAGCTGGGACCTCGTCGACTCTGATCAGCTGAAAATAAATCTAACACTGTGTATTATGATTGACACGGGCATATACGATAACACGTAATGATGTTATATTATCGGCACAACATTACAAAGCGATAAACAAGTTCAGAAGTGAACCTACCCGTGTCAGATAAGAATCATATGGTACTAAACGTTTCCTAAAATGCCACTTTATATTGCTAATATAAAGCTCTTGTTAAGTCACAAACAAGAATAGAAAATATTTTCATTGTACTACGCAAGCCGAAGCTACATAGAAAATATACATCAGAAATTAATAAATAATTTACATACCTCTATAGCTGAAGACGTGCAAATCCTTAAGTAGACCGCTCACTGACAACGTTCCGTAATGTAAAGATTTAGTCTTACGGTGAGGCATTTATGCACAGACGATGCAGCCCTACATTGTCCCTGCGCATGATGTATTCGGTTTTTTCCATCGAAAGCACTTCGCACGTGCGGCATAGGATGAACTGAACTCACTGTTTCTAAATATTGTACAATATACATAAATCACCCTCGGGTATCGTTGTTACAATGAAAAACGAAACCCGAGTACATGTATTCAATAAATAAAAGGGATTTATACAATTCTGTGACACCAGTCATATTTTATTTTGCTTTGTATTACTATTGAAACAAAAACAAATCATTCTTCCCGTGTGTACACCGATATATACACCGAGAACATGTAAATACATGTGTATTTTGGTGCGTATTTCGGTTTTTCAGTGTATTTCGGTGTTTCTAGTAACCGCTATAAATCAAACATGTACTATATAATACTACAAGGGAGGTGTCCCTTCCCTTCTCTCCCTTCTTCCGCGACCTATTTAAGAATCAACGTTGCTATTTCAAGCTACACTTTGCATAGCGTAATGAATTTTGTACCGATGTTTAGCTCGGGGATTCGACTTTTTATGCCAAAGTTTGACTTCCCTGAAAAACATAACTATACTTAGGTTGTAGATTTTTACTCAGTTATTGTTTTTGACTTTGACTATATTTCTGTTTGCGCCATTGCAAGATATGGGATTGCTTCGTAGGTTGTAGATTTTTACTCATTTATTGTTTTTGACTTTGACTATATTTCTGTTTGCGCCATTGCAAGATATGGGATTGCTACGTAGCCTCGACCATGTTGAGGCTACAAAATCGTATCAAGGAGTGACTGTGTACTAAGATGAGAGTTAACTACTGGATTACCGTGTAAATGTGTCTGCTACACACAAATACCTATATCCATGACTTTGTTCCATCCTTTTTGGGGGATGTGTGCTTAGTCAAGAGGGTATGGGGGTTGGTGTATGCAGGCAAGTCATTGGGTGTTGTAACCCATGGATCCTGGTTTGAATCTCAGTAGAGGACGAAATTACAAACACTCTAACCTGTATGATACTATTCTTCATATATAATTTCATTTCATATTATAACGCATCCTCTAGTAGGATCCAAGGATAGCACTTTCAATTCTGTCTGGTGTGTGTATGTACATCTTTCTATATTAACCTTGTATACTTTGATTTCTGTCAGAGGAATCCAGAGTGTGTACTAAGATGAAAGTTATTTACTGGGTTGCCATGAAAATGTGTCTGTCGCTAAACGAATGACTATATCCATGTCTATGTTCGATCCTTTTTTGGGGATGTGCTTAGTCAAGAGGGTATGGAGGTTGGTGCATGCAGACAAGGTGATGGGTGCTGTAGTTTCAGGAGAGGACAAAGTACAAATTCTCAAACCTGTATGATTATTATTCTTTCTCCATATATATCTGGAGAGAGAGAGATTAACTCGAGAATTGCCATTTCACACATGCAGTGCTTTTGATTTTCGTGCTGAAATAAATATTCGAATAAGATTACTTTTGGGCAAATATTCAAATTGCAGGTTGGTATTCTAATAGTCATTTATCATTTATATAGGAACATGTCCTCATTTAATGTGCCTCGTGAGTTACTCATACTCTGAGACGGTATCCATGATATGTAGTCACTTAGTGACCATACTGTGTACATGTACCATAACTAGTAAACGTGAAGCTAATGACCCAACAGCAGCCATTGACAAAGCATGCAACACCTGATAAATTGGCAGAGTAGTGCACCTGATCGTTCACGGCTTTCATGAAACTTCTCACTTTACTCAATTTTTGATCAGCCATAAAAAAAAAAAATTACAACAAAAATGCTGCAAATATTTTAGCTTTGAAAACAGTTGTCCATGAATTTGATGGTCATAACAATTTATGTAGATTAGTTGAGTTGAATAGATAAATACAGTGTTCTCACCAGGGCCTTTTACCGTAGCGGTCCAGCTATGCTATTAGTTCAGTCCACTATTCTTTAGAACCCGCCGCTATGCTATCCACTTCTGTGTCTATGCTTTTTTCATTTCCCGCTATCCTTTTAAAATTAATCTGTTAAATAAACATCCTGTCACCTAATTAAAAGCCCTATTACTCAAATGACTCCTGTTTTTATCTCTTCATGTGTATTTAATTGAGATAATCCAAGATAATTACTCACTCACTTAGCCGTTATCAATCGTACCTGGCTTGTCCGACTGCTGGTGCATGACCTTTGATGCGGGCTTCGTCTTTGCACTGACATAGTGTTACAGAATTATATATCATTTTTCTTTTAATAATGGTATAGTTTATTAGTTTGTGATCTGTGTTTTTAGTCTAACAGCTGTCGTCTTGCCGTGAGTACACATACGGTAATTTGAATCAATATTTCACTGAAGCTTTAGTCGTGTCACGTGATCCAGCGCGTGAGGGTACGAACTTCTGACCTAGATTCTATGATTCATTTCAGAGTCAATACATTATTTACTGTTAATAATGTCAGGGCACCAGCACTTTGGCGATGTCACGCATAACCTAGTTTCTGATTGGTTCAGAGAGGGTTGTAATATTTCAAAATACCCAGTTGTTTATCAAAGACATAATGTGTTTTATTTCGATTCTGCGTATAATAGACTATATTATAGGATTTATAGCAGCATTCTAGCATTCTTCATAGCTACACTGGATTGAGAGGTCATAAAACAAATTTGGTTCATTTTGTGTGTGGATATTCTACTTTTGTGATATATATCATCATACAGGGCATTTAGGATTCAGTACTGTGTCTTAAACTTTAGTAATTATACAGCTCCATGGAATTATTGGAAACATTTCTAGAACTTGTGATATTCCATTCACAGGGATTATTTGGAATTTATAAAACTTGGATATACTGATTCTTATTAACACATCAGTACAGCAAAGGTTTCATTCAGAACCTACTTCATTCAGAATATTTGGATTAACTTCCGGATCAGTGAATTTTAGAACAATTTAGGACTTTTAAGGATATTCTATACTGTAAGTTATTTTTAATCCTTTCACTTTGATTGTTTGTTGAAATATTTTAATATTTTAAGAAATTAAATATTTGTATTTTAAATATTGAAAGCTTGTTTGAGTCTTTTCTTTTGTTACGTTAACCCTAGTCGTAACAATAGTAACGTGATCGTCCACCGATCAAGGAGTATGGTGGTGTTTTAATTAATGTATCATTCAGTAAGAATTTACCACACATTATGCTCAGTGATTTATTTCGTGCTTTGGAAATACTTAAGATTGAATAACGAGATGGAATAATTTTGTTATATTAGATGTGTTTGTGCACTGTTAAATCACAATGGCTCATTGAAGTATATTTTCTTTCTGTCTCAGTCTCAAAAACGACCTGCCAGTCATACATAATTACAAAGAGAGACACTTATACAAAATTCAGTAATGGTCACGTCTGTCTCACTATCTGATTGTATGTTTCTTACAAAATACTGTACAAGTGTTGCTCTTTATTCAGCTTGAGACAAGAAATCTTAAACATCAATTTGCTCCACAAATAACAAATAATTCCAGCTATGAGCTTATGATTGTCAGGTACAAATGACTCTTGAGATTTCAGTTTTGACTCGTGAGATTTTTAGTTTTGACTCGAGATTTTTCTTTTTAAGGGTCCAATGACTTTTCAGTTTTTAAATCTCTTGAGAACCCTGAGTGTGTGTTATATATATTTCAGTAATTTCCACTATCAGCTTAAAAAGTTACACATACTACATTTCAAGTTAAGCAAATTCTTGTGAAAAAGGGACTCGCCACCTTAAAAAATACATAAAATTACCCAGCGCCCGGCTAGCCCCATGTCGACCTGGCTACAAAGATCAGAGATTTGTGTCACCAATGGTGATTCTAATTCAGATAGCATGATATCTCTCAAACAAAGAGCTTAAGAAACAAAGGACAGGGTTCAACACTGAATGGAAAACTTCTTCACCTTGGGTGGAGTGTGCAGGATCATATAGTAAGTTTTCCATATTTGTAAATTTTGATTGAGAGCGACTTCATTATCAGCAGGTGAGATGGGGAGGGGGTATTCCTCGGGCACTACTAGAATATAATATTTTGTTTTTATAGTGGTAGTTGTAGTTGTGATTGTCGTCATTCTTATCATTTTCTGGAAAATGTGACAAGGAATGAAAGTTGCATTTTATCCACAAGTTGCTCTTACATTTACATAGTAAAATAGTTTGATCAGTAGACCTTAACTTAAGTGGGTACAGCCCTATTAATTTCTCATTTCTTTTTTCTCTCTATCACTGTAAGAAAAGGATCCCTTTATATCTTCCCAATTTTACTTGTTTTGAAAATTTGTAAATAAAAAGTGTTCAATTATTCCATTATTTATATTTGAAATATTTTTCCAACAATAAACAACTAGTTTGCAAATGGAATGTATTACATGATAATTTAAGTGGCGGTATTTTTTTTTAGCACTGTTCACATCTTGACCGACCACTTCAGGAAAGTGCAGAGTTTGATGACATGAAGGTGGAGTGGCACAATTTAAGGCAGCTCTTGGTGCATATCAAGGAGCCCATGTCCTTTAGACAATCACTGAGAAAAAAAAATGCCTTTCTTGAACAATATTTTAGCCCTCTGTTATTGATTCAATTAATAAATTAAACAATGACAAACACATTCATATATTGTTCTTAATGGAAAGGAATATGTATTAATTTGGTGATACTGTTATCAGGGATTTACAAATTTTATTGAAATCAGCTTTCCCCAAACATAATATCCCAATACATGTACAACTAAAAAAAAAAAAAAAAAAAAATACGGTATTTTAAGGAAATTGCATCACACTGTATATTTATTTTAACTTTTGTTTTCTTTTATCTTTGTTTGCACCTTAAAACAATATGCCAATAATTAAAGTTATCAAAATATATATGTAAATAATACATTCAGATATATATGTAGATGAGAAAGGGTTAGAATGCAGATATACTTTAAAGAGCAAAAACAGACATGTCGATGTATTTAGACAGATAAATGGATAGGTAGAAAAGGGTTTGGAAATAGCTAGATTTTTAAGTAAAAGAGAGAGATGGAGGGAGAGAGAGAGAGAGAAATATCTAGATTTTTAAGAAAAAGAAAGAGAGAGAGAGAGAGGGAGAGAGAGAGATGTTTTGGTGAAAGACCTTGAACTAAAAATTTAAAAAAAACCCGTAACAATATTGTAGCCAGAGATACTCATAAATCCACAATAATTGGAACTTTCTTGTAGCATCATCCTTGCTATTTTTCTTTAAAACAGGTTTATTAAAACTAGAAACTTCATCAAGTTTCCTTTTTTTGCCTAGATAAGATAGCAGACTCATCTCATCAACTACATCAAACTATAATGAAAGCTAGACTGTAATGATTTATTTATACTCACAACTGAAGGATTTCTGAATACTTATTTTATTCATTTACTTCACAATTATCATCTAGCCACCTTGAAAGCGGTGACATGCATCATCATATTTGACAGCCAACTTTTGAGATTGAGAACACTTATGTTATCAATTTAATTGTTTGCCAAGCAGCAGTTATATATTGGTCTCTTGTAATTATCACGTAAACAACTGATCATAAACACTGCTTGTGGATGCTACATTTTCGGTACATTGATCATGCTTTGAGCAAAATCCTCTTGGTGGTTAATCTTTAGAGACGAGTGCTTTTTATTTTCAAACACATCTGTCAAAGAAATCTCATGAGTTATATTATTAACAATTAACACCAACTCGCCTTAAAATCAGTGACATGCATCAAAACAATCTTTGACAAGCCGATTGTTTAGAGTTGGCAAGCTCACAAACTGCCCAAGGCTAGGATAATACTTAAAAATCGGCCAATCTTGGATACATACAAATAGTATGATTAAAATGTAACTGATAAGTTAAAATATAAATATTGATTCCTTATTTGTCAAAACATGCTTTAAATAGTAAATATTCACATTATCACGTCTGTATGAGAAATTGTGAGATTGACCTTGACATTGACTACAAGATGGAAATGACATACGATAGATGAAAGAATCTGTGGCCAGTTATGTAATAGAAGAATGTGGTACATATAAACACAAAATAAAAGTGCTGATGTATGTACTGTGGTGAGATCACAGGGTATATAACTTGTAGAACATAAATCTTTACAGATGGAACACGACCCCTTTCTCCCTCTCAATCATTTTTTTTTTTGCTTGCCCACAGGCAAGTATCTTGGAAACTTGAGCTTGCCTGAGCCGAATTTGAGCTTGTCCCAGGAGTCAGGCAAGTGGATTTGTAAATCCATGTGTCATGATTATTTGAAAACATATCACTTTCTTGACTCTTGAAGAATTTGTCTCAGGTATTTGACTTAGGATTCACGCAGTTTGTATCTTTTTGTACAGCCATTAATAAATTTATGTTCTATTTTTTCCAGAATGTGAAAGTTCATTCTCTGCGATGAACAGAATCACAAAGTGTGTTAAAGACCAGGTTGATACAGAGGGTGCTGAATTACCTTATGACAATTAGTACAGATGGACTTTTCCTAAAAGACTTCAATTTGATTGTGGGATCAAAATATATCGGGAAGTGAAGAAATGAAGGATATCATTTATTTAAATTCAAAGACAAATGAGTTTGACATTAAATCATGTTATAACTTGAGAAAATAAAGAATACTATGTAAATATATGTACTTCGCTTATATTTCACTGATAATAATTTTGTCACTGTTATGATGAAAACGCATTTTTAAAAACATTTTATGATGCTAACACACACTTACCCCAAGGCTATCAACAATTTCTGGGGAGATCACTGAAATACATACTAAAATTTAGATGTTTTGTGAAACCATGGCCAGGCTTAGAAGTCTATACAAATTCACTGATGTTTAAAAATATTTGTGAGAATACTTTTCAAAAATAGATCTCCCATGCTTTCTCCGTTTTCCTTGGCTCCACTAATTATGCAGATACAACATTGGTGGCTTCCATGGGAATGAATGGGTCCATATTTCAGGAAAATAAATATCTTTTAAATGTTTTTTAAACATCATTTACTATGTTTTATCGTAGAAGGCTTATGTAGCTTGGTAATTCAGCAACCTGATAGACAAGTCTATATACAAGTCAAATGGGTTACAGTTGTTTGCAGAATTTTTTAGTGATTCTGAATTTGTGGCTTCTGATTCGACCAAAGCCGTGGTAACAATGGTAAACATTTCATGACAAATACAAATCAAATATAGGCTATGAATATTCAAATAGTAAAATTGGGTATTCGTTTCAACGCTACTTAATTTGGTTCTTTAAAACTCAGCAGATGGTAGTTGTTGTGGAAATCATTAATGGTATGACTGCAGACATCATATCATTTGAAAAATTCCCCCTCTATCTCAGGGGAAATGAAAGGTTTGTTATAAAGCTCATTGTTGCCTCTCTAATACATGTGACAACCCCAAAATGTCAAATCAGGAGATTTGCAAAACTGGAATTGAAGGAATGGATTGCGGATACAGAAATATATTGCTAGAAACGTCATCATGAAAAAGCAAGAATTAATTTTACATAGAAGATTTAAACAGTAGTACATGGCAGTAATGTCTGATAAACAAATGTTTGACTAATTGTTCAACATAAGTCATGCCTAGTGATGCTATTTCCCCATTTTGGTATGAATGCTTGAACATGGCATGGGTATGGAAAGATGACCTGGCAAATTTCCTCCCTTGTCATTGTTATACATGTACATTTATGTTAACCACAACCCCAACCCATTTGCTTCACTGTCAGTTTCTCCCTATATTTCCCAAATCCCTGTGGGATTTTTTTGTATTTTTTTTGTTGTTTGAAAAGTGTAAAACATCTGTATCTTTTGCAGGAAGCTTTAAAGAAGATGCGCACCCTTGATGACAGCATTGTCTGTGCTTTAAACACTACTATACCTACAGATTCCTTTGCATCCAAAGTTGATGTAACGCAGCAGTGCAAACACCTGTATGAAAAAGTAAGTATATTTTTATTTATTAGAACACCTTCATTAAATTGATATTTCCTCCAAAAGCAACCTGCAGTAATGGCCACGCTCTGTGTTGTTTCTAGTCATCATTCGCTATAATCTTGACTGCTACACAGTCAGGTATGATCCCATTTTTGTTGAGTTAGCCTTAGTGGAAGCTCAGAATAGTAATTGCTTTGGCATCTGTGTACATGTACATCCATATGTCCATCTGTGTACCAACACCTTAGATTAACCTCATTGTCAAAGATTTTGACTTTCATGTGAATCAAATGCTATTTTATTCAACCTTTGGATTTTTCTAATATAGCTCAGGGGCAGGCTGAACATCCTAACCATGGCCAGCTTTTTTGTTTTTTAAAATAGGAACCTCATTAACTGGCATCGACATAAACTATCTGAGAATGGGGCAATAAATTGAAGCCAGAGCTGGCAGTGAGCCATTAATGCTTTGTGTCATTTTGATGTATTTATGCAAGACTGACCAAACTTTATTGACAGCAGAGATCTGAATGACACGAGGAGCAGATTAGACAAGTTTCACTTAAAATAATACCAGAAGTCCTTTTGGGGTTTTCACAAAGGGGGCTTAGTCCTGGATGATGGTTAAGTGGAGATATGAGCAGGAATTGAAAATAATTGGTCATGTGGACATCACGGGTGTGTATCGCCACTTTAGTAATGATATGATATGTGTCAAGATATTAAATAACCTGATACAAATCATATCACGAGACATACTCTTCTGTTCCTTGTTTAACAACAACATGTCTTCAAGATCAATTTCATTGAGATAGTACAGTACCATTCTCTTAAAATGTTGAATGAAACTAAAATTGTCACATATGAATATAACGTGTCGTTTAAGAAGGAATACAGATCTGTAGATTCACTTTTGCAGTAAGTGTAGGTACATTTGGAATATGTACTTCATGAACTGTGCTTTTAATAATGAAGCATAATTTGATTTTCTTAATTGTATTGTGATTATCATTATACAGGGGTCATAATATGATATATCGTATAACCCAAAAAATATCATGATGTCCGATTTGTTCTAACATTAATGTGACATCCCCAGTGGACATAGTAAGGTTTATCAACATAGCATGTATTACTTTGAGGGAAGGGTTGTTTTCTGGCATCCATTCCATAGGTTTGATACATGCTATGTGAATCTGCTACATATCTTTAGCCCAAGTAGCAAGTGCTTGCTACCAGCAGGGAAAAAAGTTCATTTGAAACTCGGGAAATGTACTAAAATTAAGTTACCCATTAAATAAGGACGTATGTAGAAGGAATTTAAAGTTGTGGAA
The DNA here is from genome assembly GCA_029931535.1 of Margaritifera margaritifera. Lineage (NCBI taxonomy): Eukaryota > Metazoa > Mollusca > Bivalvia > Unionida > Margaritiferidae > Margaritifera > Margaritifera margaritifera. The sequence goes on from JAQPZY010001580.1 coordinate 3,622,768, forward strand.
CCAAGTGGGGCCTTGGAGTACTTTTATTTTCTGAACACTGCACAAATCTCCATGTTTCTCGATCAAAGTTCAAAATAGAAATGAAGTGGGAGAGGCATTGGTCTTTTAACTAAAATGGATTTAAATGTAATGATCTCACTATCTTTGGGGTGAATAAACATTGTATATGGGACTTTTTTAGGTCGATAATCCCATAGCTTAGCTTAATTGTCAAACAGTTTAATAAGTACTGCTCAATATATTTAACTAGCAATGCATTACCAAATCAGCATGTGCAAGGGACATATTATTATTTATGCTGTACAAGTGAGTGCTAATTATAGGTAACCAATGAAATACAGAGAACATAAATAATACTGTTCCCCATTCTTAGGTCATGTACTTCGCTTTGTACACACAAAGTTTATAGCTTTTGATTCAGTTAAGCAGACGATCTTCATAATGTGGAGGGATTTACAGATGGGGCCCAGCAGGAAGCTGAGTAGGGGTGAAACAATACACCTCTGCCGTGTATCAGTACGATTCATGATACCCAGCCATTGTTACGATACATTATCGATACACATATCAATTTGATGGTCTTTTCATGATTAGAAGGTCTCTCAATGGTAGAGCAGTGCCATTTTACACGTGTTGACATATTGGTTGTGTTTCTGATATGCAGATTACAGACAGACATATGCTTGTCATATATTCATATATCATTCTCATCCTTGACAGTATATGCAAAAATTTCTTCCAAACAGACTTCCTGTTAGGTGTCAGTGAATTTTTTCAACCTTTTAGGCCATTTAAGGCTGCTCCATTTGATCGGATGCAGGACTCATCTTAGCCACCACGCCCTTTGTTTTGCATGAATGCTTTAAAAAGACCTTTTTATCCATATTAAGTCTTCACTTAAATTTGGAAAGTAATATGGTGTTATCTTCAAAACAGAAGAAATAGTGCAATTTCCTCGTGCAAGGAAAATCTTATCTAGAGCAAGTCCGAGTGTGGGAGCAGAGATGACTAACAAACAAATCCTTTACATTGTACTTCCTGCAGATGCAAAACAACTGCCGCAGCCACATACACTCATTTCTGTCAGTTGAAAAAGGAAATTATTGACAACACCCACTCCCCTTCTACAAATAAGGTGACTATAACTAATGCTGTTTGGAATCAGCTCCATTGCCGATTCTGTGCTAATTTTTTTAACCCATCGGCATATACATGTATCAGCATAAAATGAAACATTCCAAACTTGTTCACCATGTATGCTTTAAGTACTTTACAGATCATTTAATAGTCACTTTTGCGTGAAGTGGTTCTGTAGCTTTGTATCTATTTGGATTGAGTTTGGATGCCAATACTTTTGGTGTGTCATGCAGTGAATAAGCTACAGTTAATTCTGATTCATGGTTACTGTTTTACTCTGGACTTAAACAAACAATAACCGCCAATGAAAATTGGATGTAACATATTTCACAGTGTGACACATGATCCAAGTAGAAAAGATGCAAAGCAACAGAGAAACTTCGTGTAAATGTGGTTATTAAATGATCAGTAAAATACTTAAAGCATATATGGTGAATAAATCTGGAATGCCTTCTTTACACTGATATATGTTATCAGTGGTTGAGCATTCTAACGGAATAAAATAATCAGCATGGAATTGGTGAGAGGGGAATGAGGCAGATTTCAAAAGTCACGAGTTAGTCACCTTGTGTTTGTTAATTTGTAGAAGGCGAGTGGGTTTTGTCAATAGTTTGTCTCAGATGAATTCTCGATTTAAAGAATAAAAAGGCAAACGACCAAAAATTACTCATGACTGCTGAAGATTAAAGTAACTTGTAAAGGGTATCGTTTTGTTTCAGTTCTTCACCTCTTGTATCGATATGGTTATGAATATGGAAAAGGTATCAATACATCAATATATAGATAGCTGAGTATTAATAATTTACCAGTGTCTTTCAAGAAATTTAAAATCTGTCAACTCAAAGTTTCTTTCAGGCAAATTAGATAAGACTTTTTGGGGGGACAGGCCGATGGGCAGTTCACTTGTAATATGAGAGGGACCTGATCTAGATTTAGAGGGTCCCAGGGTATTAGGCTCTCAGATTTTTTTTTAGCTCTGTGTAAAGAAACCACTGAATAAAATTTGACAAAAGCTCAAGAAACTGTGAAACTGTTATATTCATAAGATAGAAATTTACAGCATTGGAAGAAATTTAAACAGAAAGCATCCTGCTGATCCAGATTTATTGGCCAGCTGTGCTTTCATTTGACTGTTAGGCATATATCACCAACTGATTGATTTCAGTCCCACTTGGGTCTTTTGTTCAGTACCTTTGGCATCGCTGTACAGGGTATTTTCCATTGAGCTAAACATAAAAAAAAACATTATCTCCTCATGTTTTTGATAGAAGCAGTCACCTGCACAGTTTCTATTTTTTCATGGATCTAAGTTAACATCAATACTAATGGCAGTAATTACATTTTTTTTATCATATTGCTCAGATGATAACATTTTAACTTGAAAACTCTGTTTTCCTTTATAGATGACGAATGCTGTCCAACATCGAGAGAAAGAAATAAAGAGATGTGTTGCTGTAGTGTCAGATAATGTGGCTAGATTAAAGGAAGAGCGATCTAAAGATATTGATGATATAGAAGTATTAAAAAAACTTAGAAAGGAACAGACTAAGGTTTGTTGCTGTCCTGTATATTGCATTGGATAACCTTTAAACTTAGGAAAAGACTAAGGTTTGTTGCTGTCTTGTGTATTGTATTGGATAACCTTGTTGCTTTGTATCAAATGTTTAAATTATTTACCACTTAAGGTACCATTACTACAGGAGACTATAGTACATGTACCTGTTAACAAATTGGCATCATGTACACTTTTCACTTTTCACTGTTTACTCTGTAACACAAAATAATATAATTTTTCCATGACTTGAAAGTTCCAGACCGGTCTCCTTTCCATCAGTTGCAACTTAGAGTACTCAGTGTACTCTTGACATAGTTGTCTTCAGTGTATGAAGAGCTATGATAGTCATCAAAGGGAATAGGAGTTATTGCCCTTTTTTATATGCAGCTGAATACTATGTATGACACAATCTTATGAATGAAACTCGTCTGACATTTATTAATAGATCACCATCAAAAAGTTGGTAAATGTTATGGTCATCATCTGAAGGTTGCTCCTATTAAGAAATCACTTTGCTCCCCCAAATTATTGCCCTTTTGTCTTGTAGCTTAATACAGTGTATGGCACAATCTCATTAGCACAAGAAGTCCTGCAGTTTTTGATAGATTGCCATAAAGCTTGGTAAGAATATTGGTCATTACCTGATGATGTGCAGATCAACAAATCATTGTGCTCCTGCAATATTTGTAACCTGCCATTAGGTCGAGTGTATTGTTATGATGTTGTCCATCCATTCATTCTTGTCTGTTACCAATTTGTTTCTGCACAATAACTCGAGTCGCTCACCATCTACAGCTACCAAATTTTGTGGTTGACTTGCTATTATGGTAAGGAAGAACCCCATTAATTTCAGGGTCAAAAGCACAACAATCAAGGTTACTGTGACTGAAAGAGGGAATATTTTGTCTGCATAATAGCTAAAATTCTCTACCATTTAAAAACAGTTATCAAACTGTGGAGGTGGCTTGCACTTGAAGTAAGGAAGAATCTTGTTGATTTTGGAGTCAAAAGGTCAACATTCATGGTAACTGTGACTGAAAGAAAAATGGTCTCTGTTAAAACGTTAGTTCTACATCACATAACTGGATGAAATTTTGTGGATGGTTTGCACTTGGGGTAAGGAATAAGTGTTTTTTTTTATCAAAAGGTCAATGGTCAAGGTCACTTTGACTGAAAGAAAAGCAATGATATTTGTATAATAACTTTAGTACCATGAATAAAGTTTCTGGATGGCTTGTACTAGAGGTATGGAAGAGTCCTATTGATTGTGGGGTCAAGAGGTCAAAGGTCAGAGTCGTGGTGGCTCTAAGAAAAACTGGTTTTGCTTAACCCTTTGACAGCGGGATACGACTCCAGTCGTACTTTACCTTTGCCAGCGGGATATGACTCCGGTCGTATGTTCACTAGATTCCGTTACCAACATTTGCAGACACGTGTTTAACTGTATAAAACGTCATCAGTTTACGTGTACTCTTTTGAAAAGAAGGAAATAAAGGTAGAAGGTACACATAGCATTGCCAGATTGTGTTTAAAAGACCCAAAAACTGGTAAAAATTTGATTTCAAAATCGAGTTTTAACGTGCAGAGATAAAATATGGTGGTCATATTCTGAAGAGGGAATTGAAGAGAGTTATGTGCTTGCTGAATTAGTTGGAAATAAAAACCATTTCACGTGGAAAATTGACATTCTAGCCAGTGATGATCGCTATCTTTACTTCTTCAAAATGAACAGCGCTGATGATAACTGGTTATTTGAAAATTTGATTTCAAACACGACTTTTAATGTGTGGAGATCAACATGGCGGACAGCGCTGAAACAGCAATTCACGGCAGTGATGTGGATGCCGATTTTGATTAAAATATAGACAATTTTGTGGGGAAACTTTATGTTTTAAGCAGTGCAGATCGTGAGCTTCATTTCGACGAAATGAACGGAGATGATGAGAACTGGTTAGTAGAAAATTTGATTTCAAAACTGAATTTTAACGTGTGTAATTCAAAATGGCGGACAGTACTGAAGCGGTCGTGATGCTGATACCGATTTTGATGAAAATTTAGACAATTTTGTGTAGGGGAATTTATATTTTAGGCAGTGGGGATCGTTATCTTGGTTGCATCAAATGAACTGAGCTGATGATAAATAGTTAATTGATATTTTTGACTCGGATATTGACGATGATGAAGACGTGGATGCTTTTCAAGCTAACTGGACATTTTGAGAACTTCACTTCTCATAAAGTTCGCACATATACCGATGTTGAGTGTGTGCATAATATTATGAAAATTTCCTGCATCCCTGGAAATGGACCAAAATACACCCAATATAACTCTTATATTATTACATTAAAATTTATTGTGGAATAAAAACACTGAACCAAAATGAAAAGCTTTGTTGACTTACCAGTAAGGATTATTCTGTTTTTTGTTCTCCAATTCTCATGCGAGTAAATTTAATAAAATTGTAATAACTTTAGATATTCTTGATGGATTTTTACTATTTTGTCATCTTCTTAAATGGTATAAAATTCCCCCCATTTCATACAATTACATAGAGGAAGTAAAATGAATATTGCAGATAGGAAAATTGCATTGAAAGTAAGTTATTACAAAAAAATGTAAAGCATTTATATTTGCTTACATAACTTTACTTTCAACTGAAGTTTTACGTCTGAAAATTTTCAGTCAAAAAATATATGACCTTAAGGAAAATTTTATGCTTTTCAAAATGGTATACAACATTGAAAAATAATTTCAAAAAATTGTCCTGTAAAGCCAGATTGACCAACGTCACTGCATTCTCTCCTGCTGCTACACCACTGACTGAAAAATTTCCAGTTCTATACAACTGCCTGTCTGAATGGGCTTCAGTATGAAAAGGGTTAATAACTTTTGTTTTAGAGTAGGTTCCTTAACCAAATTTTGTGGGCGGCTTGCACTTCTGGGATCTAAAGGTCAGAGGACATGGTAAGAAAATAATGGTTTCTGCATATAAAATTTAATTCAAGGCCACATGCCTTGACCAAAGGTTGAGGTCATTGAGACTTGTTGGTCAGTAATGTCCCAAGTTGACCATACTGTACTAGTGTTTACACAGAGGAAACAAGGTGCATTCGTATAATGTGCCATTCACGGTACTCTTGTTTATTCATGTACAACTTTCTCAAGGGTGTGGGCCGTGTAAGCAATTTTTAAAGCCACACCCTATCATGCAAATCAGATGATAAAATCGGGTCCAGCGCGCATGCCATAGGTTGCACATGCCTGCATTAGATGAAATATTTATAAGAATGTAAAGAATCATAATCATAATAATAACAAGAATACGTAGCAATTGTTCCGTATTATTTTTCATTTTCTCAATAAGTTGTGGTCCCCAAAAGTTATCATTAAAAAAGATATTCTGGACAGCATGTATGTAATCATGTTTTACCTCAACACAAAAGTGATGTAGTGCCAAAAATACAAAAGGAAGAAAAAGAGAATAGATAGGTGAATAGACAGATGGATGGAAAAGTCACTGATTACTCATGGGTGATGTTGTGGCATTCATTGTTTCTCATGGCATGAATAGTCAGTGGCAGGGCATAATGGTTGCCACCATTTTTCCTGTTGAAAGACCAATCAAAGATATTTTGTCAGGTACATTCTCAAGTCTTATCAGATTTTTAAAAAATGTGATACATTCTGATTGATTAGAACCCGCTGAACCTAAATTTACTTCCTGTTAGCTACTTCTTTAATATTTATTGTCGGCAGGGCTGAGCAAATTTTTTTTTTCATCCACTTGTCCAGGATAAATGGTTTCAGCAAATTGACTTGTCCCACCTACCTTTTCACCTTTTCACTTGTTTCAAAATTTAAATCACTTGTCAAGAATTGATGAGCTGTATGCGCCATAGAAAGAACAAATGAAATAATGTGCAACATTTATTTCTTAAAAGAATTAAATTTTTCAAAAACATATATTATACATTTTGCTACATTTGAGGTTTTCAGTTTCCATTGTACAGGTATCTTATATGCCCTATTTCTTGCTCCAATACAGTAGCAACAGTATGTCCATCAGCAAGAATGGAAAGGAATTTTCTGGAATTCAGACTTCCCATAACTTCTTCTCACAAGACTTGATCAATTGATAGAACGAAGTATCTTGCCCTGAATCTGTTCTTATAATTACCACCAAGTTCAACACTGTTCTTCTCCTGGAGTGCACACAGCATTTTCATATCAGAAAATCATTTTCCATAAGGGGCTAGGCTGTAAGCTGTGTTAAAGAGAGCTCTCATTTATTTCATTTCAGTCTTGTTTAGTTTTTATAGAACCTCTCCTAGTGGAGTGTCAGCGACTCTAACTTCAGAGATTTTCTGTGCATGCTGGATTGTGTTATGCATATACACCGCTCCCTCGATAACTCGCGAACCCGCTTATAATGCTGGGTCAGGCATGGATCCCATTTTTTTTTATACTAGAAAATACCAAAGAAATTGGCCACATTTGTTGAACGTGATAAAAAATCGCAATCAAAATTAATAAATGACACCTTGATATATCGCTCGTTTTATCGTCAAAAACAGTGGTTAGTACCCAGAAATTTTAATTAATATCATGAAATTTTCAACTTTTAATAAAAAGTCTTATATTTTGTTTAATATTCTTTCCAAACAACATTCTCAGTACACTGTAAATAACAATATTCTATGAAATTTTGATCAATGAAAATGTCACTAATGCCTAGTGGTGGCAACACTTTAAAAAATAAATAGCAATTAAATAAGTTTTGTCCAGTGAAATTTGTGTTTTAGTTCTATCTTTTAATTCGGTTTCAGTGCAGTCATCATAAATGCAATATGCCTTCATGTATTCAAACGTGCAAAATATAATTCAACCGTCCCAGCTATGTCCACAAGCATTTCCGTGAGAACCTAATTAAGTGCCGACCGTTTTTTTATCTCCGACTTGCGGAAGTATTTGTTGTGTTGTTACACTCAGTTAAAAGCAGACCTGCTTTGTATTATCACGTTAATTACGTCTTGTGTATCAAATCAAATAAAGGGGGTGGAATAAAAGAAAAGTTAAAAGGCGTGCAAATCCAACCTGCGTAAGAGCTATCTGTCACGGACGTGTCAGGTCAACTCATTTCAATTGATCAATTGAACACTGTTATAAATATTATTATGTAATTAATATTATTATACTACCTAAAATTAGCCTACTCATTCACAAATGTGATCAAAGATAGTAAGGCACCCAAGCCAAATGAGTACTTGGTGAATAAAAAGCTTTGTTTCACAGATACGGTTCATTACGGAGAAGCGAGTTCCAGTGTTTGTTTTGAACTTAAAATTTCTAACTTGCTACTCGGATTTCCTCAAGGATGAGAAGAAGTTTCACTGTTACTTGCAATGAAATCACGGCATCCATATTTTATTAATAGAACAATAAATAAATTGAGTTTCGACATTGATGGTTGTTTCACGAAATAAATGTCCCTGGTTTTTGAAAAAAAGGAATCTTGTTTTGACGTAATACACAATGTTTTGCGTACACGTGTTGTTGACTAATGTATTTAACAATCTTTCAGAGGTTTGGTAACTTGAAAATAAAGGTAATTTATACAAAAAAGCAAATAACTACATTAGAAGAAAGCTTTTTATTGACAATTATTCCCAATGCAATTATAAAACAAGTATTCAGCCATTAAACAGCCCCATTACCCCCCCCCCCCCCCACTGCGGTTTTCTTGATGTCAAGCGGGGATGACATCCGCTTCTTAATTTTTTTGAGGTCCCTCTGTAACTCACGCCCTTGCTTATAGTACAGTCTGTTTTTGGACCCCGTTGTGCGCGAGTTATCGAGGGAGAGGTGTACTGTGCTGCACAGGCCTGTGGGTCCAGAATTGTCATGAGACTTCATTGGTTCAATCCTGAATTTGTCAGTAACTACAAAACATTTTTTCTTCCGAGTCAATGAATTCAGGCCTTAGATAACTATCAACTCAATGTGGCTGAAAATTTCTCTGTATCTTAGTAGTGTCATATTTTACATTTTTTGCTGCCACAGAGTCTGGCTTATATTTCTTTGGACAAATAATTACCTCTCACTTAGTGACATTCTTGCATTTTACCCCTTTACTTTCACATGAATTTTCCTTTTCTGAATCTTCCTTATTAACTTCCTTGCATAAATAATTTAGTAAACTCATTTTATCCACATAGTAAATATCACCTTGCTTGAAAACTACATCTCGAGTGATCATAGCATACATTTTGTCCTTTAAATATGAACAGAGACATCTCCTTAAATAGCATAATTCACTATAATTGTTTTACTTCAAATGCAGTGTTGGACATGGAAGAACATCCTCTGTAAAATCAATTAAATATTAAAGAATCATCACTGCCATTTAATCAGTTCATGAAGGGAACCAACACTAATGTCGGTAAGGTGCCTTTAATTAATTGAATTGGATTGACTCGCTGGATTACGGGCGTGTAAAATGGTGTGTCGTTTGTGAGGATCTGGTTTTAATAAACACAATACAACGAAGCACTGCTGAATAATCATACAGACTATTTTGTTTTACATGTTTTGATTGGCCAATACTTTGGTCAGTTAGCCAAATATGCAGTCCAGTTATAATATAGAATGTGTGTACATGCAACAGTTATCAATGACCACCAGTAGGTGCGATACAGGATGTAAATAAATACACAGAGACTGATAAAATCAAGCATTCAGTGCATCTTGAGGGCATGAATGGCCAGATAAAGGTAGATAACATGATTATGGCATGAAAATAAGCACTTGCCCGACTTTTTAAAAATAGGAATAAAAGCACTTGTCCTGGACTAGCGACTCTGAAAAATTTACTTGCCCAACTTAGAAAATGAATAGTCTGGGACATCGGGCTATGGGATTTGCTCAGCCCTGTTCCAGATGCTTTCCATCAGTGACTAACATTACAGCATAGTAAGTTATTCATTTAAATGATGACTTTTCTGTACAGTGACAAATAATTGAGAAATAGCAAGAGATATTTCATGTACAGTGCAAACATTGTTTGATCAGTGTTGTAAGAAAATCATTAAACACTGCATTGAAATGAAATCAATGCCATAAAACAAGAATTAAAAGTCTTCCATCGGAAAACTGCTGGTATTATGTAGAAATATGTTCTCTGTCATCATGAACATGGAAGTGGGTCATAAGTTTCTAAATTATTCCTGAAAAGTGAAAATCTTTGTGAATCTGGCCAATTTAATGGCATGGATGTCCAGTTGTGATCAGTTTTACAGCTAAATGATGCGGTATGCATTGTAGCGGAAATTTCAAGTCTAAAGATTAATTGAAATAGATATTCCTTTTGACTATAACCAGTAGCAGGATTGTTATCTTTATGTGAATAAAATAGAGAAATTGGTCACATACTTTTTCTATGGCTTTTATTTCTGCCATTTTTTCATCCCTGATGTTTATTTTTAAAAATCATTACTGATTCATTGGCATAGTTGTTGGTGCATTATAATTGACCAGTGTGTGGATGTAGTGTATGACAGAATCTTGTAATTAGTCTCAGTTTTCAATAGACTGCTGTGAAACTTTGTCCATGTTATGGCCATCATCTAATGATGTGCATTTGGACAAAACACTGTGCTGTTGCAATTTTTTTTACAGTTATTGGCCATTTTTCCTGCAGCTGAATAAAGTATAATACAGAATCTTGTAAATGCAAATTGTTTTGCAGTTTTTGGGGATCACTATGAAACTTTGTACATCATATGGTCATCATCTAAAGATGCATATACATGTATTGACAAATCTTCGTGCTCCCATGATTTTTGTAAGAGTTATTGCCCTTCTTGAATTGCAGCTGGATGAAGTGTATGACAACATTTTGTAAATGCTACTACTTTTGCAGTTTTTAGTGGATTGCTGTGAAACTTTGTGCATATTATTGTCATGATCATGAAGAGATGCATGTTGACCAATCATTATACTCCCACTATTTTCACACAAGTTATAAACTTGTTTTTACTATAGACTCGTCTCCGTCATAGGTATTGACATGGGGTTTTTACTAGGAGACTTCTTATGATGTCTTGTTGGTCCTGAATGAAAATGGTGCACTCATACATTCAGAGTGGCTATCTTGAAAATCTTGTTATTGCTATTCCTCCTGATTAAATGGCTTTATCAACATGGGGGTTTTTACTAAAAGACTTCTTATGTTGTGCCTACATGAAAATGGTGCTGCTTGGATATCCAATATAGTTGCCACAGTGACTATCTTGAAAACCTTTTTATCACTAAGTTTACTGAATGAATAATCATATCAGCATGGGTGTTTCACTGAAAGACTTTTTACGATGTCTTGTTGAAATGGAAATGGTGTGAATCTAATACCCAATGTGACCACCATGGCAGCCATCTTGAAATTATTGTCGTTGTTACTCCTCCAAAACAGAAAATAATATCAGCATGGGGTTTTCACCAGAAGACTTCTTATAAAGTCTTGTTGGTCCCAAATTAAGATGGTACTCATCTGACATCCAATATGGCCACTATGGTGGCCATTTTGAAAATATTGTTATCACTAATGCTCATTCATGGAAAGTCATTTTGACAAGGGGTTTTCATCAGAAGAGTTCTTATGGTGTCTTGTTTTGTCCTAAATGAATATGATGCAAACTGATCCTCAGTATGGCCAACATGGTAGCCGTGCTGAAAATATTGTTATCTCTACTCCCAAATGGATGGCTACGGTTCCACTCTACAGTTTCGCACTTTGCATAAGGTTTGATTTTTAAATGAAAAAGAATTTCCCAGGTTTTCCTCACTGGTTATCATGGTTATTTAAAACAGATCTTGTATATCGTAGGTGTTGTTAAATAACTTGTATTCCCTTTATTTTTGTGTAAGATTGATGGTTGTAATTTGGGTTATAGAGTATACAGTTTGGCCTTACTTCAGATGTGCACTTCTCACAAGACTGCTAGCTCCGCTTCGTCATTTTCACTTCTTGGACTTCAAAGATAATTTGGGAAAAAATGAGCCAGTAACTTTTTTTACTTTAGTTCATTTTATAATTCATTCATTGCACTTTAAGAAGCTGGTATTGTCTAGTCTGGCAAAATTCATTTTCTCTGTTTTAAGAACTGCTAAAGTTAGTGTACTTTGGACTAGTTCAGGCTAAATTTTTTAGCACATGGGAGCAGCCATTTTATCAGCTGTCTGCTTTAGATAGTGCATAGTTTCCATAATTACCACATGTTAAGAAATTTCAGTCATAGTACATGAAATTAGCATAGAGGTATGCCAGCATTTAGCCATAAATGAAAATGGTGCTAATCGTACATCCAATATGGCTACCATGATGGCTGTCATGACAATCATCACTGCTCCCACGTAATGGATGGTCATATTGACATGGGGGGTTTCATCAAAAGACTTCTATAGATGTCAACCTAATCCCAAATGGAAATGGTGCCAATCTGACATTGAATATGTCCACCACAGCAGCTAATTTAAAGATATTGATATTGCTGGAGAGTATCAAAGATGGTTTTAACACTTGAGAGTTAAAAGGAAGAAATGGTCTTGTCTTGAATTCCTGGAAATTCTTTTCAGCCAGTAGGGACTCTTTTTTAACTTATGCTACAAGTTTACCTGAAATGCTCATGTTCTGACTCCGATTTCTTTATGTTATCCTGTAGAGTGTGGATATAATAAATACATGTAGATTTCTGCGCATGCACCCGAACACAAATGTCAGTAAGTGCCCAAATGTACCAGTTGTATGCATGCAGTAAGAATTTTGTAATCTTAGCTGAAGTTACTCCAATAAACTCTTGTTCTACTATTCTGGGTCTTCCTGTTGAGAATACTACACATCCATTCATTAATCTGATGCAGTTATCCTGTGCCTACTTGTCTAAATGATGTTTTGCAGAGTGTGTTTTGTTGCTTGTAATTGGATCTGTACACGATGCTGAGTTGTTTTGTTCCTTGTAATATGACCTGTACACGATGCTGTGTTGTTTTGTTCCTTGTAATGGGACATGTACTCAATAATGAGTGAGTTGTTTTGTTGCTTGTAATCGGACATGTACTTGATTCTGAATGAGTTGTTTATTTCTTGTAATAGGACATGTACTTGATGCTGAATGAGTTGTTTTGTTCCTTGTAATAGAACATGTACTCAATGCTGAGTGAGTTGTTTAGTTCCTTGTAATAGAACATGTACTCAATGCTGAGTGAGTTGTTTAGTTCCTTGTAATAGGAAATGTACATGATGCTGAATGAGTTGTTTAGTTCCTTGTAATAGGACATGTACTTGATGTTGAATTAGTTGTTTTGTTCCTTATAATAGGACATGTACTTGATGCTGAATGAGTTTAGTTCTTTGTAATAGGACATGTACTTGATGCTGAATGAGTTTAGTTCTTTGTAATAGGACATGTACTTGATGCTGAATGAGTTGTTTAGTTCCTTATAATAGGACATGTAATTGATGCAGAGTGAGTTGTTTATAGTTCCTTGTAATAGGAAATGTACTTGATGCTGAATGAGTTGTTTTGTTCCTTGTAATAGAACATGTACTTGATGCTGAATGAGTTGTTTAGTTACTTGTAATAGGACATGTAATTGATGCTGAATGAGTTGTTTATAGTTCCTTGTAATATAACATGTACTTGATGCTGAATGAGTTGTTTAGTTACTTGTAATAGGAAATGAAATTGATGCTGAGTGAGTTGTTTAGTTACTTGTAATAGGAAATGTACTTGATGCCCAGTGAGTTGTTTATAGTTCCTTGTAATAGAACATGTACTTCATGCTGAATGAGTTGTTTAGTTCCTTGTAATAGAACATGTACTTGATGCTGAATTAGTTGTTTTGTTCCTTGTAATAGAACATGTACTTGATGCTGAATGAGTTGTTTAGTTCCTTGTAATAGAACATGTACTTGATGCTGAATTAGTTGTTTTGTTCCTTGTAATAGAACATGTACTTGATGCTGAATGAGTTGTTTAGTTCCTTGTAATAGAACATGTATTTGATGCTGAATGAGTTGTTTAGTTCCTTGTAATAGAACAAATATACTTGATGCTGAATGAGTTGTTTAGTTCCTTGTAATAGAACATGTACTTGATGCTGAATGAGTTGTTTAGTTCCTTGTAATAGAACATGTACTTGATGCTGAATGAGTTGTTTAGTTCCTTGTAATAGAACAAATATACTTGATGCTGAATGAGTTGTTTAGTTCCTTGTAATAGAACAAATATACTTGATGCTGAATGAGTTGTTTAGTTCCTTGTAATAGAACAAATATACTTGATGCTGAATGAGTTGTTTAGTTCCTTGTAATAGAACATGTACTTGATGCTGAATGAGTTGTTTAGTTCCTTGTAATAGAACATGTACTTGATGCTGAATGAGTTGTTTAGTTCCTTGTAATAGAACATGTACTTGATGCTGAATGAGTTGTTTAGTTCCTTGTAATAGAACATGTACTTGATGCTGAATGAGTTGTTTAGTTCCTTGTAATAGAACATGTACTTGATGCTGAATGAGTTGTTTAGTTCCTTGTAATAGAACAAATATACTTGATGCTGAATGAGTTGTTTAGTTCCTTGTAATAGAACAAATATACTTGATGCTGAATGAGTTGTTTAGTTCCTTGTAATAGAACAAATATACTTGATGCTGAATGAGTTGTTTAGTTTCTTGTAATAGGACATGTATTTGATGCTGAATGAGTTGTTTAGTTTCTTGTAATAAGACATGCACATGATGCAATTGTTGAAAAGTTTTATGATAATCATACATTTGTCTTATCAGATTATAGTTGTTCAGATTCCTCAGAACACCTGTACATTTATCTCCATTGTAACTGAAAGGATGTGAGTTCAAATTCTACCATTGGATCAGCCCAGGTCAGCTACCATGATGTTTCCTTGGGCAAGGCACTTTACTTCAGTTACCTCTGCACTAGATAACCTACTTGTGTTGATCTGACTAATAACAATGCAACATACTTCATCAAATAAATGAGTAGACTGTATTAAATATGATGTGCAAAGCAAAAACTTGTAGCATGATTTAAAGTGAATATTATACTTTTTTGCAAAAAGATATGTCTCAGCTTTAAGAGTAGATTCAAATATACCAAGCTACTAACTGACATAACATGCATAAGACATCTTTATATCTTGATCTATTAGTCATGTTATGGTGTGTTGTATTTTCAGTTACGACTAATGCAGAATGAATTGGGAGTAGAAGAAGTTGTAAGAGACAGAACACAAAAGGTAAAAAATCCCCCCCCCCCAATTTTTTTTTTCTTTCAGAAAGTGTGAGTTTTATAACTTTTTAGCACATTATTTGTAGCAGCAAATTTGTATACAGAATGATAGCATACTGTAATCAACATAAATGTACCAGTTTCAGATTGTGAATTTTGGATCTGTCAGTAACAATATTTTAGCATCATTAAACTTTAGCAAATCTTTAATTGCGACATATTAATAACATAAGATTTTAGAAAATTATTGATAGGCAAAACAACTTTTTGTGTGATAATTCTACTCTGCGCAATTGAAGGTAACATGTGTTTGCATGCAACATTATGTATGTTTGGTTGTTTTATTATCCCCTCACCAATAAAGTTGGAAGGGAATATAGCATTTTGCCTGTTAATGAGGGATTGTAGCCAGTTATCTGCCTAATAGGTGGAGCCACAGAAAAACCCAGTCCCAATATTTGGTTGCCCTTTGGATTTTATCCTTCGCCAAAACAATCTATTGTTAATCAGTCGAGCGATAAACAGCTGTCAAAAGTTGAAAAGATTAATGTATAACAATGCCGGGGACATGTTGTTGTGTACCTGGCTGTCACAATAGAGGAGGACATTCGTTCCCTAAGGGAAAACAGAGGAAAGAATGGATCCATGTGATACGAAGAGGCAAGGATGTGTTTAATGAGTGGATCCCTTCATCATCGAGTGTAGTCTATGGAATGCACTTCACAGCTGGCGATTACATTCAAGAAACCGTACATGGTAAGCGATTTTTTCATAGTTTTTGATTATTTCCGTAGAATATAGTTCAGTCTGACATCTCTTATATGTAATATTCTTAAATATACAACTAAACTGTGCCTAAACTTTGATGTTTTTTTCTAACGCACCCCACCCACCCATTGATGCCTTGGTTTTATGTCACAGAGATGTATATCAGGATGTCACTTAACAACATTGTTGATACAATTTGTATATAAAGTATAAAAGCATTAATTTTAGAAGAAATATTAAGGATATCATTTTGTTTATACTTTAGGTACCACCACTCTTTCCAGAAGATTGAAGAAAACAGCAGTACCCAGTGTATTTACATGGACCAAGGAACCAACACCAGAGAGTTTATCAAGAGAACACCGTGCATTGAAAAGACATGCTCAAAGGAATATTCTTCAGGAAATAACAAACAAACGTCCACACTATTGCCCTGAATCGGATATTAACTTTGACCTAAATGTGACGGAGATTGAGGTTGAGAACGATACTGAAATATCATATGAACTAGTTGCAGAGAAATCTCAGCCTACATTCACTTCATTTGAGACTCAAACCCTAAAGCAACCCATGTTCTCAATTTTCAATTTTGAAAAGGATGATGCAGGTGTACATTTCTATACTGGACTCCATACATTTGAACGTTTCATATTTGTTCTCTGCACTCTGGGCACAGCAGCAGATAATCTTAATTATGTGCACCATGGGGTAGTAAATGTCAGTGTAATGGATCAGTTTTTTGTAGTTTTGATAAAGTTGCAGAGACACAACAAATTTTGAACTCTCGCATTTATTTGGAGTGTCTGAATCAGCCATAAGTAACATAAGTAACATTGTACTAACGTGGATATTATTCATGTCAAAGCAGTGGAGAGAAGTTGAGCTTTGGCCGTCAAAAGAACTGGTTCATTATTATGCCCCATCTGATTTTAAACAACAATATTCTACAACTAGAATAATTGTGGATGGAACCGAGTGTCCTGTGAGGAGACCAAAGTCAGCAGTGTCACTGCAGGCCACCTTTTCAACTTACAAAAACAGAAATACAGTAAAAACTTTAATTGGAGCCACACCAGGTGGATTGATAACATATGTGTCCCCAGTCTTTGGGGGGTCAACTAGTGACAGGCAAATTGTTGAGAGGGGCAATCTGGTTAACATGTGTGATCCCAAAGATTCAATAATGGCAGATAAGGGATTTAATGTACAAGGTTTATTTGCTAGACAAGATGTCACTGTAAACATTCCAACTTTCTTCCAAAAAAAGAATCGAATGACTGGAGAGACTGTTATGAAAGACAGAAAAATTGCCAGTAAACATGTACATATTGAGCGTATAATTGGACTTGGAAAAACATACAAAATTTTATGTGAACCAGTGTTGGCTACTGAGGCAAAATTGTCATCTGAAATCATTTTCATTTGTTACATGCTATGCAATTTTAGATCTTGTATTATCTCTAAGAATGCATGATTCATAATACACGTATCAATGAAAACAAATATTGTGTTGTTTTATTTTTCGGTGAATCAAAAGATATACTACATTAGCACTAGAAGACACTAGTGAATTAAAATAGTATATCTTAATGATTTTGGACTCCTTCTCTTCAGATGATAGCGCCAACCTATTATATATCAAAATGTAATGCTATTAACTTTATTTTCTTCTCTGCTGATTAGTGTGGTTTAGTGAAAATCTAAACCAAAGTTGAAAATGACATGTTCAGTAATGGAAGAAAGAACTTGATAAATAAACACAAAAGGTGCCATTGATCTTTGCTTGATTATTTTTATTTACTCATTATAGGGCAATTAAATATATGCAAAGCAACTGTAAAAACAGTTACATGTTGTAAACCTTATACAGAAATAATAATAAAAATTGCAATACATGGTCACAGAGAGGTAAATAGACTTAGTATAAATTTATAATAAGTGCCTCAAATAATAAATCTGACATATTACTGCACACACACATGTACATCTCTCTCTCCCTCATCACTCTCATTCTCTCTCTCTCTCTCCCTCATCACTCTCATTCTCTCTCTCTCTCTTTGAGTAAGAGCATACATGTATGTGCCTACTATCAAATTAATAAACTGTTATGTATGATGTTTATATAATATTATAAATATTTTAGGAAATTGTAAATGTTTCTTCACTTTAATATTTGCTTAAATCTTAATGTTATCAGGAAAAACATGTTTAACTAGTGTCCTTGAATTGGGTTGTTTTGATCAATATGTTTTCTCAATTTGAAGGTCAAGGTTGAATTTTGTTTACAGTTAGAATTCCATTAAGATGACTCATATTCTAGAACATTCTGTCATGTGACCAATCTTTATATATATCATGTTTGGTGGACATTTTGTTCAGTTCGACATTACCATCAGTCTTGTAAAGAGCTATTACAGTTGTGAAAATTCATTCCAAATTCTAAGAGAGGAATTATTTTAAATATTCATTGGATTATAACAGTGCTCATAAACTTTTGGATTTTGGATTTTTAATTGACAATTTTGGAATTTATGTGAACTTATTCAGAGATTTTGGAATACTTCATTTTGACTTCAGCACATCAAGATTTCTAGTACATCAGGACTTTGGAGACCATTAATACATCATAACATTCAAGGACACATTCTATATTTAGGACTCAAGGACACAGCCGTGAATTCGGAACATTCTATATTTAGGACTTGTGATTAGAACAATCATTCTTATTGGATTATTAGGATTTCAAAACACATTACTGTAAGTGACTTTTTGATTTTTCATTTTAATTATCTAGTAATAAATTGCTTGTTGATTTTTTACTTGATTTGTTGGTTTCACTTTCTTTCTGTTACATTTTTCTTAGACCATAGAGTCGTAACAGAAATTGGGGGTTCGTCTTCTGGGATCTGAATTTCTTTGAAGCATATTAGAGATATTAAATTTATCTTTGAAATTCATATTGATTTTGTCTCTGAATTTTTTTTGTCTTTGGCAAAGATTTTAAATAGAGAAATTTGTTTTGTGTGAAACCAACAAGCATTTACAATGGCATCTAATGTTCAGAATTTCATTTCAAAACCTACCCAGGAGGGGTTAGAGTGCATGAGAAAGGATGAGTTGCTCGAGCTTGCCAGAAAATACAGTCTATCTGAGGCAAAAGTATCATTGACAAAACAGGAGATAAAGATTATTTTAATTCAGTATTTAGTAGGAAAGGGAATTTTTGAAAATAGTGCTTTAAGTTTGAAGAGAAAGCCTGTATCTGGTTCTGACAGGAAATTAAGGGAATTAGAGTTAAAGAACCAGATTGATTTAGAATTGGCAAAGCTTCAGATTCAGAGAGAGAGAGAGAAGGAAGAGAGGCAGATACAAATGCAGAAAGAAGAGAGGCAGATACAGATGGAGAGAGAGAAAGAAGAGAGGCAGATGGAGAGAGAGAAAGAAGAGAGGCAGCTACAAATGCATAAGGAAGAGAGGCAGATACAAATGCAGAAAGTAGAGAGGCAAATGCAGATGGAGAGAGAGAAAGAAGATAGACAAATACAGATGCAGATGCAAAGAGAAGAAAGGGAAATGCAATTTAAGTTAAGAGAATTAGAACTGGCAAACAGAGCACACTCCACTCCTTTAAACACAAGTTCAGGTTTTGATGTTACTAGATATATTAGGTTAGTACCCCCTTTTCAGGAAAAAGAAGTAGATAAATACTTTCTTCATTTTGAGAAAATAGCTGAAAACTTGAAATGGCCCAGAGAGCATTGGACTTTGTTATTACAAAGTGTACTAATTGGCAAAGCTCGTGAAGTCTACACTTCACTGTCAGTACAACAAAGCACTGATTATGATGTGGTTAAGGAGTACATCTTGAAAGCTTATGAGTTGGTACCAGAGGCATATCGACAAAGGTTTAGGAATTGTAGAAAAGAAACTGGACAAACTCATGTCGAATTTGCAAGGGATAAAGAACAACTATTTGATAGGTGGTGCTCAGCCAAGAAAGTTGATCAAGCTTATGATAACCTCAGACAGCTCATATTAATTGAAGAGTTCAAGAGGTGCATCCATAGTGATGTTAAAACCTATCTTGACGAGCGGAATGTGGAAACTTTGGAAAATGCTGCTCGTATGGCTGATGATTATTCCTTGACTCACAAAATTTCATTTGGCAATAAGTCATCCTCTCAGCAGTTTTCTGGTAAAAAACCATTTCAATCTCATTCGAGTACTTCCAAATTTCACAACAGCACAACTGTTAGGAATCAAACATCTGATAAGACTGATCAGAAATCCTTATCTCTTCCTACGTGCACTTATTGTAAAACGAAAGGGCACGTTATTTCTGATTGCTTCAAGTTGAAAAATAAGCAACAGAGTAAAGACAGAGCTTTTCCAAATGCTCTTATTTCTACGAGGTCAAGGTCACGGTCTTGTATTGAAAGCAATACATTTGTTGGGTCAAACAAACCCCAGTCTGATTCTATTTTGGAGGCTTATGAACCATTCATGTCAGAAGGTTCTATATCACTTATTGGTGATTCTGCCAAACCTATCCCAATTAAAATATTAAGGGACAATGGAGCTTCTCAGAGTCTTTTATTATCAGGTACTTTGCCTTTGTCTGAGGAGTCTTCTTCAAGTGAAAGTGTTCTTGTTCAGTGAGTTGAGTGCGGCTTTGTAAATGTTCCTCTCCATTGTGTAAATTTGGCATCAGACTTAGTTTCTGGACCTGTGACTGTTGGGGCAGTGACTTCTTTACCCATAGAGGGTGTTCATTTATTACTAGGCAATGACCTAGCTGGAGATAAGGTTGTGGTTAATCCACTTGTAACTGACAAGCCTTGTTTGGATCAGAAAGTTGATCCTGTCGAAACTGAAATCCCTGATTTGTACCCTGCTTGTGCAGTTACTAGAGCTATGGCAAAAAGAGCTCTTGAGAGTGATGTTGATCAGGATATTATTCCTTTAGCTGACACATGTATTGGTCAGTCTTTTGATGAGGTCACTTTTTCCTCAGGTATTGATCAATCAAATGGTATTGATCACAGTGATCCTCTTTTGGCAACTCATTCTCTTTGTCCTACTCAGGGTGACAAACGACAATCTCTTGTCGTTGAACAGGAGCAAGATCCCGAGATATCTTGTTTGTTTCAGAGGGCTATTAGTGAAACTGAAGCCACACAAGTTCCAGTGTGTTACTTTGTGAAAAATGGGGTCCTTATGAGGAAATGGAGACCACCTGATGTACCCGCTGGTGACGAGTGGTCAGTGAGCTATCAAATTGTTGTTCCTAAGTCATATCGACAGGAAATTCTTAATTTAGCCCATGAAACTCCTTTGGGTGGTCATTTAGGAGTCCGTAAGACTTATCACAAGATCTTGAATCATTTTTATTGGCCGAAACTCAAAAGTGATGTTTCTAAATACTGCAGATCTTGTCACACTTGTCAAATGGTAGGAAAACCCAATCAGAAGATACCTAAGGCTCATCTGCAACCTATTCCTGCATTTGATGAACCACTTAGTAGAATAATGGTAGACTGTGTTGGTCCTTTACCTAAAACCAAGTCAGGCAACCAATACTTGTTGACCATCATGTGTGCATCTACAAGATTTCCAGAGGCAATTCCTCTGAGAAATATAAAAACTAAAACTATTGTGAAAGCTTTGGTGAAGTTTTTTTACACTTGTTGGCCTTCCCAAATCTGTCCAGTCGGATCAAGGGTCAAATTTTATATCTGGAATTTTCCAACAAGTTATGCATGAATTAGGCATCCAACAGTTTAAATATTCTGCCTATCACCCTGAAAGTCAAGGTGCTTTGGAAAGATTTCATAAAACTTTGAAGAATATGATTCGATCATATTGCTTTGATACAGAAAAGGATTGGGATGAGGGTGTTCATTTGTTGTTGTTTGCTGTTAGGGAATCAGTTCAAGAGTCGTTGGGTTTTAGTCCCTTTGAACTAGTTTTTGGTCATACTGTCCGTGGACCATTGAAATTATTGAAAGAGAAACTTCTTTCAATTGAAGATTCAAAGATTAATCTTCTTGATTATGTTTCTGATTTCAAATACAAGTTGTCAAAGGCCTGTGAAGTAGCAAGAACTAATCTTCACAATACCCAGTCAAAAATGAAATTAAGGTATGACAGAAATTCACAGGAAAGGAGTTTTAAACCTGGTGACAAAGTTCTGGCTCTCTTTCCCATACCTCAAAATCCTCTTCAGGCTAAATTTTATGGTCCTTATACCGTTGCAAAGAAAGTAAATGACTTAAATTATATCATTAACACTCCTGGGAGACGGAAACAGAAACAACTTTGTCATATAAATATGTTAAAGGAATATTTTGACAGAGATAGCTCAGCTAATTATTCTGTTAATTTAGTTGTACCTGTCTCACACAGTGAAGATATCAACGATGGAGTACGATCAGACTATAGTGACTCTGGTATAACCAATCTTCGGAATTCAGAAATATTGAACAACCTAGACCAGAAACTTTCACATCTACAACAACAGGAAAGAAATGAACTAAAACAGCTATTACATGACTATGAGCACTTGTTTCCTGATGTTCCAACACGAACAAGTAAAATTTATCATGACGTTGACATTGTAGATTCTGTGCCTGTGAAACAGCATCCTTATAGGATGAATCCTCTCAAACAGAGCTATCTGAAGAAAGAAATTCAGTATTTACTGGAGAATGATTTCATAGAACCAAGTAAAAGTAACTGGAGTTCACCATGTATTCTTGTTCCCAAGCCAGATAATACATTCCGTATGTGTACTGACTATAGAAAAGTCAACAGTGTCACCAAAACTGATTCATTTCCAATCCCAAGAATGGACAATTGCATTGATAAAATTGGAAATGCGGAATATGTCACCAAGTTTGACCTTTTAAAAGGATTCTGGCAAATTCCACTGACGGAAAGGGCAAAAGAAATTTCAACATTTGTAACTCCAGATGGACTTTATCAATATAAAGTTATGCCATTTGGAATGAAAAATTCGCCTGCAACGTTTCAACGTCTGATGAACATGATAACGTTTGGTCTTGATAATTGTGACGCTTATATCGATGACGTCATTATCTACCACAACACCTGGGAAGATCATTTGGAAACCATTTGAAAATTCTTCGATCGACTCGGTGATGCGAATCTGACAATTAATCTGAGCAAAAGTGAGTTTTGCCATGCTTGTGTCACTTTTTAGGACATATTGTGGGACAAGGTCAAGTTAAACCTATAGAAGCTAAGGTCAAAGCTATCTCTGAATTTCAAGTTCCAATTTGTAAAAAGCAACTGATGCGATTTCTAGGTATGGCTGGATATTATCGGAAATTTTGTTCCAATTTTTCCAAAATTGCTGAACCTTTGACAAGTTTATTGAGTAAGAAAGCCAAATTTTATTGGTCTGACAACTGTCAGGAATCTTTTGACAAGTTAAAGGCCATGCTTAAGAATGCACCAGTTCTTTCTGCACCAAATTTTAGCCAATCATTTAAATTATCTGTTGATGCAAGTGATGTAGGGGTTGGTGGAGTATTGATTCAGGAAGACAAAAGTGGTGTGGATCACCCTGTGTGTTATTTTTCTAAAAAACTAAACAAGCACCAGAAAAATTATTCCACAATTGAGAAGGAATGTTTGGCTTTGATATTGGCTTTACAGCATTTTGAAGTGTATGTTACCTCAGCTCTTTCTCCAGTTATTGTGTACAGTGATCACAATCCCCTTACTTTCATCAACAAAATGAAAGATAAAAATCGAAGATTGTTGAGATGGAGTTTGATATTGCAGGAATATAACATTGACATCAAACACATCAGGGGAAAAGACAATGTGATTGCAGATGCACTCTCATGTGCCTAGAAATGTAATATTGCTTGATGTAATTAAGTCCAGTATCATAAAACATGTTCTTATGTAATTTTGGTTATTATAGTATTAGATGTATATTCAAAAGAAAGCTTTATTATATAAATCTTTCTTCTTTTTCTTTATGAGGGGAGGTGTTATGTATGATGTTTATATAATATTATAAATATTTTAGGAAATTGTAAATGTTTCTTCACTTTAATATTTGCTTAAATCTTAATGTTATTAGGAAAAACATGTTTAACTAGTGTCCTTGAATTAGGTTGTTTTGATCAATATGTTTTCTCAATTTGAAGGTCAAGGTTGAATTTTGTTTACAGTTAGAATTCCATTAAGATGACTCATATTCTAGAACATTCTGTCATGTGACCAATCTTTATATATATCATGTTTGGTGGACATTTTGTTCAGTTCGACATTACCATCAGTCTTGTAAAGAGCTATTACAATTGTGAAAATTCATTCCAAATTCTAAGAGAGGAATTATTTTAAATATTCATTGGATTATAACAGTGCTCATAAACTTTTGGATTTTGGATTTTTAATTGACAATTTTGGAATTTATGTGAACTTATTCAGAGATTTTGGAATACTTCATTTTGACTTCAGCACATCAAGATTTCTAGTACATCAGGACTTTGGAGACCATTAATACATCATAACATTCAAGGACACATTCTATATTTAGGACTCAAGGACACAGCCGTGAATTCGGAACATTCTATATTTAGGACTTGTGATTAGAACAATCATTCTTATTGGATTATTAGGATTTCAAAACACATTACTGTAAGTGACTTTTTGATTTTTCATTTTAATTATCTAGTAATAAATTGCTTGTTGACTTTTTACTTGATTTGTTGGTTTCACTTTCTTTCTGTTACATTTTTCTTAGACCATAGAGTCGTAACAAAACCCATTATAAATAAGACCTAGTTTTAACCCAAATTTATTTTCTTCTAGAAATCACTGGTGACATAACAAACTTTATTCATTTAAATGACTTATAATAAAACTTTTCAAGGATGACATCTTTGAAACACTTATTGTAGAAAATAATGAGACTTTTCACCATTTCCTCTATAAAAGAATTGTTCCTTTGAATTCTAAAGCCTTTTATGTCACACAAAGTGTAAACAATAAAATCACACTCTGTTTGATTTGCACAGTACATTTGTCCTTGTATTTGATAATAATAATCATGATGAGTACTAAGGCTTAAACTCCCATCATCCTTCACTTTTAAGTAAGGCACTGTTTTCTCACAAATAGGTTTATCTTTAGTTGAGTATGGCCATTTCACTTCAATCAGCAGTCCATCCTGTGTAATACCATCAGGTGAGCCAGCTAGAAATGGAGTTCTCTCAGAAATGTGCATTCCACATCTGTTTACAATACATTTTGTGTTCCTCATATAGTTGCTGACTGCGATACTTTCATATTTTTGTCCATGAAGTATTGCTGGTGTCCGTAACTTTTTAATTTGTGTAAAACTATGGCCCAATGCAATTTTGTCTGCCTTTTCTATCAGTTTACATATACGCCCAATATTTGATGAACATAGTCTTTTACATCTTTCTTCTTTCCATGTTGCACTTTTACTCTGATCACGAGTATTTCTTTAAATTTTCAAAGCTGTTTCTAAGTCTATGTGCGTTAAATTATTTACCTTTAGAAAATTGTCCTCGTGTGTTAATTCAAAGTAATCATGGTCATGGGCAACTGCAATGGTATTAGCTGGTTCAAAAAGTTGAAAAATTGGCATTGTTGAACTTCCTTCCATGTTCAAACAAGTATTTCTGAAGAAGTCTTGATATCCCTTCTTGTTTCGATATTCTTTGGGGCGTGGATCAAAGCCAAAGTTTATCACCTCATCAGCATCTAGCATATTTAAGTCCCTACTGTTAATAGGTGATCCTTTGTACTTTTTCGTCTGATGAAATGTTTGTAATCTCTGAGTACAAGTTTCTTCAACTAAACAATGTCCTCTAAATGACAGATCAAATACTGCTGTAAGTAGAGCACCGACATGTTTGCAGTGGGCATCAGGACCCATTCCAGCTGCACATTCACACTGTGCTTCCTTAATGAATCCCTCTTTATCAAAAGATATGTCAATTTGTTACGTAACAGATTTCGACATTTCAGCACAACAAGGACCCTTAACATAAAACACATCATTCTCCTCTGCTGCCCTGATGTATCTTATGAAGCGTTCATAATACAAATTTGAAGAACTTTTATCCAACTTGTCAAATTGGCCCAGATACCTTTCAATTTCATCCATGTTCACCCTTACAAACTTGGTATCACCATGGACATCATGATACATTTTATCATCCGGCGTTGTCATGCAAAATTCTGGACTTGGTACATAATTTTGACCAAAGTTGTCATTTCTGTCATAGGCCTCTAACCTGAGAACAAAAAGAACATTTACAGTTGACTATAGTACATATATAACATTAGCTTAATAATATATCAAATACGTGTTTAATGCAATAAATATTGATTGAGAATTTCGTATATTTCCAAACTAAACTGCTAAATTCGTTTATAAGGAGGTCTTTAATTTTGACTAAATCACCACTCCCACTAAATATCTAAAGAATTCTTCACAACAAATCGCTAAATGGTAGGTGAATGATATAGTTTTAGGGAAATGCATCTGTTGAAAGGTAATTATAGAAAAGAGTCATGGAGTTTATTGTGTGAAAATGATGCGTATTCCATTATTTATGCAGACATAAGAAAATGTGATTTAAAATTGTCGACAACAAATATCACCGATTATGCTTAGTATTTGCTTACCGATCGATTAACTCCTTCTTTTGCCCAGATAACTTAGCTCCTCGTCTTTTTAACTCTTCTCTGAGCGACGGCAGAGTCCATTATCCGTAAGCTTGAGACATTGTTTAATGCAAGATGAAATGCCAGCAATTATTTTCTTGTTTGTCAAGCAGGAAGTTAAGCGGAGGTAATCTTGGACCACTTTGTTCCATGCTGCCACCTATCGGATTCAAGGGAAGATAACTGGCTACGATCCCTCATTCAGATGTTTTTACATTTGTGTGTTCATACATCATGCCTTCAATATTTTAGATCCTATTTCATCTATACTTTTTAAAATTGGTGTGTATGTATGCATCTCAGGGAAAACACCTCAACCAGACCATAAACTAGGTCACTGTGGCCTATTCTTCATGATTGAATGACATTTGTATTGGTAGCTGTTTGTTTGTCACACCCTCAACATATTTGACCCTATTTCACTTACACTCTTGAAAATTTATATGTGGATACATCTCAGGAAGAGTAACTCAGCCATACCCAAATTAGGTCACTGTGAACTAGTTTTCATTCTTGATAGACTTCTCTATTTTCAACTATCCATTCATTACACCTTTGATATTATGTCACACTTGTTTGACTTTTATATTTTCAGTTGTTTGATCTTTACAGCTTCAATATCTTGGACCCTATTTCACCTGCACTCATGAAAATTGGTATGTGGATACATCTCAGTGAGATTAGCTAAACCATACTGAAACTAGATCAAAGTACACAGCTTTAATGCTTGAGTGATTTTTATTTTTTATTTTCAGCTATCCATTTGTTACACCCTCAATATCATGGACCCTATTTCGTTTACACAAAGAAAGTAATTCAAACATACCAAAACTAGGTCATTGTGACCAAGTTTTCATGCTTGAGTTAGTTCTGTATTTTCAGCTTTTCATTCATTACACCTTCAATATCTTGGACCCTATTGCACCCACATATGAAATTTGGTATGTTGATACATATCAACAATAGTAACTCTGCCATTCAAAGACTAGGTCATTGTGACCCAATTTTCACACTGGAGTGATTTTTGTATTTTCAGCTATCTGTTCTTTACATCCTCTGTATCTTAGAACCTATTTCACTTACACTTATGAAAATTGGAATGTGGATTCATATCAAGGTGAGTAATCCTAACAAAATCTAGGTCATTGTGACCCAATTTTCTTGCTTAAGTGAGTTTTGTGTTTTTATCAATTGTTCATTACACCCTCAGTATCTTGAACACCAGCAATAATGAAACTTGGCATATGGCTACACATCAAAGAGGTGACTTTGACCTAATCTTCAGGCTTAAGTGACTTTTGTATTTTCAATTCATTCATAGCATGCACAATTTGTTGGACCCTATTTCACTACACTCATGAAAATTGATATCAGGGTGTATCTCAAAGAGAGTAACTGAACCATTTAAAAAGTAGGTCACTGTGGCCAAATTTTCATGCTCAGTTGACTTTTGTATTTCCCTTCATACCGGAAAATTGAATATAAAAAGAGTTGGCTGCTGACAGTGAGGGATGTTCAAATAATATCATGAAGAAAACATCAGTGGAAACATTTCTTACAAGTGACATTTGGTCTGTTTGTTCACTTGTTGGTATTGCATCCTTAATATAACGTGATGCTTATGAAAAAGTGGCTACTTGTATGTAAACCCAGCTACAAACTTGCACAGCTGTTCATCCAGGTTGATGTTGGCATTTATGTCAAATATTTTTATCACAGTTGTAGCAAGCGTGTAATTTTTTGCAAAACTAATGTTTTCTTGCTAAATTCACTGACATATTATACATGCAAATATTTTGTGATTTACAATATACTAAAAGCACCCAATTATTACCACTATAATTAGATAATCACCTTAGTTTGGAGAGTTGGCCAGAAGGAGAGATTTTAAGGAAGCACCCAATTATTACCACTCTGATTAGGTCATTGCTTTTGTTTGGAGAGTTGGCCATAAGGAGAGGTTTTAAGGAAGCACCCACTTATTACTGCTCTGATGAGATAATTGCTTTTGTTTGGGGAGTTGGCCAGAAGGAAAGGTTTTAATAAACAGCAGGATTAGAAACAATTTCAAATTGCTAATGATCCTATGTGTCAAAGGACCTTAATGTGACTACACATTTTTATACGCCCGCCAATTCTCCTAAACAGTATGAGTGGTATAGACTGTTTAGGAGACAAGGAAGGCCTGTACAAGTGGTATACACTGTTTAGGAGACATCGAAGGCCTGTATGAGTGGTATACACTGTTTAGAGGACATGGAAGGCCTGTAAGAGTGGTATACACTGTTTGGGAGACATTCAAGTCCTGTATGAGTGGTATACACTGTTTAGGGGACATGGAAGTCCTGTATGAGTGGTATACACTGTTTAGGAGACATGGAAGGCCTGTATGAGTGGTATACACTTTAGGAGACATCGAAGGCATGTACGAGTGGTATACACTATTTAGGAGACATGGAAGGCCTGTACAAGTGGTATACACTGTTTAGGAGACGTGGAAGGCCTGTACGAGTGGTATACACTGTTTAAGAGACATGGAAGACCTGTCTGAGTGGCATACACTGTTTAGGAGACATGGAAGGCCTGTATAAATGATATACACTGTTTAGGAGACTTGGAAGGCTTATATGAGTGGTATACACTGTTTAGGAGACATGGAACACCTGTATGAGTGGTATATACTGTTTAGGAGACATGGAAGGCCTGAAAGAGTGGAAGACCTGTACAAGTGATATACACTGTTTAGGAGACATGCAAGGCCTGTATGAGTGATGTACACCTTTTAGGAGACATGAAAGGCCTGTATGAGTGGTATCTTTGCTAAGACTTTCATCCGTCATGAACATAACTGAACTGTTTACATGACAATATTGACTAGATATACATCTTGGATATTGATTTTCCCAATAGAAAATGTCCATTTTATGATTTGAAAAATGAAATTAATAGATTAATGCGGTTCTTCATATCTTCATTCATTCCAGGTTCCTCAAGTTTTCCAGGTGCTATTCAGACTTGCATACTGGAATAGTTGTTACCTTACTGCAATAAGAAACCGTGGCAATAGAAATTAGAACTTCCTGTATTGGAGTCAGATTATATTGTACAAAGTTCCTACCGTAGTAAAAATACTACTGCAGTAAAAAGTCCCTACTGCAGTAAAGAGTATTGTAAAAAGTCCCTACTACAGTAAAGAGTATAGTAAAAAGTCCCTACTACAGTAAAGAGTATAGTAAAAAGTCCCTACTACAGTAAAGAGTATAGTAAAAAGTCCCTACTACAGTAAAGAGTATTGTAAAAAGTCCCTACTACAGTAAAGAGTATTGTAAAAAGTCCCTACTACAGTAAGAGTATTGTAAAAAGTCCCTACTACAGTAAAGAGTATTGTAAAAAGTCCCTACTACAGTAAAGAGTATAGTAAAAAGTCCCTACTACAGTAAAGAGTATAGTAAAAAGTCCCTACTACAGTAAAGAGTATAGTAAAAAGTCCCTACTACAGTAAAGAGTATTGTTTTGGCCATGATAATTCTAGTACACAGTCTTTGTGCATCTGATTTTATTTCTCTCCAAAAAAAGTAACAGAAATCTTTTCTCTTTTTTAGGTGTTTTATGAGAGATGCAGGACAGCGTACAAACCGCCCAATCAACCAATTGTATGACAGTTATGGGAATATAATACAGACATTTAAGAAATATATTTTAAAAAAATAAACAGTTTAAAAAAAGATATGCAAACGATTCATCAGATAGTGACTAACTCCGTTTGTGAACTTATGGACTTGATCAGGTAAAGTTTGTGAATGTAATGGTTCACGTGCTTAAAGAAAGATTTTGTTCCATCATTGTTTCAAACATGGACTCTTAATGAGAAGATGTTTAGAATGCAAGTCCAAGAAGGCATTTGTCACATCCCTGGATTGAGCTGGATACACTTTATCCTATGCACATGAAGTAATTGGTGTGCTGTAAAAGCTCTAAGAAGTATTTTTGAAGATTGTTAGAAAAAAATATTATGCATTATCTCCATAATGCCAGGAAAAAGAATCAATTTTTCAAGTCATAATTGTTGCAAGTAAATGTTCAGATTTATTAGACTATATGATTGTGCACGCATTGAATTATGTCTGATTTATTAGGCTGTATGATTTTGCATATATGCAATTAATTATGTCCTTCTGTTACAGTATTTACATATTTTGATGTTACAGAATTAACATCAAAAAGAATCGATTTCAGATAACAATTAGTGGCCTGAAAGCTGAGAGTAAGTGTTTACCATTAAAATAACAAAGACCTACATATGCAAATCCATTGTCCATCAGCTTCCATTGTCCATCAACTTACAATGATTATATTCTTTTATTAGCTATCCCCCTACAACACTCGAGTCCAGTTCTGAAAGGTGTAGTAATCAGTCATTGTAAATAGAGGCATGGGTATCTTCCGTTTCAGGTTTTGTGATCTTCGTGAATGTTATTGTTAGAAATTGATCGAGTTTTCTAGAAACTTTGATCATCTTAAATGTGACAGCAATTATTTTTAATAAAGAAATTAAGATAATATTTACGTTTTTAATCTTTGTTTTGTAGTTTGTCCAGTTAGACATTTTACCAGGTCTTCATTGTCTTTATATGAAATCAAGATTTCATTTTGAAACTTTTATAATTTAGAGTTTTCTTGTACAGAATTGTGTAAAAATAACTGAATTTATTTTGAAGGATGACTGTTCTGTTTGATGAATGAAGATCACTATGACTTTAATGTTATTCTCCTGTTTGCGATAGTTCAGGTTTAAAATATTTATTTAATAATTTAATATTAATTTATTGAGGAAAACGTGGTTCAATATTTACTACACCTTTGTGCCAAATACAAGTGATTTAACCTACTTTTATGCCACAGTGGCTACATTAAATTTCATATTGCCAATTTCTCCCAGCCCATAGTTATATTTATGAAACTTTATGTTTGTGCATCCTGTGGGGTTCTACCAGGGCCGTCGCAAGTTTGCGCTGAAAGAAACGGCGCCCTGGGCAAGCATTGCCTTCTACGCCCCTAAACTCCGCAAAATGGTGCCCCCCAGGCTTGGCTCGTTTCGCCCACCCCTTACGACAGCCCTGGGTTCTACATCTTTGTACCAAACAAGGGTCACTGTGACTTTAAACAAACAAGTGATTATATTTAGTGTATTGTTCAATATTAGCATTGATCACACTGTCATAAAAAAAAATTTTTTTGTGCATCCTCATTGTGACCTACTTTGCACACACCCATGATTATGTTTAGTGTGTTGTTAGATCACCTAGCCATAAGGCCAAGTGAGTTTACAGTGTGGTCCTTTTCTGTCATACATCATCTCTTCACAATTGCTATTTACAGCTTCTAAAAAAACACTCTACAGAATTTGAGCAAATTTGAAAAAAAAGCATCCTGGTATGAGGCCCTATGAAATTTGTTCAAATGATGCTGATGCTCCATGAAATATGGCCACCATTACTAAAAATAGAAAATCCTTTAAATTACTTTTTCTAACAAAAATGCTCAAACAAAATTTTGACAATTTTACAGAAAGCATTCTGGCATATTGAGCTTTTAAGTGTCTGTACAAAATGATGATCTGTCTTCAAATATGGCCACTGTTACTAAAAATGAAACACTCTAAATTAATTTTTCGCAAAACCTACTCCACAGAATTTGACCAAATTTTATATAAACATTCTGGCTTTAAGGGCTTTTAAGTTTGTACAATTGATGCCAATCTGGCATCAGATGTGGATGCTGTTACTAAAAATAGATAAACCTTTTATAACTTCTAAATAACTGCTTAACAGAATTTAATCAAATTTGATGGAAAGTGTCCAAGCTAGAAGACCTTTCAGATTTATATGAATGATGCTGTTCTGCCTCAAATATATCTCCAATTATTAAAAGTAAAAAAACATGTACACAACTTTATCACAAAAAATGCTGAACCGAATTTAACCGAATTTGGCCAACTTGGACATAAAGCATCCTGGCATAGGGGCCTTTCAATACTGGACAAATGATGCTGATGTGCAATCAAATATGGATGAAAATATATTTAAAAAAACAGAGAAACCTTGAAAAAAATTGTTTTCATAACATAATCAATTAACAGCATTGAAAGAATTTTGTCTGATAAGAAGGATTGTAATAATTTGCATGTGGAAAACCACAAAAGTGTTGTTTACAAAATATTTGCCTGGAAAGGCTGACTTAAATTCTTGATATCTGTTTATCACCTTGTGATCCAGTACAAGATTAATAATCCTCCTCTAATGGAAGTCTGCCCAAGAATTAACCATGTATTAGTTTTTTTTATCTTGCCCAGACCCTACTCTCTAGGTAAAGTTTCAAAAGATCCCAGGTAAAACATTAATTCAATTGATAAGGAACAGATCTGCAAAGTATAAACTTCTGTTTCATTAGTTTAAAATGACTTCGGACAAATAGCTGCTAAGATAATAAGTAGAAAAGTTGTAATTTAAGTGTGAAAATAGTAACTTTATTTTAATATGGTAGTGTAATATTTCTACAAATGCTTCCATGTATCAAGTTCATGACCACAGGATAAAAAAGTCCCAAAAATACATTTAAGTTCAAACTTGCCTCAAAACTTTAACTATATACATGTTTATTACCTCTACCAGACCCCTATCCCTCTGCAAACTTGCAAGAGATTCCCTGTAAAAATGCTGAATTTAATTATCATGTAACAACCCTAAAAAGAATAAACATTATGACTTTGTGATGTGATGAAAAAAGGACATACAGGTATGAATAAGAACGTTACCTAAAACTTTAACATGAAGCTACATCCCAGAGTGTATACTGTAGTATCATTTATTTTCGTGGGTCTCAATTTTCGTGGTTTTGTAAACAAAGTACATTTTTGTGGGTACTTAAATTCGTGGTTTTGCATGTCAAAGTTTGCATATTTGTAGGTATTTAATTTTGGGGATTAACCTGTACAAATACCCCAAATAAAGAATACAAAAGAACAAAACCATGCAAACAACAAACGGCGGTTGCTTCAATGGTTAAAACAATACTACCACCTGTTTATGAGCACAAATCAAACACCTATCATGATCAATCACATATACTCAACATCAAAGGGAACTGACACAGCTAACAACACTCAGTTAATCGGTTATTAAAGTACATGTGTACTGTATGATCTCTTCCTTAAAGCACTGTCCTTAAAACTGCACCATGGCATTAGCACAGTGGTTTAAGAGTGGTAAAATTCAACTTAGATCCCCATTGTTTCGTATAATGTCATCATTCCACACGTGACCAGCTGCCTCTTACTCGATGCAATTTGCAAGCAGTGTCAACATTTGATGTGTTCCAAGCCCATCAAAGTGCAAAGATGCTAACTAAAGTGAAAAACAATGAAACCACTCTTTTGTTTGAGCCTTCCACATGTACAAATGAACTTCAACCACTAGACTTTGCTTAAAACTTTATCAACGATGCTGATTCATGCTGAATAGATACTTGTGACTCGTGCAAATGTGTGAAAGATCGAACCTAATTATCCATGGATTTCAGAATGCTGTACTTGTTTACTTCAACAATTCCAGGATTATTTACCTGACAAACATTTGTGTGTACCAGCAGACTTGTATGACATGATGTTGATTCAGTGATTTTGTCCACAAATCAGTAAAGTATGAGCTTCAATACTCCGCAGGAATTAATGTATGTACCTAGTGTTTTATTAGTAATTGTGCTTCAAGCAATAGTTCTAACATTTTACAGCCTTGTTCTTCACTGGGATTAAGCATGCATTGATAAAATGAGACACGCTTTCAAGAGGATTTAAATATTTTGACAACAGTTTGACTTGAATGACGACTCGATTTGAACAAGTATTAAATCTAATTTTCATATACTAGTACATGTAGCATGTATTATTATTTCTTTTAATTTTCAGTAATACTAGTGTTTGAATACCTTATGCATTTTCTCATTTCTCTCTATCCTTATGTCACAACATATCGATTTAAGGCAGCGAGTGGAAATTACAGCTACCGGATACCGTATAGATATGTGTGCGTTGAAACAATATAAAATGCATTATAATTCTTTTTTTTAAAAAGGTTTAAATAAAATAAACACATGTAAAAGCTAATTTTTATTACCAGATTACAGAAATTACATTGATTTATCAAATAGCTTTGTTGATCTCTAAGAATGAAGCACAGTAAGAAAATGGATGGAGGGGTGCTTTTTTATCATATGTGGCTAATTTTTCGTTGGGTCTTCAAATTGTTGGTTCAAGGCAACAACGAAATCCACGAAAATTGGTACCCCTTGAAAATTAGTGATACTACAGTACATTTTAAAACCCTAAACTTCCTACCACCCAGGATAAAAAGTGAAGGAGACGTGAACAACAACTTGCCTCCAATCTTTAACCATGGTGTGACACTGATGCAGGGGTGACTACATTCCATCTTCTTATTCTCTTCAAGTAGTTGATCTCAAATTAAATCCAAATGATTTACTTTCCCTGCTTGTCATTTTAGCTAGGGAGGAAACAGTTTTTTTCTCAGCATTTGCATGCAGGCAAGCACTGTTGTCTTGTGACTGCTTCATTTTATGACCTCTAGCTCCTACAATAGCTGAAGGTTGCTAGTAAGGCCACCAAGTATTCTCGTGTGCCAAAAAGAGGCATCTAAAGATTACACACACACCGAACCTTTTAAAGTAATAAAATTAAGTTTGGAAAATGTATTTTGAGATTATGGGGGTTTCATTGTTTTTGTTGAAGATGCTGACCTTGGTGTTGTCTGAGGAGCAAGAGCATTCTAAGAATAATTTGGGGTGGAGGAGGGTAACTAATTTTAATTCTGTAATACATTACTGCTATTATTATGTTGCTGACTTGGGTAGTTGATGCCTTGACAACTTGTTTGGCTGACACAATTGAGTCTCATATTCTGGTGTGACATTGTTTGAAAGTAAAACGACAAGAAAGTGGAGTGAGAATGCCAGAATGCAGCTTTCCTGACATCACTGAAAGAAGAATGGTTAAGAAAGGCCCAAGATACAGCAATAGCCCTGACCTCATGGGCTTTGATTCTCATGAAAGAAAGATCTCTTTCTGTGAGACTGATAAGCTCTATTGATAGTCTGAACAATGCAGCTCATGATGGTGGCTACCAAATTATCAGAGATTATGAGATGGAAAAAAAAAGATAGTTTTTACCCTTTTTTTTCTCTTTTTATTGGGACAGAAACATAAAGCTCTGCCTGGACAAAGGAGTCTATCTTGATCATCCTCAGCACAGATACGACTGAGACGGGACATTTCAATAGGAGCAGCAGCAACTGAAAGTAGCAGATTCTTGGCCAGAAACCCAGGTTCGCAAAGGAGAAAGATCAAATCACAGTTACCACTGAACCATAAACAACCCTTTTCTACCCGACAAGGCATTGATTTCACTACTCCTCACCGACACTGGTGAGAGAAGGAAGACTTTTAAGGGTACGGTTCCCAAAGGAAGCTTCACTTGAAGGTTCATAAGGAGATTTAGATAATGACAAAAGAACACATGAAAGGTTCCACTAGGCATTAAAGAGCAAGAGACTGGTTTCTGGAACTCAAAGTACCTGATCAGTTCTGAAAAAAAAGGCTCTGACCATGTAGTGGAACTAATTAGGAAATGAAAAGTATTAGAAATGGCTGCTTTATAGCCATTAATGCTGGATACTGAGCAGTTTTTTTCCTGAGAGAGAAAAGTAGGGGGGGGGGAGGGGGAAGATAGGATCGGTGCATTTCCTACTGCACCAATTACAGAAAATTCTCCACTTGCGCTGTAAATCCTGGAAGTCAACTGCCTTGTAGCCAGAGTGCTGCATTTGGCAACTTTAATGAAAAACTGGTTGTGGCAGATAGATTGTTTGATCTAAGCTAGGTATAAAGGTGGAGAATTTGTTGGATGTTGTGCCAGAGGGATCCTCTGAGCTGTAATAGCAGGTCCATCCTCAATGGTAATTCCCTGTGGGGTGTCGACCAACAGGTCGAGGAGATTGTAAAACAATGATTGTTTGGACCACTTGTGAGCTATCAGCCGTGACTTTGAGGCCCTGAGTCTCTTAAGTACCTATGGGATTGTTCTGAAAGGTAGAAGTAGGGGGGAATCCCACCTCAGACTCGGGCGTCCACCGTCCATACCCTGTGGTCTGGAACTGAAGAGACATAAAGAGGGAGCTTATTGTTAAACTATGTTGTGAACAAAACTGGCATTGGCTTTCCCCACAGATTAAAAAAACTAGTGCAGAGACCATTCTATGTGCACTGCCAATCACATGTTGATATGACCATCCATTAAGGAAGAGTAGCAATGACAAGATTTTCAAAATGGTCACTGTGGTGGTCATATTGGATGAGTGAGCACCACCATTTTCATCTAGGAGCAACTAGACCATGGGATGAATGTGTGTGTAAAGTTTCATGGTAATCCTCTAAGTAGTTCAGAAGGAGTAGCAATAATAAACTTGTGCTAACGGACGGATGGACGACAGACAACAGACCATCCCGTAAGATCTTCTGGTCTAGGACCAGTAGAGCTAACAAAAAAAGATATGCTTGACAGTAAATATGCCAAAAGACTACTTAGATGCTGAAAACATTGAGCACCCAAGAGATACTGGAGAACTACATGAAGTCCAAGGAAAAAAAGGGCTACCAAGTGAAAAGAAATAACTAAGGAACCAGACTGGGATCATGTTTTCTTTGTTCTTGGCCTCCAATTACTAACTGGAGAGGAGAATATTCAACTTGGACTTTAGACTTCTAGGAAAAGGTATAGCAACTGCTATTAAATAGTTGATTTACAACTGCCATGCACTGGAGTGAAAAATGTAGGCACTGCAAATTTAAATAAGTTTTTTGGGGTAGCACTGCTTAGGATGTGTACATAGATCATGTTCTATAACTATACAGATAACAGTGACCACAAAATAGATCGGGACAAAAGAAAAAAAAAGACAGTCTCTGGTGCATAATATATAGGCTATAGTGCTTAAAATTAGGTTTGGTAGGCTGTTTTTTCATCAGGAATGCATGCACCCATCAAGTTTCATAACTCGATAGGCAACAGTGACCAAAAAATAAAGTCGAATCCAGAAACTTCAAATTGTCACTAGGATATGGCATAAACTTAATGTAGTCAAAAACGTATATTGGCGATCCAAATTCAATTTGGTATGGTAGTACTCCTCAGGATGCATGCACATATATTGTTTCATGACTATACCTACAAGCAACACTATTCAAGAAATGGGGCTTAAGGCAAAAATGTAAATTTGCCACCCGAGTGAAGAAAAGCAGGTATGTACATGGCTGTACAGTAAATTGTATCTAAGAATTGATAATAAACATAGGAAATGACAGAACTGACACATTTTTCACATTGTTTTTATGGCAACTTGAAAAATATTCAAAATGGAAAATTCTTACAAGCACAAGTCACCTCTACACCACTGATGCTCTGGAAATGAAAATGTTTAAGTTTTGGCATAGTTTCTATAGCAATATGAAAATGATTCAAAATGGAAATTCTAAGTACCAAACGACATCTCTACATCATTTGGTTAAAACATATACCAAGTTTCACTTAAACATCTTGAACAATTTTCGAGTTTTACTCCATAAACAAAAATGTTTCCAGAAGGATGGAATGACAGATGGACAGACACAGTGATTGCTACCCCCCCCCTCTCTGCAATATACACTGGGGGAATAATTCTGTGTGAACTGTGATACCTATCAGGCAAATTTTTCTTGAACTCTCAATTATATTAAAAACTATTCCAGGCAACCATGTCAACATTCAACTTTTAACATTTTGTGATACATGTCCACAAAGTGACAGAAAGCTTAAGTAAAAAAAAAGAAAATCAAAACGTCCATTAGATGAATTTCATCAAGAAAATAAGACTTGTTACAAAGTAAAATCTACTATTCTTTCAATTTTTTTTAAAAAAATGAAATGTGAAAGGTTTTTAGAACCAGTATGCAACAAGCTGTGATTTTTCCAAACAAATTGACTAGCTTATATATACTTTATGTGGGCTTTTAATTAAGTGCTGAGTCACTGTTACAACTACTTTTATGTAAAAAAAAAATCTTTTAAAATCTAGTAAGAGACTTCAGTCTCAATTTTATGTCATAACTTGCACATAATAATGCAACAATTGCAAAGTATTCAAAAATTTTAAAGCAACAAACACCTTTTCATTAAAATACCATCCTTTATTTAAAGCACTTTTCCATGATAAAGACACACAATGACACATTATTTACTTAAAAGGACACAGTTCACACACACTTGTACTTTATTTACTTAAATTAGGCACATTCAGCCTACTGAAATAAATAGGTCTTCAACATTTTTAAGCCTCAAACCTTACAGATATTATACAAACTATTATTCAAATATTAAGAAGTTTACTTCAAAATAGCACATTTATAAAACATAAG
The DNA here is from genome assembly GCA_029931535.1 of Margaritifera margaritifera. Classification (NCBI taxonomy): domain Eukaryota; kingdom Metazoa; phylum Mollusca; class Bivalvia; order Unionida; family Margaritiferidae; genus Margaritifera; species Margaritifera margaritifera. The sequence continues at coordinate 3,661,786 of JAQPZY010001580.1, forward strand.
ACAGTGTAGACTTACTACAAATCAGGCATTTACACAGAGAAAATGGAAAACATTTTTAAAGACCCTGGAAAAATACATTTTTACCTGTCAGACAATGAAAGATTTTGTTAATGCCACCATATATAGTATAAAACCTATGAAGGCCTTAAAAACTGCTCACTGGTCAGTATTACCCTCTGTTGCTGTTTTTTCTCTTTTTGACAACACCTGAAGTAACAAATTTGGCCTTAATATATAACTAAAAATGAATACTTTTTCATGAGCATAAAATTCATAAAAAGTAGTGAGGAAAATGACTTTTCAAAATAATTTTTTGCTAGTATATATGTTGATGAAAGATATCGTGCAGTTGATCATTATTTCACGAAAATTCTTTCTTGCAAATATTTGCTTTTAATATTTTTAAAACTTTAATAACACTAAGATATTGCTGGGATCATAAATGGTTTGAGTTTGGTCCTATGGTTCAAAGTCTTTCCCAAGCACTCTGGCCAGCCATGTGCTATTTTTTATGATAAACCACTAGATTTGTGTTTGTACTACACAATATGCTCCACTGCAGACCAAAGAGACCTAAGTGCAAAGAGTTCAAAAACTTTTAAAAATCTGTAAATTCTTATCAGGTTATCTACATATGCAGACAAACTTGCCTACCAAATTTCATTTGTCTACCTCAAGTCATTTTTCCTAACTGTGATAACAAGTTTCTTGCAAAAAAAAAGGTGAAAGTCCAATAAGTTCAAAAGTGTCTAAAAAACTGAAAAACTGCTTACAGGGTAGAGGAAATCTAGTGAAATATTCCTGCCAAATTTCATTTGTGTACACTTAGTGGTTTATGTGCAATCATGCTACTCAAGACGAACAGATGGACAGTATCAAATTAAGATGTGTCAGCTGCAAGCATTGGGGGGATAGAAATACTTAAAAAATAAGTTTTTATTTGTGGAAAAACCTGTTTTCATACAACACATGAAATTCTGATGTTTGTGTACACCTGATATCACAAAATTGCATACATCAAACAAGCTGCATCCAGCCTGATCATGTCGGAATATACTGTACATGTATTTGTAAGAATTTATATTACTCTCTCCAATCAGTAGGTAGCAGATAAAAATTACAAAATCCAAAATAATGATAACAAAATTTAGGTTTTGGTTTCGGCTTCTGCCTTTGCTACAGTCTCAGCTTTATGATCTTCTCTGAGCTTTTCAGCTCTTTCCCTGGCCATTTTGGGGATGGTTCTACCCTCAGCCAACATCTGTTTTCCACTCCAGGCCATGTAGACACATCCAACGACTGTGATGATAATCATCCATATACTGACACGAATCCGGAACCAATCTCTGGACTTCAGCAGCTTTGATGTGCTAGAAAAGAAATAATAACAGTTGAGCCTGCCTTAATGGTCACCTGTATTCTAGAATCCTCTTTCTTACAAAACCCATTTTTCTGAACGGCCCAGAAACCAATTACCTGAATCAACGAAGGGCTGTTAAAGAACCAACTGTTTTTTTGGAGGTTATTTTTCTGACTTCAAAGACAGGCTTGACTGTAAATAACAATATTCAAAACTATAGTATTCACTTACCCTCCCGTTTGTTTGTACTGCCCTATCGATTTTTAAAATGAAAAGCATCAAGGATATAAACAGTGTTTGGGACCCCCTGGCGACAATCAGGTTAGAAATTATAAATTGATGAATGAAATGACTAAGTTTTGTGCAATTTTTATATTCTTGAATACTATAAAACAAAACAATAAAGTTGCAAATCCAGATGTCACCTCTAACTTAAGGACACGCGTTTAACTAGCATAATTTAGGAAAAAATAAAAGCCTGGAAGAAGGGGGGTTGACTTATCCATGGGACAAGGTCTAAACTTAAAATTTTTAAAGTTTTCTTGTTGACTACCCATATATATTAGAGGAGACTGGGTGGATAGATAGATAGATCGGAATAATAAAGACAAAACCAGTGTAAAATACAATTAGGTATATTATCGAGTGGAATATGTCACAAATAAATTGATAACTTACATTTTGTTCTTCATCATGTCATAAAAATCCATAGAAATATATAATGATTGGCATTTTAAATCTGTTTGATATGATAAATCCATGAATTCTATCATAGGTTATATACCAGCATAAAAATAGTAGCCCAGAATGATCCGATTCAAAATATCCCATAATATGTTAATTCCACACGTCTCACAAATAAACAATGAAAGTCAAGTCAACACTTTTGTGATTCACAGTATTCTATAAAGGTCACTGTCTAATGTCATCTGGTAAAAAGCCCAAGAATTCATCCGCATCGTATGAGTGACCAATTATAGTACTGAAATCCTCGATCGTCATCTAGTCATCGTAAATATTGTCTGACTCCAATTCCTCGTCTTTACTGTCATGTGGGTGCTTACGTGGAGATTGAGCTTGGACTCTATAAATGATACTTTGATCATACAGTCTGTGAAATCTATTAAAGGATGCAACTGAACAGGTGTCAATTGTGCGGCAAGATCACAGGGAGTTCAAATAACCACCCTCTGTTACTTGGCACTGAACAAGTATCAAATACGCGGCTCGATCAAAGGGTTGTAATGTGAGAAAACAAAGAGGGTGCTAAGGAATTAAGGTCAAACATGTATATGTAAGATGTGTAGGACTCTACTTGGCACTGAACAAGTATCAAATTAACAAGGTATAAATCATAAACCAGAAAACCGGAGAGAGATAGTGCTGATGTAGGGAAAGAAGATATTTGATATTTGATAAATTTATTTAAAGTGACAACAGTCATACCTTTGCACAGATGGTCATGCAGGGACTATGGAAGTAGCTAAGATCGATGCTATTAGTAAAAGTAAAAATTACATTATCAGCGACTGTTAACATGGGTTCAGTAAGATGAATATCATCAAAACTGACATCAGGAATAAACTCGTCATCTCAAACTGCATTCAGCAAGTGGGCACCCGTAAAATCACGATGCATACTCATGTGACATTCGATTTTATTATTTTTATGAACAACATTTTAGTAGTGCAAAACATTATAAATAAGCAATTGAAACAGTCATGTAATGATTTATTCCGTAATATTGTGGTATTGTATTGTTTGTTGTCAATAAAATAATAAATACCCCATCTTTTTCAATTTTCATTGCCTACTACATTAATAGACATGGAAAAATACTGACTCCTTGCTTGGCGACATTTTTTGAAAATTGGCGACACAATATTGAGGAGGGCAAATTTTTGGGCAACAACTTTTTTAAAGCAAGCATTATCCCTGATTAGGAATAACTGATCCTTGCATTCCCATTTCAAAAGCATCATGACTGTATAGCAATTGATCTATTCTATATGGATAATGACTTACTTAAATTAACACAGTTTAACATTTTTAACTTGTAGTATTTTTGTCACAAATGTAAACAAAATGTGAATAATTTGCAATATTTTAGGTTATGCCAATGGCAGTTTAATTTTTAACAAGAGCTACCTGCATCCAAAATCTCCATGTTTTTTATTATATACCTTTACCACCTGATCCAGGACACTCCACACCCTTGCAGACAATTACTCAGGGGAAGTAAGGCAAATTCCATTTTTAGGTCCCTTTACTATGACTACATTAATAAAGTTTGATAACAAAAATATTTTTAAATGTCTGTGTAATTTCAATTTTTGTATTTTTGATCTCTGACCCTCTTAAAGTGATCCCAGGTGAGGGACCCATAATTATGGTCCTATCTCAGGTGGTCACCATATATACAACCCGACAGATGAAGATACCAGAATATCCCCTACTAAAATGGGGGGAATACAGTATAATAGAAATAAAGCAGGACCTGTCTTGAAAGATCACATTTTTCGTGCAATGTATGGATAAACTCTTTCATATAATGTTATGACCCATAATTAAGACTACCTGTTTTGAGTGAGGGGTTAATTTCATTTAAAATACCAAGGAATATCCCATTGAATTATTGTTACAATGAAGATTATGATTACTGGTGTTTATTATAAGTCAGTGTTTTACGGTTTTTTTTAAAGTGAGTGAACTTACAGCAAGGTACTGTAAGTATGAAATTAATTTATTATCCAACTAGCATTTTAACTTGATACTGCAGATTTCTGTTAATATGCTTCATATAAGCATGTGATTTCATTAAAAACTGCAAATGACAATTCCTTCAAGTATGCTCTCTTGGAGTCTCTCCCCCACATTTTATTGGTGAAAATGCATAATTTTTACCTGGTCTTGAAATTAGCAGTAGTCCGCTAGCCCAAGGCTACTAAATTTCTTGTCAGACTAGTTTTCACAATTTCAGTAGTCTGATGGCTAGTATAGTTTCAGTTGTTGCCAGTCAGCATTTGTGGGAAGGACTAGTGAAGATTCAGCAGGACTAGTAAATTTCTCTATCTATTAGCCCTTCTAGCTACAAAGAAATTTATTTGAAATTCTAAGCCTTTTTACATGTCAGAATCAATAAGCAATGACATGAAATACTGAGGCATATTATCCAAGACTTACCTTATCATTTCTGGCACTTCCTGCACATTTTTGTAGAACCCAGACCAGACTAGAACTCTCTTGTCAAAATCTGAAGGCCTGTGATCACCCTCAGCCCCTGAAAAAGATAACAGCTGTGGTATTAAGTTTGTCCTAAAATAACATGTTGATTTCTCCTGGTACTGTCTATTAAAGAAACCATCTAGGGAAGTCAGCTCAATAAAGAACAGCTTACCAGTAGGTAGCAGAGTACTGACCTGGACTTAAGAAGGTTTCTTAGAGAGGTTCTTAGTTCTGACCTCCAGATCCAGACTGATTGGGTATATTACTCCTAACTCCTACTCTCACACCCACCATGACAATATGTTTGACTGCTGGACCCTGAAGAAGGAATGTGTTTCATGGGGTCTGTGAGCAAATAATGGATACACAGGGGCATGTGTCTGAAAAGCAAGGAAGAAGTTGACTTGAGCAGCTCAACTGGTCAACTATTCAGCAATGGACTGGTTTCTTCTTCCATTCCTTATCAAGTCAATGCATTTTTTCTCTTCTGTGACATCCAGTTTCATCCAGTCTTATAAAATATGAAGCTGCATGTAATTTCTATGTGGTGTTTTTTTTTTTCCTTTTTCTATTACTTATGCAGTAGAGAGCAGAAACAATATTGAAAATTTACCATATACTCGTGTATAAGCCGGGTCCAAATGCAATCAACATAGACCCTGATCTGCCGTTGCATAATGTGCTGGCAGATCAGGCTCTATGTTGATTAGTCCTTACAAACTGCATAGACCTAGATCTGTCAGTGCATTATGCGACGACAGATCTGGGTCTATGCAGTTTGCATCAGATTATATGCTAGTATATACGGTAGTTGCCGTTCATTTTTTTATGCACTGCCAGATACTATCCATGACCAATGATCACTTCACTTGCCCTAAATGATCAATACATAAAAGGACCGATGGTTCAGCTGGTAAATTTTAAAATAAACTAACATAAGAATCAAGAAGTGGTCTGCTAGCACTTGTGAGACACTAATTATAAGAAATAAATTGGTTGCAAAAGGTGTACCGGTAATATAAATCAATCAAATTGTATAGTTTTATTGTGTACAAGACATCTGCTTGAATAGTGTATAAGCATAAAATAAACACGAGTCATCTAGAAATGACATATCCCCCTGGTCCTGTGCTTATGCCCTATAATGAAAGTACCTTTATATGTTCCAGCACTTCCAATGTTTCACTATAGCTTATGTCATTGACTTGTGTCTGTTGTCCATTAGCAGTTTTTTGTTATTGCTGCTCCTCCTAAGCTACTCGGAAGAAAGTCATGAAACTTGACATAGTTTATTCCTGAGGTCAACTTGATCCTAAATGAAAATAGTGCTCCTTCAACATCCAATATATCCACAATGGCAGCCATCTAGAAAATGTTGTTATACTTTCCTGAGTGGATAGTCATGTCGACATGGGATTTTCACTTAAGACTTATGACTTGTTGATGGTCCTAAATTAAAATGGTGCCAATATGACATTCAACATGGCGAACAGGGTGGCCATTTTGAAAATCTTTGTTATTGTTACTTCTTCTGAATATAAAGAGCATCCTTAGGCAAGACACGAGAACAAAGTTCATGACCCAAGTACAATGCTCTTGTGGTTCTTCTCACCCTAATGCCAAGAACCTTGTTCAAGAACCTCTTTCTTGGGTTGAGAACCCACACCACCTCTGAAGTGGGAGTAGACAAGAATAAAGAAAGTGGAACATGCCGAGTGTTGATCTGCCATGTTTTTTGTTCCAAGATCAACTCAAGTTGTTAGGACGAGGACACTCAGGAATGTTGGATCTACTCAAATAATTGTAATTGTGTGTTTGATCATTAAATTATCAAAACATTCAAAATGTAAGTCTAATTTGTAAATAAACACATGTAGGATGATAAGATCTGCCCAACTAATTGTAATTGTCAATTGTGTGTTTGAAATTTGAACATGATTACAAACTGTTAAACACAAAGCATCCTATCCTAAATAAAAAATATGCATTGAAAATGGAGTATTTAGATGTAGTGATTTCAAATATGTTTAAACTTAATTGTAGTGATTGTCCTAATCTTGCTTTTAATTACTTTAAAATATATTATTATAAACTATGTATATATTTTGCAAATAAATTGAAAACCTAACTCTATTTTTGTATTCACTATATAATCATATACTATAGCCTGATAAATATCATTAAAATAAAAAAAGTCCGATTTAAATTTTAAAAAATCTTATTTCAATTTTTTTTTAAATCCGATTTTTATTTTATATATATAAAAATATATATAAAAATAAAAATAAATATATATATATTTATATATATATATATATATATATATATATATATATATATATATATATATATGTATGTATTAAAAATCATTATTTTTTTCAACCTTGGTTTTTACCAGCAACCCCATGCAAACCTGAAGCCTAGCTAACCTGATATGAATGATAACATCAACCTCCCTTGGAACGTGACGTCTTCCCACAGGTGGCTTATGCAAGCTTAATGTTGAAGAACATGAAGCTTGCGTCAGCCACCTCTGTGTCTGACAAGTTTTAAAACACATATCTGCTCTTTCGTGTTAACGTGATTTACTTTAATACGATACAAATCCTTTCTTTTCCAAAATATATGAGTGAGAGGATTACTGATTTAAAACCCACCCGCTTCTTGTTCTTTTTGTTTTATATATGTATATATATAAAATATTATTTTTTCAATCCATTTATGAAATTTAGACATACAATAACGGAGAGTCACCATGCAAGCAAAATACCTGATGCATACTGTTTTACATCTACCGATCTGAAGGCTGATTCTGAAGCAGGATTGACACATGGTGGAACAACCTTAATCGTATTGTTTCCATTCAAGGTAAACAAGTTTGATCTTTTAGCGAGTTGTAAAACTCTGCTTCTAAATATTCTATTCATCGCTGACACCTAGTAATACTAGTACTCCTTCCTTCCTTATTCGAGCCTAAGCTGTTGTCCTTCAGCGCTTAAGAGTCTTATCATTCGGAATATCTTCACCTATCTTACTCTTAAAAAAACCTGAGGCATGCTCGGTTGGGAATTATTACACTAGAAATATGTAGAATCTCAATATAATAACAGAATTTGATTCTGATACTGTGCAGACTGTTCTGAGCGAGGATGTGGTGTCGTGAGAATCAAGACTGCGTCAGGCGTGTACAAATGCAGCATGTGGAATATATTTTTTCAGAAGCATGGAGACTTTAAAGAAGCATTCATGTACTGACCCTATTTGTAAGTCAGTTAAAAAATTGCATTTTTCACATTGTGTCATGCCAAATATGGAGAATAATTTGCATCTAATGGCATGCTCTTTTGGAAATCAGCACAGTCGGAATATGTAGAATCCCAATCAAATAACACAAAATTCGAATATGGCACAGTGCGGACTAGATTGGAACGAAAAGTAGGAAAATATGGAACAGGTCCAACTTTTATCAGCACTGATCAATCGAGCATGCCTATAAAAAAAAAATAAAAAAAATAACGACGTAAAATGTAGTCCTAGTTCATTTGTAGAGTATGTTTGTTTTTCCTCTCTCGTTTTGGTTGTGATACTTGAGCTGGATTTAAGCATTCTTGGTATTGATTTTTTATTGTTTAGAATATGAGCATATATGGTGTGGCTGTGTGTGTATTTTGGCGACAGTGCACAGTGAGTAATGAGGCATTGATGCGTGCCCGGATATAAAATCTGTGACCCATTGCACTTTGATTTATTTATAGTTCAGCTTCTCAAAAAAATTACTAACTTCACCGTGAGTTAATCTTTGAAGATACGTTAGATTAACATTGATTTTATAAACAAATGTATTTTTCTAATAAACGTTCTGACGGTCACGATAAGATCATTCTTGTTGAAGGTTCAAAAATTGTAAACAATACCTAGGGAAATATGTGAAATCTTCAACCATTTTTTAAAAAATATGTAAATGTGGCATTAGACATTGACAACGATATTTCTTTCGACCCTTTAACTCATCAAAGTATTAAGGACAACAGTAACATAGATACAAATTAAAAAAAAAATAAATTAAGCAGGTTAACCATGAAGAAACGTATACAATTATAAGACGTTTCAATTCGAAAAACGCTACGGGGGGGGGGGGGGGTAAAATTTCAGATAAACTGTTAAAAGCTGGGGCACCAATCCTTGTTGGCCATATTACAGATCTAATTAACAAAACTTTACAGTCAAATATTTTTCCTGATCGCCCGAAAGAAGCTCAAGTAGTTTCGATTTTCAAAAAGAACAATCCTCTTGATAAAAGTAACTATAGACCTGTCAGCATTCTACCCATCATATCCAAACTGTGTGAGAAATCTATTGAGACCCAGTTTGCATCATTTTTTGAGAATATTTTTAACATATATTTGGGTGCTTTTTATAAATGTCATGGATGCCAGACCACTCTGGTACGTTTACATGAAGACTGGAAGAAGACTCTTGACGACAACAAATATGTAGCTGCAGTTCTGATAGATTTATCTAAGGCTTTTGTCTGTCTCCGTCTCGATATTCTCATTTACAAGCATAGGGCTTATGGTATGTCAGATGACTCAGTAGGTCTCTTACTGAACTGTCAAATCAAAAGCAGCAAATTAAGATGCAGTGTGTCTTGAGTAGCTTGACTGAAATTCAAACAGGGGTTCCTCAGGGGTCAATCATCAGACCTAAACGCATTAATGTTTTTATCAATGATTATTTTATTAATTATGGCTCTTTATATAATTATGGTTTTAGAGACTTGTAAAATTTTGAATAAGTGTGCTCCCAAATGTTTGGATGACTTGATATGTTTTGAACACAGCAAATGTAATTTTAGATATTAAAATATGTTTTAGATGTCTCAAGAAATGAAAACCTCAACATGTGGCAAAATATCTTTTAGATGTGCAGCTGCCATTCTATGGAATGAGTTACATGATCCCTTTAGAGACCAATCACATTTTAATTCATTTAGTTTTAGATCATTAATTTTATCCTGGAATGGTAAAGACTGTAAACGCAATATTTACATATAATACCCCTCCCCCCCCCCCCACAACTCTCCTGCCATGATGACGACAACTAAAATATGTTTCCGTTTTGTTGTACTGTCCTCGTCTTATGTACAATCAAGTGCCCTACTGTTAGTTCCTTTTTTAAGTAAGGCAAAATATGCATCTCAGCTTTTTAGTCCTAAATTGGTGCTTTTGCTTGTAATTTAATTTAAATTTCGAATTTAACCAATATATTAAGTTACTTATTTTATTTGTTTATATATATACTTTTTTTTTTGTTGTTGTTGCATCCTGCAGGTCCTAAACGGTGGTTTTGTAGTTACCTGAATACTAAATTCAATTGTAATTACTGTCTTTTTCATATGACTTGCTTGCTCATTTTTTTTTAAAGTTATGTACTATGTGTTTTGTCCCATTGTATCTATGTATTACTAGCGTGCTATGTTGTTATGTCTTGCAAGTCATGTTTTATGTCATGTCGGTAAAAAGTTCATTAGAGCTTATGTTGAATTGTTGTTTTAAATCACGCCGACTATAAATAAATCTTATCTTATCTTATCTTAGGGACTACTGTATATAGGGAAAATAATTGTGATCTGAGTCACATACGACAGAGACCAGTTTCCAAAAAGACTCCGAGGTCTTTGTCTCGTTCAACTAGACTCCTGCGTGATACCGTGAGATTTCCGCCTACGAGGGACCCCATCTTCGCTAGGTAAGGGTCGGCGATCCACTTCGACTAATGCGGAACGAAGTGTTAAGATTACGCTTGTCTGCGAGGACCCTCATATGGCTGAAGTAACGTGTGAGGTTTGGTTGAACAAGATAACCGAGGCTTTTCGGGTGGATGTGTGCCTGACGTCGTGGAGTGTTATGTTCAACAGCTATCATTTTATAAGAATCTGTTCTTCACCTCTAGCCGGATTTTCGTCCGCCAAAAACTTACAAATTCGGGAAGCATAACTACGGTTAACAATCAGAACATCGCTAGGCCGAAATTGTTCCGATTGTGACTTTATTTCCTTTCGCCGCCATATTGTGCCATGTTAACGAAAGTTCTGAATATCGAAGGTGGCCTTTACAGTTTCGTATTTTGCATAGATTTTAAAGAAAAATAATTTTCCAGGTTTTCCTCACTGGTTATCTTGGCTATTTAAACAAGACCCTGTATATTTAGATATCGTTAAAATAACTTTTAATTCCCTTTATTTTGGTATATGATTGATGGGTGCAATTTGGGTTATAGAGTATACAGCTTAGCCTTACTTCAGATGTGCATCTATAAAAAGACTGATAGCTCCGCTTGGTCATTTTTACTTCCTGGTCTTGAAATATAAATATAAAAAAAACGAGCCGATAACTTTTTGTTACATTTAATATATTTTGTAACTCATTCATTGCACTTTCAGAATCTGGTATTGACTACTCTGGCAAAATTCGTTTTCCCTATTTTAATAACTGCTAAAAATAGTGTGCTTTGGACTAATTCAGGCTGATTTTTAGAGCACATGGGAGCAGCCATTTTGGTCAGCTGTGTGCTTAGATCATGTACAATTTCCACAAGTGCAATACGTAAAGAAATTTCAGCCACAGTACATGAAAATAGCATAGAGGTATGCCAACATTCTCTCCATTGTACATGTTGCAAATGCAAACAACTTCACCCTACACCTGTCCCTTTCTCAGAAGTACGTAATATCTAAATAGCGAAGAATTACATTCGAGATTTCTGTCTAGGCTTGACAGAAAAGGTCAAGGATATTCAGACTGTACAATTACCGCAGCCCAATCTGCGATTGCCTCTGAATCTCTTCGACTCTCATCGGAAAGAGAGGAGGAAGTTCCAAATGGAAATTACGTCACTGTGTCAAAACTGAAGTATTGATTCATTTGGGGGAGTCAAAAAAAAGGTAAAAATATATCTCAGCTTGAATATGTTTAATTGACATGTTATTTAGTCCACATACATTCAGGAAACAGACCGTAGGCTGCGTACTTCTTTGTTGTGCAATCATCTTGTTTCTGTTTGGTTGAACTATTTTTTAGAGTAACAGAATAGTTCCAAACAATTGGCACCATTACTTTGTTTCTTTTCATGACTTGCTAAGGTCAATCTAATATAGGTCTTGATTGTAATTTAAACTAAGTAAGATTCTTCATAAAAAATGTGTAACATGTGTTTTTTTCAAAACGCAAAATCGGCCATATTTCTTGTAGCACCTTCGTTATCAAATCTTCAGTTTCGGAGGTGTGTAGTTTTGCATGTTGTCAAGCTCCTCACTTCAGAGGTAAGTACAATCTTGCATGTAGTCCTCAATCCCATAATGCCTAAATGGAAGTGATCCCTTTTGAAAAACACCGGAACCTACGAAGTTTGGGAATCAGACTAATGGGAAAATCAATATGTCTACTTATGGTTGGCCAGAAAAGGCCAAGGTTGCTCCGATTGCCAATTCTATTAAACCAGGAAAAAACGAACCGCTGCATCCGTGGTACAACATTCCTCACAGTGGGTTACCTCTTAGAGGTTAAACCAGCATTACTTCAATGTTATTAGCTTTGGTTTTTTTGGTGGATGTATTTTTGGGTTTTTTTCATTCTTTACGTAGAAGAGTACTTCCTTTGTTGGACTGTCTTTCTCATATTTACACAAAATAGATATAATATAATATAATAAATGAATACTGTAGCCGTGACCCCCCTCCCCACCGTATTATGAATAAGAGTAGCCTATACACAGGGCCGTCGTAAGAGGCAGGCGATACGGGCGACCGCCCGGGGCGCCAAACCCAGTGGGGCGCCGTTTCGCGGATCCTGCGGTATTTTTTTCCGAATTTGGGGGGGGGGGGCGCAAATAGGTGACGCTCGCCCGGGGCGCCGTTTCGTCCAGCGGAAACTTACAACACCCCTGATTACACATACAGAATAGCTCATCTCCGATTGTGTGAAACCGGATTTTCTTCGCCTTTCTTTGCTGAATGCTAACTGCTGACCATGCGCAACACTGCATCTAGTGAGCTGAGGTGTTTCGTTTTATTGAAAGTAAAACTAAACCCGCCAACGGAAGCAGTGTAGATAGATACAACTTTGTCTTATTTATTTGTGTAACATATATTAAGAAATAGAGACAAACATTTTTATTTCCCTTTACATATATATAATTGATTAAATATTATGATTTTATCAATGAATGTTATAAATAATTATAAATAATCCATAATTAGCACTTTTCATATATGTATGACAGTATCCAAATGGTGAATCCATAGACGTTCCATTTCAGAATTAATATTGAATTATGCTCCTTTGTACAATTATTGTACCAAGTTTTTAAGATTGTAAACTTTTATAATATCAGATTATACAATTAAGAAGTTTGAAATTATTTTTAATTATTTTGATAAATAACTAGTTCAAAAGAAGCACCATAGAGGGAATGGTACATTTTTAAATTGTATAATACATTTGTATTGATATTTTTGTCTGTTTTTTTTTTTTTTTTTACAAATAATAAATAAAATTATAAGATAAAATTTCAGTTCCATTGTTACTGGTTAGGCAATTTTCATTATGTATACAGCCGTAGGAATCTGATTAAAATCAACGAAAGATCAGTGCGAACATCTGGGTCTATTATATTTAGTTGATGAACCATGACTTTTCAATATTTAGCAACCTTATTTTATTCAGTATTGAAATATGTTCAAATTGTGAAATCTGATGTTAGAACCAACATGCCCTACTCTCCAGTTACATTTTTCATACTTAAAAGACATGCTTATATTTCATTTTCTCCTTCTATTATTATTTATGCGTATGTACTGTTATGTATGATGTTTATATAATATTATAAATATTTTAGGAAATTATAAATTTTCTTGACTTTAATATTTGCTTAAACCTTAATGTTAGGTATAATGTTGAAATGTTTAGCTATTGTCCTTGAATTAGGTTGTTTACTTAGTATTTGAGTTCAAGGACGGTTTTGGTAAAATAGTTGTTTATTCCATTTGAAGTCAGGGTTGATTTTGTTTACAGATAAAACCAGAATTTTCTTTAAAGTTATGTGTTAAAAGTCACATACACCATATAATATTCTAGAACATTCTGTTATGTGACCTATCATTATATATATATATATATATATATATATATATATATATATATATATATATATATATATATACCATGTTTATTTGACAGTTTTTCAGTTTCGACCTTAACATCAGTCTTTAAAGAGCCATTACAATTTTGAAAAATCATTCCAAATTCAGAGAGAAGAATTATTTAAGATATTCATTGGATTATAAAAGTACTCATGGTCTTTTGGATTTTTGGATTTTGAATTGATGATTTTGGGAAATATGTGAACTTATTCAAAGATATTCTGGAGTAGTTCATTTTGGCATATCAGCAAATTAAAGACTACTGGCACATCAGGATATTAAAGACTATTGAAACATCAACACAGTCAAGGGTACAGTCATTCATTCGGAACATTCAATATTTAGGACTTGTGATTAGGACACTTAAGATTATTTGGATTTTAATTCACGTTACTGTAAGTGTCTTTTGAATTTTCACTTTGACTGTCAAGAAATAAATTGCTTGTTGATTTTTACTTGATTTGTTTGTTTCACTTTCTTTCTGTTACATTTTTCTTAGATCATAGAGTCGTAACAGTATATATATTAAGTTCTTCCATTCAGTTTTATTTCATCGCTGTGTTCCTTATGGAATATGTATATACTTACAAGGCAACCTGCGTTACCTATCCCTTCTGTAATTACGTTTTTCCTTTTATCATACTCTTAATTATGCACTTATAAAACTTGCTCGCATGTGCTACCAATATAAGTCTTTTCTTTCCTATGCAAAACACTTCAAATCACTTCATATAGAAAATAATGTGTTGAAATATACCCTTAAAAATAAACCATGCAACAAAAAAATATATGCAACAAACTAAATGCCGTCCTTTTCACACATTTCATGCATATTAACCTCAGTTACAACATTGTTACATGTCATTAATCTTGCGTCCCCTATTCTTGTGTTATAAAAGTGCTGGAGCTGCCAGGAACGTTCATCTAATGGTTTCTTACGGTCAAAGCCGAGATCTTTCCGATTGTTTCGTAGCGTGCAACGGAAAAGACAAAGGATATCCCGCTTTTGTTCCACTAGGCTGGTTCCTTGCCTGGTATCCTCCCCACATTCGTACCGTTATTTTTATTGGGGAGTGCGAATGGTGGGGGTATTCGAAGCAGGGAACCAGACTAGTAATCCATTTCTCTTATCTCTCAACTTCGAGGTCAATATTACGGATTATGTTTTTGTCTCGCAGGAATAACAGAGGACATTCCGATTGCATTTGTATTTTCGATTGGCTGCTTGTTGAGAACAGAGCTCACTATAGTCCAAAGATCCAATTATTATTCGGAGTACATGTGGGTTAGGAGTGACAGATTGAGAAGCTGTTATTAAATTTTAATTAGATGCAGTCATTTACCCTAACTACCATTCTAGTTGATATTTCAAGGAAGATATTTTGCAAGATTTCACTGTTTTGAGTTATTCCAACACGAGCATACATTAAGATAATTTTTGCAGCGAATGGATGAACTGCGTGTGACGAATTTAGAACCTATACTTAGAAAAACATAATTGAATTTGAAAGTGGAAAACTTGACGTTTCAGGTGGCAGAATACTTGGCGTTTCGCTATCATAGTTTTTACACATTTTTATTCCATCGTGCTTGAAATACTTTCAGGTTAGTCTCAATCGTGTACAATGAATATTTCATTCTGATATGGATATAATGGGTGTATTTCAATGTAACACAACCATTAAGTGTTGTAACCGTAATCTCCTTCCTCCCACTCCACTATTTACGTAAGTAGATTATGCTATCTTTAGTTGGAATCAAAAATATCTCAACTACTCACTGGAAGCAATAAGAAAGTAGTGTATTAAAGTACCCAGAATTTCCAGTCGCAAAGGTATGAAGTCTTTGAAAAATCATCATCAAGAATATTTTTCCTTATAAAAATGAGTATTTTGACAATTTTGCGCCATGCACCAAGATAAGAAAAAAAATCATTCAGATTCACGTTTATTTGATAATTTATGAAGAACATTGATATCTAACAATTTAATGGACGAAATACAAACATTAAAAAAAGAATATATGCATTTTCATCAAATATGATTTGTGTGACATTGTGTTTGTATAGAGGAGGATTTATGCAAGGAAGTTGTCTTTGAGTAAAGACATAAGTGTGTGGCTGTAGAACAAAACATACAAATACTCCAGCACTTGGTGAGACAAAATGGATAGTCTCTTGTAAAGAAGAATTTTTCAAAATCATTGAACTAGTCAAACCCGCTTTTACATTTTGAAGTTTGTTATATAGGCACTGTCTTTGCTTGCTGAGGAGAGGGCATTTAGTTAAAAAAATGATGTTCATCCTCTACATCAAGTGTACAAGATTTGCAGAATCTATTTTGTCTTTCAATTTTCCTATATCTGGCAGTTTCTATTTCGAGTTTGTGAGAGCTAATTTTAACTTGTATGAGACTACGTCAGAAATTGCAATTTTTAACTGAGTTAAAAGTTTATGGTGCCATTTTATACATTATTTTAATGAATTGTAGTTTTTCATTAACTTTGAGCTTTCAATATAAAAAAATTGTGTATAGTATTCACTGAGTTTAATTCAATTTTTTTTTCTTATATGCCTGTTTAAGAGTCTGTTTAAGGAAATCTCACTGGAATCAATGTCAAATTTATCATTATCGAGTTTGGAGGTTTCACCATTTTTACTGAAGGCTTTACTGCACATCTAACAAGTTTTTGGTTTGATGGGGCTTACTCTAAATAGTTCCAATGTATAATTATTAGTAGATTAATATCATTTACTAAAGGGAAATGTCCAAGCTATATTGGTGGAGTTCTACCAAATTTAGTATGGATTTTCTCACATGGTTTGTTCTCTATCAGTTCAAGCATTTTGTCAGTGTTATGCTTATTTAGTTTAGGATTTAATTTCCCCCGATTTTACAAGTTATATAGTATAATTGGCATGACAAGAATATCACAGTTATATAGTATAATTGGCATGACAAGAATATCACAGTTATATAGTATAATTGGCATGACAAGAATATCACAGTTATATAGTATAATTGGCATGACAAGAATATCACAGTTATATCGTATAATTGGCATGACAAGAATATCACAGTTATATAGTATAATAGGCATGACAAGAATATCACAGTTATATAGTATAATAGGCATGACAAGAATATCACAGTTATACAGTATAATTGGCATGACAAGAATATCACAGTTATATAGTATAATTGGCATGACAAGAATATCAGATATTGTATTAAAGATTGTTGGATTTGATTGGCTGCCTACAAAAGCACCATATGCTTTGAGGAGAACTTTTGTATTCACAAACTTTTTCTATTGGAATTTATAGTACAGACTAAGTAAATGTATTCATTTGTAATCTTGATATTTTGTTCCTTAAAAATGAAATTTAGTGATAGGTATTTTCCTTTTTTGATGATCATAATAGTGGACTTGTCTATGTTTACTGTCAATTGCCACTCTTTACAATATTTGTGCAGTTCATTTAAAGAGTTTTTCAACTCCTCTGCAGTTTCTCATATTATTTAAAAGGTCATCAGTCCATAAGAGTTGGGATATTGTTTCATTTAAGTAATGTGACGGTCATTCAATTAATATACAGTGAATTAAAAATGTAGATATCTAATTGACAAATAGGATGCTGTGCTTGGAGACCACAAGAGGCCATGCAGAACAATCTGGCAGTTTGTTGTTGAGTAATACCTTTATAGATTTATCAACCCACCCCAACTCCACACGACAGATAGCCAGCAAACAAATGGTCCCATAGCTACTCAGTGAGTGATTTTGTCATTTAGTGATTCAGTTAATAAATCAAGCAGTGCAATAACTTGGTTACTCAGCTCTTGGTAGTGAATTAAATTGAGTCTCTGCTTTCAGGTTACAGGCCCTTCCCCCTTTCCTGAGGAAAAGGGGAGTCGGCCCTAGGGACTTGATCCCTCTCCTGCAGAGCGTCCCTCTTCCATGGGTTCCCGTAGGTGCCAGACAAAACCTTTTTTCAGACACTTGGTCCTGCATCATGGTTGATGGCTGGGTCCTCTCTATCATAAAAGGAGGATACTGTCTTTGGTTTCGAGATCTTCCTCTTCTAGTAAGGACCCACATGTTCTTCCACCAGTCGAATCTGGTGTGGTTAAAGGAAGAGGTACACTCCCTTCTCCAGAAGGATGCGGTGGAGAGGGTGTTCAACGACCATTCTCTGACTTTCTACTCCCGCATTTTTCATGGTACCCAAGAAAGGGGGAAAGTTATCGATCTTTCCTTCCTAAACAAATTTCTGCAGGAGGAACCCTTCAAGATGGAAACAGCAGCTTCAGTCAGGAAGGCCATAAGGCCCAGCCACTGGGTGGTCTCCATCGATCTTCAGGATGCATATCTTCACATCCCTATCTTTCCTCCTCACAAGAAGTACCTCCGGTTTTGCTTGGACAGAGAGGTCTTCCAATTTTGCAATCTGCCATTCGGTCTAGCCTCCACACCCAGAGTGTTTACCAGGGTCATGGGAGTAGTTGCAGCCCACTTAAGGTTACTGGGTATCCCAATCCGTCAATATTTCGATGATTGGTTGATCCACAATGGCAGGCTCAAGTCCCTCAGAATCGACCTGTCTCGCTGTTGGTCAGTAGTGTCCAGACTGGGTCTCTTATCCAACCTAGAGAAGTTGGAGCTTTCTCCATCTCAAGATTTTGTCTACGTGGGGGTGAATTTCCTTTTGAACAGGGGATTAGTCAGTGTTGCTCGGGACAGAGTAGACAAGATCAAATTTTTGGCTCGTCTTTTTCTTTCTCAGCTGGGGACCTTGAACTCTGCAGTGGACCTGGTCCCCCTAGGCAGATTACACTTGCATCCTCTCCAGTTTCTCTAGGCAGATTACACTTGCATCCTCTCCGGTTTCTCCTTCTGGCAAACTGGAAACTGCACAGGGACCCTCTGAATGTTCAGATTTCTCTAGGTCAGGTCTTCCAACATCATTCAGGGTTCGTGGTCCCGGGAAGAATCTACCCTCCACATAAACTATTTGGAAATGATTGCAGTATTCTTAGCACTTCAGGGGTGCGTCAACAACATAAGGGGTCGCTGCGTGATGGTCTCCTCTGACAACACGTCAATGGTGGCTTACCTCAGAAGAAAAGGAGGCCCACGCGCCCTTCTCTCTGTATGGAGGTTTGGAACCTCCTTCATTACGCAACCTCGGAAGGGATTACCCTTTGAGTTCGCCACATTCCTGGCAAAAAGAATATTTTGGCGGACAGTCTGTCCAGGAAAGGATGGATAGTCATCATGGAATGGTCTCTGCACCAATCCGTAGCAGATTCCCTGTTCAGACTTTGGGGGACACCCTTGGTGGGCTTGTTTGCCACGAGGCTAAACAACAAGCTCCCCTTTTATGTCTCCCCAGTCCCCGATCAGAGAGCTTGGGTAGCGGATGCTTTCAGCCTGAATTGGGATAGTCTGTTCACCTACACCTTCCCACCCTTCAGGATGATTCCAAAAGTACTTCACAAAGTAAGGAACTCCACTGCTCAGCTCGTGTTGATAGTCCTTCTGTGGCCCCAATGATCGTGGTTCAATGATCTTCTTGACCTGCTGGTAGACCAGTCCAGGATGTTACCCCAGAGGAGAGACCTTCTGTCACAGCACAGGGGTTCTCTTCTGAACAACAGCCCACAGATTCTCCACCTTCACACTTGGCTCATCTCAAACGATCTCTCTGCCAGGAGAAGTTTTCGAGCAAAGTCGCCAAGTGCAACGTTCAATCCAAGAGGCGATCTGCCTCAAAGGTCTGTGATGCCAAGTTGCCAATCTTTTGTGATTGGTGCAGTAGGAAACGTATCAGTCCCAGCTGTCCCTCTTTGAGAGCAGTGGCTGATTTTCTTCTCTTCCTGTTTGAAGAGAGACAATGCTCAGTTTCTACTATCAAGGGCTATAGGGCAGCCCTTTCTAACACTCTCAAATTTTTGAAGAGTCTGACTATTGGTGCGGACTCTCACTTAGCAGACCTGATCAGGTATTTCGAACTGTAAAGACCAGTGTCTTGCTCCCTGATGGAATCTCTCATGTGTCTTGTGGTCCCTTAATAAATCCCTTTATGAACCTTTAAGTGATGCTACTTTCGAGAACCTTACCGTCAAGACTGTTTTCTTGCTCTCCTTAGAGTCCACGAGACGAAGGAGCGAACTTCATGCTCTATCCATAGAGCAAGGCTGTTTGAGATTCAGTGGGAATTATTAGTCGTTTTCTCTCCTTTGCCAACCAGAATTTTTAGCAAAAAAACCCAGCTTCCGTCGGTCGCTCCATTTCCGATTGAGATCCCCAGTCTCAGTCAAATCTGTGCTGGTTATGATCAGGATAGACTCTTATTTCCAGTTAGAGCTTTATGTTTTTATTTAACAGCTTATAAAGGGAGAAGGAAGGGTAGGAAGCATCTTTTCCTTCCCCTTAAGGGTTCAGCTGATATTCCAGCTTCCACTGTTTCGAGGTGGATTACCAAAACTATAAAGAGAGCTTACCAGTCCCTTACCGAGAGGGATCTTTCTTTCATGAAAATGAAAGCTCATGAGCCATTGCTACCTCATGGGCCTGTTTAACTCATTCGTCTCTGGAGGATGTGATGAAAGCCGTGTTTTGGTGATCTCACACGACTTTCTCCTCTTTTTACCTTCGCTCGTTGGCTCAACAAAGTGAAGGCATATTTTCTTTGGGCCCACTAGTCGTAGCTCAAAAAGTGGCCCATGTGGATACCATCCAGCAGTAGTCAACGCCTCTACAGTGTGGGTGAGTATTCCCTGTTATTTTCCTTAACCTGTTGCGAGATCATCAGTCTCCCACCAAACTGGCAAATTCAGCTAAGCAATAGTAATAGTGTAAGCTATTACTGATATTAAAATGTATTTTTTTGGGGGGGGGTAAAACTAATTTGAATTATGTAATACTTACCCATTGTTATTGTCAGATTCCCTCCTCCCTCTCCGCACTGATGTCCCACTAGTAAGGCTACATCCTGATAAAGAATGGTGAATTGTGGGTGACGTGTTGAATACTGTGGGGTTTACACAAAGTTCTGTTCACTAGAACTTTCTAGTCAACTCTATGGGAGGATGTATTTTCATCATACGGTTGGGTATTTTCCATCACGGAAATAGATTAGGTAAGCAGTAGCAACAGGTACGTATTACTTAATTAAAATTAGTTTTACCCCCCCCCCCCCCAAACTACATATTGCTAGTGCTCCTGAATGGATGCTCGTATCAACATGGGGTTTTCACTAAAAGATTTCTTATGATTCTAGTTGGGCCTAAATGAAATTGGTGATAATCAGATGTGTAATATGGCCACCAGTGCAGCCATCTTTAAAAAAAATTTGTATTGCTACTCCTCCTGAATGGAAAGTCATATTGTTGTGGGGTTTTCACCAGAAGACTTCTTATCATGTCTTATTGGTCCTAAATCAAAATGATGCTGGCCGAACATCCAATATGGCCACCACAGAGGCCACCTTAAAAATCTTGTTATTGTTTCTCCCCCTGAATGTATAATCATATTAACATGGGGTTTTCGCTAAAAGACTTCTGATGATGTCTAGTTGGTCCTAAATGAAAATGGTGTCGATCTGATATCCAATATGGTTGCCACAGTGACCATCTTTAAATCTTATCGCTATTCTTTCTTGATGGAAAGTCATATTGACATTGGCTTTTCACCAGAAGACTTCTTTATGATGTCTAGTTGGTACTAAA
Organism: Margaritifera margaritifera; assembly: GCA_029931535.1. Classification (NCBI taxonomy): domain Eukaryota; kingdom Metazoa; phylum Mollusca; class Bivalvia; order Unionida; family Margaritiferidae; genus Margaritifera; species Margaritifera margaritifera. The sequence continues at coordinate 3,683,303 of JAQPZY010001580.1, forward strand.
TGAAAATAGTGCTGATCTGACCTCAAATATAGCAGCCATCTTGAAAATCTTTTTCTTGCTACTTCTAAATGGGAAGTCATGTCAACATGGGGTTTTCATCAGAAGACTTCTTATGGTGTCTAGTTGGTCCTGAAGGAAAATGATGATCTGACATTAAATATGGCCACCATGGCGGCCATCTCATAAATCTTGTTATCACTACTCCTCCAGAATTGATGGTCATATCGACATAGGGTTTTCACCAAAAGACCTTTTGTAATATCTAGCTGATCCTAAATGAAAATGATGCCCTGCAGACATCCAATATGGCTGCCACAATGAACATATGGAAAATATTGTCACTAATTCTCCTGAATGGATCGTTATATATTGGCATGGGGGTTTCACTAAAAGTCTTCCAATGATGTCAAGCTTGTCATGAATGAAAATGGTGCCAATTTTACATCCATTATGGATGCCACAGTGACTAATTTGAAAATCTTATTGCTCAGCAATATCAGATATGGTTTCAACACTTGGCAGTTACAAAGAAGAAATGGTCTTGAATTCCTGGATAATAGAGCATCAATCCCATAATTTGATGCTGTCAATATGTTGATAATAGAATGGCCATTTTGGGTTCAGCCCACTATTTATAGGGGAGCCTGTTCTTTACTTTTTTAATTTTTAGCTCTATAGGTTATAGACCAGAAGAACTTATGGGATGTGCTGTTATCTGTCATCTGTAGTCTGTCATTAGTCATTCATCTGTCTTAGCACAAGTTTTTGTCTCTACTCCTCCTAAACTACTTCAAGGACTGCCATGAAACTTTACACACACATTCATTTCAAGGTCTAGTTGGTGCTATGTGAAAATGGTGCTGCTTGGACATCCAGTATGGCCACTTCAGGGGCCATCTTGAAAATCTTGTTATCACTACTTCTCGTGAATGGATAGGGTTTTTACTAAAAGACTTATGATGTCTAGTTGGTTCTAAATGAAAATGTTGCCAATCTGATGTCCAGTATAGCTGCCATGGCAGCTATATTGAAAATCTTGTTATGGCTACTCCTCCTGAACGGAAAGTCATATTGATATGGGGTTGCCACTATAAGACTTTTTATGAATCTGGTTGGTCCCAAATGAAAATGAGGGGGCCCTGGACGTCCGAGTTTTCTAAGGTGCTTGCCTTTACAGATCACTGACATCTCACCTCTGTCTGTGTGGATTTGAGTTTTGGCTTGGGCAATGTGGGTATGTGAGAAAGCTTGCCAGTAGCTTCCTATGGGTCAGTTGTTCTTCCCAGTGTTTTCCTGGGTTCTTCTTCCACCAAATATACTGGCTACCAGGTATAGCCTATCATGTGCTGAAAAATGGTGTTAAACCAAAAACCAAATGAAAATTATGCTGATTTGGCCTCCAATATGACCGCCATGGTGGCCAGCTTGAAAATTATATAATTATTTTCACCAAAAGATTTGTTGTGATGCCTAGTTGATCATAAATGAAAATAGTGCCAATGTGACATCCAATATGGCTGCCATTGCTGCAGTCTTGAAAATCTTATAACTTCTCTTCCAACACAGAAAGTCATATCAACATTGTATTGTCAGGAGAAGTCTTTTTATGATGTCTAGTTGGTCCTATATCCAGTATGGCCACCATGACAGCCATCTTGAAAATGTTGTTATAGCTACTCATCCTAAATGGAAAGTCTTATCGACATGGGGTTTTCACCAGAAGACTTCTTATTGTGTCTAGACATCCAGCATGGCTGGCATGGTGACTAGCTTGAAAATCTTATTGCTACTCCTCCTGAATGGATAGTCATATTCACATGGGTTTTTCACCGAAAAAGATTTCTAATGATGTCTAGTTGGTCCTGAATGAAAATGGTCCTGATCTTACATCCAATATAGCCACCACAGCAGCTAATTTGAAAATCTTGGTATATCAAAAATATCAGAGATGTATTCAACACTCTGCATTTAGAAAGAAGCAATGGTCTTGTCTTGAATTCCTGGAAAATGTTTTTGGTCATAGAGCATCAGTCCCTCTGAGGGACTCTTGTTTATATATGTACCATTTTCTAAAACACTAATAAAATGTGAATTTTTTTTTTTTTTTTAGAACATTATGGCATCTCCCACTTCTGACACCAATTTATTTACCTGCATCATTTGTGGGCAAGAAGGATTGACAGAGCTTGAGATGAAATCTCACGTCTTCATTGAACATGTCGAGTGCAACATATTCTGTCCATTCTGTGATTTGAGTGGAGTAACAGCGGATGAAATGAGTCTCCATATCAACAATGTACATAGTGATGACCTACTCAGTCCAACAGAAATTTGTGAGAAATTTCAAGAAAAGGCAGAGGAAGAAAAACCTATTGGTAAAGAATTAGAAATGATTAGTGATAAAAATGAGAAGGAAATAATAGGAAATGAAGAGAAATTTCCAAAGGAAGAACAGAGTAATGGAGAGAGAAGTGAGAAAGAAGAAATTGGTACTGGAGAAAAATGCATGACAGAGGAAATTGGCAACAGAGGAATTAAAGATGAAATAAATGAAAGTATTCAAAAGGAAACTAAATCTGAAAAAGTTGACGAACATGAAATTATTAGCAAAGTTGAAAAGTCTGATGAGCAAAGTGAAAAGGAAACTCAGGACAATAACCCAGGTGAAAGTTTGAGGGGTAGACTTCAGCTGACATTGTCGTCTGCTGTATCCAGATTTGTTCGGGAAGGGACACCGGGATGTTTTGGAGGTATAAGTAGACAAACGCAGAGATCTAATGCAGCCCAGGCCCCAGTGCCTGATATTAATGATAACTTTGAGCCAGATATCAACTGTAATATTCCTGCTGAATTTACTTGTCCATTTTGTGAATTCATAACCTCTTCTGGCAATTTGATTCAGTCACATGTGAATACTGTGCATGTTGACATCTTAAGTCCAGAGAAAATGGATGTGTCTCAGAATGAAGAAACTGCATCTAAAGATAATGCTCAAGGGGCGTGTGGTAATATAGGGGCAGATGAATATGTCTGCCCAATATGTGACATGGTACACAATACTTTTGATGCACTAAGTAAACATGTCAACACTTCGCACAGCAACATATTTTCACCAGAGAAGGCCATTGGTCAAGCAAATGGGTTGGACAATATGATGAAGACTAATGGATCGAGTATGAATGGATGTAATGGTATTGTTTACAGCTGCCCAGTGTGTGAGATGGAGTTCACTGATGGTTACTTCCTACAAAGTCATGTAAATGGTCACTTCTCTGCAGACAACACACCAGGTATCAGAGCTAAGGCAGTCAAACATATCTTTAAAGCAATATTCAGAGATGATGATTTCGTGACTCTCTCTTGGGTAATTGGGATTGGGGCCACCATTTTGGGAAAAGTTTTGATCAGTCGGGAATAAAGTTTTCATAAAGAAAGTGCAAAATATAAAACTGCAAGATTTTGAATGGTATATTTTGAGGTCAAGGCAAATTATCCCCGTGCTTTTTGAAGAAAATTGAGATTATGTGACCCTGCCTGTCTGGACGTGCATGTGTGCAGTGTTGCACAACAATTCCTGCACTATTCCAGGTAGAGACTTGAAACCAGCTTGGGATAAGATTAGGGATGGTCTATAGATGTGCATGTTTTGGGAATTGTAATTCACACCATGGTTGGTGCTTGTATGGGGGCGGACATTATTTCCTCTATATAACTGTATGCAAATTATGTAGTAATTTCAGAAGTTTCAATTGCTGTGCAACTTCTCCCACACTGCTTAAGATAGAGACTTTAAATGCTGGAATATGATTGTGGGCAGTCTGAAGATGTGCACAAGGGTATTAAAATTTTGATCCACTCCCAAGGGGTGAGAATGTAACTCCCAAGATCATAACTAGGAAACTATTGAGATTCCCACCAGTAACTATATTATTTTGATCCACTCCCAAGGGGTGAGAATGTAACTCCCAAGATCATAACTAGGAAACTATTGAGATTCCCACCAGTAACTATATTATTTAATGGACATGAAAAAAACGAATTCAGATATGCAACCAAAACTTTGGCATTGGGGTCTCTTCTTACCTCATAAGTTCACAGATTAAGGGGGTGAAGCAAAACGGGAGTGCAGGAGTATGTGCTTTATAAACAAGCTGGTTTACATCTGGAGTTGGGACCAGTTTTTGGCTCCTTGATGATAGCAAAAATATCCATGCAATTTTGAAAGGTTTTAGAACATTATCAACGATTTTGATGTTGTACTGTTTGTAGACCATGTATTTTCTTTTAGAATACACTGATAAAAAGATAACATTTACAAGAAGTTGTGCATTTAAGTTTCATGCAGAAAAAAATCCAAAATGAATAGCAATGTATGGAGTCTATATTTTAAAGGCATCTTTAGTTTGGAAGTTACTCAATTCTTGAGAATTAAATTCAAGAATAAATGCATTTTACTCTTTTGTGTAGATGAGAATGCCATGCTTTTACAAGTGTTTAAATACCTTAATGGAAGGTGCCAATAATAAACAAAAATTAGTACATGTACCTTATTCATAATATTCAAATAAATTTCCAACAAAATACTGCAATATTTCATCAATTATTGTGTGAGTACTATTAAGATTTTGTAATCAAATAGTTACTGAAATGTAAATTATACAAACTTACCAGCACTAAAATTTATGCAGATTTAGCAAGGAAACTTAATTTTGAAGAAAAAAAATAGTATGTTGAGTTTTTTTTTGCAAGATACATACACAAAAATTGACTAAATTCATGGAAATTGAGTGTTGATAACATTATGTACAGTTCTTTCCTATTCTGTTTTTTCTTTGGCAAGAACTATTCAAGAAAGGAATGTTTTAAACACTACATTTCAAGTAATGTGTATGACTTAAATGTTTCAGTTCAGGAGCTGACAGACCAGTTACTCGCCAAGGAAATAGAGGAAGGAGAGAAAGAAAAACTCCACCAAGAGGAACAAGAGTTTCAAAATTTGCAGGTTGTTAATCATCATATTCTTTTTTGTTTGTTCATATGTAAAAGAATTTATGGAGAAGTAATTGTAATGGATGCATGATTAGTGAATTTGTAGTAAATGTCATATTTGTGCTAAATTTATTTGCATCAGAATTCATTTTGTTAATGTTAGTGGCAAGATATGCTGATTTTTAACTCTACTGGTGATAGACCAGAAGAGCTTTTGGGATCCAATGTCCATTGTCTGTCTTTACACACACATTCATCCTTTGGTCTAGTTGGTCCTAAATCCAAACAGTGCTGCTTGGACATCTAATATAGCTGCCACAGCAGCCATTTTGAAAATCTGTTATCGCTACTCCTCGTGAATGGATGGTCATATCAACATTTGGTTTTCACTAAAAATTCTTATTATGTCTAGTTGGTCCTAAAAGAAAATGGTGCCAATTTGATGTCTAAAATGGCCACCACAGCAGCCATATTGAAAATCTTGTTATCGCTATTTCTTCTGAATGGATGGTGATATCAACATTGGGTTTTCACCAGTAGACATCTTATGATGTCAGATTGGGCCTAAATGAAAATCTGATATCTAGTATGGCTGCTACAGTGGCCATCTTGTAAAATTTGTTATCACTACACCTCCTGAATGGAAAGTCATATTTACATTTTGTTTTCACTGAAAACTTCTTATGATGTCTAGTTGGTCCTAAATGAAAATAGTACCAATCTTATGTCGAATATGGCCACCATGGTGGCCATCTTGAAAATCTTATTATTGATTCTCCTCCTGAACAAAAAGTAATATTGCCATGGGGTTTTCACCAGAAGACTTCTTATGGTGTCTTGTTAGTCCTAATTTAAAAGGGTGCCACTTGCACATCCAATACAAAATCTTGTTATTACTACTACTCCTGAATGGATGGTTGTATCATCATGGAGTTTTTACTAAATGACTTTTTATAATGTAAAGTTGGTCCTAAATGAAAATGGTGCTGCTCAGATGTCCAATATGGCTGCCACAGTGGCCATCTTAAAAGTCTTGTTATCACTACTCCTGAATGAATTGGTATATCAGCATAGGGTTTTCCCTGATCATAAATGAAAATAGTGCAAATCTGACTTCCAATATTACCCCTCACAATGACTATCTTGAAAATCTTGTTATAGCTACATCTCTCAGATGGCTGGTCATATCGATATTTTGCTTTCACCAAGAGACTTTTTATAATGTCAAGTTGGTCCTAAATGGAAATAGTGCCAATTTGATATCCAATATGGCCACCATGGCAGCCATCTTGAAAATCTTGTTATTGTTACTTTTCCAAAATGGAAAGTCATATTAACATGGGGTTTCCACCAGAAGACTTTTTATATCTTGTTGGTCCTAAATGTTGTCTTGTTGGTCCTGACATCCACAGCAGCTAATTTTGAAAATCTTGTTATTGCTGAAGAATATCAGAGATGGTTTTAACACTGATCAGTTAAAAGGAAGCAAATGTCTTGTAGTGAATTCCTGGAAGTTCTTTTTGGCCAGCAGATCATCAGTCTCTTCAAGGAACTCTTGTTACTTGCTTGTAACCCACTGGGTAGAGTTCATACAGTTTGTTCTGGTTTTCAGAAGTTTGCTACAATATTTAGATAGTGTTTGACCTAATCTTAGGTTAAATTATTTTGTAGAATGCAAAACGTTAGTATTAAAACATTTTTAGGATTACAATTAAACATTTTTGATGAAAGTCGTAAATATTTTTCAATTTTATGAATTCTTTACCTAAATTGCTTACTGGTATGGTCCACCATGACAGTGGTAGGGACAAATGAAGTTAGCCTTGTCTGCCCATCCATCACACCTTGGTGAAGTTTTGCATTTTGGTAATTTTTCAGGCACTGTGGTGCAGCATTAATATTGCATGTTCACATTTCTAGTTCTTATACAATTCCTTAATACAGTGCTCCTCATGATAAAGTGACCCAGTACAAAGCTCCGATATCGATATAGGCAACCCTGATTTTTTTTATATAATTTATCAAATTCGGATGATTTAATGATACAGACATAGACAACGAACCAGTAGATTTAGAGGTTGAGAAAGGTCAGCTATGGTAGGTTACACATCTTCACTGACTTGACAGTGAATCGGTTCTCTCAAGATTTTAAAGCATATAAAACAATTCTTCCATGAAAAATAATTCTACAACTATAAAGATCAGATTTACTCTTAAAACTATATATAGATAACAAATACGTACAAGCAAAGAAAAATGGTTAAAAGTTATGTTGGGTTAAAAGTTATGTTGGACTCAACACTGCTGTAAATGTTACAGGCAGGCCTAGTTGCATAGAGTCATTCAGATAATGTGTTATAATTATAGCACACTGCACTGTGTGGCTTTGGCACATATATATTGACAGCCTACACAGTAACAGGCACTATGAGGTAAAGGGTTAAGTTTACCAATACTTCTGGTATCTTGGCAATGTATGGAAAGGCAGGTGGGACAAACTACAATTCCCTGTCAGACTTTATGCACCAATCCAAGTTAAGATTACCAATAATGTTGCTTTGATGGCAATGTATGGAATGTTAGGTGGGACAAACTACAATTCCCTGTCAGACCTTATGCACCAATCCAAGTTAAGATTACCAATAATTTTGCTTGGATGGAAATGTATGGAATGTTAAGTGGGGCAAACTACAATTCCCTGTCAGACCTTATGCACCAATCCAAGTTAAGATTACCAATAATTTTGCTTTGATGACAGTGTATGGAATGGCAGGTGGGACAAACTACAATTCCCTGTCAGACCTTATGCTCCAATCCAAGTTATGATTACCAATAATTTTGCTTTGATGGCAATGTATGGAATGTTAAGTGGGGCAAACTACAATTCCCTGTCAGACCTTATGCACCAATCCAAGTTATGATTACCAATAATTTTGCTATCTAGGCAATGTATGGAATGGCAGGTGGGACAAACTACAAGAGGCAGTATGAACAGAATCTGGAGAAAGCTGTCACCAGGGGAGACATGACAGTTGTGGAGTATCATCAACACAGGATTACTATGAAGAAAGCAGACACTAAGGGAGAAGACGATGGTCATTCTTGTACCAAAGGTAACAAATACAGCAGTCTTTTTGTGTACTAAACATTGCTAAAATGAATCCAAGGCACCAAAGAAAACCTTGTTTGAACCCTGGAAAATATAGATAATGACTTCAGTACATAAGTACAACAAATAATAATAACTAATACATACAAAAAGAGTGGAAGGATGATTCTCCCAATTTCTGCAAACGCCTTCTGTTGCTCCCATCAATGTTTCAGAACTACTGTATCCCGTTTCCATTTTTGGAAGAAAATAAATTATGATATGAAATATTTGGGTTGGATAATATGCAATATCCATGTCTGTACTGTTAATTCTGTTTGGGTTTTAGTATAATCAGATCAACCTGAGGCACATATATGAAACTCTGGCATAGCACAATGATCAGGGTCGACAGAATGCCATCATGCTATGTACCTTATTGTGCTATAGGCAAACTAGGCAGTTACCTGAAGAAAATATTGCATGTGCATCCTCTTAGTTATACAAAATTGGGGGGGGGGGCAAAACTAGAGACTTCATTGAGTAAGTCATCAACTTGTTGGATATTAAACAAGATTTACTTATTTACTTAAAATACTTATTACATATTTAATATTAAATTTTTGAAACATATAAATCAGCAACTTAAGTCTAAATAGTTTTTTTTAATATACGTGTACTCACTAGTCAAGAGCCAATCTGGTTGTATCCATAATAGTAATTTCATTGAAATAGTGCACAAAGAAGCATAATTTCTAACAAAATTTCTGTAAGATTCATTAGAATCCAAATACTTAATTTATTGATAATACACTCACATTAACTTGGGAACACTGTATTTCTGAAACATTCATATTTGCTGGACATGGATTTCTTTTCACTAACCCACAGGATCACACAAATGATATTTTTACTGATCTTACCTAAATTCCACTGATTCTGCTAAAATCAAACAGAAGCCAGTTCAGTTTATAATTTAACATTTATTATTCATTAGCACCAACTCAAAACAATAACAACTGTATTTCACCAACAAGACTCACAAATGAAATATACTGTGCTTTTTTGTATTTCTCTGAATACTTTGTGCAGAAAGTGCACAACATCACAGCCTCACTTGGGTCATACTTCAGCCATTTGTGTTCATTTTTCAAGCATTTCTGGTACTTTCTTAGTCTCTTCAGTCTCTTGATCATATTTGCGATCACACTCTCTCTTGTCATCATCTAATTTCTGCCATTTCAGTGGCGGCTGCACACCTTACAAAATATTTTCACATGTTTACAATTGTCACAGCACAATGCGCTGAATATTTATCAACAACAATATAAATATTAAAACAAATTGTTTAGTATAATTCTGGATTATTCGTTGAGTCTGCGAACGTGACCTTTTCCGATTGGTCAATATAACCCTGAGACCCTATACCGTTTTTTATCAACAGTAATGCAATCAGTGCTTTGGGGCAGTTCACCCAGCTAGCTCCACATGCATGAAGACTGTTTTGACAGTAAGCACACTAATTTACTTGATGAATGGATGTGTGGTTTAACACTTTTCCATTTGCACCCCACGTCAAGTGCAGGATGTTGATAGACACTTAGTTAACACAATAAACAGATCAGTTAACCATTAAAGGCAATGCCACCTCATGACCACTTCTTAACTGTTATGATATTCATTCGTGGTAACTTTCATTGCTCCAACATATTAGTGACTGCTGGGTTTTAGTGATCTGTTGGCAAAATCACTAACGGTGGGATAGCAGATAGCGTTAATTTTGAGCCCTGCAGGTAGTCAAGGGTATTGACCTCATAATGCGCTTGAGATGACAATTAAGTAGGTGTGTGTACATGTATCTGCCTGAATCCAGTTTGGGAGAAACCATTTGATTGCATGATCAGAATGAGTTGCATAAAAAAAGTTGAGTCATTCTTTACAAGAGAGGCAAGAAAAAAATAAAATAAACCCATATTCATTGAACTTTTGTTTATAACTATGACTTTGATCTGGTGCTGAGTAAAAGCAGGGAGTAGAATATTTGATTATATTAGTCAATCCCTCCACCCCCAGATCTTAAATGGTTCTGTTTCAGTCAGCATTAGCACTGCAGGAAAATTTCCTCTGTATATGCAGTGATCTGAAAATCTGAAGCTAGAAAATAAAAAGGGTTAAGATAAAGAGGTGGTTGAACATGTATATTGCAGTGAGCAAAACTGCTTTTGGCAATTCGTGTGATAAACTAGTTTCAATGGGTGTGTATGATGGTTGATTGAGCAGGCATTGGTGGTCTGTTGTTTTTGCTTAAAAATGTAGGTACATTAATTCATTTATAAATTCAGGTGAGAAACTTCTGAACACCTAAATCTAGAGCTAATTGCATTTAACTCCAGACTTAATCCTGTCCAGGGCTTGAAGCTATACTTTAATAGTAAAACCTTTACATATCTGTGTATCATTATCCATTGTAAATACCTTCTAATTAATACTTTGAAACCTATTTGTTTGAATGACTACAGCAATAATAATTATTAAGGAACAATGGGGTCATGTTTATAGGAAATGGATGATATTATTGACTAATCAATTGATTGCATGATGATTGTCAGAAAACATCGCAAAGCCATGTGCATGTGCTGGCGGCTTTCATTTCAGAAACTATAAGACACTTTTTTCTTCAAGAATACAACACATCTTGCCAAATTATTAAATCAGACTCATTTTTATTTTGGCATAAAATTTTGCAGTACTTCAAGAAGTCAGTGATATTATTGTAAAATTTCAGGAGCCATGCCATGATCGTGTTATATCCGAATTCATGTTATAACGAAGCATGTTATAGCAGGATTTCACTGTATATAGCATACAGAAGAAATTCATTCCAAATACCTTAGTGATTTGGCTGTTCTGAAAAGTGAAAAGTGCAAGACACTTCATTGACAAGAATCCTTACTCAGAACTTCGCAATCTAGTAGACCAGGTAATGAGAAGCTACATATTGGACAAGATGCTTGTCAATTTGGTGAATGATATTTCAGTGTAAATTTATCGATACAGTGATGCTTGTTGTAGTGTCTGGCATCAATTTTGTGTATCTTGGTTTTCAAAACATGAGGCGATAAATAGAACTATTTACTTCTGTCAGTCTATATTGTTGTCTGCCATTTTTAATTTTCCTTCAGATGAGGCTAAATCTTCAATCTGCCCTATCATATTGCAGTGCACAATATACCAAAATTACAAGTTTATGATAATTTGTTACTGAGGCGATTGAAATGTTAAAATCTTCATATCTAGGGCTTTTCACGAGTTCTAAAGCCTCATTTTTGAAATAAAAATACAAATAGGACAGGCATCAGATACAGAAATTCAGAAGGGGAACCAAACAACATTTCATCCTAAGTGCTTGAGTGGACATTAGTGATACCTTTTAAGTAATTCAAACCCTGTAATAATTAAAATAAGTGAAAATATTTTCTGACTAATAATTTTAATATCCCTGTATTCAATGTTCCATTTTTAGTAAAAGAAGAATTTCATAAAAGTGACCACATGTGATAAATAAGGACTTTAATATCAGTAATATGTTACCAGTCAGTATTGCATAGCTTGTTATTCTAGATGGAATTACCCTCGTCCTCCCACGGATGAACCTCCTCATAGGATTCTGGAATGAATCCAGAACATAACACAGACCCTATCTGCTGCCCAAGTCACTGGTGTATATGCTGTACTCATCAGTTTTGAGGGCACCATTTGCATTGCAGTTTTGCAACATTGCTCTGAGAATTTTGTGCCTTCTGCTCACATTAAATCATGCATTGGGAAGATTAATATGGGTTTCCATATTGTTCAGCAGTTATTCCCTCAGTCCTTTATTTCTCAATGTGAATTTTAAGCTCTCATGAGTTTTCACGGCAATTTTTGTTAATAAAATCAGCAGTGCCTGGTTAACTTTTCACCCACCCAGCCCCAACCCCCTGGGGTGAATGGGTGATCTGTAATTTCATTCATAGTTATTGTGTTTTATTCCTGCCCTGTGGTAGGTATCGTCTCCCTTCATTGCCAGAACCTGAGACCTCCTTATCAGATATCCTTTTTTGTTACTGAACATCTATTGATGCTTCCCTTTTATGTATTATGTTGAGTTAGTCTCGTGTAAGGGTTTCACACACAGGCTTTCTATTTAATTTTTTCTCTTCCTGGTTTTATATTTAGTATTGGTGTGTCATTAGTTCTTCCCAACAGGGATTAGCACTATTGTCAATCATTACATTAGAGGTAATTACTTGTACGTGACATTGTAAGTACTCACGCTTTTCATTAGCAATGTAATCTTAGGGTGGTGTAGTTACAGGTCACACACCACTCATCATTTGTATGCATACAATACATTACATGACATTGTAAGTGCTCATGCTTTTGATATTCATTATATTGTTTATTTGGGTTTTTTTTAGACTTTGCAGGATGTGTGGAACCACACCAAGAGCTGTCATATATATATAAGGGGAATAAGAAAGGGCTTTCCTTCTCATATCAGTACTCAGGGTCTCTCTCAGGGTTCCTTAGGACTCAGAAGGGAAAAGCTAGCCCTTCTCGTATGGGATGAGTCTCAAGGCAGGGTTGATGTTGCCAAGTGCCTCAGAAAAGATGAGAGGCATCCTTGTTCTCCTGTTGAGTCTGCTACTAGGAACAGTCACCTTGCTCTGAGTGAGGAGTCTTGAAACAATGCTTCCTTTACCCCCAGGTCTTCATCGAACCAAAGTGACAGATCTCCCTCACAGAGAAACAGGGGTCACAAAGTCCTGCCTCCCCACAGCAGGATTAAGACAGAGATATCCTGTCAGTCCTGGTAGACTCTCATGAGTTTGACAGAGCAGCCTGAGGTGGCACCTCTTCCTCTCTTACAGACCCCCACTCTCTCCCACCCACTGACTCATGCAGATGAGGAAGATGAGATCTGCTCATTTAGCAAGGCAGTAAACGAGGTTTCCTGTCTTCTCCTATGGGATTTGTGTCCCAAGCCCTCAGGCTCGGAAGACACAAAAACACTCACCAGTTGGAGAGACTGTCCAGGGCTATCTCCCTACCAGGTCTATTATTACAACCCCACTCAGTCATGGTCAGGGAGCTTTCCCTAAGGTTTACCAAGGAAGGATCAAGAGCTGGCTAGACAGTGTAATGGGTGGTTAGTCTCCCATCAACATTGAGACCTTTGGTCTCCCCAACTAGTTACAGGGTTCACACCCCTGCCTGGCCCCTTAAACCTCCCACCTTGGATGCTGGGGCATCACAAGTGGGCATTTTTTCGGGGACCCACATCAATTTCCCAGTTAAGACACTGGAGGCTTTAGAGCTCATGTCTAGGTCACTGGTTACCATAGCCTCATAAACTGACCTTTTTTTGTCAGAAGAAGGAGGAATTGCTGTCCCCGGATGGGCTTCAGCTGTCACCAAAACATCTCAGCATGCTCTATCAATGCCCATGGTATTATTGGCGAAGTTGCTACACCACTGCAGGGATACAACTCTGGACACTTCTAAGGTCTTGCTCAGAGACAGCAAGAACCTCCTTCAGGCTGCTTTTTTGAGATCTGATCCCCTCTGTGGCTTCCTAGGACCTGAGGGACCAATAACACAGTCACTTCCATCTGCTACTGTTGAGTCAAAACCAGCCAGGAAGCGTGGCCAGCCTGACTGCCCCCAGAAACCATCAGCCAAGTTCATTAAAGCCATGAAGCCCCTGTCCAAGAGCAATCCCATTTTAAACCTCCCTCTCACCCATTGGCAGCCTGATGGGGTCACTGGAGAGGTCAAGGAAAGAAGTCCTCCCTTCCCTAAGGAAGTTTGTGTGTGTGGGGGCATCCCTAGGGACTCCCACCCTCTCCTGCAGTGCATTCCTCTTCCATCTATCTCCATAGGCACCCGAATAGCTCTCTTTTCAAAAGTCTGATATAACAGACAATGGGTGGGTCCTCTCTATCATAAAAGGAGGATACAGTGTACTGGCTTCAGTTCTGGGTATATCTTCCTCTGACTAGGACCCTCATGCAGTTCCACCAGCTGAATCACATGTGTTTAAAGGATGAGGAGTACTCCCTTCTACAGAAAGGTGCAGTACTTCTGGATCTTCCTGATTTCTGAAAAAGGAGGAAAGTTTAGGCTAATCATAGAACTTTCCATCTTAAACAAGTATCTACAGGACAAACCTTTCAAGATGGAGACCACAGCCTCAGTCAGACCTGGTGACTGAGCATTCTTCATTGACTACCATGAGAGGCCCCGGGGGGCCAAGTGGTCTAAGGTGCTTGCCTTTACTGATCACTGACATCTAACTTCTGTCCAGGTGAGTTTGAGTCTTGGATTTGGCCAACATGGGTATGTGAGAAAGCTTGCCAGTATCTTCCTGTGAGTCGCTAGTTTTTCTTGGGATTTTCCTCCACCAGATATACTGACCACGATGTATAGCCTATCATGTGCCGAAAATCTCATTAAACTCACAACAACAACAAAAACTCGACCACCAGTATGCGTACCTTCACATCCCTATTTTTCCTTCTCATAGGAAGTACCTCCTGTTCTGCTGGATGGGGACGTCTCCCAATTTTGTGCTCTACAATTTGACCTAGCCTTCATGCCCATAGCATATATTTGGGTCATGGAAGCAATCGTCATCCACCAAAGGTCACTAGAGATTCCAATTCTCCAGTATTTTAATGACTGGTTGGTTCACAATGACCACATTGAGTCCCTAAGTCACGATCTATCCCATTGCTGGGCCTTGTACCCGTATATGTGGACATGAATTTCCTTACAAACAGAGGATTTGTCTTTGTCCCATGGGACAGACTGGACAGGATCCTGGTCCAGTTGGAAGCCCTGAGGGCCATGAACTAGTTGTCAGCTTGCCTTTATCTATCTCTTCTGAGGACCTTGAACTCCTCTGCAGACCTGCTTCCCCTGGGAAGACTTCACTTGCACCCTCTCTGTATGCACATACATACATGTAAAGAAAGAGAGAGAGAGAATTCTGATACATACAAGGGAACTACTTGTATATTACATTAGGTCAAAGACCAAACATTTCAGTGACTTTCCAGATATTTTTAGCTCTGCTAGTCATAGAGTTTATGGGATGGTCTCTAGCATCTTTGTTCCGTCTCCAGCAGTTTTCAAATATGATCTCCAGCATTTTGCTTCTGAGCTTATAACATGTGTGATGATGCCTAGCAGTGTCATAGCTTATAACATGTGTGATGCTGCCTAGTAGTGTTTGAGCTTATAACATCTATGATGCTGCCTAGCAGTGTCTGAGCTTATAACATCTATGATGCTGCCTAGCAGTGTCTGAGCTTATAACATGTATGTTGCTGTCTAGTAGTGTCTGAGCTTATAACATCTAGGATGCTGCCTAGGAGTGTCTGAGCTTATAACATGTGTGATGTTGCCTAGCAGTGTCAGAATCCATATTTAACAATTTTACTTAATTTCAGTTACAGGTATTAAGATTTCACACTTACACTTTTATTTGCTTAAATTGTTGTTATTAATGCTTTTTTATTCTTATCAAAGTCTTTTCCAACATAACCAAATGTTACCTTTGAACTATTAAAAAAACAAACATCCCTCTAAATCCAGATTAATTGTTGTGCTCATGATATCACAGCTCTGTTACAGATGTTATCCTGAGGCTACAAGAGTACTACAGCGTTCCGAGGGCCAACATTTCCCGAGTGTTCCTGTGCTCCCACTGTGACCACTACTCTGGTTCCTATGGTGACAAGGGTTGGGGGTGTGGCTATAGGAATTTTCAGATGCTACTCTCATCATTAGCACACAACCCCACCTACTGCAAAGTACTCTTTAATGGTAATTTATTCTCTTTTGATAAGTAACCTGCATATAGTATTCCTGGAGTAGTCACATTAGCACTACACAATAAGGCTGGTTTTTACTAGTTTGATGCTCACTTTTCTGTTCCATTAACCATATTTGGAATTGGAAATGCTGCTTGAGTACAAGTTCTTCTGTGTTAAAAACTGCTTGGTAATTGATCATGTATATAATTTATGTACATGGTAACTAATATATAATTATGTACATGGTAATGAGCTGTGTATATAATTTATGCACTTTGTAATTGATCATATATATAATGTACTTGGTAATTGATCTGTGTATACAATTTATGCACTTTTTAATTGATCATGTCTATAATTTATTTACTTGGTAATTGAATTGTGTATATGATTGATGTACATGGTTGTGTATATGATTAATGTACATGGTAATTGATCATGTATATAATTTATGTACTTGGTAATTGATCATGTATATAATTTATGTACTTGATAATGGAACTGTGTATATAATTGATGTACATGGTGATTGATCATGTATATAATTTATGTACTTGGTAATTGATGATGTAAGAGTAAGAATAATGCTTGGCTTGCTGTCTTCATACATTTGTTTGAGCACTCAGGGAAAAAAACCCACACTTCCCTCATGCTTCAGCATATGTTTGGATCAGCTGGTATGATCCTTGTATTCAAACACATCAGCATATGTGAATGTAATTCACTATTTGATTGGTCATTTATAATTCACTATTTGATTGGTCAAATGGAATTCACTATTTCATTAGTCAAATGTACAATTTGTGGTTGTAGAAGCTATGCTACGCGATCAGAAAAGTTGATATCATAGTGATTTCATCATGCTCTTTGTGATGTGGAGCTACACAGAATGACATTTTTTAAAAAGATGTGAATAAAATTTTCCACAGTTCGACCACTTCAGTCCAAAAGCATTTTAGCATATATGTGCAGAATTTGCATAAGTCAAAGTTGTATTTTGGTATTTTTGCATTAGTTTTTGAAGAAACACAGTAGATAATTCTTGTAGTGAGAGACATAAGAGGTTGGAGATGGAATTGCTTCAGAAAGTAAATGTAACACAAGTGTAAAAGAGCGCTCTCTTCAGAAAGTAAATGTAACACAAGTATTAAAGAGTGCTGTCTTCAGAAAGTAAATGTAACACAAGTGTAAAAGAGTGTTGCCTTTGGAAAGTAAATGTAACACAAGTATAAAAGAGTGTTGTCTTCAGAAAGTAAATGTAACACAAGTATAACAGAGTGTTGTCTTCAGAAAGTAAATGTAACACAAGTGTAAAAGAGTGCTGTCTTTACATCTCTGTTGTTCAATACAATAATAAGGCTTCTTATATTGTACAGGAACACCTCTCATTCCATCTATACCCAAGATTCAGCGACAGATCGAGGCAGCATGGCAGAAAGGGTTTGACAAACAGGGCTGTGATCAGCTTGGGGGGCGGGTTTTTAATACCTCCAAGTGGATCGGTGCCACAGAGATTGTAGCCACATTGTCATCAATGAAAATTAAGTAAGTGTATTTGCATCATGTATCCATTTAATGGCCAGTATGTTGTTCTTTTGTCAAAGTGAATTATGTACCATAATATATGCAGTTTTCATACATGAAAAAATAATTTTGTTGAAAGTACAAAAAATAATGCAAAAAAAGGGTATCAGTTTTGATTAGTGATGGTATAAAAAATAAAGGACCTGATATTGAAGAGGACTTCAAAGCATCTTTATGGTTGTCATATTAAATTCATTTGCATCCAATGTAATTGTGCTAAAAGCATCATACATGTATAATATGTGGTCTGAATTTGCTTTTATGTGCATGTGTTGCATTAGATAACACTTCTGATTAAATAATAATCAATATTATATGTTTATTCTAATTCATGACTTTCTTAGTATGCTGAGTTCGAAAATGGATAACTACAACTTTATCCTGATGCCTCATGATTCAAATAAATTATGACCCAGTAGAACTTTATTCCAAATGATGAAATTTGTTTGCTTGTATATGAAAGAGAGAGAGATGTTTGGTATTTTTGCTATTAAACCCAAATTTTTTTTTATGCCATTTTACTCAGTATACCTTACTTTTAAATGAACATATTTAGCTGAAACTTTTGTACAAGAGAAATTAGTAAATGGAAATTTGAAAACAAATACATACCATATCCCTTTAGTTTCAAAGATTCAAGCTGTAGTTGTTGGTTTTGTATTCAAGGATTTAATATTTCTGTCAGCAAGTACAAAGGTGTCACCACTGGTCTGTTATGAAACTTACAAGATTAGCACCTGACATACACATATTTACAGTATGTATTTACGTAGATGCATCTCATTAACATAAAACAAACAAAGATCCAAAATATACCAAATAGCATATGCCCAAAAAAGTAACTCATAATCAGTATGATTGGTAAACAGCAGTCATTGTCTGAAGAGTTATCCCTGCAACAGGAGAGGAATAAAAAGGGTGCTCTCTATTGAGACATTAAAGAGAGAATCTCGAGATTGCTGATGTGAATTGATGTCACTGTGAATTTACAGCACCTTTACATATTTATGCTTAAACAAAATTACCAGTTAAACAGAACATAACTTTAAAGTAGTCAAGCTAGTTCATTAAGTTTTTATTGTTTCCCTGATTGTTTTCACTTACGAGGGGTTTTGATTTCTGTAGTGCAAAACTCGTGTACATAATCGTCACATATGGTTTTTGAAATAGATCTAGATCATAACTATCATATTATTGTAAAGAAAGACACTGTTGGATTTGCTTATGATAATGCACACTATTTCATTGTGATTTATAGTAGGATTTGTTAAATGGAATACATGCATTGCTGTAAATATCTTTCAACACTGCGTCCAAACCTGGCTATATATTAGGGTAGCTGGTATGTATTATTTTAATATGATCAGTAAGATTGATAGCTGATGACTTAGATGTACAAAAAGACAACAGTTTTTTTTAGTAATTTCAGTTCAGTGTATATTTTGTTGAAAATAGTAACTTTTTTGCTCATGTAAGGATAAGTAAACTTATGGTATGTTCCGTCGTGCATTTTCTGTTGTCTGTTCACAATTGTTTTTTACAGCTTCTTAAAAACTACTTGATCAGTTGTCACGATTTTACAGGGAGCATTCTGGATCATTGCCTTTCAAATCTGTTCAGATGATGCATACCTGTTGTCCAATATGACCACCATTAACAGGGCTCAAAACTTTTTTTCACTAACCCACAGGATCACTAGAATGGTTTTACTGATCCTGCCTAAATTTCACTGATCCTGCTCAAGTCAAACAGAAGTCAGTTCAGTTTCTAATTCAACATTAACTCAAAACAATAACAACTGTATTTCACCAATGAAACTCACAAATGAAGCACTCTTTGCACTTTTGTATTTCTCCAAATACTCATTGCAGAAAGTGCACAACATCACAGCCTCTCCTGGGTCCTTCTTAAGCCATTTGTGTTCATTTTCCCAGCATTTCTGGTAATTTCTTAGTTTCTTCTCTTGATCATCTGCGATCGCGCTTTCTCTTGTCATCTTCAAATTTCTGCCTATTGCGAAGGTGGCTGCACACCTTGCAAATGCTTCAACATGTTTACAAATGTCACCACACAGTGCATTGAATGTTTATTAACAATTATATAAATATTAATGCACATTGTTCAGTATATGTCTGGATTATTCGTTGAGTCGGCAATTGCGACTTTTTCCGATTGGTCAATACTAGACTGAGACCCTATACATTTTATTATCATCAGTAATGAAAATCAGTGCCTGAGAGCAGTATGCCAGGCTAGTTCTACTTGTGTGAGTAGACTGTTTTGACAATAATCACACTAATTTACTTGATGAATGAATGAGTGGTTTAACACCTGTCCATATGTGCTATGAGCATTTATTATACCTCATCAAGTGCAGGATGTTGGTAGATACTCAGTTAACGCAATAAACAGATCAATTAACCATTAAAGGGAATGCCAACTCAGGACTCCTTCTTAAATGTTATGATAGCGACCAGTGGTAATTTTCACTGCTCCAATGGATTAGTGATGGCTGGGTTTTAGTGATCCGTTGGAAAAATCACAAATGGCAGGATAACAGATTAGCGTTAACTTTGAGCCCTGCATTAAATAAAATAGAAATGCTTTTTTTTTTAACAACTTCATCTCAAAACCCACTCAAGAGAATTTGACTGAAGTTGAGTGAAAGCATCCTAGCATGAAGCTCTTCTAAATTTGTTTAAATGATGCTGATCCACCATCGTATGTGACCACCATTTCTAAAAAGAGAAAAACTTTTAAATTACTTCTTTTGAAAAAAGGCTTAGCAGAATTCACCCTAGCATGAAGACCTTTCATTTTATACAAATGATGCTGATCCTTAATCAAATATGGCCACCAGAAAACCCATTAAACATGTCAAAAAGACTGCTTCACTGAATTTGTCCAAATTTGATGGAAAGCATCCTGGCATGAAGGGCTTTCAAGTTTAAATAATGCTGACCTGCCATCAAATATGGCCACCATTACTACAAGTACAAAAACTTTCAGATGACTTCTCTTCAAAAAGTACTCAACAGAATTTGACCAAATTTGATCGAAAGCATCTTGGCATAAAGGGCTTTCAATTTTATTAAAATTTTACCCATCTGCCTTCAAATATGGCTGCCTTTACTAAGTATAGAAAATGTTTCAGCAAATTCTTTTCTAAAATCACTCAACTGAATTTGACTAAATTTGAATGAAGCATTCATGCATGAAAGACTTTCACATTTATACAATTGATGCTAGTTGGTTTTCATATATGATCACCATTACTAAAATAGGAAAACCTTTTAATGACTGCTTTTAAGTTCTCAACAGAATTTGACGAAATTTGATTGAAAGTTTCCTGGCATAAACGGATTTCAAGTTTTTACACGTGATGTTGATCTACCTTCAGATATGACTATCATTACACATTACAAACTTTTTTAAAAACAAAACAACTTTATCTCAAAAACCTACTCGACATAATTTGACCAACTTTGACATAAACCATCCTGGAAAAGAGCCTTTCAGTATTGGACAAATGACATCAATGTGCAATTAAATATGAAGTAAAAGAAGCAGAAAACCTCGTAACAATTGTTTTTATAACATAAGTGATCAACAGCATTCAAAGAAATTTCTACAGAATACATCCTACTGTCCCAGATTTCTTGAAAACCGAGAAGGTGTGTGAATTTTAGATGGCTAAATCAAGGCCTTGAATGTGTTTCAGAATGAACATGTTAGCTACAAAGTGCTTACAAATCCTTGAAATTTTAGAGAAAGGTCAGATGTCACTTGCATTCTTTGCATTGATTTAAAAAAAAGAAGAAACCATATTCAAAATTAATATGATCTACTTCAGGTGCAAAATCAAGGAAAACAGGTGCATAATTGATCCATAATTTTTTGTTTTATAAATATATGGAGAGAAAAAAAGCGAACCTTTTTTTGCATCTTTCATAATCTGCCCTAAATTTGGTCCTTCAAAATTATTAGACATATCATCTTGGAAAGTCCTTGAAAAGTCCTTAAATTTTATGCTTCCAAAACTGTATTGGTCATTGAGTGAAATTCTCATAATAAATAATCATAAAAATATCATTGAAGTACAAAACACATCTCCAGTATGCATGATCTTTATTTCTTCAGCTTTTTATACACCCATCTTTTGACAAAGCTTATTATGTTATTACCCTGTCTGTCCACCCATCTGGCTGTCTTTCTGTCCATTAACTTTTCCTTTTCTGCAAGATAACTTCAGTTTTACAGTACCTACATTTGCCAAACTTTACAGGTAAGTTCTTCTTGACAAAAGAAAGAAGCCTATTGATTTTTTTGTTTGTTGGCCAAAAGGTAAAAAGTCAAAGTCACTGATTAAAAGAAGAAAAATAGTTCCTGCATAATAACATTAGTACCACATCACAGACATGGACCAAACTTTGTATGGATTGCACTTTGAGTAAGGAAAAAGCCTAGTGATTTTGTTGTCAAAAAGGCAAAGGTCAGGGTCATTGTGACTGAAAGAAGAAAAATGGTTTCTGCATAAAAAATTCACTTATCGACCATGCAACTGCACCAAAGTTTGTGGATGACTTACATGTTGGGTAAGAAAAAAGCCTATTGATTTTGGGGCCAGATGGTCAAAGGTCACTGACTGATAGAAGAAAAATGTTTTTTGCAATAATAACTTAACTTCCAGAACATTTACATTGACCAGAGTTTGTGGAAGACTTGTTGTTAAGGTATGGAAGAAGCTTTTTGATTTTAGGATCAAATGCCAAAGGTCAAGGTCATTGTGGTGCAAAGAAAAATGGGTTTTGCAGAATAACTTTTGTACTAGAAATAAGCTCCTTGACCAAACTTTTTGGATGGCTTCCACTTAGGGTAATAAAGAAACTTATACATTCTGAGGTCTAAAGGTCAGAGGTCATGGTCATGGTGAGCCTAATAAGAAAATAATGGTTTATGTACAGCAAGTTTAGTTCAAGACTGCATACCTTGACCAAATGTCCAGGTCATTGAAACTTGTTGGCCAATAGACTCCAGAGTCAACCATGCCCAACTGATGGCATGGGGTGGTTGTATAATGTTCTATTTACATTACTTTTGTTGTATGATAATAATTGATTATACCTTTTTAGACTGCACTCCTTGTGATTCTGCCTGAATTTGGGGTATATAGAATGATGTGCCCTTGCTCAGGTTCAATCAATATGACATTTTGTAAACAGATAGGACATTTTCTTACATAATTAAGAAAGTGAAACTGATATCTCTTGCTAATTATTTTGTTTTGTGAATTAAACTTTGATGATTACTGCATGTATTATCTTTATTTCTACATTATATTTGGAATTTGAAAAAAGAAATCAAGTCCCTTCTTTTGCCTTCACCATCCTATAAAATTTCACTTAAACTCTACAGAGAATATTATTCTATTCTTCTGCCTCCTCCATGTTATAAGAGTTTCATTAAAATTAAATCGAGAGATATCATTAAGTCCTTCAGTTTCAGTCCTCAACAGCATGTCCAGAATCTCAAGGTACAGCCTTTTCCTCAAGGATAGCATGTTCTGAATCTCGGGATTCAGCATGTTTCTCAAGGATGGCATATCCAGAATCTCTGGATTCAGCCTGTTCCTCAAGGATGGCATATCCAGAATCTCTGGATTCAGCCTGTTCCTCAAGGATGGCATGTCCTGAGTCTTGGGATTCAGCGTGTTCCTTGAGGACAGCATGTCCTGATTCTCAGGATTCAGCATGTTTCTCAAGGACAGCATGTCCCGAGTCTCAGGATTGAGCCTGTTCCTCAAAGACAGCATGTCCTGATTCTAGGGATTGAGCCTGTTCCTCAAGGACAGCATGTCCTGAGTCTAGGAATTGAGCCTGTTTCCCAAGGATGGCATGTCCTGTTCCTCAAGGACAGCATGTCCTGAGTCTAGGAATTGAGCCTGTTTCCCAAGGATGGCATGTCCTGAGTCTTGGGTTTGAGCCTGTTCCTCAAGGACAGCATGTATTGAGTCTCATGATTGAGCCTGTTCCTCAGAGATATTGGAATGGAATTCTGTGAACAGAAGCCTCATTCACACCCAGCAGTATGAACTGGGCAAGCTAAAGCAAGATAAGAAAGTTTCAGCAAGTTCAGATAATCATCTTTGTGGTACTGACATATCCAGCTCCAGAGTGGCACCGTTTTGCCTTTGGGATACATGTAGGCTACAACTTTGGCTTTACAGTATTTTAACTCCATCTTTGTAGATTTAGCATCAGTCAGAGGAGATGTAATAGTGATTTTGCTTTCTAAATGTTCATCTTCACATTCATGCCTCTGTTCAGTGCCATAATGATGAATAAGATTGTTCATCACCCCTCTTATCCAATTCATCAGCTGACAAAAGACTTAATGGCAGAATTCTTAGTATTGCAAAGTATGCCAAGATGTCAGTTTCAGGAAATCTGAAATTAAAACCCTACCTTTAAGTATCTTTAAATACTAAAAAGTCTAATCATAATGTAACAGTACAATAGGGAGATCACATATATATATATGATTGATTAGTGACAAAATTATGGGTTTAAATTAAGCTGTAAATTGAATGCAAAATGACTGATATTAAAATAATTTAATGAAATAATTGGTGATTTTGATCTTTATTCAGATATTTAATTGAAATGGTTAATGGTCAAACAAATTTAAGAAAACTATTACAATTCCAAAATTGTAAATTACAACCTCAGCTTTAAGTTGCTGATAATGCTGTCAATGAACTTTATGGTAACAGACTTAATATGATCATGGTTTGGGCATGCAGCAACTTGGTACCCCCTGTATACTTTAGAGATAGTCAAATGTGCCTCCGTCTCCTGCTGATGACTACATGCACCCTTCTTTAACTTCTCTTGGTTAGATATACAGTGATCAGGATTTTGTTGCAATTAGATGTCATTGACAGTTTAACATTGACTTAAAATTGAGAGTAACTTATAGATAGCTGTCATTGTACAATGAAATTGGTACTGTCATTGGAATGCTGGAACTAATTATAATCATAATGTTCAAGTCTTGTCATGTATCATTGAAAGGTGTGTGTGTGTGCACATGCATGTGTGCGTGTGTGTGTGTGTTTGTGTGTTTATTTAAAATGTAAGATTTCTAGAAGTATTTTACTACCGGTGTGTTTACCTTCACAAGTACAGTGTCCACATTTGCCTTATGGAAGAAAAAGTTCATCTTCCCGATATTGGGAATGATATCCATGAAAAGGTAGGTAAGCTCAATGAATTTTGTGGAGGAAACCTGAAATAAATGTCAACACAAAAGTACATAAAATTCACATACTTCATTATCAGGTTAGACAAAAGCTCATGCTTATTTATTCAGTTTGAAATTTGAAAAACACTGGTAGGGTTAATTCATCTCATTAGATAATTAGATAACTAAATCATTAAAACTGAAAATATAGACAAATGTATTTATAACTTTAAGATACTTTACAAGTATCATGTGACTCACCTTCCTATGGATTACATGAAACATATTCATTGCTGATTTACACTGATACAAACCTTTTTCCTCAATCCCAGTGCTTTTGGATCCTTGGTAGAGGCCTCATTCAGGTTGGTCAGTAATGCATCCAAACACCTGCACACAGTTTCCAAGGCATTGTAGAATGACAACCATCTAACACTGAACTTCGTTGAGGCGAAATTGAGTCAACTTGCAAACAGTTTGAATCTCCCTTAGTTTATCAACTTTAAAACAGTCTGAATCTCCCTCAGTTTATCAACTTGAAAAGAGTCTGAATCTCCCTCAGTTTATCAACTTGAAAACAGTTTAAATCTCCCTCAGTTAATCAACATGATTTGGAGAGTACTTAAGGTAATACAAGATGGCTGTTATAATCCCTTGGTAGGTTTTCAGGGGAGGCATACTTTCAGCTGTCTGAATATTGCACAATGCCAAGTGATGAGCAATACAATTTTAAATTCACTTTTATATTTTGGACTGGTTCCAGTTGTTTTACCTTAACTTTAAAGCAAGGAGATGGAGGCATTGCGCTGTATCATCCGAGAACAAGTTTTGTAAAACATTGCATGCTGTGAGAAAAATGTGATCCATAGAGTAACCACCAGACAGATTCATAAAAAGTGTTGACTGGCAACGCAGACCAGATTTGGCGATATGTAATAGTTGAATACAACTTTTATTGGACTATGGCCAATGGTTGACATAGATATATATGATCCATTGAAAACTGTGACTAGTTGTAGAACACTGGATTAAAGTTTGATGGCAATCTTTGTTGTGTAAAGAAAGGCCTGTTGATGCATGGGTTGAAGTTACCTTTCTAAAATAATTTATAATGTCTGCAACTTGACCAGACTGTGAAGCTGTTTGAAACAAGGCTGGTCTTTCTTGGTTAAGAGAACAACAGATTTTGAGAGATTCTTTAAGAGGCCATTCATGGAGAAGGAGGAGAACAGAACTCTAGAGGCAGAAGCTGGAAGACTTCTTCAATCAATGCATGGAAGGCTGAGTCTTCTGTGAACATCATTGGATAGAAGAAGGAAGATGGCACTTATGATCATGTTTTTGAACTCATAAGAGTGGGATGATTGTAAAGTGTCAAGTCAAGGTAGCGATGATTGAGCTGGTGAACAGGTTGTTGGGGATGTTGAATGAGGTTGGAAGTCCTTCCATGCTATTACACAGTAATCATTAAAAGGTCTGAGATAGACACTGAGTGTCTGGGAATGGAATGGGGAGTTGCCATAGACAGTCCTGAGTTGTGATGGAGCCAGGACCAGTTTTGGACCTTTCTGGTACCCATTTGCAGTGCTTCCATGGGTCCAGTACTGGATAGTGCATTTTGGGTCACTGAATCCAGTGCTAGTCATGCTTGGCATCTGTGACAAAAACTGTGGCTGGTGTTGGTGTGACCAGATGCCAGACACTGTCTTGGGGCCAGGACTGGGTATTCCGGTCTTGGTCGTAGAAAGTATAGGTCAAGATTATGCTGGAGTGGACATGGTTTGGGGCCAGCTGACATATCATGCAAAAACCTGGTACTGTCTGTTGCAGGAATGATCACTGTAGCTAGTATGGGGTCTGTATGTGGTGATGGAATGTCCAGGACTGTATCATGTTGGTACTGACCCAGTATTTAATGGCATGATGGCCCAGTGGCTGTGGCACTATGGGTGACTGCAGTTCTGTGACAAGCCCATGATGACCAAACTTGCTGGATCTTTATCTTAATGGGTGATCTTTTTGCTATGGTCATCAGGAATTTGGTTGCAACACTGTTGATATCTGCATCCTCATGTGTACATTTCTTTGCTCTCTCATTTGCCAGGGTTGACCTCTTGGCCATGATGGTTGCCCATCCTTCCTTTAACCATTGAGAGTAAACTTATTGCTTGGACTAAATGATCATTTGCTTGATATAACTGACATGAATTGAATATACTATAGACCCTCAGTCAGGCAATTAAAAAATTATATAAATTGTAAGTTCTATAGACCATCATTCAGTTAATTAAGTTAGATAAATTGTCAGTACTGTAGACCATCAGTCAGGCAATTAAGTTAGATAAATTGTAAGTACTATAGACCATCAGTCAGGCAATTAAGTTTGATAAATTGTCAGTACTATAGACCATCAGTCAGGCAATTAAGTTAGATAAATTGTAAGTACTATAGACCATCAGTCAGGCAATTAAGTTAGATAAATTGTCAGTACTATAGACCATCAGTCGGGCAATTAAGTTAGATAAATTGTAAGTACTATAGACCATCAGTCAGGCAATTAAGTTGGATAAATTGTCAGTACTATAGACCATCAGTCAGGCAATTAAGAAATTAGATAAATTGAATTGAAAGATTAATCTACGATGAGGTTAGAGTGAGATTTAGACCAAAAAAACAAGTGGAGTATACTTCCCTGAGGTGAGAAAACTCGCTTATACTGATGAAAAGGCACAAAGTGGACAGTATTTGAGAGATCTAAGAGAATTCTGACCAGGCATGAGTGGAAGTAGTAAATGGCAGTCAGTTTGGTGCTATGGAGAGAGAGTGTTTGACAAGGTATGTTTTTATGATATATAAGCACTTGAACCACATGTGCAAAAGATTATCACATGATCCCTCCAGAAATAAATGCTCACTTAAGGGTTGCAGTGAAGAAAATGAAGTGTTACTTGAAAAAACTAGACTCACTTACACTGGGGTTTTGTGCCAAAAGTCATTGTGTGAGGTTCTTGTAAAAGGTATGCATAAGAATGAAAATATCAAGAGATATGGCAATAATGATTATACAGCAAGAACTGGTCCCTAGCCAGTATTTGTCTTCCTTTAACACTTTAAAAATGGAAAACCCGACTTCATTAAAGCTGCCATGATTTATCCTTAAACAAGGCACTCTACTTGCCTTTGGATGATTTAACCTTCAAATTGTTGCTGTGCCTTAAAACATTTTGGGAGGAATATTTTTAAGACATGCTCAATCCGATTTGTGTGTGGGCTTGTTCCCCTTTCAGTTGTGTGGCTTCCATAGCAACCATGTGGAAAAAATTATTTTCAACTTCTTCTTTAGAATGGCTGAGCCAGTTTTGATTAAACTTTCTAATCTCTCTCAAACTGCCTTATGATATCAGACCAAATGTGATAGGTCAACACTGCATGAAATGTTTTTAATGTTTTTGACAGTAAAAACATTTGTTTTATGCTCTCCGAAAAGAAAGAGTAAATACAATATATATTGTATTCACTTTGTATTTCAGATGTCAGCTGATGGATTTCCATCATCCTACAGGACCTCAAGGCACACACACTAAGTTGTTTGAGTGGGTTAAGGAATACTTTGAGAAACCAGCCCTGTTCAAACCTCCACTCTATCTTCAACATCTAGGTAGGTTATAGAATCTTACCTAGAATTGCAGACCCAGGTCTGCTTTGATTTTAATGTAGGTGCCCATCACCACTCGTATCCACGAGACATTTGTGATGGAGATTATTAATATATAGTGGCCAGGGTATAAAGGTGAGTTTCTAATCAGCCTGTCTTGTCTTGACTCTCTAGTCTAGTGGTCTGTCTGACTGACTTTAGTGCAAGAACTTTTGGGTTCAGGTTTTAATGGCAGTTATGCTTTTCTCCCCTCTTGTTACAAAATGTTCCAGATTCAAGCATCATTCATATTCAAGCTTTGGTTGACCATTATTACATTCTTTGTCCAAAAAATTGCATCAGATTAACTTTTTTATTTTTAAGCAAAATATCTATGTTACTGTTGAACTGATGCAACAAATAAAATGTTCAATATATACTGTGCTTGCTATGCATTAATATATACAGTGCAGTGTAAATTATCACGTGTAAACAGTTACCAGTTAAAAGAGTGCTGAAGAAAAGTAGTATTATTGAAAACTTCATACTGATTCATAGAAGAGTTGTATTGGTAGAGGTATTTTAGGTCACTTACTAATGAGCCTGGTTAGTCCTTACCTTTTAGTCTAGTGGTATGTGCACCTGACCACAAAACATACAAAAGCTAGGTTCAGTTTCTGACAATGACAGTAAACTGTTACACTTTATAACTCTTCCTGTCATATTTGGGGGCTCCTTTGACTCACAGTAGCCAGTGGCATGGCAGAGGATGTATTTTAAACATTCTGAGAGGTGAATCAGGGTGTTGTTTGAGGATGAATATCTAAAGTAAGGAGCAAGGAATGTCGTGGTTGAGGTATATTAGCCCACTTACTAACCAGCCTTGCTGGTCCTAGTCTCAGGGCTAGAATTTAACTTTTATTACTATGGAAAGTTTTTCTCGAGCGAAGAAAAAAATGAAACTTGCAAAAATGTTATATTTATTGGCCTTTTTTGTTGTTGTTTTTAACCAGTTACTTTTATTACCTATAATCCAGGTTAGAAGAAGCTGCAATACTTTTTCTATCAGTTTAAATTGTAATTTTTATTATCATTTTCAAGAAGAAGAATAAAATCAGGGTTCGTACAGGGTCTAGAAAGTCTGGAAAAAGTATGGGGAAAAAAGATTGCTTTTTCCAGACCTGGAAAAAGTATGGAAAATTAAGATTTTGCCCTAAAGGTCTAGAAAAAGTATGGAATTTTGGGTTGCTGTGTTTTATTTTGCTAAAGACACTCGTCGCCTGGGGTGCCATTTGGTCTAGTGATGGCCCTGCTGGTTCATTGTGGTTGGCGAGACATGTGACCTATCACCCACTTGTGATTAGTGGATACTGTTTTATATTATGCGGATACCACATGCTCATTTATAGTGATACTGACTTTGAATACATGTGCCAGAGGAGTCTGGAAAATATTGCAATCCAGTCTGGAAAAAGTCTGAAAAAGGTCTGGAATTTGTTTTACCAACAGCTGTATGAACCCTGAAAAATGCATGTACAGCTGAATTGCTTTTCTTGTTTATAACTGAAGTCTGATTTATACACCTGTCCAGGTTTGCATTTTTGGACCATGAAAGATTCATGAACAATCAGCCTCACCAGCATAGTACAAGAATGTACGAAGGAGAACTATTTCTTTCTTTAGGATAGTCAATATAATATGTGACACAGATACCTGTGATCAGCTATCCTGCAAAAACTACTAGCAGAGCATGTCATCAGAGGAAACATAGTAACAGATATTACCTAAATGAAGATAATGTTGGAGAAATATTTAAGTATTTTTGAGTGAAATAGTTGGGTACAAAAGAGAAGTCCTGCTTCCCCTCAAAAATATAATGCTTGTGGCTTAGTTCACTGTGTTTTATCAGTAGATACATGTATGACCACAGTATTAGGCCACACATTAAAGAGCATATCTCATGGTAAAGGGCTCAATGCCACAACAAGCCTTGTTTAAATTTCAGTATTATGCATGTGTATTTTGCTGAATATACATACATTAAGGAGTTTTACTAATGATTTGCTGTATATCACTGGAAAATTTAGCACTCACAAAAAAGATCCAAGAGCTTGAAATCTCAGCTCTCAATTTCCACAATTAAATCCCATCTTGCAAGTATGCAAGGATTAAATTTGAGTCCTTAGTCCATTGCTATATGTGCCCAACTGCAAAATAGATGAACCAAGTTCAATTCCTGACACTGACAGTTATACTTTGTACTCTTCCTGTTAAAGAGTTTTGCATGTGTTACTTATATCTCATTAAATGCATCAAAAGTTTAGTCTGGTTCTCTGTGTTTCCTCTTCCTTGTCCAAATATAAACATATTTACAGAGTCAAGGAATAAGGCTGTACTGAAATTGACCTTTAAAAATAAAATGTCTGTTCCTTAAAAAATTTAAAAAATGCAGAAGCAAAACTGAAATAGTCATTTTGAGGGAGAAAAAAAATGACATTTTGTGTTGTTTGAATTACAAAGGTCAAGAGCATTTTAAATTTTATACAGGATATTCTTGATCTTTAATTTTATTCAGATGGTAGTGCTTGTGAAACAGTAAATCTTTTCCCTGTCATAATATATTAGAATAACAGTTAATGGGGTCTTGATAGCACAGTATAAACATATTCACTTTGTTCCTCTGTGGTCCTGAGTTCAATCCATAGTGCTGCATATACAATGGTATGTGATTACCCATTGATGGTCATCAGTTTCTTAATCTCAGCTTGCCTGATAGTATCTGTTTAGAGAATTTGCAGATATCAGTCTGGAGAATATATGATAAAAACTGGATTTTTTACATCATGCAGATACATTTTAATCCTATCTCGTTGAGTAAATGTTGACATCATTGAGATATATTTTAAACCTATCTCCCTGAGTAAATGTTGACATAACTGAGATTCATTTTAATCTAGTCTCCCTGAGTAAATGTTGACATCATTGAGATACATTTTAATCCTATCTCCCTGAATAAATGTTGACATCATTGAGATACATTTTAATCCTATCTCCCTGAGTAAATGTTGACATCACTGAGATACATTTTAATCTTATCTCCCTGAGTAAATGTTGACATCAGAGATTTATGATGTCATAAATGCGCTTGATTTAAAAAATGACATTAGCCTAATATACAACTAAATTTATCTTACAATATTCTTTCTTACTGATATAAATTTTAATGTGAACAGGAATCAAAATGTGATATTGATATTTCATTAACAAATAAACTTTGTTTTAATCCTGATAATGCCTGTATATTTATGTTAAAGAGGCTGTTTTAAAGTACTGCTTGAAGCTTTTAAACTTTTTTATTAAACTTCTCAATCTTGATTTCTGATATTATCCCTGGTAATTGTAAAAATCAAAAGCACCCTAAACATTTTGACAAATAATTGAAAGGAAATAATGGAATTAAAAACTTTGATTTGGATACTTTGTTTCAAAAATTACATGGGTATATACTTTGTTTCAAAAATTACATGGGTATGTACTTTGTTTCAAAAATTACATGGGTATATACTTTGTTTCCAAAATTACATGGGTATATACTTTGTTTCAAAAATTACATGGGTATATACTTTGTTTCAAAAATTACATGGGTACATACTTTGTTTCAAAAACTACATGGGTATATACTTTGTTTCAAAAATTACATGGGTATATACTTCGTTTCAAAAATTACATGGGTATATACTTTGTTTCAAAAATTACATGGGTATTTACTTTGTTTCAAAAATTACATGGGTATATACTTTGTTTCAAAAATTACATGGGTATATACTTTGTTTCAAAAATTACATGGGTATATACTTTGTTTCAAAAATTACATGGGTATATACAATTTCTTGCAGCTTCACACAACAGCTAAGCATTTATATCTTGCATAATCAAATTCCAGGTCACAGCCGTACAATAGTTGGTGTTGAAGAATGGAAGGACAAGAGTTTGCGTCTGCTACTGTTTGACCCCAGCACTCCAAAAAAGCAAATGACCCTGTTTCACAGCATTGTGAACACCAACATGCTGCGAACATTACGACGGCCATTGAATGGGCTGAAGGCCAAGCAGTACCAGATAGTGGTGGTTGTGGGAGTTCTGGATGATAAAGAGTATAACGTGAGTTGCCTGTATTACTCTAGAAGGAAATTTTAAAAATAAAGCATTGTAAAAGATGAAGAGGCAGTTTCTGTTAAAAGTTTGTGACGGGTCTCTCTAGGGTTACACCTGCTGAATCCATCAGTGCTTGTTTTCAAGCTGTGTTGTGCATATTAAGAGTCATACCATGATGTGAATGTAATTTAAATTCATATTTTTGTAACATGAATTTTGGATTTGGGTGATTGAATCAGATACTTTTTTAAAAAAAGTGTATATGGTTTGAAATGTCATGCATAAAATATTGTAATGCTATTGTGTTGTCTGCTTAGCAGATAAGAGATATTAATACTATTATTTCTGATAGGGATGGCAGTGTCAGTATTCCATGATGGTGGCAACAGCTCTCAGTTCAGTTGCTGCTTATGGGTTTTCTTTTACAACAAGTATGCAACATTCAGTAAAGTTGCTTTTATATTTGGACTTTAGCATCAGTCTGATAAGGAACACCATTTTGATACACACATACGTTATCACCAAATTGCAACTATTGTGTAACAAACATTCCTGTGAATTACTGATCAAGGAGGTTGCTCTAAATGTTCACCTAAGGGGTTGTCCATAAAGGACGTCCGCAGATAATACCTGTTTTCCTACCCCCCCTCCCCTTGTCCGCTTTTGTCCGCATGTGGCTTACCCCCCCCCCCCCAGGCTGCGGATGTCCCCATCTAGCATTATACACTGCTCTATGGTCTGGCAGTGTAATAGCTGGTGCATCTTACTTGGCTATTTGTATACTCGCTCAGGTCCGCAGGGCCGATATGTGGGCCATGTAATCAACCTCAGGCACTGGGAGCCAGATCTATGTATTAATGCCAACCCATTCATATATATTCTGTGGCACGAATCGTACAAATTGAAATGAACAAATAATTTATACTTAGGGATCACCCATAAAGGACGTCCGCAAAACATACTGGAATACACGCAGTAGGCCTAAAGCAGCTGTTCAACACAGAATATCATAACAAAAAATACTAGCTTGCGAACGTCCGCAAGGTCCTTTACACCCCCTCCCCCCTTGTCCGCATTTGAACAAACCCCCCCTTCCCCCATCTTTGCGGACATCCTTTATGGATGATCCCTAATTGCATTTTTAGAGGTATATTTTGGTGGTCAGACAAGCATTTGTACAACTGAGTGGGTCACCTAGCCACTTTTGCTTATATAACATTTATAATTTTACTTCCTGATAACTCACAGAGAAATTTTTATCCAATTTTATGAAATTTTATCATTTTACCTAAATGTATTTGGGCAATCATGATAATTAATTTCAAGGAGAAAAATACCACACTAATAAGTGATCGGAGCATTCCAGTCTAATTCAAGAGGTCAGTTGCCTTAAGGTATTCTTCTAGTATTGTATTGTGGCAAAAACATATGGTACTAGCTATCCCTCAACAAGTTTCTGGCCTGTTGTGTTTGGATGGGAGTTTTTGGTTTTAGTAGTGTGCCTGGCCAAACACAATGACTTGGTAATGCACCCTCTTGATGTAATAATGAAGGATATCACTTGGTGAGAGTGCCTCTGGTGATCAACACTGCAGGCAAGTCATACATCTTACAGTAGAACAGTTCAGCACCCCTGACCTTTTCAGGCTGCAAGTTGTTATTTCTCAGGCTAGTTTATAACTCTTTGTTCTGCTGAAATACTTCCCATGTTGCCTTCTTGCCGTGTCTGGTTAGATGATAGGTTGCATTGGAACCAGTCATTGCAAGGAAAGGAATCAACTTTTCATGAACAGAGTGCCTGTGTTTATTCCATAGATCTCACAAATCTCAGCAATAGTTTGATAATCTGGAGTTCTCAGTATCACTGGCTGTGACGACTACACTGTCAACTCTGCAGTGAATATGGTTGAAAATGATCCTTGCCTCTGCTTTGTCATGATGAATTTGCACTTGACTATCTTACTCTGATTCTCATGCTTTCAGGACAGATGCAACAAATATGTATCCAGAATCTTTAAATGTCTTGGCATTTAAAGGTTTCTTTGTCTTTTACTAAAAGACTGTGCATCTAGCACAAGACAGCATCTCAAAGCAAGTGTAATCTAGAACTGCCTTTGTCCCTGTTCTTTAGCTATCTGAATGAGCTGAAAAGGATCAAGCATCCCAACAGGTGTATTCTAGAATTGCCCTTGTCCCTGTTCTTTGGCAGTTTGCTGTTGGAATGCCCAAAAGGAACAAGCATCCCAGCAAGTGTATTCTAGTCTTGCCTTTGTCCCGGTTCTTTGGCAGTTAGCTGTCGGAGTGCATAAAAGGAACAAGCATCCCAGTAAGTTTAATCTAGTACTGTCTTTGTCTATGTTCTTTGGCAGTTAGCTGTCTGAGTGAGTCCAAAAGAAACAAGCATCCTAGCAAGTGTATTCTAGTATTGCGTTTCTCTCAGTTCTTTACCAGTTAGCTGTCAGAATGCCCAAAAGAAACAAGCATCCCAGCAAGTGTCATCTGATATTTCCTTTGTCCCTGCTCTTTGGCACTTAGATGTCAGAATGACCAAAGAAAGAAGCATAAATTCACGTTTTATAATCTGTTTAAAATCCACTTTACTCTCAGCTTTAAACATTATGAATACACTTATGAATGCTTCTGTCTACCTTAAGGAATTTTGCCTTTCCCATAGCAAACTTTTTTTTCATTTGGTAATGGTTTGAAGATGCTGAGTTTTTTAAGCACTGAATTATACAATTTCACATGCCTAATTTTCTTCTCAAGTAACATTAGCCATTTGTATTCAAAACATTTCAGCTGCTCTTCTCCCAAAGCTACAGAAGAATTCAACATTTTTTGTTCAGTGTTGTGATGAGATATTGCTGGTTCATCAGTTTGTCTCACTAGAGTGTTTCCATTAGTGAGCCTTTAGCTTTAATATCTTTCTGCTTCCTCACTTGCCTCAGACCCATGTATTGATAAGCTGGACATCCAAGACAACTTGGAACATGGCTTTCTTATTTACAATGTGTGTCCTCTAGTTCTGCCTCTACTCCAGGCAATTGGTGTTCATTTCCATATACAGTAAAACCTGTCTTGAGAGACCGTCACTTCTGTCAACAAAATGCAGTCTCTCAGTCTCTCAGGACAGGTGACCTCTTACATCAGGTTCCAAGGTGAAAATTCAACATGGTTTAAGAAGGGAAAATACCCACAATCACTGTACATGTATTTTATTCTTAATTCATACTTCCTGTAAAAACATTGCATGCATTCATGTGGAGATAGTTGTATATAGCAGAAGAGATATCTATCTATCATAAAACATTCACATTTATATTCGAAGATCACAGGTACATGTATTAACATATAATTTGCAAAATTAACTAAGGTAATATTTATTTATTCTGTCCATAAGTTACCTTGACATGTCCATAAAGTTCAGAGTACAAATATAGCATATGAATTGCACAGTTAGCTATGATAAGACTTGCTCATCCTGTGTATGAATTGCACAGGTATCTATGATATAAACTTATTTATCATCCTAGTAAATTGTAAAAACAACCACAGCAACAAACATTTATCTTCTGTGAATTTCAATTAACTATGTGTAACTCATTCTCATTTTATGTATGCAAATTGTAAAGGTATCCATGGTCAATCGTGTTTATCCTCTCTATCACTTTTCTTTAAGAAATCAAAAATACTTGTTTACAACCTGAGGTCAAGTTTCACCAATAGATGACTCATTGTCACAGTCACTGTCAGCAGTTTCTAAAGAGTCTGTTTTACCCCACTGAAGAATATCCTTGCCCCTGATATAACATTTGAGGTTTCCAAACAGTGGTCTCTATTTACAAATACCTGCAATGTTATGCCATTCAGTAGTGGTTCAAGTGATGAATGGATGTCTTGTTTACTCTCCTCACTCTGCTGATTCACACCATGAACACTGTCTGGAAAGTCACACTTGGCAAAGCACCTTTGAATGGTGTATGCAGATAGAGTATACCACATAGACTTAATCCACATAATGGCATCAAGAACAGTGAAAGTTTTAACTGCAGAGCACTCATCCATTTTGCAAAGAATGTGACATAAACAAATTTCTTCAGATAATTCATTTTTACAGCCTGAATGATCCCTGCATCAGAAGGATGAAGTTTTAATGTGGTATTTGGGGGTCAGAAACACCAGTTTTACATTACTGAACTGAACACAAGGATGTGCACTACACTTGTCCGTGATAAGCATTTCATTTTCATGTTAACTGTTGCCAGACAGTTATGAAAGATGTCAGAAGTCATCCAAGACTTTCTGTTGGATTCATAGGTGACACTAAAAGATCTTAAATTGAATAATATAAAACATCTTGGGCCACATGACTTGCCTGTAAAGAAGGAATCAGGTTTTTCTTCTGTTGCACTATATGCCATTGCTCCCATACTTGCTTGTTCAGATCACCAAACACTGTCTGTCATGCCATAACATATTTCCTCTGTGACTATACCATTCTGTCATTAATTTCTAATAGACTTGTCTCTTAAAACACCTTGAAATTGAGTTTTACAGATGTTTCAACTGGCTGCTATTTTGTGAGCAGTCTCCCCTTTTTCACTTCTTTCAATTACTTTAATTCTTTCCTCCAGTGTTAGAATTTGTCTCTTTTTCATTGGAGGTTCTGCCATTGTTATTAAGGTGTTAACATTATCAGTGATCAGTTGTAT
This sequence comes from Margaritifera margaritifera, assembly GCA_029931535.1. NCBI lineage: Eukaryota > Metazoa > Mollusca > Bivalvia > Unionida > Margaritiferidae > Margaritifera > Margaritifera margaritifera. The sequence goes on from JAQPZY010001580.1 coordinate 3,720,569, forward strand.
TAATGACTGTAGTGGTTTTGATCAGGCTTTGGATAAATATGGAATGTGCGTGTGTGTGTGTGTGTGTGTTTGTGTGTCTGAGTGTGTGTGCCAATGAATGAAATCAAGAAGCATAATTAACTCATCCAGAAACAGATTATATTTATTCAGAGACAAAAGCCAAAGGCTTAATACACTGATAACACAAAGGGACTAACAGGATAAACAAAGGTTGTAACTGGCTGCACTGTGGTCAATAGATGATGGATTGGTGTGCAGATTGTAATAACTGTAACATCAAAAAGAGCAACAAACAACACAAACATTTTACAATGACGATCGAATCTAGAAAACAACAATCATCTGTAAAAGACAAAGACCTCATTCAGCCTAGGCATTATGGATTAATTCCAAAGACAAACAATGTACTCGACCGATACAATGAAGCCTTCTTAGAGATTTCTGATTCTAACATTATAAGTGTTGTGTATGTTTTCACACAAGATAATACAAACCTTCGAATTGACTGTACGTCCATGGTTAATTGTAATGGGGATTCACATGACTTCGGCACTATAATGGTGGTGAATGACATGTACTTAAGTCTGGTTTATGGTCTGTTGAATACATAAACTGATAAATCTGGGACAGATTCATTCTTCTATAGCATAGAGAACTGATAGCCAGACACAAAATTTTATTTTCTCTTTAGAACAATCTTTACTTTTTAAGCAGTCATGGCTACAAATGATTTAATAAAGGTCAGTGGTGTTTATCTCTGTTTTTGCAATGCAGTCATTCATAGCAGTGTTGTTGACAACAATCTGCACTTGCCTGCAGATCCTCTTAAGCAGTTGTGGTTAAAAAGGATTAGATAAAAGTCATTGGTGTTATCTATTTTTGCAAGCAGTTGTTCATTGCAGTGTTGAAGTGCATTCTTTGCTGACAAATCATGATCGCAGGTGGTCGCACACAGCAGTGCATTTATATAATAAAATCAATCCATGCTTGATGATTGAAGTCATAAATAACAGGCGGTCGTTCATAGCAGAGGTCGCTCAAGACTGGTTTTACAGTACTGCTTAACCAAAAGAGAAAGTTAACATTCTTTTCTCCTTTCAATGGCACAAATCTGGACATATGATGTTGAAATCTTGAACATTCCTTCTCCACCTATTGCCAAGATACCAATCGTATAACCTGTTTATTGGCTTGAAGCCATCGCCTGCATTGAAATGAGTAAGACCCATTTCTTGTCTCAGCTATGCAGATGAGAGATTAGTATTAGAAAAAGGCATTAGATTATGTGGTTTAACCATCAGCTGTATAAAACCATGCTTCAGTCCATCTGTATAGTTTCTGTAAAAATAAATACACAAGATCCATAAGGTTCTAAATGCTTTTAATGTGCCCTCTTGCCGGATGGTTGTATAGGTAACAAGGGGCTTACTTTTGTAGAAATAATGATATTACTAATAATTGGATGTGCAGAAGTGATTGAATTTACTATTGTTACACTCCCCTCTTTGAGTTATGCATCACAAAAGCAACAAATTTTAGTCTTTTCACTGTCACATTCACAAAGCAAAAAAAAACTTCTTCATTTAAGAATGCTCTCAAAATTTCAGGTCCTTTCATCACTTCATATAACAAAACAATTTAGCACATGAACCTCAATTGAACTACTACAGAAAATGAACATATGTCCTTAAAATACTACTGGGCCTAACTGACTAGAAATAAATGGAATAATGACTAGCATTAAGTTTTAAAAAAATGGATTTCACTAGTGTGCAGTTTACCTGAATAGTTTTATTTTGAAGTGGAATAGTCTTTCAGGTACATAATGTTTTTCACAAGTCTCCCACTAGACGTTCACAAAGCTGATCATTGGTCTGCTGTCTGGATATTGGGATACTGTTGATGAATGGGTCCACTTCTGGTAGGTGAACTCTGATGTATAGGTCAACTTCTGGATTGTGACTGCTTATTAATGGGTCCATGGGATTGTGTTGATTCACAATTCTTGGTTTGTATCTGCAGTAAGAGTGGCATCACAGAAATTCATTTCATCAACTATCTCCTTTAACAGCAATTCCTTAGTCAAGTGCAAGTGCCTCCTTTTTCTGGTAAGTTGTGTCTCTTCTTCTTTAACAATTTTGTAGGAGTTTATGTTCACTTTTGACTCAACTCTAGCTTTGATCCACTCTTTCTGGCAATCATATGACTTCATTCGGATAGTATGTCCCTGTATAGAGGTTGTAAACTTCTTGTACCTCTGTTGTAATACTTGTCCTGTTTTTGCTTTCCAACTTTGAGTTTTAATTTTACATTCCCTGGGTCTGGTTATTTTGGTAAGAGTTGTTTTGTTGTGGTTGGTAATAGTGTTTGGGTTAATTGAATATATGTTTTGCAGGTGGTAATGTAGAGCCTCAGGTGGGGTATTGTGCCAGTCCAACAAAGTTATGCCTAGCTATATTTCACTTAGATTTGGTGATCACTTCACGGGCTGTTTCATGGTCCAATCAGTATGTTTAAAAAATATTAGAGTACTAGTGCACAATTATGAGGTAATGTTTATTGCTGAACTAAAAAAGTCTCAACCTTTTTCTTCGCAAAGGCCTAGATGGTAACTTGTGACTAATGAGTGATTCTTTCTGCTGCTTACCATATATACTTGTGTATAATGTGGGTCCAAAATGCAAACAACATAGACCCTGATCTGCCATTGCATAATGTGCTGACAGATCAGGGTCTATGTTGTTTGTTCTACTGATTAGTTCTTACAAACTGCATAGACCCAGATCTGCCGGCGCATTATGCGACGGCAGATCTGGGTCTATGCAGTTTGCAGTTGGTATCGGATTATAGGTGAGTATATATGGTACATGAGTAGATGTTGCATGTTTCACATTGAAAGACAAAATGTTCAATTTGCTCAGTTATGTTTGCCAGTAAATGCACCCTTATGTCCTTAAGCAACCTTATGGTCCAATATGGCTACTATGGATTCTTTCAGTCAGTGCTGGTCTCTGCATATATTCTCTCGCCTTTGAATATTATCCCATTTTGCAGTGATAATTCATCTCGGAATAGAAAATTACACTGCGTATATGGTGAGAGAACATTCTTTGAATCTGGCCATCCTTTCTTGATTACATTGATCAGTTCCTGTAGTTCTCTCTATGAATATTTGCTATTCTGGGTTCAGAGATGGAAACACACTGCATCATATTGATGCTTTCTGTGTCTTTCTCTGCCATGATTATGTCATCTTCATGTATCTCACAGATATCTTCAGCTAATCATCTTGTTTTTTTATGTGTCAGATATGCTCTGCTCAGCATGCTGATCATATACATGTTCTCTCTTGTCTATTGTATTACTTAGTCATACAGTCAAATCTGTCATAATGGTCACCTTTATTCAGTGGTCACCAGTTCACAACAGCCATTCTAATTCCCGCCACCCCCACCCCCAATTTCCTAAGTAAATGTTCTGTATGTAACGGTAACCTGCCCTCCATGGTCAGTGGCAGGAGTTTTCTGACCAAACAATGGTCTCTCCCTGCCTTAAGTGGTCATTAGTGCTTATCTAAATTGACCGTTCAGTCTATGCAGACTTAATTTTTGCTTCATGAGGAAAAAATATCACGTGAATCAATGTGCAAACATTTCTTATCTCGTTTGTACTCATAACTCCGTCCCATTGACAGTGTGACTCAAAGGTGTCTATGTCATATTTGAATGTGAGGCAGTTTTTGTCATTAGAGTAGAGGGTCGAAGCAATTGTTTGCTGGATAGTGGGAAAAGTAGTTGTGTTATTGCAGCAGAACTGGAAGTCACTTTTTCTGCCAGTGCGACAGGTATAGTTAGAGATCTTCATCTATTTACCTATGAATTAAAGCTATCCCTGATGAAAAATGTTTGTCTTTAAGAAGAAATACGAGCTACATCCCTTTCCATTAGGGTCAAGGGTCATTCAGTATTCAAAACGTGCCTGTAAAAGGCAGGTGAAGTTTCAGAACAAGGATCACAACGAATAGCCATATGCAGCTTCTTTTGATTTTCTGTTCATCACAGGCTTCTCACATAAGCCAACTGTCTTTAGATCTTAGCGAGCTGAGCAACGGACTAATCAAGATATGGTTTTTATAGCATGAACAAACTAAGATTGGTGTATATTTTTAAGTCACTGACGATTTCATTTATAAAATGGATTAAGATCAGCAGGATACAGTAATCTTGTATGCAACATAAATATGACAGAGAACAACATATAACCGTAATTATGATTTTGTTGTACAGTGCACGTAAAACAATCTTGTAATAATAATAATAATAATAATAATAATAATAATAATGATAATGATGTTTGGTGCATGGTATTTGTTCATAAACCAATTTTAAAAGGTGAACCTGTGTACAGCAGTCACCTGTGTACAACGACCTGTTTTGACTTTTCCCATGAGTGGCCGCTAGTGACAGGTTTGACTGTACTTATGAGTGGGGAACGTTGTGTGGTCTGTTTCCACTATCACTTGCCATACATGTAGTTCTAAAATTTCTGCATTCTGAACACATTGGAGAGAAACTTCTTTTCAATCTGTGCATAGTTCACTTATGTTGCAGCAAGTGATCTAGATGCATAGGTGATAGAGTGTCCATCTTACATCAGGAATGCTCATAATCATGTTTCAGATGCATCACATTGTAGGACAGAAAATTTTAAGACTGGAGTTTCTGTCAGAATTTGCTTTATTTCTTCCATACATTTGTTGCGAATGTGCTCATCCCAAATGTGCTCGACAACTGTCTTGATGAGTTCTGGTAGAGGTGCTGTTATTTCTGAGAATCTCGGAGCAAATATTTTACCATAGTTGACCATTCTGAGCAAACTTATACTGTGCTTATCTCTTGGCATAGGCATCTGCTGTATAGCTTCAATCCATCTTAAGACCATTCACTGTGATTACATGGCCCATGCATGCAACATTTTTACATTTCAACTTCAGTTTCTTGTGGTTTAGCTTCACACTTTTGTGTCTGCATCTTTCCAGCAAATTCATCAGATTCTTATCACGGTCCTTATCTGCTTCTTCTTCTGTGTTGCCCGTGTCCCATATGAGAATGTCATTGTGTATCACTCTCACACTCTTTATACCTTTTAAAGCTTCATTAATGCATCATTGTAACTTGGCCAGTGATGAAGAAATCCTAAATGGCATGCATAACCACCTATATTGGCCCCATAGGGTCACAGACATCATCAGGTAACTATTACTGTCATCAAGTTGTAAAAATACTTTTGCAAGGTCTGGCAGAATATCATTGATGATGGGTATTGAATGGTAGTCCATTTTCAGTACCATGTTCAGTGGTTTCAGATCTATACAAAGTCTTATCTTTTGCACTATTCTTGATAATTATGACCATTCGTGAAATCCAATCTGTTGGCATCTCCTTCTCACATAGTCCGAGTTTCCTCTGACCCTTCACACCCTATTTTTGATATTTGGACATTTATGGGGTGTGAAGGGTCAGAGGAAACTCGGGTTTGATATTTGGACATTTATGGGGTGTGAAGGGTCAGAGGAAACTCGGACTACTTCTCACAATATTATTCAACAATCTGTGAGTCATTCAATTTCATTTTTCAGTTTTGGTTTGATAGCAACTGAAACCTTTCTCACTGGTAATGTTACAGGTGGTACTGCTGAGTCTGCTTCCAAGTGTAGCTTTACTTCTCCAGTGAATACATCTTTGAATTTCTATAGCATTTCTTTGAATAGCCTGTGCTCCCAATTTACATCCATGATCATCTCTAATTGCAAAGTCCAACTCATACTCTTTCTTGGTCTTGAGATTTACAACTTTTATCTTTTTTTCCCCAAGAACTTCAATTTCTCTCTTGCTGTGCATGATCAAGGTTATATTCATTTCTATAAGTCCTTCCAACTTCCAACTTCTTGTCATGAAGTACTTCTACGTAGACTTTCTCTGGTATGACATTAACTGTTGAGCCTGTGTAAAGCTGGAATTTCACTGCCTTTCTGTTAATATCCAGTATAGTTTCTTAAGATATTTCTGTGCTGAAGTTAGCTGGCTGGCTTGTTTTGTGTGTCGAGAGTTAGTACACAATTGCTTTCATTATCTTCACTACTTCCGGTATCTTCAACTGCATGGAGTTTAGTATGGCTGTGTCTTCTGATGTTTCTTTTCAGCATTTTACTGTTAATTGTTTCTTTATTCCACATCTACTACATGTTATGATGCTAGTGTCCATATTTTATCTAATGTCTTGGTCCCAAGTTTAAGCATGTACCTCTCATATGATTCGGGGCCCCGAGTGGCCAAGTGGTCGGAGCTACATGCCTTTACAGATCACTCACATCTCACCTCTGGCCGCATGAGCTCAAGTAGCAGTTAGACCAAATTGGGTATGTGAGAAAGCTTGCCAGTAGCTTCCTGTGCTTTGGTGGTTCTTCCTGGGTTCTTCCTCCACCAAATATACTGGTTGCGATGTTTAGCCTATCATGTGCTGAAAAATAGCGTTAACACCCCTCCCCCCCCTAAAAAAAATCATGCTTCATTTGTTTCACCCACACAGAATGAATGAAATTTCTCCACTATTTTTTAAGTCTTCTTTCTATCGTCAGAAGCATCAAAAGTAAGACTCATCGATTTTGAGGGCATCAGGTCTGATACATGCCAGGAAAGTGGCTGTGCACAACTAGTTGTTTTCCTTAAAGCCAGATGCCACCTCATAGTTTTCCCATGTGCATCTGAATATTTTCCAGTTCTGGATTAGATTTCCTTCTGTATCAAGTTTTTGCAGAAAATGGGAGAATCAGAGGCATTGCCATTATTATGATTGTCCTCTTTAGTTACCAGTCTGTCAAATTACAGCTTAATCTAGTCAAGAAAAAACTGTATTGCATGGATGGGAATGCTTCAGTTTGATCACTTTCATCCAGTTCAGTCTTCATTAAAATTACCCATGGGCCATTGAGTATCAGTTAAGAGTCTATTTGCGATCATTATTTTTGCTTCTGTCACCATGGTTTCTCTAGGAAGAAACACACAAGGTCAGTAAGGTTTATCATGCTTTTAATCTGCCATCTTGCTGTGCATGTCAAGGGGGCTTACTTTGTTGGAATAATGAATGATATTACTAATAATTGAGAGTGCGAAAGTATAGCATTTACTACTATCATTATGCCACCTACTGCATGTTAGTTAAAAAACAATAAAGTTTAGGTTTTAAAAAAAAGTTTATTTACATCACTTTGATGACATTGAAGAATGCTTAATATGCAAAATAGAGTTTAATGAGTGAAAAACCATCTAGACAATATACTAAACTTTGGCCAATCAAAGGTATGATAATGTGTTTTCATTTGTGTCCTGCATACAGGCCTAGTTTAAATGTGTTTTCATTTGTTTCCTGCATATACGCTTGGTTTAAATGTGTTTTCATTTGTGTCCTGCATGCAGGCCTAGTTTGAACAACTGTCTCAGTGTCGCTTATCTGTGTATGAATATCAGGAATTGATATGATGTTTTATAAATCCATTTCATACTTGTTTGAACATTTCACATCTTTAATAAAAGATAAAATAACAAGTTTCAGTGCTATGTTGGAGGTATTGGAATGTATTCATTGACTTTTACTGTGTATAGTAGTTTATTGAACAAATCATCACATATCTTGTCATTTGATAAATCAAATATTACATTTGATCCCATTTATTTAAATTTATTACATTTATTGAATGATTTACAGGTTTTGCTTACAAGGCTTGCAAAACTTGAAACAAAAGATTGTTTTATAATTTCATATGAAATAGGCATGCATATTCTAAAATTCCTATGCACTCTGTGTGATTTTGACAGAATGAGTCAAGTGTTAAACTAAAGTCGGCTTCATGGAGAGTTATATTCTTATATTTTTGTTTTCATTTACTTCATAAATTCTATTTCAGGAAGCTAAAATTCTGAAATCAGACCAAATCAGTTGATGGAGGGAGCCTTTCTGGTGAAAGATAAAATTGATACACAGAAGTATAGAGGCCGGCATGGATTCCTTGTATGGCTGCAAAAGACGGTGTATCAGACATTTTCTTTCACAGTGTAACAGATCTGTGCCAGCACAATTCTTCAAGATGGATTTTTTTATTTAAAAAAGCATATTTGAGTTTGCAGTATGTTAAATAGTGCAGGGTAATGAAGCTTTGATCCAAAATCCAACTTTGCCACTGACAGTCCTTGCAATGCATGTCTACTTTTTATTATTTGCCTTCCTTTCTTTTTGTGTGCAATCAAATCTTTGTCATGACATTCAAAACGTTTCATCTAATATAATTTTTCCTTGTACTTGTTTTGGTGCTATCATTTTTCCTTGTACTTTGCTTGGTTTGGTGAACATCTGAAAGTTCAACATTATTATGCCTATTGAAACTGATAAATGTCACAAGACAGCAGGAACAGCTATATTGCTTGATGCCTTTGGAACTGACATGTCACAAAACAGCAGTAACAGCTGTATTGCTTGATGCCTTTGGAACTGATAAATGTCACAACACAGCAGGAACAGCTGTATTGCTTGATGCCTTTGGAACTGACATGTCACAACACAGCAGATATTGCAGATTTCATGTTGTATCAAAAATTGCTATGTGCCATGATGGAGAGAGAGAGAGAGAGAGAGAGAGAGAGAGAGAGAGAGAGAGAGAGAGACAGAGAGAGAGACAGAGATTATTTGCATTATTTGTTATTATCATGTAGATATGTAAATGAAGGAGGATAACAAGAAAAAGAAAGAAATAGCCATCTTGATAATGATGAAGACTTGTGTTCAGTTCCATTTAGTCAGGTATCAACTTTAACAATAGACAGTAATTGAATATAATATTACTTGTAATAGTTCTACCTAATAATAACAGTATAATCTGCATGTACTATTCAGACATATCCCAGAATAACAATGGAGGCTTTTTGTTTTACACTAGTCATCAATTAATTAGGGGTAGACTAGTAAAGTACTAGTTCCTAATATTAAAATTAGTATTTATATAGTATATACTGCTTAATTGAATATTCTAATCCTAATTATGTCAGTGGAGTCAGGTCTTAATGTAGCTGATAGTATTTACACATACTGTATGTACTCGTGTATAAGCCGGGTCCAAATGCAAACAACATAGACCCTGATCTGCCGTCACATAATGCACCGGCAGATCAGGGTCTATGTTGTGTGTTCTACTGATTAGTCCTTACAAACTGCATAGACCTAGATCTGCCGGTGCATTATGCGACGGCAGATCTCGATCTATGCAGTTTGCAGTTGGTATTAGCTTATACGCAAGTATATACGGCAGATTAGATGCTAATGCATCACCTGCACAAGTTAATATGTAATTTTTTGGAACACATTTTTGTTTTCAAATTGACTGTGATGTGTCCACATAGGTTGTACACTCTTCTTGCATTTATTGCAATCACAAAATGTGTATGATTCAGTCTAGATTTTTAACATAAAATTTATATCAGTGTTATTGCAAAAACTATGATTTGCATGTGATTTTGAAAATTGTTACGTCAAGTGTTTGAAAATTGTTTAAAACAGATGTACAGACTTATCTTGTGATGAAGACCATTCTTTTGTAAAATGTTAGCTTCACCCGATTCTTGGATAAATGAAGGTCAGATCAACAACACTATAGTTGGTGCTAAATAATCTAACACCGGCATTAATTATGTCAATGAGCTATTTTTTAAGTTATAAACACAGCATACCTGAATAACATCAGCTATACAATCCGTTCACAAGTTAATGACTTGGAGAAGCTAGGCTTGGTAGGACTATACTATGTTTCATATAGTCCAAGTGAAAAATAAAGATGACAGATCACAGCTATGTTGGACTGTAAGGGGTGTTCTGGTTGCACCATATGTTATGATATATTCTTGGTCTCTCCACCTACCGCGACAACCACTGCAACTGGAAATTACTCTTTGAACTGGTCACCATTTGTGTGCTGAATCCATGGAAAATCTTTGTTCACCATAATCAATCTGCATAATGGAACTTGTTCTAATTATGCATGTGATCTCTTATAGAGGTCATTATATTGGAAAACATTCAGATTTAAGGTTTGTACAGTTTCTTCCCAAACTGGAATTATGTTTTTCAATAATAATAGAAAAAACACTGATATTAGCTCATCTTGCACATACTACAGACTATACACAATTTGCCTATCCTTGATTCCATACAGCTGGGTATTATCAATGCCAACTTCATTTGTAAAAGGTGAAAGACTCTGTTTTTATCCTTATGAGATTATCAAGTTTAAAACCTTGAATCCAAATTGCAGAGCCGTTTACATTAAAAACAGGTCTATGACTAATGTTCGTGAAACATATCTTAATTTTTGTAGAACTGTTAGCTTTTCTATGCCAGAAAACATAGCTTTGTTCAAAGTTTGGGTGATCAGTATGGAAAAGGACAAGTCTTTCACCTCCTGAATGAGCCATTCTTTAGTGAAAGAAACAATGGCAGATGATGTTATTGGCAGAATCAAGAATATTGGAGAACAATGAAAACATTACTGTTATCATATCATGTACAGTCTTCTAGACTTTCTCCGTTGAACCACCTGTTGTATTTATATGATGAAATATTATGAAACAGTTCTTTCTTTAATTAAAAGCAACTAATTACAAGAATCTTTCACAAGCTGTAGTTCTTGGTATATGCAGTTTTATTTAATTTAAAGGGAAAAAACACATAAAATTATCTTTTTTTTTTTGGGCCTTTCCCCAGGCATCCTTCTTCAGCACCTTCATTCTGATAGTTCCATTTTGATATAACAAGGGAGGGATCAACTGAAATGATTATACAATCTCACTACAGATGATAATATTGAAGAACTACCAATATTATTTTATACAAAGATTGTTTCTCATTTTTTATCTTTACTGTAGTTGTCTATAAATATCGTTATGATAAGTTTTATGTAAGGACCCAAATGTTAAAGTATAAATCTATGTTTAGATTTTGTACTTTGTAACTTCAGTGCACATGTGGACAGGGATAGGGCCCACATGGGGACAGGGACCCTATTATTGAAACTTCTTGAGCACAAAACTCGAGCTCAAACATAAAATTCCAATATCAGGTATGGTAATTTAAGTACAGCTGTAACATTTAGCAGTTTAGGAGCGAGGCTCAAATGAGGAAAATCTTACTTCTTTATAATTCAAGATATAGACTGTCAAAATATATGGACTTTGAGTTCAAGTTTTATGATCCAAGAGTTTTGAGAATACCAGTCCAGATCTTGGCCTCATTTCAATAAATTCTTAAGATGTATCCTCATGTGGCGATTTTTAATTATCTCCTAATTGTAACTCTTGATAATAAAAGGACTCTTGCCAGATATAAAGCTATTAACAAGGAATGAAAGAGACTTTTCAATGTTAAATTGTGCCATAAAGTAACTTTTATTTCTAAGAGTTATGAAATTACTCAAATTGGAGAAAATCCTCCAATTTTTGTTGTAGAAGCAAGAGAACTTTTCAGATAAATTCAGGATATAAGAACTTTTAATAATCCACAGTATCCACATAATTTTCATTGCTAATGTTATCATTGGAGATAAATCTTATTATTAAAAAGCTTAATTTGAGGGAGAAATTGAAGGACAAGATATTACAGAATAAGATTGAAGCAAAGCAAATGGATACTTATCTGTTGACAGATTGTGCGATGACAGATCTACATCTGTGTTTTAGCCAGTTTCTTATTGATCATCTGTATCATGACCTGAATACAGTGGTTCCTTACTATAATGTGCCTCAATATAACACAGTGTTTGATATAACACACAGGTATGATTGTAGATCCCACTATACTGTGTGAACTTTATTTTTTGCTTGTAATGTTCCCCAGTATAACATATCTCAATATAACACAGTCCTTGATATAACACACAGATATGATTGTAGATCCCACTGTACTGTGTGAACTTTGTTTTTTGCTTGTAATGTTCATGGTATAACATATCTCAATATAACACAGTCCTTGATATAACACACAGATATGATTGTAGATCCCACTATACTGTGTGAACTTTGTTTTTTGCTTGTAATGTTTCTCAGTATAAGGTGCCCGCTTCTGTATCACTGTACATTTTGATGGCTACCCTGAATAGCATTATAATGAGGGAACACTTTGTATTTACTGTTTTAATTGCAAGGTTTTCTATGATGTTTTATCTTTGAAGTTTATTACATACTGTGATTTATTACCCTATGAAAAAAATTACATTCCATGAATCGGTGTAACTTAAAATAATCTTACACATCTGTAAACTGATTCAAAGAGAAGATATGTAATTTTTAAAGTTTATTTTACATAGTCAATGTGAAAAAAAAAGTGATTTCAGAGGAAACAGTGAAACCAAAGTTTAGAACTTAAATATAGAACATAGATTTACCTATATCTCAAAGATTCAACGATAACTTTGATATATCGGATACTACTTTTGTTATGACTTGTTGTTGCATAAAAACGTACTCAATCACTTCAAACAATTTTAAGAGTATTGAAGCAGATATATGTCTGAAATAATTACTAGTGAATTTGACCTTACATGAGTCTTTAGTGAATGTTTCTTCATTTCTTTACCTTGTACAGTTTTTGTCATTACAAACCAGAAGCAGGGTAAATCTTAAACAAATGTGCTATTGATAATTTAAACTGATATATGTTTTATACTTTACATTTTTATTCCTGTTGTACTTTAATTATAATATTGTATCCATGATCACAAGTTTTACAGATCTCTTATCTCTGTTTGATATTACACATGCACATACCGAGGAGAAAACCTAATCATATAACATGAAACATTTGCAGCTACTTAAATCTTGTTTTATTTGATTCCATAATAAGTTTACATATTCAAAATATTGTGTTTTTGTCATTCCCTTGTATTCCTGATGAAAAAAAATGATCTTTGAAATGATGCATGTCAGCACTAACAAGCCGAAAACAAATAAGTAATAGACTATATCTTTGGGGTATTTTTTCTGCAAATTGATGCCAGTTGATGAGAAAACACACTGCGATAGTAAAATACTGGTTAACTGATTATCGGGACTTTTTATTGGATCTGACCCATCATATTAAAACTAGGTTGTTGTGACCTACTTCAAGCATTATGGACTGTATGTGAAGTGCACAAGAAATCCCATAAGGATCAATAGCATTATTTCTCAAATAGGCCTAGATCAAAACAGGTTACTGTGGCATACAGTTCATGCTTAAAGGTAGACCTGAGACCCCCATATCACTTCCCTCTAAATTATTCACTATCATGATTTATGCAATATCTGAAAATTTCGACTCAATGCGATGAACGGTTAGCGAGATATTTAAGTTTAAATGTCCATGTCAAAATATTCATCCTAGGCCACGTACAACATCGTCAGTTTCCGAGACTTGAATCCGTGTGACGTCACAAGAGGAACCCGCATTGTGAATCACAATTGTTCTACCATTGTCGAGTGTGAAATTTTTATATAATGTTTTCTGATTGCATCATGGGAAGAAGGTGTGTCGTTGGTGGATGTAACAGTATGAGTACATCTTCACTGTCTTAACATCACAAAAAATATAATATCAACTAGCAATTTCTTTATCAGCTAAACCACAAATAAAAATGCCATGTATCAAATCGTCAAATTCTTTTGCAGGAGAGAGAGAGAGAGGACTGCTCACGATTGCTGAAGACGTGTAAATCTGTACTCATATTTTCTCATTACATGCAATTTTTACCACCACCCCACCCCCAAACCTAAACAAACTATATAAACAATATCGCATATTGGATGAGTAAGTTTCATATGCAGCTGCTATTTAATAAAAATGCGTGATCATTTTCTCTTTGTAAAACGTGGTTCTCTTCATAGGCATACCTTTGGTTAAAAATTGTTCTCATTGGAAGCATGTCTGTGTGACGCAGATGCATCAATATTAAAGTCCCTTTATAGGCGAAGATGTTCTTAGCTACACGTATATTAATTAAATCGATATTACGAAAAGCAAAAAAAAACAACCGAAAAAAAAAAAGTTTTAGTCACAACATGGAGAGAGATAAGTTTTGAGCAGTCACTGAAAAATACGCTGAAAATACAGAGTTACAGCTAAAAGTGAAATTCATTATCTTTAATTAACCATGATTGGGAAAGGATGTAAAATTCAACCACGAGAATAGCAAAGACACGGAGGGAACAAATAGAAAATGAAAAGGATTCAAGTAGGGGTCTCGCAGTCTCAACCACACAAATATTATATCAGAAGCTGTCAATTTTATTATCAGGTAAAAATGAACTGCCAAAGACAGACTACTACATCAAAAGATGAATACACCATGGCACTGTTAGACTGGCGGTCCAGTGTCCCCTCCACGGAAATTGCTAATTCCCACACATTTTTAATCATTGAACAATAAATTTAACTCGGTATTTACGGACAATTATTAATAAATTATCAAACTTCCACTATTAACTGCTGGACTACGATTTGGGCTATTGAATACTAACCTCCATGTTAGATGGTTTCATGTAATACAAATGACACCTAAACTCAGATGTACTGAATATACAAGTCTTTTGAAATTATTATTATTATTATTATTATTTTGACCAAATATATAATCAACATAAAGACGACCGATTCTTTACTTGGTATCCGGCTATCACTATTGCGCAAAAGGTTTGCACGTCTTTTTTTTGGTGAAGAAAATGATTCAGAAACAGATACAGTGTCCCTTTTGTGGCGATTCTTGCAAGATTTTGACATGCAAGTCGGTGTTAAACGTAAAGATAAGATGTCAGAGGCAGTCAACCGTACTTAATGGAAATATACACATCATTTAAACACTACTGCAAACCAAACAAAATTTTATTGGTACTATCGTTGAGTGCGACACCAATAAGTCATGCTAATAGCCAATTTGGGTTCGTATTGTGACGTCATAAGCTCGCGCGGGCGTATTGGGTTCTTTACAAAGAGTCGCTTGGCTGTTTCCGTGGAGGTCGTATTTTGGTGGCAATTATTTAACTATATCTTCTAATCCAGTGAATAAATCTGTGTCAAGTCTTTGCTGTGCACGTGAAATGTCTAACAAATTACGATTCTCGATTGTAGTATATAGCATTCAGGTCTACCTTTAAGTGACTGCTATTATCATTATAGTACTTTCTTCAGTCTATTTCTTGGATACTTCAGCCTTGCACCCATCTTCAGTGATATATGGATGCAGCTTGAGAAGTTCTTGGTTATAATCCTCAAAAAATGTCATTGTGACCTACTTTTACATCTTGGGTACTTTTGTCAGCACTGTTCATTTTTTAAACATGTGAAAAATATATTTTGATGCAATTTTAGAAGTACCAAACCATCATCTTAGAAGCAGGTCACTGATCTTTTTGTTCATGCTTAATTAACCTTTTTACAACAAAATCCTTTTTGCATCCATTCCATGCTATTACTTCTACAGTTATTAATATTTTGGATGCATCTCTAAAGTATTACATTGCTGTACCAGGAATAGGTTGACTTACTTAAATGAATGACATTGGGATTGAAATTAATCCAATGACCTCATTTTTGTGCGTGTTTGATGATGTTGCTAGCAGCAGTACAAGAGACACAGAGCTAGATGTTAAAAGTTCAGTCCATGACAGATTTAGTGTAAACTTTGCAATGAAGCACTCGTCGAAGACAGAAGACACATTGACCTTTTCTTTCTGTTTCCATTTTAGGTTATTGCATGGACTCCATTTTAGGTTATCATTCAACTGTGTAATCTTTGAGCTTGTGGGAAGATCCAAACTTTAAATATTTTTTTGTGCCAATAAGAAACAATTCATTTTTTATTAAGTTGTGCCAAAATAAAAACCTTTCACAAAACATTCAGATATGATGGAATCTAAGATCATCTCTATCACTCTGCAAATGAATTGACAGTTCTTAAGATCCAATTATATACCAATCCAAGAATAGTGACAGATGACTTAAGTTACACCTGTACTCAATAAAATGTCTAACTACTCATTATTCTCTCTCTCTTTTTCGTACACACTACATGTGTATACAAGTTTATTTTTGGAAAAAAAAGGATTATAAAGTAGAGAGGAATTACAATAATACCAACTAATATGAGAACAGACAAGATGGAGAAAAAAAAGCTTGAGATATAACATTACATGACCAATATGGCCTTGTCTGTGGCAGCATTAATGTGCTTTCAAAATGAGTTATACGTCCTTCTTTGGTAATGATGTCCTTATATTGCACTTGAATTACATGAAGAAAGGAGTTCACACATTACATTTTTAGGCTGTAATTTGGTGATGCAAATTTCACCATGAAAAAGCAGTAAGGAAAGTACAGACTGTGACGGACACTGGCCCCCAAAGACATAGCATTAATTGGTCCGAGAGTGTCAATACATTTCAAATTGACGTGTTTTGGTAAGTGCAGTGAACAAGTGTGAAGGCTGGCATGTTGAGCATCATTGAGAGATACTTTGTACCAAATTTAACACTATTATTCCAATATGTTTATCATAAATAGTGCCAAGTAAAAGTTGGCATGAAGGGGTCACAGTGACCTACTTTTGACATTGATTAGTCTTGATCCTCAAGGTCAACTGAAAAGTGTAAAGGTTTTTCATGCAACCCTTACCTACAGATGGAAGTAAAGACAAATATTTAACAAACTAACATGATTTAAAAGTTACTTACATTACTCCTGTCATATGTATAATTATATAAAGAAATAAAATCTTGTAAAGTAATTACTTATTTATGACTTAAGGGTGATTACTCGTGAAATGTTGGAGTGTTTAACTTTAAAAATAGATATTTTTATATAGCTAATGGTCCAAGCAATCTAAAATCACTACAAACTATGTAGGTTAGTGAGAATTTTCTTGAACTACTTCTAGTTGAATATCGCTCCCCAAAAAAGGGCCATTACTTAGAAAAGTATGGGGAAAAGTACCCATCAAATAATAACTGAATTATGAATTTTAAAAAATTTCTAAAATTTGCACCGATTGAAGAACACAGACTTTTATAAAATGCACAAAGAAAAGGGTACATTGGTGAGTAAATTTTTCTAGTGTTATACAATTATTGTGATCACTCCAGCTTTCCTAGCAGAAAGCCTGCACAGTTGATATACAGCTGGTCATAAATCATGAATGATTTCCAAAGATCTCGTATACTTTTTGCTAGGTAAAAAGTGAAATATTAATGACTTCATTTCAAGCTGTGCAATAAGTGTTAATTGTACAAAAGCAGACTACCGTTAAAAGATGTAAAGGCTTGTGCAGCACACTACCTGCTTTTCTACATCGAGACAAAACGAGAAAAACGGCATTAGTTTGTCTTTTATTGAAATGCCCATGAGCAATATATATATGCAATTCTAGATATCTACCATATATTCAAAAAAAAAAACTAAACATGTACAAATGCTTGCACCTGACATATTTGCGTACGTTTTAAGTCTTCAAACATGAATGTGACATTTGTAAAAAATAATCCCTCTTACAGAAGAGCATTTGCATTGAAAAGAAGAAAAGGCAGTTCACTATTTTTTAGTTTCAACCAGTAAGCTGTTTACAATGGGTCTCCATATAAATTTAACAATTATCTTGGGCTTGCCTAGCAAGATGCTGAATATTAATGATATATTAAACACTGAATTTTCTTAATACATGTATGTCCATCTACTGGTGGACTTTCTATATGTGTTTAAAGAAAAGAAGAAGAATTGAGTATCAATGAAACTACCATATATATTCATAAGTTGGGTCCAACTGCAAACTGCATAAACCCAGATCTACCATTGCATAATGTGCTGGCAGATCTGGGTCTATGCAGTTTGCTAGGAGTAATCAGTAGAACAAACAAACAGACCCTAATCTGCTGAAGCATGATGTGATGTCAGATCAGGGTCTATGCTATTTGCAGTTGGATGCAACTTTTAAGCAAGTATATACGGTAAAGTCTTTGACGAACCATATTAGACATGTTTGTCTTTTACTGGAGGAAGACATGTAAGGTGTTTGAGGGTCACTTTTTCAAGAAAAACATATTTCTTAATAACAATATAAACAATTGACAAAGTAACTTGAAAACAGCACATACCCTTAAAATCTACACTCTTTGCCTTAAATGTAATGCTGTGAGTTGAAAAAGATCCATATTGTATGGTGTGAAATTACTGAAGATAAGGTTTTGTGAACCTGGAAACTGGACATTATAATCTTAATGTTGTTATATACATGTAGCTTTCACATAAAACATCATGGAAATATACTGCTTACAATTTCAAAAGCTTGCATTAGATAAAAACAAATAATTACAACATTTTCCTAATTACTAAAACAAAGAAAACTTATGTTACATATCTAAAGAAAATGTCATCATGAGTAAGTGGCTGCAAACAAGTTCCTACTCTTTAAAAATCCCATGGACTTGAATAAAAAATAACAATTTTGGAAATGCATATCAATGGCCATATTACAGTGGAATATCAATATATTTATTATATTTTGTAGAAAATTAAAACTATCACTGAAAAATATTTGTTATTAAATATGACATTTTAAGATTGTCATTAAATATATAGACAGAACAAATTTAGGAAGGTCAAATTGCAACAAGCCTCAATTGGGAATACATATAAAAATTATCATACCAAGTCACAGGTTTTTTTTTTCTATATATGTACATCTTATTATATTACAAGTTTGACTAGATTTGTGTTTGTAAAACATTCCCTCACTGCTGACAATCACAAAAGTCTAAGTCCCAAATATTAAGAAATTTAGAAAAATGTGAAAAATTGCTTCAGTGGCATGATAAACTAATTAGGTCATCTTCAAATGAATACAAACCTATCCACCAAATTTAATTTACAACCACAAGTGGTGTTTGCATAATTGTGCTTTGTCAAAAAAGTCCCAAAATGTGTAAAGAAAATTGGAACAATAGTCCTTCAATGGGGTTGATGCTCTACTGTCCAAAAAGAATTTCCAGGAATTCAAGACGAGGCCATTTCTTTTTTTTTTTAAATACTGAAACCACCTCTGATATTACTCATGTTGATATGACTATCATTCAGGAGGAGTAGCAATAACAAGATTTTCAAGATGTCCACCATAGTGGCCATACTGGATATAATATCAGCACCATTTTCATTTAGGACCAACTAGATATCATAAGAAGTCTTTAGGTGAAAAGCCCATGTCAATTTGACTTTCCATTTAGAAACCAGGATAAGATTTTCATGATGGTACCCATATTAGATGTCAGATTGGCACCATTTTCATTTAGGACCAACTAAACGTCATAAAAAGTTTTTTGTGAAAACCCCATATCGATGTGTCCATTTAGGAGGAATACCAAAGACAAGATTTTCAAGATGGATATTTGATTGGCACCATTTTCACCTAGGACCAACTAGACATCATAAGAAGTCTTTTGGGTGAAAATCCCATGTTGATGTGACCATTCAGTTGGGAGGAGTAGTGTTATGATTTTCAAGATGGCGCCATACTGGTGGTCAGATTGGCACCATTTTCATTGAGGACCAATCAGACATCATATGAAGTCTTAGTGAAAACCTCATGTTAATATAATATGACCCTCTGTTGAGGAGGAGTAGCAATAAGATTGATATATTTTGGATGTCCAAGCAGCACCATTTCATTTAGGACCAACTAGACCTTGGGATGAATATGTGCATAAAGTTTAATGGCAACCCTTCAAGTAGCTTAGGAGTTGCGTTAACATACTTGTTCTAACGGATGAATGGATGACTAACAACAGGCCAGCCCATGAACTCTTCTGGTCTATGATCAGTAGAGCTAAAAACTGCTTTAATGGCTGAAAATCTTATGAGGTTATCAACATAGGACTAAAAATGAGCCTACAAAAATCAGGCCAACAAGGTTTTATTTTAAAAAATTGAAAAATTTACTGTAATGGCATGAAAATCTAATCTAATCTTAGGACCATAATAAAGTTTGTAACATTTCATGGTTCTAATTTTATTTTGGTGCTATTTTTCTAAAATGGACTTGGGATGGACTATGGACTTGCAGATGTACAGACAGCAGCAAACCGATATTGGTGTAATGAAGTATAACTGCTTGAAATGCTGAAAAACATAAGCTTAAATTGAATCATAAAGTTTTATAATTTGTGCAGCCATTTTTAAAAATGCCAATTAGTATAGAAGTCTATGGAATTTTAGAAATGGGAACTTATGGCCACTTACAGTTATGATGGTTTTTTCCAACCAGACTCTTGCATCACCATAAGAGGATCTGGTAAAAAAAAACAAGTTTTTCGCATAACAACAAAACGAGACTTTCCCAAAAACTGGAAAAGGAATTTCATTGGCTAACGAGATGTGATGTCATATATCATTGTGATGATAAGATGACATCACATTTCACCACATGGACATTTTCATTGGATGATTGTTCTCAGTTACATTTCATGTTTTAATATCAGCAAATCAAATTTGAGGTGAAGACATGTAGCAAACTACAATTTTAGAAATAGATAAATTGAATTTCACTAAAGCTAACGATAATTTTAAAAATCAAATCTGTTATATTTTTACAGACTTGAAATACAAAACTTACAACTATCATTAAATGCCGTACATAAATCAAAATTACGTTGAATTCACATGAAAAGTTCTTATTATGATGACGCTAGTAATCATTTAAAAGTGTGCTCGTCTTTATATACATATATCTTAAATATTTACATTTAGATAATTACTGTCCCATGTATTTTAGCTCACTAAACACGATATATGATACTGGTAAGGAGGAGACCTAACAGATTAAAGTCAATGAAATGTTCTACATGTTTGTAAAATCAGAACTTCATGGAGTTAACTCTGGCTATTTTTAGTGCAATTCAGAACTCCTCAAAACTCAAACCTTATTAAAATGTTTACACATTAGTGATGAAAAAGGTAAAAATCTAACAGCATGAACTATTTTTCTAAACAAACAGCCTTTAGGCACAGAGAAAGTAAATTTTAGGCCAAAATAAATTTTACTGAATATAAAAGATGATTGTAACTCTGTTAGGAAACCAAGTTCCTGACCAAAAGCAATTACAACATCATGTAGAAATTATTAGGCAAGAGTACTGCAAATGGTACATCTTGTGACCTTTCCCTACTAATGACCTTGACCTTTGAGCTGTGGACTTGACTACTGTATGGTAAGGTGTGACCAAGGTCAAGTTTCATGAACATATTTGCAGAGATTAAAAAGTGACAGCCTGGATAATAAAACAGGCCACTAACTTACATTATCCATTGTTGTGATCTTGATCTTGAGACATGGTACATGACTGAATATGTGAGACACCATCGACTTCAGATATATAACAGGCTAAAGTTTCAACAATTTCTTCACTGGTTCTAAAGTTATATCCATACAAGGAGACCAGTCAACAATTTATATCTTCCCCTGATGTGACCTTGACCTTGTGATGGGGGCGTGGCTATGATACATCACACACTGTCTAGTCAAAATATACAACTCGTTTAAAGTTTCATTAAAATGTCTTAAGTGGTTCAAACATTAGGCTCCATAAAAGGATACAAGTCATAGTTACATTTTCCCTTGTGGTGACCTTCACCGTCTAGACCTGATATATAGTTGGGTAAAGTTTGATTAAAATATCTTTAGTGGTTCCAAAGTTATACTTCAGACAAGGATACAAGTCACAGAATTACATTTTCCCTTGTCATGACCTTGACCTTCAGGCAGTGGGTGTGACTTTGGTATGTGACATATGTCTAATCTTGATGTATACTTGGGTGAAGTTTCCAAGTTTAATGAAAACCTCCCTAAATATTACAAAGTTATGGATGGATGGACATACTATACCTAAGACAGGTAAATCAAAATCAAGTTAACATCAAGCACACATTTCAGCCATTCGCTTATATTCATCATCTATACAGAGACAACTCTAAAGGATGTTCTATTTCCATGCAGCTATTGTCTTTGTAAGGTCCGTCTTGCAAAACTAAATAAATTAGCAGAGTTGTAAACAGGAAATGAAAATGACCCTGTGTCACCATGGTTCCTGAAAAGTGACCTCAAGACAAAACATTACTGGATATATGGATGATGGTTACGGTATATGCCCCTACAACATTTGTGATGGGGCATACAAACAAGAAGGGGAGATCCAGCATGTTGAGCCCACGATCAAAGCATTCCTATAGAACACATGACCTTGACTTCAAAGTCAAAAGGTTAAGCAAGTCTGTTGCAGAATGAATAGTCTTGCTACATAATGATTCATCCCAAGTATAAACAGAACCTGTTAATGAGTTTATGAAATATAAGTAAATGAAAAATGTTAACCAAACCTTCATGCAAAGCTTCTATGACTGTGAACCTGACCCAAGGTCAATTGGGCCAGCATGATCATTGGAAAATAAATTCTCTTTGCTTTATAATGATTCATTCCAAGTGTAAACAGAGTCCATCAAGTGATTTCGAAAATATAAGCAAATGAAAAACTTTAATCAAAACCTTAATGCAGATCTTGTGACTATAACCTTGACCCTGAGGTCAAAAGAGTGAGTGAGCATGTCATATAATGCATTATCTTAGCTTCATAATGATTGAAACCAAGTAGGAACAAAATATATCAAAGGGTTTATGAAATCTAAGCAAATGAAAAATCTTCAACCAAAACCGTGATGCAAATTTTCCAAGACTGTAACCTTAACCCCATGGTCAAATGGGCAAATCACTGCTCGTGTCTCACTTTCCCACTAACGTGGGCTTGAAAATAAAAACTGATCTTACCATTTGTTTTCGTCATCAGAGAAAAATAAGCTTTCAAAATCGCTAAAATGTGGTGGATTCTTCTCATTTCAATGGGTAAAAAATGACATTTTGCTCAGTGCTTGCAATTTGTGGGAAACACCTCTAGAAAATCTGGCATATATTATGATTGCATCTACATTAGGTCTTTAAATTTTGTGGTTTGTAGCAACCATGAAATCCACAATTATTGATGACCCATGCATAAAAGTTAATCCACAGTGCTTCATCATGGAGTAAAGGTCCTTATCGAACATTCTAAAGAAATTAATTTTAAAATGTTCTCTCCTATGCATGCATGTACGTATAATGTTGAATATTTACAAGCAAGTTTTCTTGTGATTGCTCAGTAAATATGACAGACAAGAAGTCTGTTAATGCAAAGCAGAGGCAACATTCAACATATAATGTATTCTACTGCAAAATCAGATATTTGCATTGAGTTAAATCTTACTATTTTGGGGGAAAATGGGATGGGATACTCATGATATCAAAACAAAATATTTTATTCCTGAAGTGACAGTCCTGGAAAAAAATCTTACAAATATGTTTTCATATGAACCTGAGGCATAAAGCAACCAAAAATGTCACCAAACAATAATATCTGATCCTATGGAGGATTTGTCAGTCTGCAATCAAATCAAAATCTTACTGGTTTCTAAAAGCATTCAAACACGAAAGCATTTAAATGTTTTAAAAAACAAAATTCCAAAATTGACCTGATTTCACCTAGCTTAAATAACAGCTGACCACTTCACCAAGCAGGCTTATGTAGCATAGTAAGAATACAACTCTATGTAAAAAAAAATCCCAACCTTTATATCTTTTCCATTGGACCTATTTTAATGTAGTTTGATATTCTTCCTAACCTTTATATCTTGTCCATTTGACAGATTTTATTGTTGTCTCATATTCTTCCCAAAGATAAAGGCATATTTAATATCTTATGATCACATTCATAATCGAACTAATCCAAGATCTTGATGATATAAACCAAATTACCAAGTTTAATCAAAATCAGATGAGAAATATAGTGTTTAGAGAGGTAAAAAGCTCAGCCAATCTGATGCAAGATCACCTCATTATTATGTGCAGATCTCATTTATTACAGAAACTAAAACCATAATCACCAAGTCTGAGAAAAATCTGTTTGAAATTCTGTCTCCAATGTTGTAACAAGCTCAATCAAATACAAGATTACCTCTTAAATATGCGTAGATCATGCTCATAATCAAAGTCATCCACAATATGACTGATACAAGACTAATTAACAAGTTGGATCAAAATCTGATTTGAAACCGAGCCACGACAGTGTTGACACGCTCAGCCAATAAGATGAAAGGTAACTCCATTATTATGTGTGGATCTCAATCATAATTGTACTTGTATGCTGATGATATAAGCCTGTTTACAAAGTTTGATAAAAATCCTATCAAAAATGCAGTTTCTAGAGTCATAACAAACTGGGTCAATGAGGAGATGCAAGATCACCTCATTACTATGCTTAAGTCTCGCTAATAATAAAACTCATCCAACATATTTCATGATATTGGCTTATTTACCAAATTTTTTTAACATCAAAATTGGGTCAGAATTACCATTTCTTGAGTGGTGAGAAACTCAGCCAATCTAATGTAAGATCATCTTAATGTGTGTCAATCTTTCTCATAATAAAAACTTGTTGGACAGCTTGATGATATAAGCCTATTTACAAAGTTTGATCAGAAATATGCTTTAAGAGTGGATGACACATGACAGATGGTGCACAAAGGATGTAGGGCCAAACCATAAGCTAAAAATAATCTTGGTAACATCAAATGACTGTTTCCAACATATGCTCATATTCACCTGGAAACGGAGAAATGTCGGCTGCTTCCTAGAGACTTGCAATTTTCCGTATTTTTATAGAATTATTGGAAACACAATAAATATCAAATCCAGAATTTAATTTTTATCTTTTTTGGGGGATTGCCAGAATCAAAATGGCTTCTGAACTCATTAAATATGGTGGACTTATTTATAATTTTTCATCCTTTTGCCAAATATATTTTTGTCAGTATTTAAATTTGTGGATACACCTCTGCCAAAGATGACATTTTTGGTCAGTATTTAAATTTGTGGATACACCTCTGCCCAAGATGACATTTTTGTCAGCATTTAAATTTGTGGATACACCTCTGCCAAAGATGACATTTTTGTCAGTATTTAAATTTGTGGATACACCTCTGCCAAAGATGACATTTTTTTCAGTCTTTACATTTGTGGATACACCGCTGCCTAAGATGACATTTCTGTCAGTCTTTAAATTTGTGGATACACCTCCAAAAAAAATGGCATCCATTACACTGATATTTTACATTGCATTTTTTAAGAGGCACTACCCATAATTTTTTTGACTAACGAAAAGGTAAGTTCGAGTTGAAGTATTTGATTACTCTCTAAATGTTAAAAACTTTGTCCTTTTTAAAAGTAAGGGATTACAAAATAAAAGGTTTTCAATTTTTTCCAATATTTGTGTGTGATCCACTCTAAAATACCACATTTTCTGCTCAACTTGTCCCAACTACATGCAATGTTGAGCGATGAAAGCTTCATACTGCACCCTAAATATTTGTTGGTAGCCTCTTGATATCTAACCTTTTTGAGAGGCGTAGCAAGAGAGAGAGAGAGAGAGAGAGAGAGAAAGAAAGATCAACAAAAGTCAGACAAATACCTGGATAGACACTTGGACAGGTGGAATGCACTCATTTAGAAGAGTAGGTCAGACTTCAAATTAATTCAATGTTGTTTTTCATATTGATAGATTTTTGACTATAATGTGGTGGATACCAGTCTCACAGTCTCTTGACTCTGTTCACCTTTTGAATAATCATGAGGTGTGATGTCAATTTGCATAAATTATGCTCACAAAAATCAACATCCACAGCCTGTTTTTTCATACAAGATCTTCATTTCAATAGTCAAAGAATCAGAATATTATCAGTCGAGTTGCTTTCCTATCATAATGAAATGCAGGTAGTCCCTGTTTAAATTTGGAGTTTGTAGCAACCATAAAATCCTTGAAAACTGACACCCAACAAATATATCTGAATCCATAATACCTGATCACAAGTATGTCATCTTATGACAAACATAATTTTGCTTAAATTGTGCCATTGTAGAACATTTTTAAAATCATACAGATACAAGAATAAAGTTGCATAAAGTTGTATATGCTGCAGACTATATGCTATATACTTGAGAGTCAAGAGAAAATTCTTTAAAAACACCTGAATTTACAGATAAATGAGTGGAATGGAAAGAACATATGTGTGTGTGAGAGTGTGTGCATGCATACATGTATAATCTATATATAGATTGGCTGGGTGTGCAGATTTGACTCCTGTATCTCACGAACAAGTCGAACTCGGTTCAACATTTTGTTCATGACATCAATGGTTTGAGATTGTGTGGAGTACCACACAGGGCTGTCTGGCACACATGATCGCTCTGGCACAAGGTAAAACATGTCATTCCGATTCTTGATGCTTTCAGGACTGAAAAAGAGATGCAAAAAAAAAAACAGACATGAGTTCATACTGCTTTTAAATGGAGATAAAGTTTCCAAAGTAGTTTGGTTCATTACACTGCCATCAAGTAGTGTGATTCATTACACTGTCATGAAGTAATGTGGTTCATTACACTGTCATCAAGTAGTGTGATTCATTACACTGTCATCAAGTAGTGTGGTTCATTACATTGTCATCAAGTAGTGTGATTCATTACACTGTCATGAAGTAATGTGGTTCATTACACTGTCATCAAGTAGTGTGATTCATTACACTGTCATGAAGTAATGTGGTTCATTACACTGTCATGAAGTGGTGTGATTCATTACACTGTCATGAAGTAGTGTGGTTCATTACACTGTCATGAAGTAGTGTGATTCATTACACTGTCATCAAGTAGTGTGGTTCATTACACTGTCATCAAGTAGTGTGGTTCATTACATTGTCATCAAGTAGTGTGATTAATTACACTGTCATTAAGTAGTGTGGTTCATTACATTGTCATCAAGTAGTGTGGTTCATTACATTGTCATCAAGTAGTGTGGTTCATTACACTGTCATCAAGTAGTGTGGTTCATTACACTGTCATTAAGTAGTGTGGTTCATTACATTGTCATCAAGTAGTGTGGTTCATTACATTGTCATCAAGTAGTGTGGTTCATTACATTGTCATCAATAATACATTTGGTATACTGATTAAAGATACATAATTTTAGTCTGAGTTTCAACTGCATAAATTGGATTTATATTTTTAAAATTGACCAGGTTCTTCCTTCTCCAATTTTCAAATTTGTTATTGGAAAAAAGTATAAATTGCTGGTTTAAACTACAAGAAAATTAACAAGAGTCCAAGTGGGCCTGAGATCACTCACCTGTCCGACATCTGCCTAACAGCCAAATGCAAGAGCAGTTGCCCAAGAATGTGGGTTAGTAAGATGTTTTCTCTTGAAATTTCTCCAATGATATTGATTGCATATGTTATAACAACAATTGTTTCTAGGATACCCTAGTTTTTGTATTTTCATCTATATCTGATTGAACATCAACATCATTTGCCCAATATTGAAAGGCCATATGCAAGGATGCTTAGTGTCCAAATTGGTCAAATTCTGTTCAGCTTTTTTAAAATAATGTTGTAATGGCAGTCATATTTGATGCCAAAATGGCATGATTTGTATAAATCTGAAAAACATTCAAGCTGCAACACTTTCTGTCAAATCTTGTCATATTCTGTTTAGTTATAATTTAGGAGTTATTAAGGGTTTTTCTATTTTTAGCTACAGCATACATATTTGATCGCAGATTGGCATCATTAGTATTAACTTACAAGCCCTTCATGCCAGAATGCTTTCTGTGTTTTTTAAGAAGTCACTTTTCATTTTTAGTAATGACAGCCATATTTGATAGCAAATCAACATAATTTGAAAAAATCTGAAAGTCCTTAATACCAAAATGGTTTCTTTCAAATTTTGTCAAACTTCTGTGGAGCAGTTTCTGGAAAGTCATTTAAAGTTTTTTTCTGTTTTTAGTAATGGTGGCCATATTTGATGGTGAATCACCATCATTTGTACAAACTTAAAAGGTTTGTATGCCAGGATGCTGTCATGTTTTGTCAAATTCTACTCCGTTGTTTTGGAAAAGTCATTCAACGATTTTTATATATTTAGTAGTGGTGGCCGTATTTGATGGTGGATTGGCATCATTTGTACGAATTTCAATGGTCTTCATGCCAAAAAGCTTTCTGTCAAATTTGATAAAATTCTTTTCAACTGTTTCTGAGAAGTTTTTTGAAGTTTTTATTTTTTTGTTTTTTATGTATGAAATTGTAAGGACTTTAAGCCAGGATGTTCTCTGCCAAGTTTGGTTGAAACTGGTCAGGTGGTTGTTGAGAATAAGTTTTAAATATTTCAGTATATTGTATAGTTCATTGCCAACAAGTCAGACATTCAACTAATCTGATAGCATGCACATTCACAAATATGTGAGAAATGACTCAGCTACTTACCACTTAGACAAGTAGAACTCATAAAGTTTCACTGGACATCTCAGTGGATTCTCCAGGTTTTCTGCCTGCTCATAAACTGGCATCTCCTCCTTCTTCTTTTTGCCTGACTCACCACCTGAACAAATTAATACATAATTTCTAACTGACATCTCCAACATATTTAAACAAGAAATCTACTTCTTATGGCATATGATAAACTTCAAGCAGCATTAACCTCAACTGGCTGTCTGTCCCGCCCAGATTTAGCATTTTTTTTGTAAGTCTAAGGGCACATATTGTGGAATATACAATCACTGACTAGCAATTTTAGCATATTTATTTGAACTATACTAGTCAATATGTTCCATTATCGAACATGAGGTGTAATATATACATATTTGAGCCATGATTATGATTTCTCAACGATTGCTCATGCACAAATGGGGCCCCAGGTGGTCAAGTGGTATAAGGCACTTGCCTTTACAGATCACTGACATCTGTCCACGTGGGTTTGAGTCTCGGCTCAGCCAACGTAGGTATGTGAGAAGGCTTGCTAGTAGCTTCGTGTGGGTTGTGGTTCTTCCCGGGGTCTTTCCCGGTTTTTCCACCACCGAATATACTGGCGGCCATGTACAAGCCTATCATGTACTGAAAAATGGTGTTAAACCCACAAAACCACAAAATCCATTGCTCATGCACAAGTTGCCCACATAATGTTGAAAAACATAACCAATTATTTACCTGGTATTGATATCTGATTATCCTCACCAGTGGTACCATTATTTCACAATACCACAATCTTCGCCATTTTTTGATCTTTTTTGCAAGCCTAAAATCTTTTAACAGCCAACCATGCCCACTTAGAGCATGTTTCTGAGCAAATGTCCCCTTGGAACTGCAGGCTATCAGTACTTGTCCATTGGTTCAATAATTTCTTCTCTACATTAAGTGCCACTTTTACAGACCTGCAAAAATGGACTTGTGGAATTCAAAATGAATCTTACCTAAGAATGTACACTTTTTTCCATGGCTTATCCCTGTGTATGCTGCTGATACAAAGTCTAAGGATTCAAAATAACCAGTGTTTGAGAACTACTAATCCACTGTGTGAGCAATTTATCATACAGGGTTTGAGAACTACTAATCCACTGTGTGAGCAATTTATCATACAGGCTTTGAGAACTACTAATCCACTGTGTGAGCAATTTATCATACAGGCTTTGAGAACTACAGATCCACTGTGTGAGCAATTTATCACACAGGCTTTGAGAACTACTAATCCACTGTATGAGCAATTTATCATATAGGCTTTGAGAACTACTGATCCACTGTGTGAGCAATTTATCATACAGGCTTTGAGAACTACAGATCCGCTGTGTGAGCAATTTATCATACAGGCTTTGAGAACTACTGATCCACTGTATGAGCAATTTATCATACAGGCTTTGAGAACTACAGATCCACTGTATGAGCAATTTATCATACAGACTTTGAGAACTACTAATCCACTGTGTGAGCAATTTATCATACAGGCTTTGAGAACTACAGATCCACTGTATGAGCAATTTATCACACAGGCTTTGAGAACTACAGATCCACTGTGTGAGCAATTTATCATACAGGCTTTGAGAACTACTAATCCACTGTGTGAGCAATTTATCATACAGGCTTTGAGAACTACAGATCCACTGTGTGAGCAATTTATCATACAGGCTTTGAGAACTACTAATCCACTGTATGAGCAATTTATCATACAGGCTTTGAGAACTACAGATCCACTGTGTGAGCAATTTATCATACAGGCTTTGAGAACTACTAATCCACTGTGTGAGCAATTTATCATACAGGCTTTGAGAACTACTAATCCACTGTGTGAGCAATTTATCATACAGGCTTTGAGAACTACTAATCCACTGTGTGAGCAATTTATCCTACAGACTCAATGATTTGACCTTTCCAAAAGTTTACATTCAAACTTCTAACTGCCTTCCTCAAATGACCTCTTTAGTATCCAATAAATGTTCATATTTCTAGATAAAACTATCAGTTTCCTAGAAAGTATAAATAAATGAAATGGCAAGTCACCATCACAGGTAATGAGATAAACATTTCAAAATGTGAGATTTTATGGAGAATTCTATGGGATATTTATAACAGGAATCTGTTTTTGGCTGAGTACTAGTTTGAATCGATCTTACCTTTAGTTTGTGGGGTGGGACAGTAGTATCGGAGGTACACATGTCGTCCTGCATTCAGCCCTACACTCTTGGTGGGAGTGTTGGCTTTCTTCCAGTGCTTCATTATGTGTGTGAAGGAGAGCTTGAGGTGGTCTTCTGAGGTTTTCAGCATGAAGTATTTGGTGTTGAAGTAGACAAGGGAGTTCAGCAGCACATGGGGGGAGTGGGCTCCGAGTTGCTTGCATTCCCACAGATGTTCCTCCTCAATACGACACACCAGCTGACCTAAAGGTCACAGGTCACAGTTCAACATTAGCAACTTGGTTCAAAATACAACGCAAGTATTAAACAAAATAGAAAATAAGGCAGACTGGTACAATAATGTTTAACAGTACACTGAAAGTCAAGCATGAATCCTGTCACTGGATTGTAATAATTGACAGCAGCACAATAGTACACTTACTGTTTCTGGATGGTGACATGATTTGATGAAGAAATACATGATATCAGAATTATTTTGGCTAAAATCCCCAGCAAATTTTGGGTACTTTTGTGGAGTGCGGTAACTTTTACTATATGAGAAAAACATGCATGAATAAGATACATGAAAGTCTATTATGACAAATGTTACTTGATTGCAGTCTATAATGATAAATGTTACTTGACTGCAGTATCATATATCATGATAGATGTTACTTGATTGCAGAAAAGTGCACCAATGACTCCATCCAATACAACAGATTAAACTCAACTTCTTGGATAAATAGCTCTAAACAACTCATTTTCTTTAAATAAAAAATCCCCAAATTACTCCAATAATAATGTACAAATAATCTTCACATTTGGATGATGTACTACAGTAAAGTACTTGAGACTGTGATACATTTATTTTTTAATTTTTAGTTACTTGGTGAAGTGTAACTGCCCAAGAAAGCTTGATGTCGTTTGAATTAATGACTGTGCCACTGCCATTATTTTCTATTTTATTCAAAATCAAGTTATTATTATTATTATTATTATTATTATTATTATTATTATTATTATTATTATTATTATCTATAGCAAGATAAACCCATCAACATAGTTTCCAGTGGATAAAACAAAAGAATGTATCTATAGTATGTTTGCAAGAAATTCATAGTACAAAGAATGATGAAATATATTGGACTGCTGAATGGGGATACAAATGTATACTTAGCCACTGCTCTAGTAATAGTGCTGGGGTCGCAATATTATTTTAGAAATACTTTTGAATTTGCGATTCAAACAGAAAAATGTGAGAGTCAAAGGAGATTAATTTTTTTATATATTACAATTAATGGCAGTAGAATAACCCTCGTGAATTTGTATGGTTATAATGATGATAATCCTAGCTTTTTTAGAAAGTTAAAGGAGATTTTGGTTTTTGAGAACTCATCAATTATAATGTGTGGAGATTGGAATACTGTTCAAGACTTAGATTTGGATACTTATAATATTTTACATGACAGACACCAAGTCTAGAGCAGCAATTCAAGACCTGAAAAATGAATTGGAATTAATTGACTACTGGGGAAATTCCAATCAAGACTTAAAGATGTATACCTGGAGGCAAAAATCTCCGTTGAAACAATGTAGATTAGATTTTCTTGTATCTGATGATATTCATATGAATACAGCTGATGTGTGTTTCTTACCTGGGTATAAGACTGATCATTCAGCTATTGTTTTGAGTGTGGCTTTTTCAAAGTGTCCAAGGGGAAAAGGATATTGGAAATTGAATGCTCAACTGTTGAGGAACAGTGAATATACTGATTTGATCAAAAAGTGTATAACTGATACTGTAAATGAATATTATGCAGGGGGAAATAAAGATGACTCTCTCCATGTTTCTCTTTCCTGTAATGATCAAATGTTCTTTGAAATTTTGAAAATAAAAATAAGATCTGAAACCATATGTTATTCTATTTGGAAAACAAAAGAGAAACAGGAAAAATTAAAAGAAATTGAACAGAAAATATTAGAAATTCATAGGGGACTGTTGGATAACACAGATGGGGAAACTCTGGAAAAGTTAGAAAAAAAGAAAGCAGAATTAGAGGAATCTAGTAAAAAAATACATAGAAGGTGTTATATTAAGATACAAAGCTAGATGGTACGAGTTTGGAAAAAAAGGCACGAAGTACTTTTTATATCTTGAAAAAAGAAATTATGTCAATAAGACAATAAAGGAAATTATTTAGATGATGGGACAAATATATCAGACCAAATAAATATTTTAGAAGCCCCAAAACAGTTTGATATGGAATTGTACAAAAGAAGAATTGCTCAGCTTGATGTTGAGGATACTCAAGAAACTCAAAATAGATTTTTTAATCACAATACTAAACTTAGTCAAAAGGAAAGAGAATCATGCGAGGGTCTACTTACAATTAATGAATAAGGTATGTCTCTAAAACGGATGGAAAATGGAAAAAGTCCTGGCTCAGATGGATTCACTGTAGAGTTCAATAAATTCTTTTGGAGGACTCTTGGGGGATTTCTATGCAGATCAATAAATTATGGATATGCTGTAGGAAAACTTTCAGATTTTCAGACATGTCTAGCAAAGGAAGAGAAAGACAGAAGATACTGTAAAAATTGGAGCCCTATATCACATTTAAATATTGACTATACGATAGCTTCGGGAGCCATTGCAGCTAGGATTAAAAAAGTTCTTCCATCAATAATCAGTGATACTCATAAAGGATTTATGAAGGGTAGATTCATTGGAGAAAATACCAGGCTATTATACAATATCATGGATCAACTAGAGAACGAAAATAGATATGGTTTATTATTGTTAATCAACTCTGAAAAAGCCTTTGATTCAATTAACTGGAGCTTTGTGGAAAAAGCTTTACAATCTTTTAACTTTGGTGATTCTGTTTGTAAGTGGTTTAAACTGTTTAAAGTGGTTTAAACTGTTTTGTAATAACTCTAAAAGTTGTGTTATAAACGATGGACATATGTCATCATTTTTAGACTTGAAAGAGGATGTAGTCAAGGAGATCCCCTTGTGCCTTATTGGTTTATCATTGTTGAGATTTTAGCTATAACCTTAAAGCAAAATGTGGAGGTACGGGGGCTGTTCTTTGATGTCAGTGAGTATAAATTGGGTCAGTATGCCGATGACACTTTTATTCTTCTTGATGGATCTCAACATTCTCTTAAAGCAACTATGAATATCTTGCAAGTTTTTTTCTATTATCTGGACTTAAATGTAACACAACAAAAATAAAGGCTATTTGGATTGGAAACAAGAAATTTTCAAATGAAAGAATATGTTCCGATATGGGCCTAAACTGGTCTTCTTCTAACTTTACACTCCTTGGCATAGATTTTTCTCGAGATTTACAACAAATGGTGGAAATTAATTATAGCAAGAAACTAACGAATGCAAAAAGAATACTGTCAAGCTGGAGTCAAAGACATCTGTCAGTAGTTGGTAAGGTAATTGTTTTAACAACTCTTGTTCTGCCCATACATCTTTTTTCAGCACTTCCAAATCCATCAGCAAAAGTTGAAGCAGAACTAAATCGTAGATGATTTAAAGATGTATGGAGTGGTAAAGTAGAGAGAATTAAACGTGATATACTAGTATCCCCGGAGAATGAGGAAGGACAAAATATGATACACATTTATTCATTCATTAGGTATATTAAGATAAGATGGGTTAAAAGGTTGCTGGAAAATGAAAATGGAGCATGGCAGAACTTAGTCAATACAACTATACTCGGAAATAAAAAGGATATTTGGAATTTAGGGAGAAGGAAATTAGAAGAATTTGGTAAGCTAATTAAAAACAGTTTTTGGAGAGATGTAATTTTGGCAATATCTAACTGGAAGGAGGAACTGCAAAGTCCAAACGAGTATTTATCCCTGAGTAATTTAAATTTTGTCGCCCCTAGAATGTTCTATCAATACAAATCCTGGCCAGAAGCCAGTATTGAAATTCTGAATGATTTAGTAGATGATCACAGTAATTTAATACCTTTTGAAATGATAAAACAAAAAACTAGATGTGATGATTTCTTGAAATACTTCACCTTAATATCCCAAATTCCAAAATCATGGAAAGATGCTATCAACAACCATTTAGTACATAATAATTTTGATAAGCAGGAGGATAAAATAATGAACTTGCAAAAACAAAATTCACTTAAGTTTGTTTACAAAGATCTTTTAAAAAATGCAAAAAAAAAAGACACACTGCTAAGCAAGAAACTTGGATGCAAGTATTAAATAAAAATATAAGTAGTGAGGAGTAGTCTGAGATTTATAGCTGGGTGAAATTTTGTACAATGGATACCAAGTTGATCTCTTTTAACTTATGTACTTTCTGTAAGAGTGAGAACAAAAGTATTAAACATCTCTTCTATGATTGCAATATTACTTCAAAGTTTTTTTGCCTTTTATTAAATATTTGGCACCTTCTTGCCCAAATATTGTACATTTGTCCAAAAAAGAAATATTTTTAGGAAGTGAACAATTGGACAGTTTGTGTAATTTCTTGCTTATTTTGGCTAAATATTATATTTTTACTTGCAGATTCAACATGCAAAATCCTTCCATTTATGCTTTTAAGCAAATAGTTGAAATGCATAAGAACATTTAAAAATACATTGCTAAGTTAAATAAAAAAAAGAGGACCAATTTCTTCAAAAATGGACCCCAATCATGAATATGTAACTTGCGTAAAAATCCTTTCTCTTCTTGCAATTCGTTATATTTATTTGGGTCTGATTTGATGGTAAACAGGAACAAAATACT
Source organism: Margaritifera margaritifera (assembly GCA_029931535.1). NCBI lineage: Eukaryota > Metazoa > Mollusca > Bivalvia > Unionida > Margaritiferidae > Margaritifera > Margaritifera margaritifera. The sequence continues at coordinate 3,756,014 of JAQPZY010001580.1, forward strand.
GTAATATCACAAAGTCTATGTCACCTATATGCTGTATACTTGTGTTTTTTGTCTATTAAAATTGTGTATCTAAAGAGATTGCGTGCTATATGCATGTGTGTATGTGTTTTTTCTTTTCTTTTTCTGTACATTATATTTATTGTCCAAAGATTATCTGATAACCAGAAATGTTTGATTGTAAGGTGACCTTGGGATGGTGTTCCATGACCCAGGAATCAACCTATTATGAGGATAATTTAAAAAAAAAAAAAAAAAGAAGGCTTGATGCCATTTGAATTAATGACTGTGCCACTGCCAATATTTTCTATTTCCTTCAAAATCAAATTATTACTATCATTATTATTATTAGTAGTAGTATCTCTAGCAAGATAACCCATTACCATCAACATAGTAATGTAAGTTTATTATATGGAAATTCTGTGCAAAATTCATGTAACATGTGTTTGGGAGTGACCATATATAGGCTTGATCTGCTGCTTGATTCTATGTCAAAATTTGAATAAATAAAATCAATTCTGAAAATTAAGAACATTCCTTGATACAAATATGATTCTATTCTGAAAACATTATTAGCTGTACATCAAACCAAGCTTTAGTTGTGAGCACTCACCATGTGTGTTCAGTTTTAATCTTGTTTACTAAGCTTTAGTTGTAGGCACTCACCCTATGGATTCAGCATTAATCTTTTTTGCCAAGCTCAAGTTAAATTGTCAGCACTCACCCTATGGATTCAGCATTAATCATGTTTACTAAGCTTTAGTTGTAAGTACTCACCTGTGGATTCAGCATTAATCTTGTTTACTAAGCTTAAGTTGTGAGCACTGACCATGTGGATTCAGCATTAATCTTGTTTACTAAGCTTAAGTTGTGAGCAGTCATCTATAGATTCAGCATTAATCATGTTTACTAAGCTTTAGTTGTAAGCACTGACCATGTGGATTCAGCATTAATCTTGTTTACTAAGCTTTAGTTGTAAGCACTCACCATGTGGCTTCAGCATTAATCTTGTTTACTAAGCTTTAGTTGTGAGCACTCACCATGTGGCTTCAGCATTAATCTTGTTTACTAAGCTTTAGTTGCAAGCACTCACCATGTGGCTTCAGCATTAATCTTGTTTACTAAGCTTTAGTTGTGAGCACTCACCATGTGGCTTCAGCATTAATCTTGTTTACTAAGCTTTAGTTGTAAGTACTCACCCTGTGGCTTCAGCATTAATCTTGTTTACTAAGCTTTAGTTGTAACTACTCACCCTGTGGCTTCAGCATTAATCTTGTTTACTAAGCTTTAGTTGTAAGCACTCACCATGTGAATTCAGCATTAATCTTGTTTGCTAAGCTTAAGTTGTGAGCACTTCTCTGTGGCTTCAGCATTAATCTTGTTTACTATGGTTTAGTTGTAAGAATTCACCGTATGGCTTCAGCATTAATCTTGTTAGTAAGCTTTATTTGTGAGCACTCACCATGTGGCTTCAGCATTAATCCTGTTTACTAAGCTAAAGTTGTGAGCACTCACCATGTGAATTCAGCTTTAATCTTGTTTACTAAGTTTTAGTTGTAAGCACTCACCCTGTGGATCTAGTTGTGAACACTCACCCTGTGGATTCAGCTTGGGTTCATATTTCTGTAGAACTTCATTTAGACATTCTGTGAACTTCTCGTAGTAAACATCTGTAAATATGTTGTCAATCCTGCCATTTTCAAACAAGTACTGTTGAATTCCTGCAAATTAAAAAGAAGACACTGGAAATAAAGTATTGTAACTTTTACATCTGTCAGTGATCTGGATTGACAAATTACAGAAGGCCCAATACCATTGAGGGTGAACTGCATGAAGTTACAAACTGACAAGCACCAGCTATCTTCAAACAGCTGCGGGGCAACAAATGGATATTTAAAACAACAAAATGGATCACTGACCATATTTTTAATACTTTAGACTAAGTGTAATTATTTTGGAAGCACACCTGGAGAGTCAAGTCTGTCTGTCCTAGAGGTAACTTGGTTAGCAGTGTGGTCCCTTGCCTGATTTTGGTGGATGCTGCACACTAGACTCTCTGGAGTGCACCCTGCCCTCCTTGTGGGTTGCACCCTGCCCTCCTAGGGAACTATTCTGTCTTAAATCTCCAGAGGTTTAATAAACTACATGTGGTTAACATTCCACATGTGCATTTGGAGCATGAATTTGGCATTATTTACCCATATTGTTTCACTTGCAATATAAATATTATCTCACATGCACCAGTGCAGTGCATTAAAATGCCCTCATATGGTGCCCTCAGAAAGATTTTACTGCACTTCAAAGCCTTGACAGGCAACCAGCACCTTGCCCGGAATAGAGGTCGGGGGACAACACTTGTTAGACACCTATGTAGATTTCCAAAATATAACATACAAACCAAAATTGCCATTGAAGACCTATCTTTCAATTAAATTTTCTGAAAATGTCACTATAAAAACCAAATATTTCTGTTAAATTGTGCGGTTCATTTTTTTTTAAAGCCCAAAAGAATATGATTTATTGATAATGGTATGCTACTCAGTGGGCATGCTTATCTCAGCTTTAGCAATTATAGATGAATGCTGAATATCCAGACTGACTTTTATACAGATCATTGGTATTTTTAATTATCAAAATAATGACAAAAAGCAGATATGGTTCGTCTTTCTCCAGGCACTATTGGTCTCTGAGAAAAACAATTCATACAAGACAACTGCCACTGGCATTATGGCTGGATTGCAAAGCTTTGATTTGTCCAAAAGGTGCTGTACTCCTTAAGATTCATCTATTTAACACGTTACATGACTCGGCAGGCAATAGTGTCAAAGAAACCGAGCTATATGCAAACTTAACACAGGTCACTGGAATCTGAAATGTGACCTAGTTATGACTGAAGGTTGTAGTACTCTGCATGTTGTATCTTTACACCAAATTATATGAGTCTGCAGGCAATAGTGTATGATAAACTGAATTAAGTACATGCAGGTCACCAGAGTATGAAATATATGTCACATTAACCTAGTTTTGACTAAAGAATATAGTACTCCAAATGACTATTTAGAGACCAAGTTACATGACTCTGCAGGCAAGACTGATTGGGAAACTGAGATAAATTAAAACCCTAAGTGTGGATGCCATACTGACAGATGGATGGACAGACATCATCAATGTACAAACTAGGCCATACTTTCTTTGCAATGCAACCAAAAATAGTCGTCTAATCTTTGACAATGAACTGTTTCATTCAATGCAGGCCAAAAAGTTTACCAAGTTCTAAGAGCTATTTCCAAATAATTAATTAGATGGCCATAACATGGATTGGAGAACCCTCAATAAGCTAAATTCATCATCCAGTATCTTGACAAAATGCAAAAGGATGAGGTCAATGACAAGTTCCATCACCCGAACTTTCCCATATAATGAATCAATTACAGTCACACTATACACTTTATATACTATAATGTCCCTCTGTTCCATCACCGAACCTTCCATGTTGTAATCCCATGAATGAATGACAGTTTTAGTAAAACTGGGCACATCAGTGTTGTCAATCGATCCCTCTAGTCCCACAACCAAAAAGCCTTCTGGTTCCAGTCAGTATTTTTAACAGAATTTTGAATAAACCTTGCAAAGTAGATCACAGTGACCAGTTATGGTGTGTGATACATTCATCACAGGATGCACCCACTTTACAACTTTTGTGACATTAAGTCCAAAAGTATTAAAATCAGAGCCCATGCTGACTTTTGTAAGCACTGTTGAATAAAATTCAAAGACTAGGTCACAGCAACCCAGTTACAGAGTGCAACAAACTTTTATCCCAACACTCACCCACACCGACATATTGGTGTCAACATTGTTTTGAAATCAAAGCTACAGCCAAGGCAGACAAAATGAATCATATATACTGCCAAATTCTCCACACGTAGATAGCATATTTTTGGTAAATTATGTTTCTCCAAGAATACTTACCTGATCACATTAATATTAGGAATATAAGCTTCATATACCTTGTAAACAAAGGGAAGAAACTGTTACCCATTACCTCCCCTTACCAGTTAGGTGGCACCAGTTGTAAACCAATTTAAGCTGAGCAAATACATCAACAAGGGTTCTTGCATATGTGTGGAATTGTAAAAGAGTTTATTAGCAATGTGATTGGGCATGTATTCTTGAAGAAACATAATTTACAAAACAATCTGCTTTCTCCTTCAAATACATTCCGCAATCACAATAACATTAGGAGAATATGTAAGAGGAAGAAAAATACATTTTTGGAACCTACGGTTCTCCTTCATGTTTTTCAATTAGAGTTTGACAGCATGGACCAGGTTTTGCTTAGCTGCTTCTCTTGAGGTGTCAATTGAGGAGAGAGAGAGAGTGGATGACCGCCTTTTGATTGCCCGCAGACAGCAACCAGTTCTTTCCTATGAAACCTGGTTGCATCATTAAGACCATGGACCATCTGATCTGAACTGGAGATAGTTTGGGTCCATTGAAAGGGCATGCAACTCACTCACCCAGCATGCAGTTGCAAGAGCTATCAGAAAGTATGTCATGTAAGACAGCAGCTTCAAAAAGGCTCTGGCTAAGGGTTTGAACTTGAGTTCAGCCAAGACAAAACCCACAAAAGATTCCATTCAGTAAACAAGGTGAGTGATTTAGGCCTATTCAGGTCAAAGTTGGCCAGCAAGTTTGATAGACCATTGTTGTGACCTATATTCTTGCTCTTCCATGATGCCTGAATGTGTCTGAAATCAGGGAGCAATATCACCTGATAGAAACTGGAGCCAACCTTTTCTCCTTAAAAAGCCAGAGAAAAATGTTAGCCACCTGAGAGATTAAGGCATTCAAGGGGATGATGTTATCTCTGGACCAGTCCCTGAATACTCATCACTTCTCTTCATTGGCTTTCAAAGTGGAGGACTTTTGCTCTTTCTCTCCATGATTGATGGTTAAAACTCCTTTCTATGCAAGGCTCTCCTGACAAGAGCCAGGCATGAAGATGAAGCCTGTTCAGGCAGGCATGAAACACAGGTGAGCAGGGTTGCTTGAGCAGACTGAATTTGGATGAGATTTTCCTGGGAACGTCTGTTGCTATTTCGAGCAGATCGTTCACCCATTACTTGTCCCATCTGAGTGCGGTTACCAGAACCACTTTTCAAGTCTGGTCCCTGATTTTCTGAATAATTCTTGGAATCAGAACAGTTGGAAGGAAGGTATAGCCCCAAATTCCATCCCAAATGACTGCCAGAGATTTCATGCCCCAAGCTTCCGGATCCAGGACAGGAGAGACAAAGGTGGGCAGTTTGTGATTCCACCTCAACACAAAGATATTTATCACTGGATGCCCCCAAAGTGTACAAATCCACTGAAAGATCAATGGATGAAGGGACCACTTGATGTGCAGAGTTTGACTCCTTCTGAGTCTGCATGGTATGTGTCTAATCTAGACAGTTATCTTGTGCCAGGAGCACCAGGGTACAAACTCAGAGACCAGGACACAAGAGCTTTCTCCTCTGGGCACCAGCTGCTGCTAACCCCGTGGTGAAGTAAGGCAACAGGTGATAACACCCCCCCCCCCCCCCGATGAACTGGTTTGGGCTTCTCCAGATAAATTCCTGCCATAAGCTATTTGTTGTGCTGATAACTGGAAAATGGGCGCCACAGAGCGAGCAATGCCATCTACAGAGTTCGCATATAAAGGAAACCTAGAGGAGTAAAATCCATCACAGCATTTAGTAAACTGAGGAGTTGCAGAAACCCACTTCCTGTTTGAGATTGACCTTGAGAGTTCAATAATCTGTGCAATTTGTATTTGAGGGAGATGAACAAGATTGAGGTGGGTTAGAAATTCCATTCCTAGATGGAAGACAAAATACTTGACTTTCTTCCTCATCCTCAACATCTACCAAAGCCCTGACTTTGTAGTTCTGGCTTACAGATGGAAGTGGAGGGCAATCAGATGGAGTCAAGATTTTATATATTTCCTCCAACGCAGCCATGAAACTGAATTCCATCCTTTCCATTTTAGGATTAGAATATATCTACAGATCGAGGTTTTCCCCCCACTCACTGGGGGATTGTCTTCATCTCGCAAAGCTTCCATATCTAAGTACAACATACCGAGCAACAGGGAAGTTGCCATAGAATCATCATTTAAGTGTACGATGGTATTTCCCATGTGGACAAGATAATAATTGTCTCAAAATCTTATCTTATTAAAGTGTACTAGATGATATCATACACATCACACCAACCAATGTAAGAAAGGCAACAAGTATTGATTATTTGTCAATATAACCTAAGATGACTTCATTTTTTAATCAGCAGGAAAACATTTTTATTACATTTTTCATTCAAAACTCTTATAAAGTTTACAGCAGTTACAAATATAGGTTTCCCTAGACTAATGTTACTTTCAGGTGGAGATGTGTGTGTATATATATATGTATACAGGTGATCTCTGTAAAAAGGTTTACCTTTCAAAATTGGTTCAAAATATCATTCTTCTTCTTATTATTACTATTATTACATCATCAAGAGTATTTTCTGTGCACAATTCAACAAAATTGTAATTTTGTTCTCTCTCAAATTAATGTTCCACACAAAAGTACTGTATCCTGCTCACTTTAATCCATCCTATAAATTAAATCATCACTGACTTAAAATAATCACTGATCTAAGTTTGTTTTGTGCACCATGACAAAAAACTGATATCACTACTGATTGACAGCTTACCTATGACTGTAAAACAGAGGACTGGCTCTTTGGTAGGCCAGCTTGTGACCACTTAAGGCAGGGAGAAACCAAAGTTGGTTAGGAAATACCAGGTCACAGAAGGCAGGTAACCATTACACACAGGACATTTATATGGAAAATTAGAATGGCCGTTGTGACCAGGTGACCACTGTGTACAGGTGACCGTTAGGGCAGGTTTGATTATATTTTCAGATACAGAGAGAGAGAGAGAGAGAGAGAGAGAGAGAGAGAGAGAGAGGTGTATAATTTTGTATGCAAACACTTTGCATATACCTCTAAATTATTTAATCTGAAGGTTGGCTGTGTCTTCTTTCCGTTATATAAATGAATGTCACATTTTGGTTAATTCTGCACCTGTAACTTACAAAACAGTGAACAAGTAACAACTAATGCACATCTGAAAAAGTTAATTAAAACATGTATACATTCTATTTGTACATTTTTATGTTGATATAGCAGAGCCAGTGGTGCATATAAAGTAGGTGTCATTAATGTCATCCTCATCTGTTAATCCAACACAGACTAGGTGGTACTATTTCTCACATAAATCATAGCAAATCCAGTTTACATCTGTATCATCATCAATACTAGGTGGTTCCGCCTCGTCACATCTCTCACAAATATCTTTCTCCCTATTCTTGCTTGCTGTTTTCCTTTTTTTTCTCCATATATTTTCCTGTATTTTCTTTCCCTCCTTCTCTGTTTCTTTCTATCCTCTCCTTTACTACAGCAAATCTCTTTTTTTCTTCTTTCTTCTTCTTCAGTTTTGTTAATCAGCTGCTGATAAAAGTTATCACTTGTTATCACTCTTGCCTCAGTGATGGATCTTATTTTTGCTGTTAGGGGCTTCGCAGGCACTGGAGGAAAGAGCTCAGACAAAACTTCAGGGATAAGCCCTTCCTTCACAAGGGGATTTCCGCCTGAGTAAGATCCACATTTGTCACAGGAATAATTGGATGTCCCTAATGCAGATGATGAAGTTGTATTCGAAGATGCTGAAGGTGTTGGTTCTACAGATGTGTCTTCAAATCTGGAGATCTTGTTTGGACAGTTTCAGAAGATGTTACTGGAAGCTGGTTAGAGATGGCTTTAGAGATAAATTGTGATCGCCTAACTTGAGTTTTGTCCTGTAATTCTGTCTGATGCAATTGATCATCTGTGCTCTCCAGCAAAAATAATAGATAGTTTCAAGAAGTTGGGCCTGTATCCTGTGAATCCATCAATTGCATCAGACAGAGTTACAGGAAGTTTAGCCTTGTTGATAGTCAGACACTGGTTGACAAATCCAAGGTTCAAAGCAATGGAATTGACTTTGATCAAGGCTCCATGATTCCAACATCTAAAGGCTGCAGAATGTGGGTAGTATGTGGAGGAAGTCCAAGAAGCTCTACCTGATTTTCTCTGGCCAGCTTAACTACTTCCAGGTAGGTATGGCTGTTGTGGTTATCCATCACCAGCAACACTGGTCAATCCTTGCCACAATTAGGAATGAACAGGTCTTGAAACCACATCAGGCAAAGATTGCTGTCCATGTGTCCAGATTTTGATGTTCCAAAGAGGCAGTTACCTTGAACACCATCTTTATATGCAGTATGGAGGAATGATATTTCAAAAATTAAAAAGCAGGAAAAATTAAAAGGCAGGAAAAACTCTACCATCTGCAACCATACAAATGTGGGCAGTGATATGTCCTGATGATATCGAAGCTTTCTGATATGTGTGTCATGGCCCTTCACACCAATTACCTTTTGTCATGGTTTCTCCTTTTCACTCAAACCTGTCTCATCACAACTGAATATTCAACCCGACTCCTTTTTAACCCCAGCTTCTTGATGGTACTACTCAAAAGTACAAAATAATTGCTGAGGTCATTTTCATTTGACATACATGACCTACCCATATCCAATCATTTGGGCTCTCTCTCTCTCTCTGAGTTCTGGATGCTGGCTCAAGAATTTTCTGAACCATTTATTAGATGGACCTTTCTTTAAACTGAAAAAGGATGATCTTCCATTTTTCTTCATAAAAAAACAAATATACTTAGCAATAGTACTTGTCATTTGGAAACCCTGCTGTTGCATATACTTCATGTAAGTAACTATAGCATATAATTCATGTAAGTAACTATAGCATATACTTCAAGTAAGTAACTATAGCATATACTTCTTGTAAGTAACTATAGCATATGCTTCATGTAAGTAACTATAGCATATACTTCATGTAAGTAACTATAGCATATACTTCATGTAAGTAACTATAGCATCTTCTTCTGTTCATCCAGCATTTGGTTTGATTCAGGCATGTTTTACATAGCGACCCTTAAAAGCGACCTTTAAGAGTGTTTTAAATTGTCTTTCTTGGAATATTGAAATTCCTGGAGGCCTGACTGCAGGTGAGCTGTGACTTCTTGACAGAGGAGACAGCAGAAGAGATCATCCTGGCCATACTGCATATGCTTTGCTATTTGATCTACAGCAAAAGATTAATTTCATTTTAAGTGTATTTAATATTAAATATAATTTTTTTTATCTTATGATCAATTTGTTATCTTGTATATAAATTTGCAAATATATTAATCAACTAATAGCTTACTGTTATGTATACTGGTTGCTTCAAAGTTACACCATTTTTCAAATGATAAGTCAATGATTCATTGTAAATCCTCAAGCTTTAAAATATCTTTTTATTTCAGTGAATCACATCAAATAAATATCTAGCAATGTCAACAAAACTATTAAGGTACAAAATTAGGTGGTCACATATAACCTGTATTATTGAAAAAATGTAAAAATAAAAAACAAAAAAGAAGGGAAACAACTTAATAGTCAATAACCAGCTTGTTTGTATGGTATGGGTTACATCCCTTTCCAACTAAAACTCTTGTTAAATGCCCCCATTTACTTGTAATAATTCATGACCAGAGATACCGTCGAACATTAACACTATATTGCATCATTTGTTTGTGCCTGCATTTTAAGGTACCATTGAGAGAGACCTTCGTATGTATATTACACACATTGTGGATTAACTGGATACATTAGTCGGAGGATGGCACATTCATTGGTTAAAAAAAAAAGCTTATGGAAGGTTTTAGGATCAATGTCATCTGCATGGATCTTAGGCCTCATATCCAAATTTTTGCAACAGAGGATTATGCACATCCAGAAGTGATATTTATGGAAAAAGGTAAGCCCCCACCTCACGCTGATCATAGTTTCAAATATAGGTCACAGGGTCAGGGGTTTTCCAAAAATATTTTTCTTACCTTTATATATGAACATTATTTTTTTTCAGTCACTGGAAGAAAACTGTCCTTGAAGTTGTATCTACAAACCGAAAACATAAAATAACACACATGAGCACGTGAAATGTGATGCTGGCTGTACTGGTCGCTGATGGTAACTGGTCCTTTGCCAGCATAGATAGATGGTTCAAAATCACAAAGATCTTGAAGGATACATTGAGTTAATGCGGGACAATGTTACTCATATTGCAGTGAAAGCTTAACCGGGTTTACTACTGGTGCCACCTAGTGGTGGTAATGGGAGGTAATGGGTAAGTGTTTCTTCCCTTTGTCTATATGGTATATAGACATGAAAGACGAAATTTTCATCTTCCTGGAATTGCTGGATTTGAGAGATAGTGAAGCTTATATTCCTAATTTTAATGTGATTGGGGAACGTATTCAAAGGAGAATAATTATGTGGGGGTAGTACTGCAAGAACTCACATGAATGCATTGACAGATGAAAATAAAAGATCATATAATCTCTCCCCATCTCTCATTTGAAAATTTCAAAGAGCCACAGTAACTTAGCAATTATTGTGCTGGATTCATGACCAGAAAGGTGTGGGTTCAAATCCTGCCCAGATCAGACCAGGTCAGCCATCGTGACGTGTCATTGGCAAAACTGTTTACTCCAATTACCTTGGCACAATATAACCTTTGATGTGTTCCTGTGCCATGCAACACCAATCATTCAGTCATTGAAACTATAATGGAAAATAGTCTAGTCTTACCTAGACACAAATAGTAGATACTATCCACTGCATATTCCTCCCCATTAGGCTTTCTAACCTCCTTAACAAAGAGACACAGTGAGTAGTTCAGCTCATCAGGGGTGCACTGTAATAGGTCCGTCTTGAACATTTTCAGCTTTCCAGAGCCTTTTGACACAGCTTCCAGCTGTGTATTCTTCTGTATCACCCAGTGTTTCCAGGCATTGACACCGTATGTATATTTCAGATGCATGTTGGCATCTAGTGGTGGGGCAGGAGCCGGTGGTGATGGAGAGTTAGTCTTTAGCAAATCATCAGCCTTTGTGTCCACTCGCTGCTTTTTGGAATTTTTGCTGCTGCTACCACGACTGGATGAAGCTCGTTTTCTTCCTCCACGCCGAGCTGAACGAGTTGTTCTCTGGAACTCATCCTCTTCCTCTTCCTCATCAACCACAGATTGCCCTCGTGGTCCTAAATCAGAAACATCAAATATGTTTAAATACTTTTACTCTTTTCAAATCAGAATATAGAGCAAGTTTTCCAAGAAAAGGAACAGTTCATGAATATACCTAAGAATTTAAGCTAGATCCTTTAAAAGCACAAAAGTAATAATTTATAAACAGATGCTAATTGGTCCAGAAAATCTAAATGTTGCCATATATAAATACAGTCAAACCTGTCCTAATGGTCACCTTTACTCAGCAGTCACCTGTTCACAATGGTCATTCTAATTTCTCCCTGGCAAATGTCCTACATAAATGTCCTGTATGTAACGGTCACCTGCATTCCGTGGACAGCGGCAAGGTGTTTCCTAACCAAACAATGATTTCTCCCTGCCTTAAGCAGTCACTGGCACTTATATACAATGGCTGCTCAGTCTATGTAAACTAAATGTTTGCTTCACGAGGAAGGCATTGTTTAAAGGAATATCATGTGAATCGATGTGCAAACATTTCTTATCTCACTTGTACTCACTGTACTCCAGTCACATTGTCAGCGTAACTCCAAGGTGTCAATAAGTCAAATTCAAAAGGGGGGCAGTTCTATCATTTGGGTAGATGTTTGAAGCAATCTGTTTGCCAAATGGTGGGAAAAGTAGTCATGTTCAGAAATGGAAGTCACTTTTGTGCTAGTGTGATGGGTATAGTTAGATATCTTCATCTTTGTGCCTGTGAATTAAAGCCATCTCTGAAGAAAAAAGTTCATATTTGAGAACCAATACGAGTTACATCCCTTTTCATTAAACTTGTCTGTAAAGGTAGGTGAAGTTTCAGTTCATGGGTCACAAAGAATAGCCATATATGGTTTCTCCTGATTTCCCATTCATCACAGGCTTCTCGCATAAGCTGATTGTCTTTGATCTCAGCCAGTTGAGCAACTGGCTTATCCAGATATTATTTTTTAAAGCGTGAATGGCCATTTCCAAGTGAAACTTGTACAAGTTGTTGACCAACCAAAGAGTCAGTCCTCTGTTTTAGTCATATGTAAACTGTCGATCAGTAGTGAAATAACATAGTGCAAAAAACAAAAAAAGATTGGTGATTATTTTAAGCCAGTGATGATTTAATTTATAGGATGGTTTAAAGCGAGTAGGATACAGTAATCTTGTGTGGAACAAAATTTGGGAAAGAACAACATATATGTGTATTTTATGATTTAGTTGAATAATAATAATAATAATAATAATAATAATAATAATAATAATAATGATGAAAAAATGACATTCGGTGCATGGTATTTGTTCAGAAACCAATTTTATAAGGTGAACCTGTGTATAAAGGCCAGTTTTGTCTTTTCCCATGGGTGGTTACTGTTGACAGGTTTGACTGTACTATGAATTTACTATTTTTCATTGGGCACTATCTTTGTGAGGTTTTGTGGTGACTACAAACCACATTTCTTTTGATGAATAATGATCCTTTTGTATAAACAACAGGACCCCCCCCCCCTCCATGAATTTGCAAACAAGTGAAAAAATCACTTGTTGCAAAACCACAAACATTTATATCCATAAAAATAAATACATTCACAGTAACTGAAGAGAAGATCCTTTAGCAACTGATAAGATTTTACGGAGATACTAGAAATTTATCTAAAGAACATACATTCCCCCACCAATTATTGAAGAATCATTGGATTAAGATGCCGAGGCAAAGTTCCAAGTCAAGCTAAGGCCATAATTAAATTAGAGTATTGTGAAAAAAGATGAGAATCTATTTTCTATTTTTTTTATATATATCATAAGCTTCTGACTAAATTTAAATCAAATGTATAAAGTCATCAAATTTATTGAGCATAACCTATTTTGTGACATACAGGGCAGATGGATGGATGGATGAAGAAGAAAAAATCCAAATACAGTGGTCCCCCTTTTATAAGGCCACCCCATCTGCAGCAGAAAAGTATCCTTACAAGAGGGATGGCCTTTCTAGCGGGGGAAAAGTATCCTTACAAGAGGGATGGCCTTTCTAGCGAGGGATCAAACAGATACGAGTAATAACTACATATAAAGCATCAAAGACGTAACTAATTTTTATATATTTAAAATTTTCATTTAAAAATCACAGGAAAGTTATCAGGTTGTCGATTTAATGTGATAAAACTTATATCAATGTTATTTAAAGTAATTATGAATAATCATCAATTTTGGTGCAAAACCACCTCGTCAATTAAATATAGGCACCAACATCTGGCTGTAACTATCCCTGTCTGTTGATTTCATTTACCTGCTGACTGCAGTAGGATGTATATTGACAATGTTTATTTGAATCTTCCTGACATCATATTTCTCAGTAGTAATCAAAGGACTCTCCCTCTTTTTGTTTTGTCAGATTGCTTTCACTTTTTCTTATAAACTGAGAATGTCTGATGACATTTTGCACTGTTTGCAACAAATTGTTCCTTTACTGGTAATTTGTAGTTGTTATACTAGATGCTCAGTGTTTAAAAAGAAAGTGAGCTTGTCTCATGATCTACTGTCTTTTTCTTGTTTTTTTTTAGTCTGGTACCCTTTCATGTACATTTCGAAATCTATGAGTGAGAAGCCACAACAATTAACATATCATTTTACTATCTGGCGACCGGATTTCATGCTGACTTGAGCTGAACAACACTGCTTCTCAGTGGTTAGCTCTTGTCATCTTGGTAATTATCGGTGGTGATAATAGGCAGTACTTAGCAAAGTGACAAAACCTAACATCCAAGGAACACACAGCAGAAAGGATAATCAGATTGCTTACCTCTTTGTATGGATTAAAGTTACTTTATTGGCATGTTGGAACAAATGTCATTGTGTTGAATTTAGAAATCAACAAATATTAGTGAGATTTCTATCTGTAAACACCATTATGCGGCTGCTCGCAAGGGGTATATTTGACAGTTGTTGCATTAATATGCCAGCTGCTGGCTGCATTAGAGGGGTGGCCATCCTTGAGGGGAACTTTTTTAGCACAAACCTGTTGGTGCCATGGGATTCTGGTCATATAAAGTGGGTGATCACTGGTTAGGAGAGGGGGGGGGGGGCTGTTCAAAGGAGGACCACTGTACAGGCAACTACTTACACCTTCAAATTTTTTCCAAACAATCCAAATCTTTGCTTAAATGATGTGCCCAGACTCCATTCCTTATCCATCCTAAGAAAATCTCTAATTTCAATTTAAAAGATCAATTGACCTCACCTGTATTAACTGGTACTGGAGTGAGGGAACTCTCAAGATCCATAACTGGTTCTGATGACATTTCTGATGCCATACGCAGTGCCATCTGAAGCATATCTTCCCCAAGATCATTGGTGACAGTGCTGGTTCCTGTGGATGCTGGCGGTGGCACGGTTTCATTATTTGTCTCCGCAGATACTATACCTAAAGTGAAATTATTTAGCTTTAATGTACGGTATATCATCATTTATACTGACATTGGTCCATTGGCCCAGCACACACCAAATACTCTGATTCCTTATTAATTAAACATCAAAGAAAAATCAGGTTGTAATATTAATACAATGTTCATGGATTAATACTCATGTTTAGAATGTTTTGTCTGGCAATTTTAGGTCCCAGTCATTAGTAACTGTACCTGTATCTTCTTACATAAGTCCAGGTCATTAGTAAGTGCACCTGTATCTTCTTACTTAAGTCCAGTTCATCAGTAACTGCACCTGTACAATTGTATATATATAGAAAAACTTAAATAACTCAAAAACACTCAAACACAAATCACTCTCTCAGCCCTTGTGTGAAGCATTCTCTTGCCTGTGACTCAAATAAATGACATAAATCAACTCTCTCAACTCTGGCATGAAGCATTCTCTTGTTGGTGCACTGAAACTCATGACATAAATCACACCCTGATCCCTGGCATGAAACATTTTCTTCCCTGAGCACTCAAACACATGACATAACTCAAAACAGTCCCTCAGCCTTGGTGTGAAGCACTTTTATGCCACACAAACACATGACATAACTCAAAACAGTCCCTCAGCCCTGGTGTGAAGCATTTCCAAGCCTGTGCACTCAAACACATGACATAACTGAAATCACTCTCATGTCGTGAAGCATTCTCTTGCCTTTGCACTTGAACACATGAAATAAATCACTCTCTCAGTCCTGGCATGAAGCATTCTCTTGCCTGTGCACTCAAACACATGACATAAATCACTCTCTCAGCCGTGGCATGAAGCATTCTCTTGCCTGTGCACTCAAGCACATGAAATAAATCACTCTCTCAGCCCTGGCATGAAGAATTCTCTTGCCTGTGCACTCAAACACGTGACATAAATCGCTCTCTCAGTCCTGGCATGAATCAATCTCTTGCCTGTACACTCAAACATGACATAAATCACTCTCTCAGCCTTGGCATGAAGCATTCTCTTGCATGTGCACTCAAACACATGACATAAATCACTCTCTCAGCCCTGGCATGAAGCATTCTCTTGCCTGTGCACTCAAGCACATGACTTAAATCACTCTTTCTGCCGTGGCATGAAGCAATCTCTTGCCTGTGCACTCAAACACATGACATAATTCACTCTCTCATCCCTGGCATGAAGCATTCTCTTGCCTGTGCACTCAAACATGACATAACTCACTCTCTCAGTCCTGGCATGAAGCATTGTCTTGCTTATGCACTTAAACACATGACATAACTCAACTCACTATCTCAGCCCTGGCATGAAGCATTCTCTTGCATGTTACCCCATAAAAACTTGGAACAGTCAAAAACTTGAACAAAAGCTTTGGGCCCTCAACACAAGTTTTCAAAGTTTTACTAAGTATTAGTGAGCATTTTTCAACAAGGAAAAATTTGATTAATAATAAAGAGTAGCAGCAGATGAGGAATACCATTAAGCAACAATTTGTTACCAAGTAAAACCTGAAAAATGCAAGCTCTGACTAATCTCAATTCTTCTAAATTATTATAAACCAATACAAATTTCAGTCTAAGCAATTCATTGAAAAAATCATCCTTCAAGATGCACAATCCATGCAAACTCATTAAAGTGTGAAATCTAGGTCATTGTTCTACCATCATGCTCTAGCACTAGTCAAGATGGAATGAAATCTAAACTATAAATTACTCAACAACCAAAACTGTACAACAAACTGACCATGACCAAGTTTTGGAGTGACCACATGGTAAAGATCAAGATGCAAAAATAAAATGAATTTCTGACCTATAAATATATCTACCATATGTCCTAGAAAAATAACCATACACAAGTTAAAATCATCACATCAGTATGTGCCAATATTTGTAAAGGGGAGGTCGGGAACTTTTGACACCCTAGATCAAGATCATGCTTCCTGCGAGTCCTATGACATTAGCAACTATATAAAACAAATACCCGAGAACATAAAAGATCCATACCAAGTTCCATTAAAATCTGTTAAACAGTTTTCAAATAACTTCTTGTAAGTGTTCAGACCACTGCCACATCTGCTGCACACATCTATAAGAGCACTATGTCTTGCTTTTGTCTCCAAAAAATAAATAAATAAAAAGGGCAGGACTAGAAGTTTGTCAGGAAAATATAAGAACTTCATCTTCAAAATATTAGAATAAAGAAGGAAAAATAATGTCACTATACATACTATCATCAGGCACTGGAACGTTCTCAGATTCAGATTCTGATTCTGACTCGGATTCCTTCCCAGCAACAGCTTCAGCCATCATGAGAAGCTCAGCCTCAAGAGGGTCTGCAGGGATCTTTTCCTGTATCTCCTGAGGTTGGAAAGAAGAAAAAATTAGTGACCGTGTCATAAAATACAGCAATATAAACTGCATGGATAAAAGCAAAGGCTTTGAACAAGCATAGTCTGCTCTCTGAAATCAACAGCTCTCTGTAGAAGTTTGAAAATTCAAAATCCTGGGCTACATTTCTCCATATAAATGTAGTCCAGTATATGGAAAACTGGCCCAATTTTGAAAACTGAGATTCTAGGACCAGACACTAGAGATACTGGAAACAGGAACTCTTAACTCACATGATCTAAAAAATGCTCTGCTGATATTGGCCCATACTTTGATCAAATATCAAGATCAAGAAGAGTACTGCAAACAGCACATGATACGCCCATCTTGTGACCTATTCCTTATAAATTACCTTGTCCTTTGAGCTAGGGACTTGATTATTGTATGATAAGGTACAGTACAGCTCACGTGATTTTTCGGAACCCCACGCATCGCGGTGGGGGTGGAGAGTGAGTGGAGAGGATTAAGAAAAACCCCTCCACCATCACTCCACGCGTCCTGACGGAGTTGTCGCGGAGAATAGCCCTGCACACCACGCTCCCTTGCGGAGTCGTATCCGATCACCACCGCGGAGTGGACGTGGTTTCGATAATATGGGCGTGGTGTACTGTTTATCATCCATGCAAGCAGAGGTTGAGACGGGGGGGGGGGGGCACCGATTTATCTACATCGTTATCCCTCTGGGGAGCAATTTGCTAACTTTTTGATACTGAAAAAAACGTAGTAATTCAGTTAATTATAAATATTTCCTTGTCCTAACGAAGATAATGTATGATACATAGTGCCAAATCATATTTTAGATGATGATAATGTAATGGCAATGCCTCGCAAACTGTATTAATACTACATTTTGCGCAATGAATCTAATTTTTTTTCTCTTCAATACTATGTTATAGGAATCTAAACATGCGTTCATATCCTTATTTCTTTTTCAGTAAACGCAATACAAAATTGTAATGATCATATGAAAGTCAGTGATATTGTACTACCTGCAATGAAAAGAACGATAAACATCAAACAAATTAATAACAAAGCTGCAGTCATACCTGACTGAAGTGAAACAAAATCGCACAAGTTCCGATGGTTATTCCATGCATGAGTAATCATTCACATATTGTACGTTTTTTCCTGACATCCAATCGCTTAAATAAAGTATTATTAAGATTTCACATCGTTATTTTATTTTAAACTGTACTATTTTGCATTAATGACCAAAGTAGCGGTTTTTAAAAAAATCACAAATGGCCGCAAAAGGTCATCCTAGATACATGTAGTTGACACGTGCAAGCACAAGAGAAGCCATCAGGACTGCAGATATTGACGTGTTAATTTCATGTGCTAACTGTTAACCTAAAGTACATTGATCTGACAAACTTGCGCATCAGATGAAATTAATGTTTAACTTTTTCTTTTCTTTTCGTTTTCCTATTGCATAATACAGAAAAATAAGATGAATAATTTTAGATCATTAACTCTTCTTAGTAAAGCCCCCCCCCCCCTCTCATAAAATATGGAATCCAAATCACTACTGCACAAGTTATCGTAAACTGAAATGTGGAAAAGTTTGCAAGTGGTAAGAAAAGTAATACTGTACTAGACATTATAGCGTAATAGAGGGGGAAAAAAAGAAACAAATTTTCCCGTCGGTGGTTGGAAACTCACGACCTCGTGCTCCAATATCAAATATGTGTGTGTAACACACACTCTTATCCATTTGGCCAAAGTAACTGTAGCTGTAAAGCAATATACCATATACAGAAACATGCCAAACACTATTCAAAGAAATTAGTTTATTTCTTGTCTCAATAAGCAACCGCTCCAAAGTCACAAAGATAAAGCTGCATACATTAATATCTGCGTACAAATAATTATAAGAAATAGATCAATATTACGATTGGGTTACTGACATATCATTTCCATAAGATTTACTATTTTTCTATGATGATAAAAAAAATCTTTTTTATACTTTCCTCTTACAAAAATAAGCAAATATTAGGAAACATGCTGAGCATCAGATGAAATTAATCTTTAACTTTTTCTTTTCTGTTCGTTTTCCTATTGCATAATACAGAAAAATAAGATGAATAAGTTTAGATCATTAACTCTTCTAGGTAAAGTCTCCCCCCCCCTCTCTCTCTCTCTCATAAAATATGGAATCCAAATCACTACTGCACAAGTTATCGTAAACTGAAGTCTGGAAAAGTTTGCAAGTGGTAAGAAACAGAAACACGCTCAATAACCTAAGGCTCTAACAGTCACAAACAGGAAACTGCATTCTTTAATATCTGCGTAAAAATAATTAAAAAAGTATATTTTATTTTTATATTTTCGCCGTAGGAAAATGAGCAAATAATAGGATACACGTGGAAATTAAAATCTCTGAACATCTCAGATTTTAGAATTTTCCATATTAATTTTCATTTCGGTAATAAGCTGAGTTCAGATTAATTACTAACAATTATCAAACTTCCGTTCTTAATGGCGGGACCATAAATGCAGCTATAAAGTACAACGCGCTTAGTCAGATGGCTTCGTGTAATAAAAAAACACGGTTCCCAAGCTGAAACTTACATCATCCTTTGATGCAAACCCTTGTTAATATTTTACAACAGTGTTCACAATGGTCACTGCCTTGATTTCTGTAGAACATCCGCTGAAGTCAAGTCTTTATTAGGGAGAGACAATTGAATTTTCCAACCGTGGGGGGGAGGGGGGGGGGAATGCATGAAAACAATTGTCTTTCTCTGATTTTTGTAACAGACGTTACTCCGTTCCATATTTCACTTAAAATAAATAAATACTGTGATGAAAGAACAAAAAATATCCCGGTCGAAAAAAAAACAACATATAAACCCCGTATATTAAATGGTCAGTCCCTTACAGCACACATGCAGTCATAATATTCAGCCTCGTGACTCTACTATTACTGCTTAAAGACTAAGCACGCGGTTTGCATTTCAGTGTAAATTCAGTGTTTTAGGTTTGTTGTTGGGGGGGGGGGGGGTAAGCAGAAGCGGATGTCAATTTGGATTTTAATTGTCCATATCTCAGAGAATTACTTTCCTTTGGAACAAAATGATAAATTTATTCTGCTTGAGAGGCTCAGCAATGTGTACTTCTCGTCAATTCAGTGCATAAGTTTGTTCATATTTCTTTGAAATAAATTAAAATCATAAACTTATTGCAAAAGAAGTCGATCAACCTTTTATAAACAGTAATGTGTACTGAATATACAAGACTTTTGAAATTATTTTTTTATTGTCCAAATATATGATCGAAATAAAAACGACTGATTCTTCAGATGGTATCCAGTTGTAAATCAATCTTGACGTCTCAGTCTTTCCATAGGTGGTCTTCATTCATTGGCTGTTCAGATGTCAATCAGTAATGTCGACTAGCCCCTCCACGGTGGAGTTTATATCGGCATGCCTGCCGAAACGCGGTGGTGATTTGTAGGTATTTATGCCACCACCGCGGAGTGCTATCGCGGAGCTAGAGTGGAGGGGATTAAGTACCCCACCGCGATGCGTGGGGTTCCGAAAAATCACGTGAGCTGTACTGTATAGACCTGGGTGAAGTTTCATCAAAATATCTGTCAGGGCTAAAAAGTGACAGCATTGTAGTGACTGTGACCTTAAGGCAAGGGGTATAATTGTGAATACACAAGATGATCTCAAATCAAAATAAATAAAAAGGCTGAAGTTTAATTTTAAAATCTGTATTGGTTCAAACGTTATACCCATACAATGATACAGGTCACATTATATTTTTCCTTGCCATGATCTTGACCTTGAGGCAGGGGGAGTGGCTATGGTATGTGACACACTGTCAAGTCAAGATAAGCCAAGATATATAACCTTGGACAAGGATACAAATCAGAATTACACTTTCCCTTGCTGTAACTTTAACCTTGAGGTTATGCTATGCGATACACCATCTATATATTATATATAACTGGCTAAAGTTTCATTAAATATTTTCAGTGGTTCAAAGCTTAAGCTCTGGACAAGGATACAAGTCACAGAATTTACATTTTCCCTTGCTGTGACCTTGACCTTGAGGCAGGGGGTGGTGGCTATGGTACAAAACACACTGCCAAGTCATGATATATCAGGCAAAGTTTCATTGAAATGTCTTCACACTGCCAAATCATGATATATCAGGCAAAGTTTCATTGAAATGTCTTCACATTGCCAAGTCATGATATATCAGGCAAAGTTTCATTGAAATATCTTCACACTGCCAAGTCATGATATATCAGGCAAAAGTTTCATTGAAATGTCTTCATACTGCCAAGTCATGATATATCAGGCAAAGTTTCACTGAAATATCTTCACACTGCCAAGTCATGATATATCAGGCAAAGTTTCATTGAAATATCTTCACACTGCCAAGTCATGATATATCAGGCAAAGTTTCATTGAAATGTCTTCACACTGCCAAGTCATGATATATCAGGCAAAGTTTCATTGAAATATCTTCACACTGCCAAGTCATGATATATCAGGCAAAGTTTCATTGAAATGTCTTCACACTGCCAAGTCATGATATATCAGGCAAAGTTTCATTGAAATGTCTTCACACTGCCAAGTCATGATATATCAGGCAGAGTTTCATTGAAATGTCTTCATTGTTTCAAAAGTTATACTTTAGACAAGGATACAAGTCAATGAATTACATTTTTCCCTTCCCAGGACCTTGACTTTGAGGCAAAGGGAGTGGCTATGGTACACAATACACTGTCTAGTCGTGATATACACTTGGACAGTGTTTCATGAAAACATCTTCAGTGGTTCAAAAGTTATACTCTGGACAAGAATATAAGTCACAAAATAAAATTTCCCCTTGCCATGACCTTGAGGCAGTGGGCATGGCTAGTATATGTTACACACCATCTAGTCGTGATATATACTTCGGACAAGTTTTATTAGAATCTGTCCAACCATTACAAAGTTATGGGCTGGACAAGGAAATGTTAATGGGCAGACAGACTGACAGAAAACACCATAACATAATAACCCTGACTTAAGACAGGCATATACAAATTGGCAATTAAATTCTCTAGAACTTTTGTTGACATCAGTTCTGTTCTAATTAACTGATCTGGTCAAGTACTGGTCACTTTCGATGAAATGGCCAATTAAATGATTACAATTTCTGTGATCGAAATCCAGTTCTGCTCCATTCCTGCTATTTTGGGCACTGACCCTTTTTTGATACAGTAAGCAACTTACCATTTATCTGAAGGCAAAAAAAAATTATAAGAAAGTTTGCTTTCTTTCTCTCTCTCTTTAAGCTTTTTTATTTTAGGATGATGGAACTCAAGTAAATGAAAACGTATTCAGTTTAAGGACTGTTCTATTTTTTTGTAATGTATATTGAATTTATAATGTGTCCATGAGGTAAGTTGTACTTTTGTGGTCATTTTGTAAACAACATATTTACTGTATTTGAGTTCAAGGTCAGTCTTGTTTACATAGCACTTAGTACTTAGATTGGAACTTTCCATGTCTTGATGTGAGAAAAGTCACGTATGCACTGTAATTTTCCCTTAGAGTTACTCATATTCCAGAATATTCTGTCAGGTGACTTATCTTTATATTTATGCAGGTTTGGTAAACAAGATTTCATTACTTATACTAAACTTCATATTATTAAGATCAGTCTATTAAGGAATTTATTTTAGTAATCGGATGTTACAGTTGTGAAAATCAGAGCAAATTCAGAGAAAGGAATTATTTATTTGAAATATTCATTGGAATTACTAAATGTGTTCATTCCCATTTTGGAATAATACTTTACTTTGGAATTTATGTGAATTCATTCAAAGATATTCTGGATTACATCATTCAGGCATATCAGGACATTCAAGACTACTGACACATCTGAACATTCAAGACTACTAGCACATCGGTACATTCAAGGCTACTGGAATTCATTTGGAACATTCTATATTTAGGACTTGTGATTAGGGCACTTAGGATTATTGGATTTGAACTTTAATTCACGTTACTGTAGGTGTCTTTTGAATATTCACTTTAACTGTCTAGAAGTAAATTGCTTGTTGATTTTACTTACATTGTTGGTTTCACTTTCTTTCTGTTACATTATTTTAAGACCTAGAGTCGTAACAATTTATATTTAGATTTCTTTGGAAAAGGAATCCTTTAACATCTCCCAAACCTCTAACTTTGGTGAGATATCATGTGAACAAATTTTTCAATTATTAATTGATCATCAAGCAGTTGATATAAAAAAAACCCGATTATTTTATTAAATTTTAACTGATCTCAACATTAGTTTCTACACTATACTTGATTGAATTCTGACAAAAGCATGACATATCTCACCTTTACTAAAGAAACTGTGATAAAAATGTTCAAACATGAAACTACCATTCATTCCATTACAAATTTTTTAAAGTTCCTATCTTGTAATTAACAACACATAATTCACGTGTGATTATGTTCCTCACCTTAATGTATTTTAGAATACTACTAGCAGACTTCTTGGTGGTGGGGATAAAACAAGGGACTGGTATGGGGATGGGTATCGGCATTGGAAATGGTGTGGGTGCAGAATACATCATCATCGGGCAGGGGATGTAGATTGGTACCGGTACTGGAATTAATATTTTCTTTGGCTCCCAATCTTCATCTGAAAACATACACATCACAACTGAGTTTTAATTGTTTTTATTTTGCAAACCAAAATACTTGATTTTATCATGTAGTTTAACTCTCATGTACCTGACAAAGACCACTGCATTTAACTTTGACAGAGGAACCTGACTAGTAGATAAACAAATAATTGCCCCAAGATCTTGTACTGTACATTCATATTTACATTTGCTAAAGTTTATTAAAGAAACTTATAATTTGGCTTAATAATTAGATAACTCTAAATCCCCTTGACCATTGCTCTTCACTCACATTGTACTGTCCATTCTTGTGACTACAATGCATACATACATGTTGTACTGTCTATTCTTGTGACTACAATGCATGCATACATGTTGTACTGTCTATTCCTGTGACTACAATGCATACATACATGTTGTACTGTCTATTCTTGTGACTACAATGCATACATACATGTTGTACTGTCTATTCTTGTGACTACAATGCATACATACATGTTGTACTGTCTATTCTTGTGACTACAATGCATACATACATGTTGTACTGTCTATTCTTGTGACTACAATGCATACATACATGTTGTACTGTCTATTCTTGTGACTACAATGCATACATACATGTTGTACTGTCTGTTCTTGTGACTACAATGCATAGATACATGTTGTACTGTCTATTCTTGTGACTACAATGCATACATACATGTTGTACTGTCTATTCTTGTGACTACAATGCATACATACATGTTGTACTGTCTGTTCTTGTGACTACAATGCATAGATACATGTTGTACGGTCTATTCTTGTGACTACAATGCATACATAGCAACAAAACTGAAGTGCTTTGCATCAAGTACACAACAAGGTATAGATAACATCATATTAATGAATATGTAATGCATATTTTTTAACACAAAATTTATAATGAATATGGAAGAAATACATGTAAATAATTACTTGATACTGAAAAATAAATTCACAAATTACTAATGAAACTTCTAACTGAGGATGGGATCAGATGACATAGCTTGCTGTCTCATTAAAATGCTAAATACACACATTTTGCTCAATTAAATAGAATTTTTGTATAAGTATATTTCGCCAGCACTACACATTTTATCATACAGGGGGTGTTTCCAATAATATGTCAATGAGGGATTTTCTCAACAAATAATACTTACTACAAACCAATTAAAAAAACTGCAGAGTCAGATCATGATAGTATTAGTTAAACTTGTAAGTAAGGAAAGAATCATTTTATAATATTTCACTGAATGAACGCAAAAGTCAGTTAAAACGAGGTTGCATAAAGTGATGTACACCGTATAGTCTTCTTTACACTTGTTATCTTTTGAAGTAGCCAGCTCAGATTCAAAAGTAAAATGCAATGCAAAAAAGTAAGTAAAAAATGTGAAAGTGTTGAAAAAGTTGATGGCTACAATGTTACAATTTGTAAAACTAGCTTTTTTAAGCTGGCTGCTGGCAGCTATAAAGAATACTACTGCCTGATCTCACATTAACAGTTTTCATAAAAATGCAGCCTTATTAATACTGTTGGATAAATGGGTTACATTTTTAATAACCAATGACAATTCATTATACAAATCATTATCAGAATCATTTTGGGGGGGGGGGGGGAATGGATATAGATGCACGAGTTACGACTTTATGGTGGTACAGTTTATTTCATGTCTCTCACTTTGAAACAAACTCTACTGATAATGTGCTATTCCTTGCTATCTGAATCTGAAATTTTACCTTCTTAGTTTAAAACTATGGTTAATAAAAGATGTCCTTAAGCTTGATTAAATATGACACAAACTATGGTTAATAAAAGATGTCCTTAAACTTGATTAAATATGACACGGTGACCTTGATCTTGCCCATATCTGTATGCCATTCTTGTTTACACCTATAGAATTAACAAGAGACGACTTTATCCAAAATTCTGTTGCATACGGTGAATTTCATCTTGACCTTACCTGTTTGACAGTCCTTGGTCTAGGAGTGGTTAAGGCATTACCAAGATATGACCTTGACCTAGATTCTAACTGGTTGACCCATATCCATAACCTCATGCATCTGACATTCCTTTGGTACAAGTCTGTGTGATGAACATAATGTGGCCTTAATGTATACAAAGAGTTTACACATTCTTGATGGGTCTGGAAGAGGGAACTGATTTTGACGATGACCTTACCTGTTTGACATTCCTTGGTCTGTGTGTGTGGTCGACACGATGTGGCCTTGGTCTGTACAAATGGTTTACACAAGAGGGACTTGTTCTTAATTGCTTTGGGTGGGGGTGGCTGGATTATTATCTGCTGCTGAACAGTCTGATTACCAGAGTTGGCTGTCTGCAATACGGACAATTATTCATCTTGCAATTAAAGCTTGTTCTCATGTTACTAAAATCTATGTGATATAAAGCATATGAACATACATTGTTTTATTTAATCAAAATTCAAAACTATGAAGGTTTAAATCCAGCTAATCCATTCTGAGTGACATTTTTTACCTCTACACAATCGAGACTATATGTGTAGTATATTTAAGGATTGAAACAAAAATAAAATGAGAAAGAAAGAAATATGACCATCATTTGAGGAATCTATTTCCCTTCATGATCCCTTGATATCTGATACTTGGTTTTTTATGTTTACAGGTGCAGTTTGATTTGTTATTAATGGAAGTTTAGTGATAAATCAGGAACTGCGATGGCTGCTAGTAGGGTTGGAAGTTTAGTGATAAATCAGGAACTGCAATGGCTGGTAGTAGGGTTGGAAGTTTAGAGTGGCTTACTATAAATTTCTATAAGTCTAAAATTTGATAACATTGTGTAAAATGGTCTACTGTTCCGCTAGTTTATTGTAAAATCAACACTGAACGTCCAAATATAATTAGAATGATCAAATATTACATATAAAACATTCATTAAGGAAAATGGATTCCCCAAAGTCTGATATTATTTCTTTCTTACATTCTTATATTATTTTTTTTTACTTTCCTAAAATACACTTGCAGATCTGTGAGGATACTTATTCTTACCTATTCTGATTGTGGTATTTTCAACTTAATGTCACTGTCATAATATATTTTTGGGCCACACATGGGGATGAGTATTACATAAACACAAAGGATACAAATAACATAAATTTGTAATACAAGGGTTCCAAATAACACAGTGTCTTGCCTTGATCATGATAGTATTCAATGTTTTCTGGCTACATGCTGGATTTCAGTACTAAGCATAAGACATAGGGGGAGTCTGGACAAGAAAATCATCCAACTCTCTCTCTCACACACACACACACACACACAATCTAGACAGTGCTTGTAAAACACATATCCCTGCTCTCCCTTGTTGTGTCCCATACCTTCAATCTGTGCCCATGTGGGTATGATATACCTAATGGCCAATGTCGGCTGCATATCTGAATTTCTCTTTTCATGCCCATTAGGTAGGTATGTAGGTATGTAGGTAGGTGGGTGGGCAGGCAGGCACATACATACATACATACATGCATGCATGCATGCATGCATGCATACATACATACATACATACATACATACATACATACATACATACATACATAGATTGTTTATTAAGCTCGTTAGAACGTTAGAATTTAATTTCCCCAACCAAATTCCTAAGTTCTATATGTTCCAATGGCTTTGTTATAACGTTCCTTTCTTACAATGTTTAATTGGTTATGGCATTTGCTGTGTGTGGTCCATCAGGGAAAATTAGCGCTCAATTATAAAGTTTTTATTACCTGAAATGCCGAATCCAAGTAAACAATGGCGGTTGTTTAAATAACAAAGGCATAACAAAGGTGCCAAACAAAAACGTGATAATCACACCTCATTCATAATCAGTTTTTTAGAACCACAGGTTGCTGGTTCAAGGCACATAAAAGCATAAAAAGAATTCTGTTTTGTCCTTTTTTTGACCAAATATTTTAAAAGTAGCCTTTGGCTATCTCTCTCATGTTCCAAGGAGTCATATTCAATTTGAAGTAAAAGTACCAATGTGCTCTAATCTAAAATATACCTTGCAAGCCATGACAAAAATATTGAGTGTGAAATAAATGTATTGTCCACAATCAATATGATTTACCATACATGGTGTGATATTTCCACTGACTGTGTTGCAAACTGTTTTGTTAAGGCAGGGTTTAGTGAGCAAACTGAGGTCATTACCAGTGATAACAATGATAAGGAGTCTGGTAACAAGGATTCTCAGATTATGTTAATTCCGGTAGTGACATTGTCACAACCTCAATAACAACAATTGAAGATATTGTTTGTAAAATTATTGATTGCTGGGACGCGACCAATTTTTCTGCTACTGGAAGTGACGAGGATGGTGACTTAGTATTAGCTGTTGTACCTGGTTCTATATAGTGTAGCGTGCATAGGACTGTATCTACAAGCTCTGAGGGACACACCTGATATTCTTTATGAGCATACACACCTGATATTCTTTATGAGCATACACACCTGATATTATTTATGAGCATCTGCATGTCACTAAAAATGACACATCACATCCTGGGTGGGGTGGGGTGTTGGGTGGGTGATCAATCATATCCCAAGGTTTCAAGTCTCTAACTTAGCAGTGTAGTAGGAGAATTTGCACAGAAACCAAAATTCCTGAAATTACTACATATTTTACATAGATGCTAAAGTTTCCCCACCACCAATCTCTACCCCCAGGAGATGAACCAAAGTTATAAAACTGTTGTGCAAATCTACAGACATTCCCAAATTCTCCAACAATTTCCCAAGGTTTCAAGTCTGTGGAAGTTGTTGAGGGACATCATACATGCACACATGTCCAGACAGGCAGGATCATGTTATCTCTGTCTTTTGTTTTAAAAGTGCACAGATAATAAATAAATAACACAAATCCACTTTATAATAATGGACCAGTTCACTATTATGAGTGAGACACGAAAATTGAACAAATGCATATTGTCTCCTACCTTGATTGCCTGTGCTTGTGTAGTGACTATTACTGGAACTTGGGAGGTTGTCTTAAGGTTAATCTGCTGCTGGGTGCCTGCAATAGATACACTGTATCAAAACTCTCATACACTTCATCCAAATGATACACTGTATTGAAACCCTCATACACTGTATCAAAACCTTCATACACTGCATCCAAAAGATACACTGTATCAAAACCCTCATAGACTATATCAAAACCCTCATACACTGCATCCAAAAAGTAATTGCATTAGATTGTAACCTACATTTCCAACCAATCAGAAATCTGGAATTTGCCAACAGAATTTATATTAAATTGTAAAGAAATACTTGTTCTGATTCCAAATCATTCAGATAGCTCTTTACCATTAAGAGTGTTTGATTACATATTTGGAAACATTGGTGCCTATATTACTGATTCATAATGTAACTATCAATCCCAGCAAATGTACTATCATGAACAAGCATTTCTTAACAATTAAACAAATAACTTCTACAGGCAAATTCAAAAATGAGAGAAAGAAAGAGAGAGAGAGAGGTTAAGAAGTTGACCACAAAAAGTTGAACATTGCTGTACTTGTGTATTACGAGAGTGTGCGACACAGAGAGGTAAGCTGATATAAGGCTGAAAATCCAGACTATGTGTCGTGAGTGTGTATGTGTACGAGATAGAACAAAGTTGTTCTCTGCCACATTTTATTATTTTCAAACAAAGTGGCAGAGAACTGCTTGCTGGTCAAGGATATGAGAGAGAAAGAGATTTACAAAACAATTATTATAGCAGTATTTATGTACCTGACAGTAAGGTCTAGAAAACAAAATCGGATTTATTCCAAAAGATTAATTGATATTATTAAAAAAACACTAGAATTTCCATGCCACCCTTTTCACAATAATTTTGTAAATGATGCATCATCCATAACAAGAAGTTTGCTGGATAAATGTTCCCTTCTTTCGGTCAAATTTTCACCATGAAACTCTTCACATAGAATTTTTTTTATAAATTTCATCAATTAATCATCCCCTGTCCTGCGGAATCAAAAATTCCTGTTTAGAGATTTTAGTGTTCAGTTTAAGATTTTGAATTGCTTCATTTGGCCAGATGTCCCTCCATTTGATTACATGTCCATTGTTTTCGATGACTACACAGAGTGTCAAGATCTGATTCATATCATGTCAGTCTATCATGTGTAGGTGTTTATTTAGCAATGTCTCTGGCAAGGTACCTCTCCCCACCCTACCCCATCAATTTGCATAAGGCCATGGGAATGAAGGTTAGGTTCCACTAAAAGTTGGTTAGAGTTTATTAAGAGAAATCTTTACAAATAGAATTCAGGTCACTTGCTTCGATTCCTTGGGTTCCTAATTGTTAAGATTTGTCTTAAAAACCTTTAACCATAACAAAGATATACAAAAAATAACCATAACTCTGTACACACTGTATCTATAAACTGCCACCGTGTATAGCCTGTCATTGCTGAAAAATTGCGTAAAACGCACAAAAACCAAACCAAACCATATCTATGAATTTACATACAGTGTAGCCTTATCCCCACTTGAAGTAGCTGATGAGTGCATGCGACTAATGTTGGGAATCATTTACAATTTAAAAAGTGATGATTGGTTCATTATAACCAATCAAACATGGATTTTAATTTGAGATATTGTTTATATTTTTTCATAGACAATGTCATATTTGCATACTTAGTAATGTTAAGTTGCTTGTATCCTGTGCAGTCGAACATTTGTTTGTCTGTGTAGGTGCTTGTTTGGTACTATGCAATGGAAGGCTTTATTAGCTAGAAGTTGTTATTCACATATTTTACTTTTTTCTTGACGATTTCATATTAAAATGTCTAAGAGTTAAAATAAGAAAACTATAATCATTAATATTCAGTTATGGAAATCATAATCAAAAGCTTAGTTGCTTGACTTTTCTTACAAAGCTTTGATTATTTTCATTAATCATCACACTATATGTGATTGATACACTGTACCTAAGATAGGTAGACATTAGCACAATTATCAAGTAAGCATGTATTTGAAAGTTACCTTGTTGTGGAGCCAGTGAGACAACATTAGAAATGATGGGGAATGATGCAGACTGTTGCTGCTGGGTCAGCTTACTAGGAATTTTTGAGGCTGTTCCTGGCTTCTGCTGCTGTTGTTGCTTCTGCTGGGTCACTCCTGAGCACAAAGGCAGAAATTATGGTATAGAGATGGAAGAAAAAGATAATCTTTAACATCTTTGGAGTATAATGGTAATTTTTTTGAGAGAGGCATTCATTGATATCTCATCTTACTTTTCTGTGGCAGACATGTTATATATCTTTTTGCTAAAGCCACTCACTGTTGTTCCTTACCAACTTTCACTTACATAAAATCCTGATGGCTAAATTTCTCAGAGCTCTCTATAGGCTTTAGACAATGGGAGTCCTGGACCCTCAGTGTCTAGAAGCTGAAGGTCCCAATAGGATGGTGGTCCAGGTAAGAAAAGATGGAGTTCATTAGTGGGCAATAAATCAAGTCAAATCAATAAAATTTTACTCTAGTAACCCTGATTGACTATATTTACTACTATCATTTGGTTTCATTTATATTTTCACTTTATTTTCTTCACTTTTTGAATGTGAACATTCTTTATTTCTGTTCATGAAATTACTTTCATTGCCAAATATGTACATCCAAGGGAATCTACGTTTCAGAAAAATAAGGGTCCAAGGCTAGTTATTAAGGGTCTAAAGGAAGGGGTCTGAGATTAACATTTTGAAGGTCCAGGAAAGTGCTAAAAGAGAACTCTGAAGCTCCCGATCATTTAGTGGTAGAAATTGAAATGTAATTTATCATTTAGTTTGTTCATCATTTCTTTCCTGCAAAAATGGATTCCTAAGTATAAACAGTCCTTTTTCCCCCAATCCTGTGATTATTTCTTTGTTGTAATGAACAGTACAGCAAATACAATATTATTTGAACCAAAGAGGCATCTGCTGTGTTGATTGATGGCATGACAGAATATGACTTAATATAGAAATTATGCTGAGATAATTCAGACTAGCTTTTTTTTTTTTTAAAGTAAAGATGCAACTGTTCAAAAGAAGAGGCAAGATGAGGTTGTAGGAATGATGCAACCAAATTTTTTCTTTTGGTTAATTTGTTCATTTACTATCAAAGCAATCTATTTATAAAATAAAATAGTCAAATTTGACACCAAGTGATTGGACAGCGACTATTTGGAAATGGTGACACCATAAAGATCAGAACTTTGTACTAAATTTAGCACAGTTTCTATTTAATGCCATTAAACAGAATAATGCCATCTCAGTAATTTTACTTTCTGTTCAGTCAACAACTGAACCATTGGCTGCTATAACAAATATAATTAATAAACCTAACAGTAATTGTAACTCATCCATCAGGTCATGGATTAACCAATTCAACAACTTTAGGGAAGTCAGGGATTTTTTTAAAAATTCTTTAGGGTCCTCAGGAATTGATAATAGAACCCAGTTCAATTTAGAAAGTTTTTAAAATCATGACATCCAGAATTCCAGTTTTAGCCATTCCAGTGTTGTATTCAGACCACTAGTCAGGGCATGGTGTTGGGTTACCTGTCAGGGCATGGTGTTGGGTTATCTGTCAGGGCATGGTGTTGGGTTACCTGTCAGGGCATGGTGTTGGGTTACCTGTCAGGGCATGGTGTTGGGTTACCTGTCAGGGCATGGTGTTGGGTTACCTGTCAGGGCATTTCAAGCGTGGTAAAGTCTTTTCTGAGGGCCATCTCTCTACAAGAGAGGACATTATTATGCACTGCCTAATGCATTTTAGATAATATCTGCACTCAGTGCACAAAATTAACTTTTTTCAGTACTAGCAGAATTCTGATAGTTGTAATATTTTCAACTAGCAAAAATCAGGCTAGTTTCAATGTCCACTAGCATATTCAGGGCTCGAAATTAGCAGTAGTCCCCTTGCACAAGGCTAGTAAATTTCTTGTCAAACTAGTAGTTTTCATAATTTCAATAGTCTGATGGGTAGTTAAGTTTCAATTGTCACCAATCAGCTGGTGAAGAAGGACTAGTGAAGTTTCACAGGACTAGTAAATTTCTCAAGCTACTAGTCCTTCTGGCTACAAAGAAATTTATGTTTAATTCTAGGTCTGATATTTCACATTTTGAAATAAAAATTTACACACATTTCCAAAATATCACTAGCAAGAAACTTCTAGTTCATTTGTTTTCAGCTAGCAATATCAGAACTGTAACTAGCAAAATGATAGCATCAATTTCAAGCCCTGGCACTGCAAGTGTAAAACTGAGATTAATTATGCCAGGTTCATACCCAAAATACAAAGTTGAACTTAATACAAAATACAAAATTGAAAGTTACCACATATTCAACCACTTGAGATTTAAGAGAGGACAACCCCCAAAGAGGGCAGAGTGCCATCTAGGGAGGACACATTGCCGTGTCCTAAAACAGGCCTGGGGACAACACTGGTCACTCCTGAAATTTTGTTCCAAAATGGTCAATCATTTCCCAAAAATGGGCCAAGCCCCATTCCCAAATACCACAAAAAGTCCCTGGAAACAGTTTGATAAAAAGTTATGATGTCTTATTCAAGATGCAGCTCACATGATAAAAACTGCAATGTCCACTTCCTTTATAAAGCCACCCCTTCAGTGATGAAAAGGTGGCCTAATACAAGAGTTGGTCTCTTGTGCTGGGAAAAAAATTGAATAAGCATAGTATATTATGGTGACCTCTAATCAGTAGCTGGCCTCTGGCGAGATGCGGCATTTTCAGGAGGAGCATGTGTTATGTATGATTTTTGCATACTTAACTTTTGTTTATGATTGTAAGTTGTATGGTTATTTGAAAATACATACTTAACTTTTGTCCATGCTTGTAAGTTGTGACATGTGTCAGGTAGGTCAGTATTTTCATAGGCATTTTGCAATTAGACTTTTGTGACATATGTCAGGTAGGCCAGTATTTTCCATTAGAATTACTCATATTCTGATGTGATATTGGTCATGTAGTCATGTGTATATATATATATATATATATATATATATATATATATATATATATACAGATTTTGGTAAATAATTTCATTCTTGTTCTAAAATTTCTGTTCTAAAGGTCAGTTTGAATTTACAGTTGTGCTGTTAAAATCAGATATAATTTGAGAGGAATTATTTATTTAAAATATTCATTGGAATTACTAAAGTGCTCACTGACTTTTGTATTAATACATGATTTGGGAATTTATGTGAACTCGTTCAAATACATTCTGGATTACATCTTTGTGGTATGTCAGGACATTCAAGGCTATTGGAATTCATTTGGAACACTCTATTATTTTGGACTTGTGATTAGGACATTTAGGATTATTTGGAATTTAACTCACAAATTGCAAGTGTCTTTTGGATTTTCACTTTAATTGTCTGGAAATAAATTGCTTGTTGATTTTACTTACATTGTTTGTTCACTTTCTTTCTGTTACATATTTTTAAGACCTAGAGTTGTAACATATGTCTGTTAATGCATATACCTCGTGTGACAGGCCTGTTTGCTGATCGAGTGTTGACCTGCTGTTGGGTGGATACTGGATGTGTTGTCTGCTTGTTTCCTGTACCTGGCTGTGTGAACTGTGCCTGGAATGCCATTACACAGCTGTATGAACAGAAATTCCTCACCGAGGCATCACTCATTGTCAGGTGGTACTGGGCCGGGACAAATTTTCGGCACTGATCACATGTTACTGCCTGGTTAGAAGTTGCCTGCAGATTCACACGATACAGAGACAAGCAATTCAGTGAGCAGAATAGTTGATATTTGTTGTTAGCATCAACTCGTTCAATCATGTCAAAATTACTCTTTCTAGCTGAACACCAGGCACACTGCACGGTCTTCTTATTTAATGTACGAAACGTGTTGACACACATGAAACTGCAGAATTTCTTCTGCTGTCCTTCAAACTGAATATACTGTGGCTGCATCCCCTCATTATAGCAATAAACACCACAGTTGTCACAAGTGTTCATTGTCAGTTTGTTAGCATACTGGAAAGCAGAAAAACAAGGATCACTACACAATCGATTCAACTTTCCCTCCAGTTTCAATTCATGCTTAACAGGTCCTACTTTGCTACATACAGCACAAGTAAAATTCCCCTGTGGGGCTGCTTTGTGCCCTCTCTCCATACCAACAAGCTCTACCTCCTTGTTGTTTTTCTCCTCAAACTTCTTCAGACAGACCTGGGAGCAGAAATCTTTGAATGTGCCCTGTGCACCAACAGGTGCCATGAAAGAATCTGGAGAAGATGACAAATCCTTGTTACAAAAGGCACATAGTTTCAAGCGCTTCACAAACTCTGAATAACATGGTGAGCTACAGAACTGCTTAACTTCATTGCCAACACGCCAGCAAAATTTGGCTTTGTTTGCAGGTGGGATCTGGGATGCGCAGTAAGAGCATGCAGCATTCAGACCACCCTGGAACTTAGCTAGGCATTCTTCTCCACAGAAATCCATACCCTGCCAGTTAAGGAATGGCTTGGTTGTCCGTATGTTCATCAGCTGACACACTGAACATGTCTTGTATACTTGCTAGAACAGAAAAAACTAAACTTAGCAACATTATATTGAATTATTGCTATAGAAATCTTCATTGATTATATGATGCACAAAAGGTGAATCCTATATTCCCCCTAAGTCTGTATCATCATCTTTAGCAATTTGACAAATACCTTTTTATCCCGAGTTACTATTTGATAAAGCTAATCTGTCTTTCATATAAATTTAAAAAGTCCAATGCTGCTTGGTCACACTGATTGATAAAGCTAATCTGTTTTTCATATAAATTTAAGAAGTTCAATGCTGTTTGGTCACACTAATTGATAAAGCTAATCTGTCTTTCATATAAATTTAAGAAGTCCAATGCTGCTTGGTCACACTGATTGATAAAGCTAATCTGTCTTTCATATAAATTTAAGATGTCCAATGCTGCTTGGTCACACTGATTGATAAAGCTAATCTATCTCTCATACATTTAAGATGTCCAAAACTGCTTTGTCACACAGATTGATAAAGCTAATCTGTCTCTCATATAATTTTAAAACATCCAATGCTGCTTGGTCACACTGACTTGACTTTACAGTTATGTCATCCGATGAATTGCATGTGACCAAAGCATCATTACTTGACTTCAAATACAGAGGGTTATCACAGCTTGTTTCTAAGTTTTCTCTTCAATTAAATTTATGGTTGTCAAAGTTCTTCTTGCAATGAATGAAATTAAAATATTTCAAATATCCACCTCAGCTGTCATATGACATACGAATGTGACTATTTTCAGGGTTCCTAAACAGATCTGATTTTTTTCCCCATGACTTTTCCATCAATTCTCCAGGACAAATTTATGATTTTCAATTACTAAATTCTTTAACTTTTATGATGAAAAGGCCAGAAAGTTGGATCTGTACACAGGAAACAATGATAAAATTGATCAACATGATACAAAAGGCAACACCACAATCAATTTTTTTGACAAGATGGCCTCCTACCCTTACAGCAATCTGATCTACCCACTTTAACACTAAAGACTGACAAGCAAGTAAAGGGACTTTTCAGTTTTTGGCCATTTTCCGTGACTTTTCCATTACTTTCCAAAATTTGTCATGACTGTGGGAACCCTGTACATTATACTCTGCCCACTTTAGGTTTAGATGTCTGTGAAAGAGTAAGTTATATAGAAATTTGTACCAATTTACAAACATGGGATCGTAATTACTTAAAAGCACTCTTTTTTAAAAGCAAAAATATTAAATGAATGCAAGGAAATGTTTTTAAAATAAAAATGCAACTGCTTATCTACATATAATATTTTTTTTACTATACTGCCTCATATTGAGTAAATTTAATTTGTATAAATGGCATCAATTCATTATCACATATCATTAATGCTGTTACAAAACAACTGGATGTCACACTGTAACATGCTTAGTGAAGTCAATTAACAATGTCAATGAAAAATATAAAATTATATGATAAATAGAATTTCAGTCTTGTCTTTTTTAGGCATATTTACTGCATGAAACTCTTTGAATACAATATACCAATAGCTAATATTATTCAACTTAATATCTTTTACATCTAATTAAAATTTATGAGAGATCCTATATTTACGTACCTGTTGAGATGTGCTGTTGTTGCGATTGTTGGCAATGCTGTTTGTTGTTGAGTTGTTTTTCTGTGTGCTTCCCTTTGAGTTACTGTTATCTGCAGTCGGTCTAAGGAAGGTGGTAGGGTTGCTACGGAATCTCTTAAAGCAATTGTCATCACACAAGTGTTTGATGTCTCCATTACGAACAATATTGTATTTGCACTTTCCAATCTGTCATGGAAAAATAAAGAGACATATAGAGACAATGATCAGTGTCTTGCCATCTTACAGTGCTATGATATATGTTTAATTACTTTCAAAACCTTCGACACAAATGACAGCACAAAATATTTACCTTGTTGATGATGCCAAGATTAAATGATGTCTTTCTAGGTAATTTAACAACAGACTGAAAAATATTCATTACCTACCTTAAACAAATGACTTGTTAACTACATTCGCAGGGGAAATTTTCTGATTTGTAACTAGTTTGCTAATTTAGCAGATGAAAATACAACCTACTATTTGTCAAGATTGGTATTTCTGATTTGTAATTGTATGCTGACTGATTCTTTTTCCTTTTATTAAACTTTTCACTTCAAAAAGAGTCAGAAATCAACATATTACATTTAGCAACCAGTCAACTTACTGATGTAACAATGGTGACATCTCATATGCTGGAATTTTGTCTGCTAAATGATCAGATTAGTAATGAATCATAAATTTGTATCTGGAAATATGTTAAAAAAATAATTTATTTAAAGTAGGTAATGATTATTTTCAATTAACTGTTAAATTGAAATGCTACAGAGGCTGAACACAGTGGAGTGACCAAACTAAATTTTAACACCGGTGAGATAAATACACACTAAGCAAATCAACATTTCCTGATGTTCAAACTAAAGCCTTACCTCATTTAAATGATAACCAAGAATGCAGACAACAGTCATCTTTATATAAATGGCCTAAAACTAAGTATCAAGCTCTGTCAATGTGCATGATGGGTAAAGAGGCTGTACTCTTGACATTAGGAAAATTCTGATAAATTTTAAACTGATTTGTTCCAGGTGAATTTTTTTTTAGAACCAAGTTCTTTGTTTATTTTAACTGATAATACCCTGATTCGATGATGACTTAAATGATAACACCCTGATTCAACAAGGACTTAAATGATAACACCCTGATTCAATAATGACTTAAATGATAATGCCCAGATTTGATGATGACTTAAAATGATAACACCCTGAAACAATGATGACTTAAATGATAACACCCTGATTCAACAATGACTTAAATGATAACACCCTGATTCAACAATGACTTAAATGAT
The DNA here is from genome assembly GCA_029931535.1 of Margaritifera margaritifera. Classification (NCBI taxonomy): domain Eukaryota; kingdom Metazoa; phylum Mollusca; class Bivalvia; order Unionida; family Margaritiferidae; genus Margaritifera; species Margaritifera margaritifera. The sequence goes on from JAQPZY010001580.1 coordinate 3,794,145, forward strand.
AATGCCCAGATTTGATGATGACTTAAAATGATAACACCCTGAAACAACGATGACTTAAATGATAACACCCTGATTCAACAATGACTTAAATGATAACACCCTGATTCAATGATGACTTAAATGATAACACCCTGATTCAATGATGACTTAAATGATAATGCCCAGATTTGATGATGACTTAAAATGATAACACCCTGAAACAACGATGACTTAAATGATAACACCCTGATTCAACAATGACTTAAATGATAACACCCTGAATCAATGATGACTTAAATGATAACACCCTGATTCAATGATCACTTAAATGATAACACTCTGATTCAATGATGACTTAAATGATAACACCCTGATTCAACAATGACTTAAATGATAATGCCCAGATTCAATGATCACTTAAATGATAACACCCTGATTCAACAATGACTTAAATGATAACACTCTGATTCAATGACGACTTAAATGATAACACACTGATTCAATGATGACTTAAATGATAACACTCTGATTCAATGATGACTTAAATGATAACACTCTGATTCAATGATGACTTAAATGATAACACCCTGATTCAATGATGACTTAAATGATAACACCCTGATTCGAAGATGACTTATCTTTAAGCCATGATGGTTATAAACTATTATTGAATTACAGATTATTATGTGATATTTCATATCCCATGTACATTTCAAAGAAAAGTTGCCAAGAAGTTTCCATAAAGGGGCAGAAGCAAATTGGCTAGATGACCTATTTTCCATGACATAGTCAGATGTCCAGGACTATACAAGTAAGAAACATTAACTTCACTTGCAGAGCATTGTAGTTTAGATTTCTGAGGCACGTTTTCTAAACTTTTAATGACTTTGTCCCCTTGTAATGACGACGAGATTTGGCATGGTAAAATTTTGGGGAATGCAAATGTCCCCCAGAATCGTCTAAGGTAAAACATTGCTGGCAAAGGAGTGATTTCTTTTACTTGGTGAGATCAAAGATGGAATCTAATTTTGGATTTGGTGAATATGATGGAAAACTGGGAATAGAAGTAAACTTCTTTACAAATTTTAAGTTGATTGAGGCTGAAAATGGGGCAAGTCTAAGGTCCGAGTCCTGAAAATTTCATGACTGGACCAGAGTGTTTTTTTGTAGTTTAAGTCAGTTGTATCCATGATTAATGACCAGAAATCAACTTTTTTTGTAAAATATGTTTCTTCGATAATACTTACCAGTTCATCAACTACCTCACAAATCTCCCAAGCTAAAAAGACATTTGCAATGTCTTTTGGCTTGTTTAACAATAGAAGTGCTAAAAGGTCATCCGCTTGCAAAGGTGGCAGTCAGATAAGAGTGGTTTCCCCTTGGATAGAGGGATTGGTGCTAAATCCTATCAATTTGTGAGTTACTACTGGAACAGATGTGCATGCTCTTTCAGGGAAGCAGAGAAGACAAGGGAGGGTGTGCCAGTATTATGATTGGGTAAGTATTGTTGAAGAAACATATTTTACTCTGAAAACTGGTTTCTTCTTCAAATATCCTACAATATCACAATACATTAGGAGAATAGATAAGATCAGGGGAGAATTACATCGCCTTACCACAGAGTTGGCCCTGTCTCCAGTCTGCTAATGTATGTGAAGCAGCTTCACATTGTGTGAGATATGGGCTTGGGCTAAAACATGGTTTACGCATCGACAGTTTGGAGGAAAATAAATTGAATTCCAAAAAATCCATCATAAGTAGAGAAACCCATGTAATTGCAAAGTTGCTGAATGACCCATGAAGGTAGCATGTTGTGCTACTGATATAGACCATTGTGATGAAAGGTCTCTGAGGTAAAAGCTAGAGAATATCATGTATGACCTCCATGCCAAAGTTTGGATGATGTTAACTAGGGAGCAGTTGCACTCAAATGCTATGCTAGTGGGGTGACTGCCCTAACCTATTGAGCCAATATATGCAAGGACTTTATCTGGTCTTGGGTTAGTTCCTTAACAGCTGAGTGGATAACCCACCGTATCGAGGACAACGGAGCCCGAAATTAAATATTCTCCCTTTCTTCTTTGGATGGTGAGAATAAGCTAAATCTCTTTTGATCAGCTCAGTTTGCTTTAAGTACCACTTCTGAGCCCTAACAGGGCCCTGTAGATGCCCTTGAAATGAAGTGTCCAAGGAAGACAAGTTTCATGACAAAGGACTGAATCCCCATGAGCTGGGGCCTGTTGTTGGCAAAGAAAGCAGAGGTTATCATGAGTGAAACCAAACCATCATGGCAGAACTACAAATAGTTAGGATTGACAGACAAGGCATATATCTCAGTGATCCTGCCTGCTGTAGCTAGAATGACTAGGAAGCAGGTTTTGTATGAAAGATGAATCAAAGAGGCTCAAGACAGTGGTTTAAAAGGTGCCATATTCAACCACATCAGAACCATGGAAAATTTCATTCAGACAAAGGGCCAAAGCCTTTGGTTGAGATAAAGCAAAGTTTGGAAGAAGGTTGGAGATACCTTTGTTCTAGCCTATATCCTTCCTTCCATGATTTTGAAACATGTCTGAAATTGTGAGAGGGTAACTCTTTATTGTGGTGGGAGATAACTTCTCAAAGAGCCCAAGGAGGGAGTAAGAACAAGCAAGATCTGATCAGCTCATCTTGCTATAAGTACCACTTCAGAGCCCTTACAGGGTCATGTACATGCTCAAGAGGCAAAATGTCCAAGGAAGACAATGACAATGGACTGATCCCCTATGAATGGGAGTCTGTTCTTGGCAACGAAAGCATGGGTCATCATGAGTGAAACCGAGCCATCATGGTGGAACTGCAAATAGTTATGATTGACCAACAAGGGATATATCTTGCTTGACCCGGCTTGCTGTAGCTAGAATGACTAGGAAGCTGGTTTTTTTTAATGAAAGATAAGTCAAGGAGGCTCAACCACATCAGAACCCATGAAAGATTCCATTCAGACAAAGGGCCAAAGTCCTCAGTTGAGACAAAGCAAAGTTTGGAAGGTCAGAGTTGTCTTTGTTCTAGCCTATATCCTTCTTTCCATGATGTCAAAACATGTCTGAAATTTTGGAATGGTAGCTCTTGATTGTGATGGAGCTAACTTCTCAAAGTGTCAAAGGAGAAAGTTAGCTACCTGTGGCACTGAGCCTTTTAAAAGAGAAATGTTTCAACTCATACCACTGGGAGATAACTCTCCATTTCCTCTGGTATGCTTTCAAAGTGGTGGGTCTTCTTGCTCAAACAATTCTGTCAACCACTTGTTCTAAAAACTTCTTTTCTTCTGGGGACTTGCTGATCCATGATTTTTCTCACTTGAGGGTTCCAAGTCAGGATTAGAGAGCACTCTGATTCCCTTGCTTTTCAAGACTTACGCATCAAATGGGTTGAGGGAAAATAATATGCATCAAGATCATTCCAGTTCTGGGAATGAGCATTGACTGCCCATATTTTTGGATCTGGGACTGGAGACAAAGGTTGGTAACACTGTGTTCCACCTCATCACAAATAGGTCCACAAGGGGTCAAACCAAATGGGCACAGATTCAACTGAAGACCTAGGGTTGAATAGAGGTGGACACCTCAGCATCCAGTGCTGGGGTCTGTGCAGATAATTATTTCCAGTGGTTGATCCTGCAATGGGATGTCTGCTGTAAGCCAAATGAGATTCTACCACTCCCTGAGATGGGACCTCAAGTACCACAAAACTGGGATCATTTGGACCAGATGGAAAAGTTTTGGCTGCCACTGGGATAGAAGAATCATCTGCAGTGGTCTCATAAACTGGCAGCCCAGGACAAGGAGATATACTGCCTCACAGAGGAGACCCAAGTGGGGAAAAAATTCCTATATGATTTTCAAGGCACGTTCCTGAGGGAGACATACTTGGTTCAAGGGAGTTTTTAACTCCATACACAAGCAATTGAAATTTTGGGATGGAATGAAACTGGATTTATCCTTGTTGACAAGGAATCCAAGGTGAAGCAAAAGCGAAACAAGGGATTGCATGTCGCTCTACAGATATTATGTACTTCTGAGAGATTGACAGGTGTAAGGTGAAGTTGCATGAATTTGTAACATGCACAATGAAGAGAATGTTGGCATACCTCTATACTATGTTCATGTACTGTAGCTGACATTTTTTACATGTTGTACTTGTGGAAAATGTACATGATCCAAGCACACAGCTGACAGAAATGGCTGATCCCATGTACTCAAAATAAATCAGCCTGAATTAGTCCAAAGTACACTATTTTTTTTAGCAGTTATTAAAATAGGGAAAACGAATTTTGCCACAGTAGGCAATACCAGATTCTGAAAGTACAATGAATGAATTACAAAATATATAAAAAGTAAAAAAAGTTATTGGCTTTATTTTTTTACAATTTACCTTTGAAGTCCAGGAAGTGAAAATGACCAAGCGGAGCTAGCAGTTTTTTGATAGGTGCACATCTGAAGTAAGACCAAGCTGTATACTCTATAACCCAAATTGCACCCATCAATCATAAACCAAAATAAAGAGAAATAAAGAAAATTAATAGTTCTTTTAATAATGCCTAAGATATACAAGTTCTTTTTTAAATAGCCAGGATAACCAGTGAGGAAAACCTGGGAAATTCGTTTTTTTAAAATTCAAGCCATATGCAAAGTATGAAACTGTCATTCAGGTAGCTGGAAGTTATGGATTTGGTGGTGGCTTGGAAGTGAAGCACAAATCTCTCCATACAGTAATTCTCATGAAGGGACTGATATTCTGACCAAAAAGGAGTGCCCCAAACTGGTATATCCCTGAATGCAAACTTCAGGAATTTCTGGGAAGATTTGTGGATTGAAATGCGGAGGTATGCATCTTGAAACTCTATGCTGGCTACAGTCTCCCTCCAGAATGGCACTAAGAACCAGTCTGTGTCTCAATTCTGAATCATGGTGCCCAAATAAACTGGTTGTGACAACTTAGATCCATGACTGGATGAAGATTGACATTGGCCTTGGGGACCAAGAGCAGCCTGGAGTAAAATCCCGAGCTTTTGTGACCCATTGCCTGTTTGTGTTTGGTGCTCAAGTCCAGTACTGGCTGTTTCAGGAAAGATCAACACAGAAAGTACCAGAGGTGTGCATGTGTAGCCAGTATATCAACACTGGTCCAGATGGGCCACCATACCAAGTCAGTACTTATCCCAAAGGTAAGGCCATAAAGACCAGTTCTCTTTGTGGTGACTAGGGTGACACCAGGGCTGGTGCTGTGACAGAAGCCTGAGATGTCCTGAATAGCCAGATCTTCTTCTGAACAAGCAAGTTTTCCACCTTCTGGGATTCAGCTTAGAGGAAATTATCCACTGAGGTGGTGTCAGCAGTAATACTTTTGACATCCCCATCCTTAATTGTACACTTGATAGTTCTCTCATTCAGCCAAGTTACTGGTTTGGCAGAGATGGTCGCCCATACATAAGCATATCCTGCAACTATGGCCTGACTTGCACCCCATACAATTTATACAGGTAGAATGATTGTCTTCAGTCAGCTTGAACAGTTTGCACCCCACACGCTTAATTTTTGCCCATTGTGTTGACAACTGTAGTGTGAAAGCAAAACAATGGCTTGCAAAAGTGAAATTATTTGAGTATCATGATGCACTTATTGTGAAGTGGACACTAATAAAACAAAAAATTGCCTATAGAATAAGGCTGCAACATTTACACATGTAAATGGCTTGATTTAGTTTACTGCCTGGAAACATTTACAAAATCGGTAACTGTGTAAACAGACATGCACATGGCTGTCAGTCATGCAGTAATTACCAGTTCCAATTAAATTATACATTTCCATATCTCTGCTGAACTGGACTGTTTGGTAGGATTTTTCTTAATTCTTTTCTCAAAGTATGTGCATGTCCAGGAAGTACATTCAGTTACATTATCCATTTTTTCATAATTTACATATATTTAACAGTGGGATACAATATCACAATGGTCCGAAGGATGTTTTACCTAATTTGACAGATATACCGCACTTCACCAAGTACACGTCTTACAAACTAAAATTAGTCATAATAAGAGGTGAAAGATGTATAGCAAATAAAAGAATCACAAGTTGAGAGAGGTATGGCATGCACACTGTCAGTGTCATACATATAATCAAATGTGCATTAAGCCTCACATGTAGATGAGGGGAAAGGTAGAGTATAACATCATTTTGATTAAACGGCATCATTTCAGTTATTTTATACCATGTACATGTTTACAAACTTTGGTAAACGTTGTAGCCTTACTATGGAAATTAGATGCATAAGCTTACAACACATAATAAAAGTAAATTGCTTGACAGAATTCAAAGACAAGGTCAAGTACTGAGTTGAACAGAAGTATTATCGACCCTAGGACATCATATGATGAAGTTTAACTAATGAAGTGCATAATATTCATCTACAATGAAGATAGAGTAAAAAATAGACATAAATATAGCTGGAGTATACTTACCTGCTGTGCGAAAACTGTAAACAATCACAAGATAACACTATATGGTCCTACCATTATCATAGTTTGGCATAAAAAATACCAACTGAGGCATTATGTATTACCAGGAAATCGGAATGCAAACTTTGTCTTATACTTCAGATCAATTATATAACAGCTGAAGCAAGTTATATCAAATGTTGCAAATTCATTTATTTTTGTGGCTATAAATTTTTGTGGTTTGTGTTAAAAGTAAATTTTGTTGTAAATTATGTTTCAACGATAACACTTACCCAATCACATTACCTTTAGGGCATAAACTCCACTACCTCTCGAATCCAGTCCTCCCTGAAAGACGAAAAATCATCTTTCCTGTCTTTATATCACATAGACAAAGGGAAGAAACTACCAAATTACCTCCCCTTCAGTGGTTACCGGTATGCCATAAGTTTACCTAGTTTAAGCTTGAATGAAACACAAATGAGAATGGTCACATTGTGGGTGGTGGTGGTGGAATGGCTTTATAGTGATGTGATCTGGTAAGTATTCTCGGAAAAGCAGAATTTACTAAAAGTTTTACTTTCTCTATCGAATATGTTCCTAAATCACATTAACGTAAGGATAATTGGTAATAGGAGGAGGAAATGCATGAGCATCCAACTTCTACCATGGTTATCCTTCGAGGGAAATATGTCTGGAGTCCCAAAAGGAAGGATAAACTAATCCAATGTTGTGAAGGCAGCACAACCATCCATCATGAACATCCATATATCAGTAATGAGAAACAAATGAAATTTTCTTGCCAAGAAAAGGCTGGATGAATCCAGCAAAAGCTGCAAAACCACACCCATGAGGAGGTTGTGCTGTCATTAATTGGATCTGGTGGTCATCTGGGCCACAGCCACTGTAACCCCCAGATTCAGTTCATTCTCTGCAATGCTAGATCTCAGAGATAGAAGCTCAAGAAGGTTGACTGTATGCCACCCTATGGCTTCAATGATCTCTTGGTTCAAATCATTGCATTCTAATGTGTGGCTCATAGAGATCGCTCAAATTTCATGAGCTGAACTTTTCATGAGGCATATCTGCTCCTGAGAGACTTTAGAGTATGCTGAGCGTATTGCTCACTTAAGTCAAGACACCAAGGCTTGAGGGGTTATGTCATGTTTCCTGGCCTTTAACAGAAGAGGTATTTTCAGGTCCCATGACTGTTTTCTGTGTTTCAGGTAGTACCTGAGTGCATGGATCACATGTTGCATCAACGCCTCTTTCAATGTATCAATCAAAGAGAATGAGCAAATGACCACCTTCTGATTGCCTGCAGACAGTCTGATTGACTGCAGTTGGTAACCTGTTCTTAACAATGAAGCCTGGTTGCATTAGGACCACAGAACCATCTGATCTGAACTGGATATAGTTCAGGTCAATCAAACGGACATGCAACTCGTTCACTCGGAATGCCAAAGCTAAGACTAGCAAAAAACCTGTTTTGCAAAATAGCAACTTCAGTGAGGTTCTGGCCAGGGGCTCGAACTTGTCTGAGTTGAGCCATGTCAGAACCCATGAAAGGTTCCACTTGAGAAACAGAGTGAGTGACAGGGTCTATTCAGGTCCAAATTATATATGTGTTATATAATTTTCTATATTATTCTACTTCCAAATCTAACAAAATGTTTAAATGCAGAGACAAAGGTGAGCAGTTTGAGGTTCCACCTTGTTGCAAAGATATCTATCAATGAGCATCACGAAAGTGCACAAATCAATGAAAGATTGACAGATGAAGAGATCCCTTGCTGTGAAGAGTCTGACCTCTTCTTGACAATGAATCGGCTTGGACATGGAGCCTGCTGGGAATGTGTCTGATCTGGACTGTAATCTTGTGTTGGGAGCACCAGCATCAAAAGTCCCAGATCAGAACACATTGGTCAGATAATCTGGTCCCCACTGTTTGAAGAGGTATGTCACCAATACCAAGTTGTCCAACAGAACAAGGATTACTCTTTCACAAATTTGGTCCTTCCAGAAATGAAAAGCATTGATTATGTTCATCCTCATCTTCAGTGCCTACAAAGGCCTTGACCTTACAGGCCTGGCTCACAGAGAGAGGGGGTAAGTACTCAGAATGTGACAAGATCTAATAAATCTCATCAATCATAGCTTGGGATCAGAATGAACCAACTTATCAAGGTTGTCTCTGCACTCATTGTGGGGGTTGTCCTCATCAGTCATAGCTTCCATGTCCAGGTGTATCATTCCTGGTGGCATGGAAGAAGTGCCATTGTCCCCTGGCAGAATATGGTACCTATCAACTGGGTAAGTCAACAATACTGGACCTGCTGGCTGAACTGGTGGCCAGGCAACTGACATGGTATATGTTGCTGGGACAGATGGCTGGCTGGGACCGATGGCTGGCTGGCTGGCTTGGCAGAGAATCGGATTGACCGGTTATATGGATCCCTGTACTGTTCCATATATATCGGGATGGTCAACCAGTATGCGGCATGGCTCATCAATGCAACTGACCTCAGGTCACTAGTTGACATGTTTGGCCAGCTGGACTGACTGGTTGGCAATCTGTGCAATGACTAATGGCAAAGATGGCTGATAATACATGCATGCGTAATCAGTATTGTACTCCATGCACCTGGACTTAGAGGCACTAAGGCCATGCTTAGGCATGCAGGGAAACTTACACCCACTGGCCAAAAAGTGGCAGAATAATCTCTCATCAACTCCAAACCTGAATTAGAGACATGATGAATGGAGGGATAGAAACTCCCCTGAAGCTAACAACTGTGATGTCACCTCCTGTATAAGTCTCCTCATTTGCAACACAAGCAGCACCTTGGGTGAGGGTAGCATGAATACCTCCGATGCACCCTGATTCGCCACCTCCAGTTGGACTGATGAGACAGTTGCTGACAGCATTGCTCTAAAATTCTTGGAGCTGAGGGGCCATAGTGGCATCCCCTACTAGTGTGCTATGGACGTCTTCGAATGGTGGCTCAAAACGTCGTTCTGTGGACTCTCCCTCTGACCATATACAGCAAACACTACAAAGTGATGTTGATGAACATTTGGTGCAAGCAAGGCATGTCTCATGAGTGTCTTAGCTAACCTTGAACTTTTTGCATTTAGAACACTTCATCATCATTATATAACTTTTTGCATTTAGAACACTTCATCATCATTGTATAACTTTTTGCATTTAGAACACTTCATCATCATTGTATAACTTTTTGCATTTAGAACACTTCATCATCATTGTATAACTTTTTGCATTTAGAACACTTCATCATCATTATATAACTTTTTGCATTTAGAACACTTCATCATCATTGTATAACTTTTTGCATTTAGAACACTTCATCATCATTATATAACTTTTTGCATTTAGAACACTTCATCATCATTGTATAACTGAAACAGCAATGAAAATGGGAAAATAACAGGAAATTACGACCTGAAAGTGTCAACTAAATCAATAATCACACTCGTTATTAAAACAAGTGAGAAATTCAAACTGTGTTTGCAAGTAAAACATATGAACATTGAGTATCAATGATACTGTGTACGACTTACTAGGTCAGAAAAAAACAGACCACAGACTGTAAAAACTATGCACAAATATCAATACAAATTCACAAATAAGGTTACCAATATTTGGCAGTAACATTAATACACAATACTTCACTGCCTTTACGAATGGGTTTGGGAGTACTGTACCTGGAGGAAACCATCACACTAGAATGGACAACCACTTAACCTTGCAGATACTGGCTCTGGGGATCTGACATAAGACCCTTAAAGTGCAGAACTAGTCTATTCCTACTGCCATATTAGAAAATCCAAAAGGGTACTAATTCCATTTAGATTGATTGAAAACCATTGTTGAGAGCTGGATTTACACAGCACCTACAATGTGTGACCTATGTATATGAAGACACAGTAACAACATGCTTGTCTTGCCTCTATGTAGTTTCATTTCTGGTATATACAAGAAGTGTAATCTGAGTTGTGAGTGTTTGCCTATCTAAAGTCAACACTTTTCTCAAGGTGCTCTGGTTTCCTCCCTCCCTCTCAAAGAACATGCTAAGCCAACACCCATGCTATAGGGAGTTGAGAAGGCTCATTGTACATTGATACATACTAACCAGTAAAAAAAAAAAAAAAAAAACCAACCATTCCTCATGTTACCTTTTGACACACAATACATTGCTGCATCTTGGTGGGTGTGGCTTTGGGAGGTGGTGGGACCTTAACTGGAGCCCTCTCTTCTTTGATTGCAATTACATCATCATCATCATCATCTGCAATAAAAGATTTTACATTAATAATGTTTCTGACTATTTCATAATAATCTTTGTCATCATCATCACCCTAATTATCATCATTAACATCACCCTCCTCATCATGATCATCAGGAAGCCACAGTGATTCAGTGGTTAAGGCACTGGACATGACCAGATGGGTGTGGGTTCAGTTCCCATCATCAGGTCAGGCTGGTTTGACAACTGTGGCATATCCTTGGGCAAGGCACTTTATTCTGCTTGTCTCAGCACAATATAACCTTTCAATGGTTGCTGCGCCATAAAAGAAAAAAAGAAAAATAAAAGAGAAGAAAAAAAAAGAAATCATCATCATAATAAAAATCATTTCATTATTATAACCAAAGTGTTTCATTGTTAACTGTATTACAGGAAAGAGGAAGGGAAACTTACAAAGTGAAGTCTATCTTTTATTAATGATGGTCTGGTGGATGAATGAGTATGTTTGAAGATCTTTACATAAACTGCATTCATAAGATGGAAACAATAACAGGCAGATTATTATAGCCTATTACTGAAATATCAAAATGTAAAGGGGTTAATTCACACATGCATGCACTGACAAAAAGTGTGACACTTATTAAAGGAAGGATTATTTGAATATTATTTACCTGTCAGTGGCTTAGAGGAACTTTTTTCTTCTTTGGCTGATTCTGCTTTCTTTTCACCTCCCTATTAAGAAATTATATTTCAATAACATAATTACCTGGATTTCTACATCTTTTCTAAAAAATTTTAAAAACTATTTTTAATCCATGGTTTTAACAAAAATATCTGAAACTAGATATGTGTTCAACGATGAAGAATACCTCACCAACTTCTTTTGTATGACCCTGTGGCCAAATCTCCATAAGAAATTAAAATTATTGTAAAATTAAACTGAAATCATTCTGGCATGAAATGTACATCATAGTGACTTCCTTTTGATGGTATAATGTTTTACCAACAAGAAGCAGCCATATACAAACTTTGATTCTGCATCTAACATTAAGGTTACAGTTACCCTAACTCTAATCAATTACCTAAGTCAATGAAGCAAAAAATGTTTGGTCATGGTGATCTACTTTATGTGGGACCATGTTGCACTCAACTAGATGCAGCTACATACAAAGCTGCCTAACTCTGGGCCTTACAATGCCTGAGAAACTGCCCTAAACACAGTTGCCAAACTCTGGACCTTACAATGCTTGAGAAACTGACATAAACACAAAGCTTGACCAAGATATGACACACAGATGGATGCATAGAAAAACAAGGGTGGCACTAATTGCCTCTTCATTACTCACAAAACCACAAAAATTGATACCCACAATCGCACTAGTCAAAATAATGAGAGGACAGCAAACTGTATGCCTAAATAGTCCAAAGCTGCATTAATGACAGGTATGCACCCTACACTCATTTTAACTGGTTCTTGACATTCATTTAGCAACTCAAGTTGTACATGTAACTCAGACTGCCAAATCAAACACACACTATGATGCATCAACCATTCATTTGAGCTGACAAACAAAACTTCCCTGATTAACTGCTGACTTACTCATGTGAAAAACCTGAACCATATTGCAGTGATGCTAGAGTGGTCTACACAATCCTTTAATCCCAATGCATGATTGCAACAAATTAGGGTATGGGGACTGTCAGTTTTAAGGTCAAAAATATAGGAATATACCATATTTTCTGAATGTTTTTGGACACCATAAAGTTTTTCAAAAATATTATTTCACTGCTTATTAATTTTCAGATGATGCTTTACTATCATATTTTTTTAGAACCTGTGTTTTCTGACACAATCTAAGAAAATCAAATGTCTTGTTTTCAAGTAAAAGTCTCAGTGTGTTTGTTGGTCATTTAACTGTGATGAAGTTTGCTTCAATCAGTCAGCAAAAAATATTTTATGTGATCATGCACTTACCAATAATCAAAATAATTTTAAATCCTTTATGTCAATTGTCATGAAAAATTTCCAGATATTTCATGTAAATTCCCAGTTGTACAGGGTCTATTCTAAGGCATGTGATTTTGCAGGTTCCAAACAATAGCACAGAAAAATATAGCTAATGTGAAATAGTGCATTATATTTTCAAGTCCTAACTTTATTTCTTCATTAAATCCTTTGTGTCAATTATCATGAAAAATACCCAGCATGTGGATCAAATATTTGTATGTTAGTGAAAGCACAACAATGTCAGGAAGATTTCACTAGATGTGTTACCGGTATATCATGTTCTATACTTTTTCCTTTCCAAAACTAATAAATGCAGAGTTTTCAGGTCAATAATTCATTAAACTTGTCAAGTAAAAGACCAGAATTTTACTAATTATGTATTTGATACTAGGTCTGACTCTATACTCAAGAGGTAGAAATTATAGTTCCACTGACTCACAAAAAAATTGCACAAATTTGCAGTGACATGTTACATATAGCAATATACTGTCAAAACTTAACAAGTATTAAGGCAGTTACCACCAACAGCACCTCAATATTTCATGTTAATACCCAGTCTTACAGTATCTTTTTTTCATGTTAATACCCAGTCTTACAGGGTCTATTCTGGGATGCACAACTGCAAGATTCAGTGTAATTTTTAAAATAATCATGCTGAAAAATCAGCCAAATGCGTGAAAATTGCACATTACATTTCAAACCCAACCTTAATTTCCTCATTAAATCTCTCCTACATTCAGGACATTTCACACTTTCTTGAAATAAAGGGGAGGATTTCCCCCTAAATTTTCAGTTCTAGAATAGACCCAGATCTTAATCTTGGAGGTTCTATAAATTTAAGACCAGTGTTGATACTTCAAGTCATATGTCATTTCTTTGGATGGATGGATGGATGGATGGATGGATGGATGGATGGATGGATGGATGGATGGATGGATGGATGGATGGATGGATGGATGTGGATGGATGGATGGATGGATGATACTTCAAGTCATATGTCATTACTTTGGATGGATGGATGGATGGATGGATGGATGTGGATGGATGGATGGATGGATGGATGGATGGATGGACGGACGGACGGACGGATGGACAGATAGATATATAGATAGATAGATAGATAGATAGATAGATAGATAGATAGATAGATAGATAGATAGATAGATAGATAGATAGATAGATAGATAGATAGATAGATAGATAGATAGATAGATCGATAGGTAAATATATAGGCAGACAGATGACAGATTCCAGAATTTTTATATTAGGCCACACACAATAAAAGACAACACCAAAGAATGAAAAGAAATATGATTTAATGCTGTAATATATTTACTCATTCAATTTCAAGCAGCTGCCTTGTCTTCCAAATGCTTGGGTAAATGCTGGGCAAGAGATGTCTTGCTCCTGAGCACTAACCATTGTCTTCTCATGAAACCCTCTCCCCATAACCAAAAGGCACTGAATTTGCTGTATGGAAATTCTTTAGAGACAAATTCCTTGGCATATATACAGATTCCTTCTACAATGACAGGAATTTGTAAGTCATGCTAAGTGACCACCCATTGAGCTTTCTGGTCATCAGTATCTCTTCCATACGAAATGGGGCATCCAGTCTCAGGCAGATGTCCATTCAAGTTCAGATCTGCAGAAGTTCATTTTTGCCCACATATTCATTTAGGAATCTTGAATTTTTCTGATGTAGGTCTAATTCCCAGGAGTTTGGCATGGTTAACAATGTCCTGCTTGTGCATTAACATATAATATCGATAGTGACCACGCCTGAACCAGGTGGAGCACTCTCAGGTTGAAAATATTCAGACTTGTCATCAACAGCAGCTTCCTTCACAGGCAGTTCTGTTTGCGACGTATCCTCAGATGCATAGTTTTGAGGTCGCTTCTGTGGATGGCCTACTGGCCTCTTTAGAGATGATTTTTGCAAGGGACAGTCCCTTCACGAACATGGCAGTGCCTCCTTGCTTGTTGCATAATGCATGAAAACAAACCGTACTAGGGACTTCATTTTATCTTAATATGCATTCAAGCTAGGTTGAATTTCCGCAAATCCAAGGTGGGGGGGGGGGGTTTAATATTAAATATATTTTATGCCTGGTGGGTGAAAATAAAATGTGCCTTCTGACCCCCCCCCCCTTTATTATTTCTGGAATAGCACTGAATTAAATTGACCATTTTAACATTTGGCATTTTGAAAATTGACATATTAAGGAATTTATAGGATTTTGCTTAAAAATAGGAAAAGTGTAGGAATCCTTAGATTTATAGAAAAATATAGGAACTTGACAGCTTGGGTATGACTAAAATGCTTTTGCAAAAATTTCCATATTTTCAGAATTTTTTTAACCAATTTAAAAATAATGCAATTTTACTTAGGCCATATTTCACATGTTAGAAAAACTGAATTTAGTCAGAACAGGTTTGTACTTCAGACTAATTGTTTGGTATTTGATTTTATTCTTCCCTGTTGATTTTTCTTTTCTTTGGATATGTGTAAGAAAAATTCTAAGAAATAATACAATTACAATGGTAAATTCAATATCATAAAATCAAAAAAATAACTGTTTAAAAGAATCTTTCAGTATTCAGATGCCCTTGTATGGAATAATATTTTCAAGTAAATTAAACAGGTTTAAACTGCACAATCCTTTCATGAAAGGAATATTGATTGGATAAAATATAACAGTTAAATATTCAGTGTCCACCACTTCCTGCAGACATTTCCATGTAAATTTGTACATAAATTTTCCCATGCTTATCTTTGCATATTGTTATATTATCAGTTCAAGTGTTTAGACAGGTGTAAATGTGTGCTGTGTATATGTTCCTGTGTGTATGTGCAGTGTATAGTTGTGAATGTGGCATTTTTATTATACATTTATGTTTTTGTAAATCCTGTACATAATAGAAGTCCTAAAGGTAGATTAGTTCTTTATAACTAAGTCACCCTCTAAAAAAAAGACATTATTATTATTAAAATAAACACAGTATTATTGTTATTAAGACGGTCACAGTGATCTGGATTTAGGTTGTGACCTATTCATCGCAAGATGCACCAATCAACAACTTTGGTTGCCATAGGTGACATGGTAAAGAAAAACCTGACTTGAAATTGACCTTGTGGGAGAATAGCCATCAGGTAAGACCATATTCATAATGTAGAGATAGAATGTGTTATATAACGTGGTGAGCTCTACTGAGAGACCACTTGTCTTGAGAGATGATTTTCTTGTTGGTGGAAGGAGCAGTCTCTCAAGACAGGTTCCACTCAAGGGCATCAGAACCATGGTGACCAGGGTGGATATGTAAATCCAATTTTATTTGCAAATTACAAATGTATATGTTGTAGGCTGCCTCGCTTCTTTGGCAAAGTCCTCATGTCTCCTAAAGAACCTTCCCTCCAGAACAATTGTTCTTAAGTCCCTGCTACTGTATTACAATTAGAGCCCAGGCACAATTTTTAAGCAATGCTGAATAATCCTTGGAAAGTCACAGAGACCTACACAATTTCATCCCAAAATTGAACCCAAACTGCAATTTTGGTCTTTCCTGGTATGTTATAAGAGTTACAGTCAAGACTGAGAGGACATACAGACAAATGGACAAAATTTTAAATACTGCCCCCTTCCCATAAAGGGGTATAAAGAGCTATTACCGCAGTTTTAGGAGCATCCCCCTTTTCATCTGGCACCATCTCCACCCCACCACTCACTGCTGCTATCTGCAGACCCAAGGCTCCTTCTTCTTCCTCCTTTACATCTTTCTTTTCTCCTTCCTTACCTTCTTTCACTTTGACTGCATCTTCCCCTATAAAAATGACATTTGTTTTAAAACACAAAAATGACCTATCATTTAATACTTTGTGTGCCCATCTTAAACGATTAGAACTTTCAAATCTGAGACTCAGAACAGACACAAAATATTGGTTTCATGTATATCAAAGACTAGTACTGATATCAGCATAAAGTATGGAGGATACTTACACTAACTGCTACTTTGCCCTACTTCTGGATTTTTCAGGGATAAAGCTTTCTCAAGACTATGACTTTTTAAAAATGAAGTCCTAAGTTTGAGTTTAAATAGGGACCTATGTAAATTTGATCCTACTAAGTTATGGTGAAAATTCTTAATCACCTTGTTTAAAGTACCCTTGTAAATGTCCAACAAATATTTGTTTTTTTCAAAGGTACTTTCAGTTAGATACAAAACAAAAATTAAAGTACTGTAATTTTAAGTCAATGCGTTAACTTATAGACACTTTAAAACTTGATATTATCTGAACAAGTCTACAGAATATTTTATTGGGAACATAATAATGGCCACTCATTATACATACCAAGTGTAGCCACAACCAAAATGTTAAACAAGTACATTACAATTATACAGATCTTCATCAATCTTTGAGCTAGTGAAAGAGGAATGTAATCTGAGCAAACCTTTGCTCGCCCCCTTCTTATTTTTGGTTTCTTCTTTCTCCTTCTTTTCCTCAAGTGTTTCCACAGTTACAGCTGATGTCACACCAACAATTTTTAGCTCTGGATCTGTGTCTTCCTCAATTTTCTCCTCTTTTGACTTTAATTCCTCCTGTTCAGGTCTTTTGTCTTCTTGTTCATCTTTGCTTGTCTCCCCTTGCTCTTTTTCTATCTTGCTTGCCTCCTCTGACTCTTTAATTTTGTCTCCTTCATCTTTGATTGTCTCCCCTTGCTCTTTTCCTATCTTGGTTGCCTCCCCTGGCTCTTTAATAATGTCTCCTTCATCTTTGATTGTCTCCCCTTGCTCTTTTCCTATCTTGGTTGCCTCCCCTGGCTCTTTAATAACATACCCTTCATCTTTGATTGTCTCCCCTTGCTCTTTTCCTATCTTGGTTGCCTCCCCTGGCTCTTTAATTTTGTCTCCTTCATCTTTGATTGTTTCCCCTTGCTCTGTTCCTATTTTGGTTGCCTCCCCAGACTCTTTCATTTTGTCTCCTTTATCTTCGATTGTTTCCCCTTGCTCTTTTCCTACCTTGGTTGCCTCCCCCGACTCTTTCAGTTTGTCGCCTTTATCTTTAATTGTCTCCCCTTGCGCATTTCCTTGCTTTGTTGCCTCCCCTGACTCCTCCATTTCCACATCTGATGAATTGGTGATTTCTTCTTTGGTTTTCTCTTTATCAACTGTCTTGGAAATGTCCTCAGTATTGACATCCATTTCCATCTCCTCTGGTTCCACTGCAAATTTCAAGGAGAATATGGCTGTCATAGACAAGGACATTTTAATAATAATAATAATAATAATAATAATTACAACTTGAGGAATGGTGATTAATTTGTCCACATAAATATACCACAGCCTCTCCCACATCCCATCCCTACTGCCATGATGGAGATGAGCATATAGTCAAAAAAGTGTACAGCTCTTTAGAAAATGATTAAAAAGACTGGTCAACATGCATTTCTCCTGATGATGACCATAACAGAAATCCACTGAAAATTGTGAGCAGTTGCATTCACAAAATTCTGTCATATATTACATCCAGCTTTAAGTCAACAAGGGCTATAACTCTTACAAAAATTGTGGGAGTCAACAGATTTGTCAATATGCACATCTGGCCATAGTATGCACTATGTTTCACAGAGATCCATATAAAACTACAAGCCAAGTTGTGTTACAAGATTCTGTCTTACACTGCATTCAGCTGCATGACAAAAAGGGCAATAACTGTAACAATAATTGCAAGAGCACACTGATTTGTTCACATGTACATCTTCAGATGATGCCCATAATATGTAGAAACTTTCAGTGATATATCACAGATTGTAGGACTATTGTGTGTTCACAAGATTCTGTCATACACTGCATTCAGCTGCAGGAAAAAAAGGGCAATAACACCAACAACAAGAGTCCCCCCAAGGGACTGATGTTCTACTGGCCAAAAAGAATGTCCAGCAATTCAAGATGAGACCATTTCTTCCTTTAAACAACAGAGTGTTGAAACCATCTCCAATTTTCTTCAGCAACAACAACATTTTCAAATTAGCTGCTGTGGTGGACATATTGGATGTCAGATTGGAACCATTTTCATTTACAAACAAGCAAACATCATTAGAAGCCTTTTGGTAAAAACTCCATGTCATTCCATTCAGGGAGAGTAGTGACAACAAAATTTGTAAGACAGCCATCATGGATGCATGAATGGCACCGTTTTCATTTAGGACCAACATGGTATCATAAGAAGTATTCTGCTGAAACCCATTATATTGATATGGCCATCCATTCGGGAGGAGTAGAGATAACAATGTCGCAGCCATATTGGATGTCAGATCAGCACCATTTTCATTTAGGACCAACTAGACATAATAAGAAGTCTTTCAGTGAAAACTTTATATTGATATGAACATTCATTTAAAAGAACTAGTTACTAGAAAATTTTGAAGAAGGCCACTGTGGCGGTCACAATGGATGTCTGAGCAGCACCATTTTCATTTCAGACCAACTAGACATCGTAAGAAGTCTTTCAGTGAAAACCCTATGTCAATATGATTTTTTGTTTATGAAGAGTAACGATAACAAGATTTTCAAGATGGCTGCTGTGGCAGCCATACTGGATGTCCAAGCAGCACCATTTTTATTTAGGACCAACTAGTCCAAGGGATGAATGAGTTTGTAAAGTTTTATGCCAACCCTCCAAGAAGTTTAGGAGGTACAGCAATAACAAACTTGTGCTAATGGATGGACAGACAACAGACCAGCCCATAAGTTCTCCTGATCTATGACTAGTAGTTCTAAAAACTGTGCAAGACAGTAATTTGTTGATATGCACATATTCAAATGATGACCATAACATGTACAAAGTTACATGGCAATCCATTGAAAACTCTGATCCAAAAAATCCATCAAAAACTGCAGGACCATTTTCATTCACAAGATTGTGTGATGGATGGAAGGACGGATGAATGAGTATAATAATAATAATAATAATAATAATAATAATAATAATAATAATAATAATAATAACAATAATAATAACATACTTTTAAATTACATATACTTGCACCTCCCCAATCTGACCGCATCTCCAAGTTTGCGCCTCTTGGCTATATCCCTGATGGCAAGGATAGACCTAGGTGCCACTGTCAGTTACAAATTTAAATTTGTCTTTTCAAGTCATAGTAAGTGTATATGATTATAGGATGGGCATCTCAATAGTTTCCAAGTTATGACTGTGGGACAAGGCCCCATGAGGGATAAGGATGGATCATTCATTTGATGTTAAGTTTATAAAGTTCATCAAATAAGTACATATTACTCTTGTAAAGTTTTTGGTGTATAAATACCCTTACTATTAACACTGTCCCTTATTACTCTTCTAAAGTTTTTGGTGTATAAATACCCTTACTATTAGCACTGCCCCTTATTACTCTTGTAATGTTTTTGGTGTATAAATACCCTTACTATTAACACTGTCCCTTATTACTCTTCTAAAGATTTTGGTGTATAAATACTCTCCCTATTAACACTGTCCCTTATTACACTTCTAAAGTTTTTGGTGTATAAATACCCTTACTATTAACACTGTCCCTTATTACCCTTGTAATGTTTTTGGTGTATAAATACCCTTACTATTAACACTGTCCCTTATTACACTTCTAATGTTTTTGGTGTATAAATACCCTTACTATTAACACTGTCCCTTATTACCCTTGTAATGTTTTTGGTGCATAAATACCCTTACTATTAATACTGTCCCTTATTACACTTGTAATGTTTTTGGTGTATAAATACCCTTACTATTAACACTGTCCCTTATTACTCTTGTAATGTTTTTGGTGTATAAATACCCTTACTATTAACACTGTCCCTTATTACCCTTGTAATGTTTTTGGTGCATAAATACCCTTACTATTAACACTGTCCCTTATTACTCTTGTAATGTTTTTGGTGTATAAATACCCTTACTATTAACACTGTCCCTTATTACCCTAGTAATGTTTTTGGTGTATAAATACCCTTACTATTAACACTGTCCCTTATTACTCTTGTAATGTTTCTGGTGTATAAATACCCTTACTATTAACACTGTCCCTTATTACCCTTTTTCTCTTTCTGCATGTCATCAGCTTCTACAACTGGTACCATTTCCACATCTTCATTCTCACTATTAATTTGTTCTATGTCAGGCTTCTGCTTTGCCTCTGTAAGATCTTCATCTTCCTTCTTCTCCACCTCCTTCTCCTCATCCTTTTTATCTGTCACTACCTGATTAAAGAATATCAAATTAGGCCAGCGACCATAATCAGTTGTATTGCAATCATTCCTTTATTACTAAACTTCAGCAAAGGACAAAACAAATTTAGTGTCATATTTGCAATTGGGGGAGCCATGGCAGTTCAGCTGGTAGAATATCAGACTTGTAATCCAAGGGTAGTGGGTTCAATACCTGCTCAGGCCAGACATGGTCGGCTGCCTCCCATGCTCAACTATTCTTTTAGCATTGGTCACAAATCTACTTTGACAAATCAATAGTCACTGTATTGTCAGGAACATCTGAGACTTGCACTTAGGTAGTAAATTAGTAATTTTCTGAGTGCAATGCAAATGACAGGTACAGGAACACCCAATAAATCTAATTAATTTAAGTTTGTAAATTTATTAATGTTTGTGATATATTTGTCGAACCTGGCAGCCCACTGAGTACAAATACAATTTTGCAAGTCTCCTTTAATAGTTAAAGAACAATTAAAAGGAATGTCCAAACATTAAACTGATTTTTTTTCCACCGTATATATTTTTTATGAAGGCATTTTTACCTATATTTTGCTGTTGTGGAGATAAACAGAACCCAGGCAAGACTTCTCGACCCCTATCCACTTTTCAATCTTATAGAGTAATCCATAATACTGTTAAATAAGATGTAAATGTTAGAAAAAAGCAGATTTGTTAGTAAATTATATTTCTCAGAGACTACTTACCCAATCACATTAATATTAGGAGTATAAGCTCGCTACCTCCCAAACCCAGCTTTCCTGAAAAGATGAAACATTCATCTTTTCAGTCTATACCATACAAAGGGAAGAAACTCTTATCCATGATAGGTATGATAGGTGGCACCAGTTGTAAGCTGACTGATACATCGAATAGGATGCTTGCATTTGCAGCAGCCACTGGACATACCTAAATCTTGTCTCTGCATAACTAAATCCCGGAGATAAAAACTCAAGAAGGTTGACTGTGCATGCCAGCCAACAGCTTTTATTATATCTCGGATTGAAAAAATTACGTTCAAATGCGAGTCTCAGAGAGATCGCTCTAATTTCATGAGCTTAAATCTTCATGAGGCAACTCTGATCTTCTGACACTTCTGAATACACCAATTGTATAACCCACTTCCGCCATGATGATAGGGCTAAAGAGGTGACATCCTCTTTGCTGGCCTTCACCGGTAAAAAGAGTTGCTTTCTTATTCCATGACTTTTCTCTATGCACTTCATGCTTGAGGGCACAGACAGGGTCTTACAGGGTCACTTCTCTCCATGTATCTATTGAAGATAAGGAGCATATGATGACTCTGACTGCCTGCTGATAGCAGCCTATTTTTGGCAACAAGGTCTGATTGCATCATTAGGACTGTGGAACTGGAGATAGTTCAGGTCCATTGGATTAGCATGTAAGTCACTCACCCTGCATGCTGAAGCTAAGGCTATCAGAAAGCACGTCTTGTATGATAGTGGCTTTAGCGAGATTTTATATAAAGGCTCAAGTTGATCTGAATTGAGCCATATAAAAACCCATGAGAGATTCCATTTTGGAAACAGGGTGAGGGATTTTGGTCTATTCAAGTCAAAATTGGCTAGTAGGTCTGATAGATCTTTATCATGACCAATATCCCTCTCTACTATGATGCCTGAAAATATTGGAAATCATGGAGCCTGTATATCACTGGGGGGGAGGGGGGAGGGGGCAAAACCCCTCCCAACTGATTGAGAGTGCATCCACTCCACTTCTGGGTCTGGGACTGGGGAGACAAAAGTGGGCAGTTTGTGATTCCATCTTATTGCAATAAGGTCTATCATTGGATGTCCCCAAATCGTGCAAATCTTATGAACAAATCGATTGATCAATAGACCATTCTGTATGAAGGATCAGTCCCTTTCTTGACAGAGCTTGCTGGAAATGTGTCTGATTTGTATGGTCATATTTAGCTGGGAGCACCAGCATAGAAACTTCCAAACCAGAATGCATAGGTTGCGTGATCTGGTCCCCCACCCCCACCCCCATTTGACGGGGTAGGCCACCAAAAAAAAATTGGCTAACATGTTTAGAGATAATTTCTTGTAGAGGCAGGCCTTCCATGAAGAAGGCTGATATGCAGAGGTAATTCCTCAGGACCGCATTTGCCACTGATCGTGTTGAAGTATGCAACAGGTGGGCTTCCCAACCATACAAACTGGCATCCGTACAAACCGTAATTTCCGGTTGGGGCTTTTCCAGAGGGATCCCTACTTAGATCCAATCTAAGTTGTGCCACTGATGCAGGAATAATACTACTTCAGTCATGATCCTGACTTTGTGATCAAGTCAACCAGAAAAGGGGCACCACTAGGCCAGCATGGGCCATCTGCATGGGGCACACGAAAAGGCAGCCGAGCAGAATTAGTTCTGCTGCCACATTGAGCAAGCTGAGGAGTTGCAGGAATTCCCTCGATGTAATGAACTCCCTGTTGGAAATCGACTCTGCAAGTTCAATAACCTGTAACATTTGAGGATACAAATGATGCTGAAATTGGTAATACAGTCCATGCTCAGATGGACAAAAACCTGGGATGGGTCGAGATCCAACTTTTCCCAATTTACTAAAAAGCCTAGGTTACCTAAGAGAGACAGGAGATCGTTCCTGCCCTTCACCAGAATAAAACATACCATGTGTTTTGGGAGGATGTCGTCCACATACGCTGCAGTCGCTGTTGATGAAGTCTACCGGAACAGGGTTACAACACAGTTGATAATTTTTGTGAAATCCCAAGGGTTTAAGTTGAGACCAAATAGGAGTGCATGAAACTGATATATTTTTCCTTGGTAAGAAAACCGAAGGAACTTGCATACAGCCAGGTGAATAGGGACATGAAAATATAAGCCAGCCAAGTCTAGACTGATCACAAATTTGTCCCTTTTGATGGAAAGTCTGATTGTGCCATTTCCATCATGAACTGTATTTGTTGAGCTGGCTGAGATCGATGATTGGCCCGAGCTTTCCATTGGCCTTCGACACAAGAAAGAGCCTGGAATAAAACCCCGGAGAGTTAGATTTCCAAACAAACTCCACCACCCACTTGTCAAGTAATGACCTGATCCTGCATGATTTTGACTTTCTCCAAATCTGACAGAATGTCCATCATGAAAGGAGAAGACAAAAGAGGTTTTGGCTGGATAAATGAAATCTGAAGCCCCTCCAAAACAACCTGGATCACCCATTAATTTTGTGAAAAAAGGTTGATCCAATGCTGATGGAAAAGAAGGAGTCTGGCGCCAACAGGCAGACTGTCTGCAGGCGGTCCAGGCAGTGAATCAACTGTAGTTGTTAAGAGGCTTGGAGAAAGAGAAACTTTGTTTCTTATTTCCTTTAATAAACTGCCTCCTATATTGAGGAGCCTGTTGTCTACTGAAATTTGACTGAGGTCGAAACGTTACCATTGCTGGACAGTATTTGCCTCGTCTCTTTGCCAGTGATCATCTCTCCTTTGAGGCTGAGATTGATTCTGGCCAGTTGAAGGGGCAGTTCCTGTGCTGCCTGCCTCCTCACATCCTCTATCCTATCACCATATAATAATGGCGACCCAATGGATGTCACACAGAGCACCAAGGAACGGTGCAACTTGAGTGATGATAAGCGAAGACAGGTGTCACATCTCACTAAATCTAAGTTGGCAGAGGCCATCAGAGCGTTAGCCACAGATTGGTGTGTCACCCTCTTAATAACCATGGCGATCTTAGTCATTGATTCCCAGGCATGATTGCTGTGGCATTAAAAACACTCTTGTCCACCTTGTAGAACAGGAGGATAGTTATATTCACCACCGCAATGTTCTTGTTGGAAGCTCAGTGGTAAAAGCGTCTGAATGCATTCTAAACCAGCATGACAAAAAAGTCGCTGGTAGTTGACTTTCTGATAAAACCCTCTAGCATTCCCCATCAAAGATTTTTTTTCTGACAGACGGTATGAAATTTCCTTTATTTTTGCGGATTGCAGCAGTTGGCGGAAGGTGGGATGTTCCTCCTCATCTTCTAAGTCTACTGACACCTTGACCTTACAGGCCTGACTCGCAGTTGGCAGTGGTGGACATTCGGAAGCTAGCAACATTGAGTATATTTCTTCGACAACCACTTTAAAACTAAACCCAGTCCATTCCATAGTTGAATCAGAGTTTGCTTTAGCATCATGAGTATCCCCACACTCACTGCATGAGTCATTCTCATCAGGGCCTATGTCCATGTCCATGTATAACATCCCAGGCAACATAGATTAGGCATTGCAATTGTCCCTAAATGTTTTACAGTATAGCTCCAAAGGATAGGCTGTAAATAAATGACTGGCAAGTTGAAATGGCTGAGCAAGTTTAGCCAGTACATACGGCCATAGAGTAAGCTTGCAATTGGTATGCCTGGTTGTCAGCAGCATGGTTGGCTAGACACGGTTTCAGCAGCGAAATGGATCAGTCAGCATCCCCGTATGGTTCCACATACCACAGCACTACTGGCCGGTATGTGGCACAGCCCGTCAAAGTGACAGATCTATGGTCACTAGACAATAGGTATGGCTGGCTGGCTGGACTGGCTGGTCAACAGCCAGAACAGCATTGTACAGTATGAAAGGATGCTGAAATGGATCATCAAGATCTGATAAAAAAAAAAAAACATGCACCTAGACTTACAGGCCTAAGGGTCATGCTCGGATATGTGGGGGGACTTATCCACTGAGCTGCCTAGAAATGGGGGGACATTCCCCCATAAGGACCAAATTATCGATAGATTGTGATGGATGTATGGGCAGAAACTGATCCGAATTTGGGAACTGCATTATGGTTTCATGCAACATTCAACACATTTATAGCTCAAGAAGTGTCTGTGACAAATTCAGGAACAGCAACTCCAAAGCCCCTTGTTCCTCCAAATCGGCTGATGTTATTTAATGCCTAATTTTGGATGGAGGGGGGGTCCATCATGATGTCGCCCACTATTCTCATAATTGAGGCCATCTTAGGGTGAAGGCTCAAAATGTCACATTCTTTTAGACAAAACTTCATATGTTTGTCTTTGTTTTTAATGCTCTTCCGTACACCATGGACCAGATATTTTCTGACCAAAGACTGCACACATTACATGCACAAGATGAAGAACATTTAGTATATGTAAGGCATTTTTCATGAGTCCTCACTTGCTATAAATGTCTTGCATTTGCTGCATTTTGTCATCATGTTTAACTGAAATGATAAGAACTACGAAAGCAAATAAAAATTAGAAAATTAACAATCCAAAGTGTACCCAAATTCACAATAACAACAGTCGTTATTAAAACAAGTGGAAATATATATGCAGTGTTCACAAATAACAACCAACAGCACATACCAATGATACCATATTGGAGCACAAGGTCAGAATAAACAAAGTCCACACTGTGTAAAACATTCACATAAATATTGATCAAAATTAAAAAATAATGTTTACCACATTTTGTAATAACTTTACTACACTCACAAATACAAACTTTCTGTATGGATGGTTTGAATTTGTGAAGATCTTCCAAGGATTTTTGGGAGGTCTTGCAGAACTATCTCAATAGAACTAAGTGAAAGCTTAAAACTGGTGCCACCTAGCAGTGGTCAAGGAGACATAATGTGTAAGAGTTTCTTCCTTTTGTATATATGGTATATAGACAGAAAAGAAGAATTGTTCCTCCTTTCGGGAAGGCTGGATTCAGGAGGTAGCAAGCTTATATTTCTAATGTTAATGTGATTGGGAATGTATTCAAAGGAGAAACAAAAATTATGTCCATTGAAAACATAAACATTTATGATAATATACACAGATGATAGACCCCTCTAACTAAAGGTTTGGATTCAATCAAACCAATAGGCTGTTTGTTTGTTTGTTTGATGTTTATTGATACATCAACACATTAAAGATTACATCATGACGAGTCAATGGGAGTAAACTGTCTTGCCAAGGGACACCAAGGCAGCCCACCTGGCCTGGTCCAGACATGGTTTAAACCCACACCCTTCTGGTCACGAGTCTGGCACACTAACAACTAAGCCACTGTGGCTTCTCAAACCAATAGGAAAGCATCAAATATGATCCCTCTACATATTGTTAGCAGCGCTGCAACAGATTTGTCGTTACTGCCTGAGCAAATCCTTAGCAGTTGCTGGAAGTTAATTTTGGTGTTATTTAAATTTGCACATTGCCCTCAAGCATAAATCACAAGAAAGTCATATGTTTGAAAAACTCCTTGCTTTCATCAAAGAGTTTACTCCAGTCTTATTTATCCTAAACATTTCAAATGGTTTCAATAAAATGGTCAATTAACCTAACTTTTGAATGATCCTCAATAAACTGTTTCCATCAGTGTATAGTATATTACATTAAATGATCTATAATTGGAAGTCTGATATCTCAGGGGGATTTGTTGTATTGGCTAGACAATCCATCCAAAATATTGGTCAATACACAATTACAGTGCAACTACTCTTAAGCAGCCCCCTCCCCGATGGGATAGATACACTTTAGCTGGTTAAGGGAGCTGACTGTTGATGAGAGATTTAACACATAGATGAAATGAAGAGAAGGGAAAAACAGATTCTGGCTGGATATGTGAGGTAGGTGGTCTTAGTGGGAGGTTGCACTGTATCTACTACTCTATCTTGTATACACTTGTGATACCTCATCCTTCTCTTTTGTTTTCTCATTGTCTGAAGCAGCTACCTCATCCTTCTCTTCTGTTTTCTCATTGTCTGAAGTAGCTTTCTTGACATCCCTATCAATATCATGTTCTGTCTCATCTGCTTTAGATTTTACTCCTTCCTCTGTTTCCATGACAACATCTGCATCATCACCAGCCCCTTTTTCACCTTCACCAGCTTCTGTTCTTTTTTTGGCATCCCCCACTGAACAATCCTTTGTTGTCATAGTGACATCATTTCTCTGAAGTTCTTCTTCTTGGTCTAAAGCGTTTTCTTCATCTATATTTTCAGGAGAAGATTGTAACTCACCATAACTAGCTGATATTTCAGTGAAAGTCTCACTCTCTTTACTTTCTACCTCTGATATTTGTGCATTCTCCTCATTTGGTTTTCTGGACATTTGTTCCATCTCTTCACTAGATTTATCTGCTTCTGACTCTAATTCTTTACTCGACTCTTCTAATGTTTCATTCTTCGGTTCCACCTCATCGCTCAGTTCATGTACGGTTATAGCCACATTACTTGTTTCCTCTGGCACAATCTCATCCGTATTTACAGTAGTTTCTGGAGTGTCAGCCATATTGGTCTGTTGTGTTTTATCTTCCACTACATTGGCTGTTTCTTTGGAGGTGAGAAAGTTATCCCCCTTATCAAGCAAACTAGCCTCCACATCTGTAATACCTCCAGCATCTGACATATCTTTGTTGTCTGCTTCTCTTTCATTATCATCTTTTCCTAGCAATCTGAAAATACAATGTTACATGCATTTGATGTCTGGATAGTGCAGTGGTAACATCACTTTACACCTGATTTGACCCAAGTTTTTTCTGCCAGTTCCAACATGTGAAAAGTTTAGCTATAGGGCTGAACATAGTGAACCGAGATAGGGTTAAATATAGTGAGCTGACATATTACACTAGATTACACATATTGTGTTGAATATAGTGAGCTGACATATCACACTAGATTACACATATTGGGTTGAATATAGTGAGCTGACATATTACACTAGATTACACATATTGGGTTGAATATAGTGAGCTGACATATTACACTAGATTACACATATTGGGTTGAATATAGTGAGCTGACATATTACACTAGATTACACATACACATATAAGGTTAAATATAGTGAGCTGACATATTACACTAGATTACACATACACATATAGGGTTAAATATAGTGAGCTGACATATTACACTAGATTACACATACAGGGTTGAATATAGTGAGCTGACATATTACACTAGATTACACATATAGGGTTGAATATAGGAAGTTGACATATTACACCAGATTACACATACACATATTGGGTTAAATATAGTCAGCTGACATATTACACTAGATTATACATATAGGGTTGAAATATAGTGAGCTGATATATTACACTAGATTACAACTGTAGGGTTGAATATAGGAAGTTGACATATTACACCAGATTACACATACACATATAGGGTTAATATAGTGAGCTGACATATTACACTAGATTACACATATAGGGTTGAATATAGTGAGCTGACATATTACACTAGATTACAACTATTGGGTTGAATATGGCAAGTTGACATATTACACCAGATTACACATACACATATAGGGTTGAATACAGTAAAATGACATATTACACCAGATTACAATACATATGATTCAATATAGGAAACACACCAAGATGCATGACTTTTAATTTTGCACCTACCGTATTACTCGCATATTAGCCGATACCAACTGAAAACTGCATAGACCCAGATCTGCCATCGCATAATGTGCCAGCAGATCTGGGTCTATGCAGTTTGTAAGGACTAATCAGTAGAACAAACATAGACCCTGATCTACCGGTGTATTATGCGATGGCAGATCAGGGTCTATGTTGTTTGCATTTGGATCCAGCTTATACGCGAGTATATACGGTACTTCTTCTATATGCACATAATATTGAACTTTATACATAATCAGCAAAACTTTTTTTAATTTAAAGAAGTATTTTTTTCAGAAATCTTAAAGGTTATGTCTACGCTTCCTTTCTGAGACTGCCTTTAGACATAATCAAACATCGTACCTCTCTTCCTCCTCTTCATTGTGTTCATCTGTGTCAGCCTTGTCCCCTGAAGGGTCCTCGGGCCCCAGAAGGGCAGCTTCTTCCTGGTCCAGGCTGTCACCACCAGCTGGGACTGAAGGTTCTTTTTCAGGTTTTTCTACCTCTAGAGAAAAGAAAAAAAAAAATTCAGGAAAATCCTGGGAACCCTAATTAATACACAATTTCTAAAAAAAACAAAACTAGCTCCATTGCTCTTTCCATCTACGATATCTGATTTGTTTGTCACTAATACAATACCAGGTTAATCAAGAATGTAGCTTGAGATGTCAGCCAAAATAGGTACTTACTAGTAAACCATGTTCACCTGTACAAAAGCTGTGACTTAGATATGCAACTATCTCTCTTTCAGATGAGTATTGCCTCAGTTATATTTTAACTGGAAGAGCAATTACCTAGGCCAGGGAAAGTCTTAGGTTCAAATCTTAGTACCACTAGATGTTTCCAGTACAAATATCTAATCTTCAGGTTAATCAAAATGGACTCTTAAACTGGTTTCAGGATTTAAAGCACAACTCAAGTAGCAACAATGACTCAGTTTAACATCTGAGTCAATATTACCCTATTCGAAAAGTGTTGAGTTTGTATGATCAATCGGCTTACTGTGTCTCACTGCTAACTGCAGGTAAATTCAATAAACGTAAGCAAATCTCTCATTTGATACCAGTTCTGCTACCATGTATTTTTTTCTATATTACTGTCATCTACTGGCTTCTTATACAATTTTAATACTCCATCCACACATTAACCCTAATGGCTGTAAAAAGAATACATTGTAACAATTATTTACATTTTTGATTCAGTTAAATGGTGACATATTGACCTTGTGGCATAAATTTAATTTGGGGAAAAATGTTACTGTGAATTCATTATTATTCATGGGGTACCAATTTTTGTAGTTTTCGTGGGTGAGCTAGATCATGAATTTAAAGTCACAACGAAATATGAACCAACTTGGTATTCAAAGCATACCCTTCCCCTCCCTAATATTCCGTACAAAAAAGATACATTAATGCTTAAGCAACTAATGTGTCTGATTCAAACAATAGTCATTTCATGAAATAACAAGTTTTCACTAAATTTTATTCTGCTGATCACAAATACAATCCACTGAGCAACAGAACACAAGAGTATATTGTTATTACTAAATATGCTTCATATATATAACTAAATATGCTTCATACATATAACTAAATATGCTTTATACATATAACTAAATATGCTTTATACATGTAACTAAATGCTGAATAAACAATCAGCATATCAGTCCCGCTTCCTTAAAAGCCCATATTCACATCTGTCCAATGTCACACTTTGTCAAGTGTGGAGATGATCTACCTAGCATAAATTGGCTTAATGGTAGATGATTTCAGGTTGACTGAGACCTTATCTGAGAGTACACCTCCACTGTGCTCCTGTTTATTTAACTGAGCAATAACTTAGGCCATATACTGTTCATGAAAGCGTGATCTGTGTTTCTCTTTGTAGAATTTGTTGACAGATAAATCCAGGGGTTTCAACTTATCTGTGCATGTGGCTGGCACAAACAGTGGTACGATGCCATTTTCCTTTAAATGAGACAGCAGCCTCTCCCGAAGATGTGAAAACATCAAGAGTGCTACTGCTTTCTGATCACACTGATTTCATATGGTATCAGAATCCAGTTGACAAACAGAGGACCTCTTAAGGTCAGACGGCCCTCAGAAGCAGGAAATTTTACTTCAAGTTTCACGCTCTTTGACCACTGTATCAGTGACATTGTGATAGTTGCAAGAGTGAAACTCAACTTTGAAAAAACTGTTTATATATATATATATATATAAAAGATAGAAGTTTTGTTTTAAAATAGCCTGGTTAGTTCTCATTTGCTTTGTGTTAGAGCCTAATCCATAATTGTCAGGAGCTTTATGTTTTGATAGCAGTCTTTAAGAATACTGAAAAACCTAACTGCAATCTTAATTACAGCTGTGATATTAAGTTTGTTTGCTTCGACATGCATGTGAAAGGATGTCTGCATCTTCTTTTATTCAGATCTCCACACTGATGCAAAGTGTTGGCAATAAAAAAAACTCACCTAATCAACCTAATGACTGCAGTAGAAATTAAGCATGTTTGCTCAAAAATGAGTCAAAGTAAATGTCAGTATCTTCTTTTATCGAGATATGTACATATTCACTCAGTATTTTATCTCTTTTCCCCAAATAACAAATACAAAAACTTAATATGTAGTTTTTAAGCAAACTTTACAACATGATATTTAAGAATTTAAAGTGAATCACAGTATACTTTAACTTGTATTTCTAACCATCTGGTCCCGTTTCGTCAAGTAACTGGCTCATTTCATTGTCACCATTGATTTTATCTCCTTGGTCCTCCGCAATATTGTCCCTTTTTTCTATGGAAATGATCTCCTTACTGCTAGATTTGGTCTCTCCTGCAGAGTTGTCTCCCTTTATCCCACCCTCCTTGGCAAGTTCCTTTAAAATAATAATAAAGGCAAGTTTAGTATATAATTAGTTTACAATGTTTACAAAGCAGGAATATTTTTCAATTATAATAATGGAAAAAATTTCCAAATTTTTTTGGGGGGTTGTGCTTTTGCAACATAAACAGACAAATATAAGACTGTGCTTGAAGTTTTATCTTGTGTTATAGACAGAGCTAGGTATATACTGATAATTAATTTTTATAAATTTTAATTCTATGATTTCTACTAGAGTTAAAACCATGAATTTAAATTTTTAATTCTTTCTTAACATTAAACTGAAGTTCTAATAAACTTAAGGGAGGTATTCTAAAGATATCAGTGCTTATGTTTTGCCAGTAAACAAAAATCGTGTTTTAAAAAAAAACATACAGTGAGGATGACCACCGGACTGGTAAATTTGTCTTTTTCAGACAGATATACTTTATACTGATGTTAAATATGTCAGTGAAATTAATGGGTTCTAACAAATTTCAAAATTAGATTGTAGCCAAGTGCCCTATTAGGAAAAGAACACGGTAGCCCAGATTAAATCCAGTACACCAAAGGTGGCACTTTAATATGAAACTGTTAATTTCAAGACTATCCTTGTATGTTCTTTTTTTGTCATTATCAATTATTATCCTTTATAGTGTTTTGAAGGTATGTTTAAAAAAATAACAGAGAACAATTCATTATATTATTCAGCAGCCCACAGAGGCACATGGCTAAAATGTATGGTAGCCCAGATCCAGCAATATTGAAGTCCCTGGTCTATATGACTAAAATGTATGGTAGGACAGATCCAGCAATTTTGAAGTCCCTGGTCTATATGACTAAAATGTATGGTAGGACAGATCCAGCAATCTTGAAGTCCCTGGTCTATATGACTAAAATGTATGGTAGGACAGATCCAGCAATCTTGAAGTCCCTGGTCTATATGACTAAAATGTATGGTAGGACAGATCCAGCAATCTTGAAGTCCCTGGTCTATATGACTAAAATGTATGGTAGGACAGATCCAGCAATCTTGAAGTCCCTGGTCTATATGACTAAAATGTATGGTAGGACAGATCCAGCATTCTGGATCTCCTTGGGCATACCATTTGTCAGACTCTGAATTAATAAATGTTGTCCTTAAGGAGTAGGTGTCTGGTATGTGGGTGTAGCTGTTAATGAACAGGTGTTTGGTATATGGCAGAATCTGTTAATAGTCAGGTATCAGGGATGTAGAGGTATATGTTAATGAGCAGGTGTCTGGTATGTGGCAGTATTTTAGCGAGCAAGTGTCTGTGATATGGAGGAGTCTTTTAAAAGACAGGTATCTGGTATGTGGATGCATGTTAATAAGCAGGTGTCTTGTATGAAGAGTATCTGTTAATTAGCATGTGTCT
This sequence comes from Margaritifera margaritifera, assembly GCA_029931535.1. Lineage (NCBI taxonomy): Eukaryota > Metazoa > Mollusca > Bivalvia > Unionida > Margaritiferidae > Margaritifera > Margaritifera margaritifera. The sequence continues at coordinate 3,827,783 of JAQPZY010001580.1, forward strand.
GGTATGTGGATGTATGTTACTGAGCAGGTGTCTGGTATGTGGATGTATATATTAATGAGCAGGTGTCTTGTATGTAGAGATATCTGTTAATGAACTGGTGTCTGGTATGTGTAGGTATCTGTTAATGCAGTTTTCACTTCACTATATTAGGGGCTGATGCAGTATTTCAAGATATGAGGACTTACAGGGGCTGATGCATTATTTCAAGATATGAGGACTTACAGGGGCTGATGCAGTATTTCAAGATATGTAGGACTTACAGGGGCTGATGCAGTATTTCAAGATATGTAGGACTTACAGGGGCTGATGCAGTATTTCAAGATACGTAGGACTTACAGGGGCTGATGCAGTATTTCAAGATATGTAGGACTTACAGGGGCTGATGCAGTATTTCAAGATATGTAGGACTTACAATAGCTTTTACCCAAGATGACACAAGTATCGACAAAAAGTACTTACATTTACACATGACATTAAAAACATTGCTTAGTCTCATGCAAGAAAGATAGGAATTATTATGCAACAATTAATCTGACTCAAGGTATGGGTATTATTTGTCTGTAGTTTTTTAAATGAGAAGTCAATGACTGTGTAGTGCTGCCCTTCCCTGTCTATGTTCATTGGTATGTACAGTGGCTCCTCATTATAAAGCCTCTCAGTATACCACTATCCCTCTTGAACACGAGTATGGTCATGGCTCCAATTAAACTGGTCAAACTTTGTTTTATCATTGCTATTTAATTTATTTCACTTGTTTTTTCCTGGCTCATTTAAACAAGCTATCGTGTGATTTCTTATCAATAATTATGTGGTTTAATGCACTGTTAGGATATGGCCCTGTTTGATCATCCCTCAATATAAAGTTACCTCACTTGTAATGCTCATGCAACATTTACTGGAGACACAGACTTAAATTCATTGGAAAATTATGTTTATATGGTTTTAGAACACAAGTGGGAATTCTAGTTTTGACCTGTCCCATTAAGGTTGGGCTGCCAAGGTGATCAGTATTAAGAAGTGTATCATGCAAAATGTTGGAGACAAGACTGTTTAACTGGAGAACACAAGTCTTAAACTTAGTGGCATACAAGGTTCAAGGTCTGGACAAAGGACGAAAAAAGGATTGATCTCACTTTTAAACTCTACTTATCTCTATTGCTGAAAAAGTAGGAATATACCAATATTTAACTGAAATATTAGTTTTACTTCTCAAGACAAAATGGTACAAGATGGCAATGTTTACTGTTAATGTAAAATCAATGCATTCAAATATTTGTTTTTTCAAAAATAACCAGAGCTTCAGTTTGACTTTTGTGATTTGTTTTATTCCACACAAACTGTATTTTGCAACATGGTATATATTGGGGAAAACAGTTAAATAATATAGTTGCCTAAACATTCAAGTGGTATATGGTACAGATCCATGGTTGCAACAAAATAAATCCCAGCTAAAATAGCCTATTTCTGGTATCATATATACATAACTAAAAACACATTTTCATCACACAGGTAGTTGTCTCTTGTTTTTTGTTTCTAGTCCCCTGGCATGATTTATAAGACAGGTATGGTTAAACAGTCTCCTGATTATCATAAGAAATCTACAGCATCTGTACACCACACTCAGGAACCAAGAATGCACAACCGCATACATTTGAAATTTTCTTGTGACAGCTTACTTTGGTATTAATGTGCAATTTGTACAGCCCTTGTGCATAGGCCCGCGAAGATGGGGGGGGGGGGGCAATTGCCCAGGGGACCGGCAATTTCTAGGGGCCTGCTGTCAACTCAGTTATAGAAAATAAATTAATCTTAGCAGAAAATATATAAAATTTCCTTGCAAGAGTCTAAGCTATGGTACATTACTACAGGTTTTATACGTGAAACTGTACAAAGTACACAGGTTTTTTTAGACAAAAAATTAAACTAGTTTTGGGGCCCATGACTACTCTGATCAGTGGCCGAAAATTTCTGTTGGCAGGCCTGCTTGTGCAGTACAGTTTATATGTAAACTTGATAAAGATCAACTAGCCATTTTTCAACAAAAACAACAAATTTGTTTATGGGTAAAATAATTGTTTATTATACAAAACCACGAATTTATCACTTATAATTATTGTGTTTATAACAAGAAAAAGTAATAGACATTCATACAAACGCGAAATAAATGCGTTCAAAAAATGACGAGTTTTGTGCCAGCGCCACCTATGCAACTGTTATGGTTTACTTCCCTTAGTGGACTTAAGTATAAAACAAAGATCATGGTGTGAAATAAACATTGCTATGCATTACTTCATTACTATACAAGTCATTATGGCAAACATAATTTTATCAAATAACTATGTGTTGAACATAATCATCAGGCAAAATTAATCTGCAAATGAATATTAACCTCGCTAGTTTCTACCCCAGACATGGTTGTTCCGCGCTGACTGAGGCTCAGCTACTGTTCATTAGACACACGTGGGTTGATGACGCTCACAATCTAAGAGGCGCTTGCAATATTTTTATGAATACTTTTTTCACAAGGATTATGCTCATAAAGTGCAAGTTTGCATTGCTTTCTATGTAGGATCGGTCTTTCACTTTCAGTTATGACTAGCAGTGGTCTCGAACTCCGCTTGGTTCACATCCGGCGTGACCAAAGCCTCGTTATCAAAACTTGCAATTGTACTGGCAGTCGACCCTCCCTTTAAGAAGAGTACTCTGATCACGAATACCTACTGTACTGTGTGTACTGTATTTTTCAGGTAGCAAGTTGTGAAGAAGGGAAAGACACACTTAAATTAAATTCCAAGCTATATTTCGTTAAAAAGACATATATCTTAAGGATAAAATTCATAATGTGCATAAGTGTAATATTTTAGCTTGAAAAATTCCACAGGTCTTTGAAATTTCATACATCATTTGTAAGGCTAAACATGAAGAAAAAATAAACTATCCTCATACTAGTGAGTGAAAAACTGATACAAGTTAGTGACAAAGTAATAGAAGGAAAACCTATTTTTCTTTACTTTTCGGCTTTTAAGATCGATTTTTTTTTTAAAAACCCCCCCCCCCCCCCACCGCCGTGTAAAAAAAAAGAAAAAAATTAAGAAAGAAAGAGATGAAGAAAAATGGAATAAGCATATTGGAGTTTTCAAAGTTTCTAACAGAATCATTTGTTTTTCAATCCGAATATCGGAATCGGAATAAAATCCTTTCGTATAAAAACAAGTAGTGTACACACGTCATACTCTTTTGATACTACTATTTGAAAAGAACTACCAAAGAATAATAATTCTGATTATTTTTTTTATAAAAGATACATACCTTCTGAACAAAATTTATAGGCAAGAGTACAGCATCAAAAACAAGGGGTTTACAGTTCAATTAATTTTTCTTTTTAATAAATCAAAATGAATTCTGTTTAATAGAATGGCATGGAAGTGACAACAAAGTACAGATCAACAGAGCGAGCTTTGAAGAAATAACTGAAGAGAAGAATTAAAAATAAAAAAATAAAAAAATAAAATAAAATAAGAAAAACAAAAAAATAAACAATATACCCTAATGGCTTATATACTTTATGAATCGAAATTTGTTTGCACTTATCAAAGACAGGCTTCAATTATTGAAAGGTAATTTCTGTTTGAATAAAACAGATCTGTTGTGACTTTGAAATGGAGGTTAGAATATAAATTTTTCATCAACAGGGATTTCTAAAAAAAAAAATGTGGTGTCCCATCGCATCTTCCAAAGAAAATTAAACTGTAAATTTAAAATTAAGTTGTTTGTTTTCCTTCTTTTTTCTGTGAATTCGAATTCCAATGTTCATCCACCCACCTATCCAAATACATGAGCACGAAACGAAATCTTGTTGCAGAGAAACAAAAAGAGCTGGAACATTTTTTCCGTGTGCAATTATTAAAAATCGAGTTGCACAAATTAAAAAGAAAAAAAAAAAAATGCACTGCGTAAGTGTCCTGCACTTTGCACTGTTAGTGGCAAAGTTAATAATGGTTCTTAATAAACAAATTACAGCAACTTTGCCTTTGAAAAGTTTTTTTTTAAAAAAAAACAAAAAAACAAAAACAACAAAGAACATATAATAGACGAGCAGATAAAGCATTTACAAAACAGATATATTGTATGTACCGTCGTTCTGTTTGGAAATATAAATATTGTGACCATGGACCCGATTATACAGGTTAATAATGAAAGATGATCCAGTAACGTAGGTGTTTATGATGTCACACACACAGATTTCCAAGTATCACATAATCAGCATTACTCTCTCTCTCTCTCTCTCTCTCTATCTCTCTCTCTCTCTCTCTCTCTCTCTCTCTCTCTCTCTCTCTCTCTCTCTCTCTCTCTCTCTCTCTCTCTCTCTCTCTCTCACCGTTTTGCATATGTTTGATCCATGCTCTGCTCAGACGTATTTTGCTACCTCCAGTATAACAAGTGGAGTTTATGAAAATTGTTTATGGTCAATCCCATGTCTTAGAAATGAAGTAATCAATGTAAGTTGTTAACAGAACTAATAACGTACATTGATTTCAATATTTTTTGTGTCTGTTGTAATTGTTTTTATGTTAAATGCATTTGTATGAATTATTAATCTAATATATCACGCACGCACAATGAATTTTTATTTCTTAAAAAGAGATAAATTAAATAACACTTACAAAATAATTGAAGGTTTTTTCTTTTTTCTTAATGAAATACCTGAGCATACAACTTTGTTTAGAAAGACTCCCCCAAAAAAATTAAAACAATACAAAATGAACAAAACATTATAGCAACATAAAATAACAAATAATAAAAGTTCTTCTTTTTTTTTTTTTCATTTTAAACTAATTTGATAGAATTTAATGCAATGGTCCCACAAAAACAGAAGAACCAGCACCTGGCCCTAACCGTCATCTATTGGCCAATTTTGTGCAGATTTAGCTTTTGTACTCGGACTGGTTACTTCCTCTTCACTCAGTTATGGCAAGATACGACTGTGAAAGAGTTATGAAAGTGTTATAGAACCAAACTAATATCACTAAATACAATTTTATTGTTTTTCAAATAAGTATTTGATGCTATATTAATATAAGAATTAAGATTGCATTTTTGAATAAGAGTATATAATTTATACCACAATCAGGATAAAAGATACTAAAATTACAGTAACATTTGAAAACCACATGGTCTCATTAACATAAGACGCCATACTTGATTGTAAGTTGTTGGCAATTTGCACAAAAGAATTTTCCAAAATGATGGGCAAAAATACTGACAAAACACCACAGAAGGATGTGAAAAAAGAGTCTCCAGGTACACCCATAAAAGAAGGAGGTACTCCACAAGCTCAACAGAACCAGATCAAGCAAGAAGTGAATGAGGGGAACAGGCCGAACGATGGCAAACAACAGGGACAGGTTCAGAGCCATGGCGGACATGGTGGTGGTGGTGGTGGTGGTGGCAGAAGACGTGGGGGCCGAGGGGGAGGAGACCACGTCCAGAAAGGAGGAGATTTTAACAACCAAAAATCTTTCAATCAGCCTCAGCAACAACAACAGCAGTCTGGTGGAGAGCCACGAAAATTCACAGGAAGATGTCGCCTTTTTGTGGGGAACATTCCACCTGACACAACAGAGGAACAGTTTAAAGAAATGTTTGCCCCCTTTGGCGAGTCCTCTGAAGTATTCTTGAATGCCAACAGAGGTTTTGGATTCATAAGAATGGTAATTAATGTTGGCACGTAGTAAATCTTTCAGTTTAAAAAACGGTGGTGGGTTTGAATCGCATCGGTCTTTCCAGCGGCCCTAGTTTTTCCGATTTGTTTTGTCAGACTAAACAGTACTAGTATTCGCTTTCACGCCCGTTTGTTTGTACCCCTACCGATTTTAAAAACAAAAAACATCAAGGATATACAATATGCACAAAACATTTCATTAATTTATTATTTCTAACCAAATTGTCGCCATCATGGCTTACACTTTACATACACCTCATACATATACTATATAAAACCGGGTTACTAGAAACACCGAAATACACATGTATTTACATGTTCTCTCTGTATATATCGGTTTACAGACACAAATTATTATTTGTTTTTGTTTGAAGAGTAATATAAAGCAAAATAAAATATGATTTGAGCGATTTTGATACGACTTATTTACTTTTTCCTAGTTATAGAACTCGTCAGTTGGTTGTACTTTATTGGACATGTTGATCGTTCCAATACGGAGGTGATGCGATAAACAACTGATCGTTCCGGAACGGACGGTGTAAGTCGACTTAATTCATATTGTTTCAAGTCGCTTAATTAATGTTCTAATTGACTGCACACACATTTATTGTTCTCCCTTTGATCTCATTTCTTATTCAAGTTAAGAAAACAATCTTTTTTTCTAAGTTGCTAATTCGAAACTTAGTCATTTTTTCCATCACCTGAAAGTAAAACTTATTGATTAAAATCTTAAGAGACTTGTAATTGGAAGTAATGATGAGAAGGCTCTAGTCAAAGGCATTACGCAGTTCTGCCCGAAGCAACACACGTTCTGTGCACACGCCATTTACAAGAGAACGTTAGACATATATTGACAGACGACGCAGTTACCGTGACTGACCGCAACAATATCTTGAAAGAAATTTTTGGGAAAGACGGACTAGTTGACGCCAATGACAGTATTTGCTTTGATGATAAATGTGAAGTTTTAGAAAATCATTGTGCTGAAATTTCAGGAAAATTTCTTAATTACTTTCGGAAAAAACTAAAGACAAATATCAAACTAAAAGTCAATAACCCATTAAGAATCTATCAAATAGACCGCATGTGGAAAAATAATAATTGTGAGTCTATGAACCACGTTCTTAAACAGACAGTTGATTGGAAGACGAAAACGCTGACGGAATTTGTACAACTGACACATGAATTAGTAACCGGACAATTCAGAAATCTGAGGAGTGCTCTAGTGTGCACTGGAGAATTCCGGCTTGCCGATAGTCATTAACAATTTGAGTCGAGAAAAACAGACTGGATAAAAATGACAGAGCAACAAAGCACAAACTTGTTCAAACACTTCAGACGTCACATCGACATAGACACAAAATACATGATCTCTACGGACGGTCAGACAACTGTTATTGCACCAAGGACTAACGGACAAAAACCTGGACAAAGGAAACGAAAAATTAATGTACGAACTGTGACAATTACAGCTAAACGCATCTAAACATGAACCAGAGATTTCGTCAATATGTGCTATATTTTATTGTTTTCGGTTAGGTTTATTTTACCTTGTCTTGTGCAACATGACTTGCAGTTCGATTTTCAAGAGGAACATAATCTTGAATACTATTGGATTAATTAATTCATCTGCGTGATCAAATTATTAATTCATTGAAACCTGATACATTATGTGTGTAATTAAACGTAAATATTAAATTCTGCCAAATAATGAATAATACATGTTTTTTACAAAAATGCTTTCCTGAGTTGTCTTTGTCTATCATCATATATCGTGGCTTGTTATGATCACAATATTCATCTCACTTTTGGTACTTTGATACATTTCACTTTCACTTTGTGTATGTATTACTACGATTAGCCATGTACCAGGTCTGGCAAATCAAGTACGACCGAGTGACATCATTACATGAATTGTGCTAAAAATATGAAAAAAGTAAATAATTCGTATCAAAATCGCATAAGTCATATTTTATTTTGCTTTCTATTATTATTCAAACAAAAACAAATCATAATTCCTGTGTGTACACCGATATATACCGAGAGAACATGTAAATACATGTGTATTTCGGTGTTTCTACTAACCGTATAAAACCTACAAGGGAGTACCCTTCGCTCCCTTAACTTGTGACCTATTTCAGAATCGACGTTGATATTTTAAGCTACACGTCATAGCGTAATAAATTTGGTACCGATGTTTAGCGAAGGCATTCAACTTGGCCAACACAAGTTTAACCTACTATCATACCTTGAAGTAGCCCTACAATGTAATACGTCCACCCTGATATTTATGATGTTGGGTGCTACGTCTTACTACTTACATAAATGGCGTGTAGTGTGATCCCCAGTCGACTGACGGGAACTAGAGACCACATTTTCAGGAATATCTCGCACACTTGACAGCCCATGTTGACACTTTTCCACAAATTAAAGTCTGATTACAATAGTTTCACTATACTTTGATGTCTTTTCCTGATGGAATCAAATTCTGATACAGGCAAGTGGACGCATTTTTCAAATTCTGTCCACATACATTTCACTTGGTTGAAATGCCATGGGAGCAGAGGAATGCCAAAGTCGATAAAGATGAGACAAATCTCTTAAACGAAACGAAGCTGCATAATGGATTTTATCAACATTAGTCTATTTTTCTTTGTTTCATTAAAGGAATAAACTCCAACTTTAACTGACTTCGGCATTCCTTGGCTGCTATCACATTTGAACTAAAACTTGGATAAAATGTATATATAACAATCCAGAATATTGGATTGGAATTGTTTTGTTTGCAGAATTGAAAAGTATACATGAATTAATAAACATGTTTTGGGTTTGGATTGAGTTTTATGGCAAAGCAACACATGAATTCAAGGCATGGTTAGACTGACAATCTAGCCCCTCCCCCTGCCCCCAATCTAAATAGCTGACAATTTTGGGTGCTGAGGCAATTAGAGATACTTTGCAGATTCACCTACCATGCGTGTCCTTGTACAAGCATTTTTACATAACTTCTGTGTTTAAGAAACAAAAAGAAATAAAATTGTAATATCGACAGTGACCCACAGTACAGTAGCTTGCATAGCTGCACATCTTTCCTATAAGTAAGCAAACTAAACAAACTAGATAATGACTTAACACTAAAGAGAGATTTTGACTTGGGATACTGAGATCTATCTGGTAGTTTCAAATGTAGTATAATTTTAGACAAAAATGAGAAAATGCAAGGAGGAAACTATAATTGATGGTGCAAGGTCTAGTGAGAGGGAGAAAGAACAAGGCACAAACATTGTCCAGTTTAATTGGATCAGTGTGTGGAGCGCACAAGTTGTGTTAAATTCGATAATGCACTTGCCTGTTCTCTATATGGTTTGTATCGTGGGTCAGTGAAATTTTACAGCTCAATTCATTTCCTTTTATGTAAGCAAATGTTATTATGTGATCCAGTATACTGATCAGCTGATTTTTTGGCACGAAGTATTTGCTGCAAGGCCTCTCACGTTGCATTAGCCTCACACAATGTCATTGACCCACTTCTTGTGAAGATGTGTTCATGTCACATACATTTTGTATTCACTAGATGTCAAAAATGGACTTGTTTCAATGAAAAACCTAGGAACTTGAACAGAAATGTTGCCACAAAATATTGATTTTTAGCTTGTCTGGTCATAGACCAAAAGAGCTTATTGGATGGTCTGTGGTCAATATTCCATCTGTTAGCACAAGTTTGATATCACTTCTCCTCCTAACTACTTGAAGAATGGCCTTGAAACTTTACACACACATTCATCCCATGGTCTGTTTGGACCTAAATGAAACTGGTGCTGCTCGGTCATCCAATATGACCACCACAGTGGCCATATTGAAAATCTTGTTATGTCTATTCATCCTCAATTGATGGTCATATAAACATGAGGTTTTCACTAAATACTTCCTATGGTATTTAATTGGTCCTAAATGAAAAAGGTGCCGATCTTGAAAATCTTGTTATAGCTACTCCATGAATGGATGGTCATATAAACATGGGCTTTCACTAAAAGACTTCTTATGATGTCTAGTTGGTCCTTGATAAAAATGGTGCTGATCTGTTGTCCAATATGGCCAGCATGAAAATGTTATTATTGCTACTTCTAAACGGATGGTTGTAAAAGATTTCTTATGATGTCTAGCTGGTCCTAAATAAAAATGGACATCCAATGTGGCCTCTATGACAGCCATCTTAAAAATCTTGTTGTGACAACTCAACTTGAACAGAAAGTCATATCGACATCGACTTTTGCCTGAAGTCTTCTTATTATGTCCAGTTGGTCTTAAATGAGAATGGTGCCTATTTGACGTCCAATATGGCCACCACAGCAGCCATCTTGAAAATCTTGCTAGCATTGTTACAACAATACATGGATAGGATTACAAAATGTATGGTTTTAATAGTTGTCTACATAGTCGTAATAACGTCGTATAATGGTTAGGTAATATTTGCTTCATTTTTTTTCTTTTTTCGGATATATACGTCGGTGGTAGGGAAAGAGTTAACTGTATCGAAAGCTATTAACCTTGTGTACAAAGTGAAGCTCCTGACCAATCAATCGGGAACAGGACTGTTTCTGTTCTCTATAGTTCATTGGTTACCTATAATTAGTGCTCACTTGTAATGCATGAACAATAATGAGCTGTCCCTTGCTCATGCTGAATTGGTAATGCATCACTTATTAATATATCGAGCAACACCTATGCAATCATTTGACAATTTGGCCAAGCTGCAAGATAAAAGCCTCCAATCTAATATTTTTAACCCTAAAGGAACTGTGATAATTGTATTTTAATCCACTTGAAAAGAGTTGGTAGCTGCTGGTTCTATTGATGTATGGAGTGGGTTTTTTTCTGTAATTGTGACACATTCATAGTATTATGACATGAACTAAACGTGAAACAAATCTGTTTTTACTGATTGTTGTAAAGAAACAGACATTTACTTTTCTCGCTTCATTCATGTTTTAAACTTTAAGAAATGTGGAAATCTTTGCAGCATTCAGAAAACGAAAATACTGAGAACTGGTTCACACCAGGATCTGGAGAAACTGTGCCAACAGAGATGTGGGTGGACATCCACTAATGAAAAGTTGTGGGCATATTTTTTTTTTTTTTTTTTTGATGAAAAGTGTGCTTAGGAGGGCGCACAGGTTCAAGATTTTGGGGACATAGGACAAAAAATTATGCGAAACCCTTGAGCCAGTGCTCTATGTACAATACTGCATACCCAGAATTAGTTTTGGTCACTAAGCTGTTCGACTTGTTTAAAAAGGCAAGATTAATGTCTTGATGATTAAGACTTCTTTTCGGGTTGTGCAAGTTTTTGTTCATAGAATGCCCCATCAGATTTAAAAAAAAAATAATAATAAAGTTCCAATCCAGGGAGTAAAATACCCAATTTATTAAATTCTTGTCTTATATAGAGCTCTGAACATAGTAGTATTGTGGATAGGTGTTTGGTCCAGTTCTGGCTATAGAAGCTATCTCAGACCAACATGGGCTTGGAATGCAACAAAGCACATGTCAAAATTGCATGGACCATACTGGTTAACACCATTCTTTTACAGTTTACTTGGTTTGAAAAGCAGCAGGAGAGTAAAAAGGAATAAATCCTGCGCCATTGTCATTTGCTGTATACTAATATTTGACCCATTATTGCAGGATTATAGACTGAATGCTGAAAGAGCCAAAGCAGAGTTGGATGGCATGGTGAAGAATGGGCGCACTCTACGAGTGCGTTTTGCTACCCATGGAGCTGCTTTAAGAGTAAAAAATCTCTCTCCGTATGTGACCAATGAGCTACTGGAAAGTGCATTCACTCAGTTTGGAGAGGTGGAGAGAGCAGTAGTGATTGTAGATGATCGAGGTCGATCTATGGGCGAGGGTATTGTGGAATTTGCACGCAAGCCAGGTGCTAGTGCAGCTCTCAAGCGCATCAGTGAGAATGTCTTCCTTATGTCAGGGTAAGTACCATATTGATGGCAGGGTTTAATCCTTGTTAAATATGTTGGGGTAGGTAAGGTAGAAATATAATTTAACTTAAAATGAGCCATCTTAAGCATAAAGGTCATATCAGCCGTGTGTAAAATTGACATTCTCATGCACACCATGGCTTCTCAGAAATCATTTGGGCAAGTAGAACCCAAACTGTACTTTTCCAGTCTGGCAGGTGTTCCAAGCAGGCAAAGGTTGATCTATTATGGCTTATAGTGCTTTGTATTTCGTCAATTTCATCCGATGACGTTGATTTTAGTAAACATCAAGGAGCAGGACATGTTTTCATGTATATAGTAGAATTTTTTCTGATTGGTTATTGTGAACTAAGTTAGTAGCTTCTTGCTCTTTTTTTTTGGTTTTAGTCATTTACTGATACTGAGAGTAACCTGATTGGTTTAATTTTACAGGCAACGATTCGGTGATATCCTATTATAGTTGATTGACATAAGAGATAAGAGAACAGAGCTGCCAACTACATCTTTAGTGGAATTTTAAAGAATTTTGGATGAAAATTCTGCATTCCTCATTGTTGAAATTCTGGAAAAGTGAATTGTTGAATTTTGTGGCATAAACTTTTTTGATCAGTATTTTCTTTGTTTCACTTTTTGGGCGAGCTTAAAATTTGTTTCTGGGCAAGTGCCTGTTGCAGATCATGTGCCTGAATTGGCGAATGCTCAGAAAATTAAGGTTTATTCCTGTATGAGGCTTATAATGTAATGAACTAGATGTTGGCACAAACAAAATTTAATTATTGTAATTCTTAAGTACATGCTTTTGACATGAAAAATTAAATAAAAATTGTGTAGTCTAAAAAAGCTTTACTTTATGAGGTATATTGTCATAATTAGAAAATAAAACCTTGATATTTTCATTCATAAGTACATTTATGCAAGGGACGGCTTCAATATAATTGACCTATGTGTTATATTTTGATGAAAATTTATCTAAATATTATGTGTGTCACAAACCATCGTCGGGTCTGTCGGTTTACCCTTTTCCAATGGAATATGATTTCAGTTGTACTTTACCTTTTCCGACGGGATATGATTCCGGTCATATGTTCACTACTTTCTGTCTGCCGCTTTGCAGAAGTATGCATTTAACCATGTAATACATTTTACGTGTGCTCATTTGAAAAGAAGGAATTAAAGGTAGAAGGTACACGAATGCAGTCACAGGACGAGTTTAAAAGATCCCCAAAACTGGTAAAAATTTTATCTAAAAATTGCATTTTTACGTTCGGAGATAAAAAAAATGGTGTTTATTACTGAAGAGGCGAGTGATGGCAGTTAGGTGCTTGCAGAATTTGTTGAAAATGAACACAAATTTAATGTGGAAAATTGACATTTTAGGCAGTGCAGATCATTATCTTTCCTTCATCAAAATGAACGGAGTTGATGATGGTTATTTGAACATTTTATTTCAAACGCGAGTTTTAACAGATCAGCATGGTGGCAATCACCTAGCTGCAAATGTTGGCAGTGATGTGGATGTCAATTTTGATGATAATATAGAAAATTTTGTGGGGGAAATTGACGTTTTATGCAGTGGGGATAGTAATCTTTTCCAAGACGAAATGAACAGAAATGATGACAACTAGTTAAAATCTTTTATTTCAAAACCGAGTTTGTATGTGGTGATATTGATATTTTAGGCAGTGGGGATCGTGATCTTGACGTCATTGAAATGAACTGAGCGGATGATGAATAGTTCATTGGTATTTTAGACCCAGGTATTGACGATAATGAAGACTTTGAATGTTTTCAAGCTAGCTAGACATTTTGTGAATTTCACTGCTCATAAAGTTGCCCATATACAGAGGTTGGATGAATTTTTATAAAATATAAAATTTTACCCAACAAAACTCTCATATTTTTACGTTAGAGTGTATAATGGAATACAAAAAACTGAAACAAAATGAACAGCTTTGTCGATTTTTCAATAAGGATCTGTTCAGCTTGTTCTCCAATTCTCATGTGAGTAAATTTAATAAAATTGAAATAAGCTTTGACATTCTTGATTTTTTTTTTTTGTTTTGTCATCTTAAATAGCATAACATTCCTCACATTTCATACACTTACATATAGACATGATTTTTGTTGTTGTTTTAAACTTGACCTGAATCCAGTTTGATATGGTCCATTTTTGTAGATCATCTCCAATCTGGTTTTCAAAGAACGGTCTGTTAGGTCCCATTCCACAATGATCCTTATAATAGTATTTGTTCCTTATATTATTTAACAGACAATCACTGTAAAGAGCTTTCTGATTGGTAAAAAGTTTGTACTTGTCCATTGAATCTTCCCGTATCAGAAATTGAAGGAAATAAGCATTCTTGACAAACATGGCACCTTGAATTGTCGATAGAGACATGGACACAAAAGGTTTGAAAAATGTGTGGAAATGGGAATGGCTTGAACGCAAAGTCAATGGAAACATAGTTGGTCAGTTTGTAAGAAAACTGAACGCCAGAATTCTAGCATTTTGCAATCTTTTCCAGAAAGATTTGAACTACTATTGCCAATTCTACACTATCGTCTAACATGTTACATGCAAAGGAATTGTACCAGTAGAAAATTCCAAACTGATTCTTTTCAAGAATTTAAGGAAGGACAGTGTATAGATCACTGGTGGGGAAGTGATGATATTGTTGCCAGATACCCGTGTATATCAAAGATCGTCATGTTTTTACTGAGTTGTTTTCATGGCCCACAAGTAGAATTGTCCTTCAATGTCGTGAATAATAATATTGATTCCAAATCAGGGACGATAAACGTAGAAGCCTACAACTCTGCAGAACATCAAATAGGGTCTGAAGGCATCAGGAAAAAGTGCAGTACAGTATTTTCTGAAAGATTTCTTACACGAGAGGGCAGAAGCAACTTCGTGTTATGCGAAAAGGAATCCAGAATAAATCTTTGCCAAGGCTGCAAAAAAGCAAGACTAGCACATCAGTATCAATAGGTTGTGCCCAATGTGGGAAAAGACGAGTAAATTTATGTGAATATTTGTATATAGTGGATGTATATCATTAAAAACTTTTACCATGAAAGCAAAAAACATTTGTTATGAGAAGAGAAAAATGTGATTTACATGTAATATCTGCTGCAGAAATTAGGAAATTAATGTGTCTGAATTATGTGAACACTGACATGCACATGTAATAACTTCAGCACTAATATTTTGGAGAACAAATTGATGTGACGGTGAACATTGTGAAATTCTTAAAGTATTGTTTAAAGTTGGTTAAGTTTATTATTTTTCAAATGATTTTGTTTGTTGGAATGAAGTAACAACATTGCAAAATATTATGATAATAAGGGCCACCAGGAGCAGTTTTGTGTGCTTTCCGAGTTTAAAATGCATTTTTGGTCTGAGGCATTTGGCTCTCTGGACCCCCTGATCAGGGTCACCGCCCCTTGAGACCCAGCTGGGGGAGGACCCTCCTTACAATTTCTGTTTTTTTCTCTCGAGAACCAAAATCATGTATGCATATAGGAGGTAAAATTAATGTTGCAGATAGGAAAATTGCATTGAAAGTAAGTTATAAAAAAAATGTAAAGCGTGATTAGTTTACTTAACTTTACTCTTTGCTTGCTCTCCAATTCTCATGTGAATAAATTTAATAAAATTGAAATAAGCTTTGACATTCTTGTTGGATTTTTAATATTTTGTCACCATCTTAAATGGCATAAAATTCCTCACATTTCATACACTTGCATATTGGAGATTAAATTAATGTTGCAGATAGAAAATTTTGTTTGAAAGTAAGTTATAAAAAAATGTAATGTACTTTTTTTAATTTACTTAACTTTACTTTGAACTGAATTTTTTACATCTGAAAATTTTCAATGAAAAATATATGACCTGAAAGAAAATTGTATGCTTTTAAAATGGTATATAACTTTGAAAAATTACTTGAAAACTTGTCCATTAAGCAGGGCTGAGCAAATCCCATAGCCCGACGTCCCGGACTAGTCATTTTTGAAGTTGGGCAAGTAAAATTTTCCAAGTCGCTAGTCCGGGACAAGTGCTTTTTAAAAAAGTCGGGCTAGTCCTTATTTTCGTGCTTTAATCACTATATCTTCATTTATTTGGCCAATCATGCCCTCCGGGCGTACTGAATACTTGATTCTACCCCTCTTCGTGTATACATTTACATCCTGTTACCGCTTGACTGCATATTGGGCTAAGCGACCAAATTATCAGCAAATCAAAACACGTCAAACAAAAGAAAGTCAGTATGATCAATTAGTAATGTTTTAAGCGGCTTTGTTGCATTGAGTTTACTCAAGCCAGATTATCACGAGCGGCTCACTATGATTTTAATCCAGCGAGTCGGTGTAATTAAATTAATGAAAGGTACTTTACCGACATCAGTGTTGGTTTCTTTTGTGAACTGATTAAATGACAGTAATGAATCTTTAATTTTTAATTGATTATACAGATGACTAACTTCCAAGTGCAATATTGCGTTTGAAGCGAAACAATTATGCTAATTAATGAGCTGTCTCTGTTCGTATTTAAAAGAGAAAATGTATGTTATGATCGCTTTAGAAGTAGTTGTCAAGCAAGCTGATATTTACTCTGTGGATAAAATGAGTTTGCTAAATTATTTTCGCAAGGAAGGTAATAACGGCGCTTCGGAGAAAGAAAATTTGTTTGAAAGTGGAGAGATAAAACATAAGACTGATACTGAGTGTGCGGTAGCTATTTCTCCAAAGAGACATAAGCAACAATCTGTGGTGGCAAAAAATGTCAAATATGACACTACTAAGAGACAGAGAAATTTTCAGCTGCATTGGGTTGATTGTTATCCCTGGCTTGAATGTATTTACTCGGAAGGAAAGATGTTTTGCAGTTAATGCAAACAATATCCAAAACTGACACAGGTTGGAAATTCACCCAGTGTATTTGTCAGTGGAAGTGACAATTTCAGGATTGAACCAATCAAGTCTCATAATATGTCTGGACCCCACAAGGCTTGTGTAGCACAATATATGCATGACACTAGCCAGCATGTGCAGAAAATCAGTGAAGTCAGAGTTGCCGACACTCCACTAGGAAAGGCCCTTTCAAAACTAAATGAGACTGAAATGAGAGCTCTCTTTAACACAGCCTACACCCTAGCCCGTTATGGAAAACCATTTTCTGATATGGAAGAACCTTTGAGATGCTTTAGAGCATTTGACTACAGGCACTTTCCTCATGAGAGGGCAGCTCTGATGAAATACGCAGGTTCTTCTTAATCATCTTGCAGTGATTTTCAAACAGGAAGACCATCATGCCATTCATGAGCAGTATCTGGAGTTCAAAGCAAAGATGAGGGCATACAAGCAGTCACCGGATCCACCTGTTGAAATTCTTGGAACACTCTTAGTGAATACTCCACCTAGTCTCAGTCAATTATGCAAACTATTAGAAATCATGTTTGTTATAAGCTCATCCACTGCTGAGTGTGAACGAGGATTTAGTTCAATTAACTTAATCAAGACTTCTTTAAGGAATTCCTTTAGCCAAAAGAGTTTACAAATGCTAATGAACATTTCCTCAAATGGACCAGAGCTTGAGGACTTCAACCCAGACACAGCTATCAACTGCTGGCTTAGTGCTGGTGCAGGTGGCAGACATATACATGGACATTTTTTCAAATCCATCAGCTAAAACATATATACATGAACCTGAAGAAGCCAAATGTATAACAACCAATGTTTTTGAAAAATTAAATTCTTTTAAGAAATAATTATGTTGTATATTATTTTGTTTGTTTTTTCTATGGATTAAGTACATACATCTAATCAAATCTCGGCAAGTGATTACCATTTTGGGACCAGTGAAAAGTAAGGTGGGACTAGTGAATTTTCTGAAACCACTTGTCCTGGACTAGTGATTAAAAAAAAAATTTGCTCAGCCCTGATTAAGCCAGATTGACCAACATCACTGCATTCTCTCGTGCTGATACACCACTGACTGAAAAAAATTCCTTTTCTAAACAACTGCCTGGCTGATTGGGCTTCAGTATGAAAAATGTTAAAGGTCAAGGATGTTGCAAGGGACAGCATAAATTTGACTAGTTTCTGTGTCCTTGTTCAACTTCAACTTAACAGAGGTCAGGCCTTTGTAGGATTTTGAATATATAAGTCCCCCTGATGATGTTGGTACCAGGTGTAAAATGCACTGGCCAGAATGAACTTGAAATGACAAGGTAGGGACTGCTGCTGAAGCAGGCGTGGAGATGTTCATGTTACTGAGGAAACTGAGGATGATAGGATGATTGCCCAAGTGAAAAGAGCTACTTTGATCCAAAGTTTCAATTAGTAAGGACCAAAAAATATTTAGTTGTTAAATTAGAACATTGATGGTGGCATGGTATGCGATCAGTGAATGAAATCAAGACAGAATAAACCCTATACATCTATGGAGGTTTGTGTATATTTCAGGACATAACAGTAACACACTGGAGAGGTAAAAGAAAAAGGAGACAATTTACTTGGAACCCCATTAAATTGAAAGTTTCACGAGTAAGCCCCACCCACCCACACACACACACACATGGGTTGGCAGAGGTGGCTGTTTGCCATGCTTGTAAATTCCTAGATGCAAAACAGAGACACGTGCAACAATATTCCATAGTAACTAATGCCACATTTGATGGATGCAGAATATTCAAATAATAACAGAAGTCATCAAATGTAACCAGTAAATTTTTTTTTTTTTACAATAAGCAGATAATCAGATTAGAAAAATGACCCCTACTTAAAGTAATTGCAGTCCTTGAATATTGAACATTTCAGCATCAAAATCTGATTAATGTATTTTATAGAAAAGATAAATGCTAACTGTAGTTAAAAATGTCCAGACAGACAGAGATCATGATCTTGTACATCATAGCAGACAACACTGCAACCAGCATGCAAATTTGCATTATGCTTTAAGGTTATAAAACATGTATGCAAAAAAGATTTTACCTGTGTATCGTAGTCTTCAGAAAATCTCGATAATGTAAGAAATCGACCATTGTCCGAGGACTGATGCCAAATTTAAATATTGTCGTCATTCCGGTGCTCTTGAATAGATAATGTTTAATACAGCAAGTTGATAAAGAATGTGGTATAGAACAGGAATTGTATCAAAGGCAGGGCTTCCATTAGTGTGATATTTTAAGTATTCATGAGGAATTCCCCACATTTAATTTTATAGTGGCTTTTACAAGATGTTCAAGGGTCCCACTTTTGTTCCTACTACAAGTTGTTTGTGGCAGAGTGAGACTCTGAGAATCAAGACTCGAGATGATATTTCTGTTTTAGTGGAGTTAACTTTATGTTTGTCATTATCATAAATAATACATATACAAGTGTGTGTATTTTAAGTATAATCTATGGAGCACAAATTTCCAGAAAGTGAGAGACAATTTAAATTTTATTAAAGACTACTATATATACTCGCTTATAAGTCTAATTTTTTTGTACTGAAAATTCGATTCACGCAGAGTAGGGGTCATCTTATAAGCGCGACATACAAAAAAATTATAAATCTAGGGGTAGTGTTGGAAACGAGAGATGTTTGCAAAGCATAAAAATACTGTCGATCAAAATATTTTTACGTTTTCATGCCACTATTCCCATTCAGAATTGCATATATGGTATGCGCTGTGTTTATCCGTTTTATGACAGTATTCATTACACAATACTTGTAATTACGTTTATTTGAATTTTAATAATTTGACAATATTACCGGTAAATTAAATACTACCGACCATAAAGTGAAGTGTCTGTCAATGTTGCTTACAGTGGGTGTTTACTAGCAAGTACATTGCTTCCAATTTCATTCAAGTCTGAACAACCTGTATTTGTATTAATATTTGTGTTTTGCTGTATAAACAGTGTGTTTGAGGCAATACAAATTTTTATTTAATTTGTATTTTCCTTTTTCACAAGGCGGATTTAATTTCCAAGTGAAATTTCCCAAGTTATATGCCAGTGCACATGGGCCGATAAGCCCTGGCTTGTAAAGGCAACACTCGTTCTGTTTTTAAGTTGACAATCCTTTTGACAGCGCCAGAGATTTAATACTTGTTCAGTGCAAAGTAGAACTTCCTGTGCATGTTTGACCATAATCCCTTGACTTGTTAAGGCACCAACCCCTTTGTTTTCCCACATGACAACCCTTTGATTGAGCTGCAAGTTTGATACTTGTTCCCTTTGATTGAGCCGCAAGTTTGATACTTGTTCAATGCCAAGTAACAGAGGGTGGTTATTTGAACTCCCTGTGATCTTGACACACAATTCAGTTGCACCCTTAAATAGATTTCACAGACTTTTATGATCAAAGTGTTACTTACAGAGCCCAAGCTCAATTTCTACATACGCACCTGCATATACAGTAAAACCTGTCTTGAACGACCACCTGTCATTTACGACCACAATCGTAATGCATGGATCTATTTTATTATATAAACGCAGTCGTGAGCGAACACCTGCAGAACGCGACCAGCAACCACGATTTTTTGGCACAATATGCATTTCAACACTGCTATGAACGACCGCATCAGAAAAACAGAGATAAACACAACTGAACTTTATTTAATCCTTGGTAACCGCGACCACTTAAAAAGTAAAGACTGTAGGCTGGCTACCGCTTTCATAAATTTTACAGGTCATGCTTGTAGTGTTATATGATACGGAATGTAAACCAGACTAGAGTACATGCAGATTGTTCATCTGGAATAACCTTGGCTGTTTCTGCGAGACCAATCTACGATCCGTAGGATTGATCGCGAAGTTGCAAATGGCTGATTGTTCTAAAATAACACTGCTATGAATGACCTTATCACGAGAACTGAGACAAACACCACTGCCCTTTATTTAATCCTTTGTAGCAACGACCATTTAAAAAGTAAAGATTGTTCCGACCCAAAAAAAACAAAAAAAAAAAAACAAAAACAAAAACAAACAAAAATTAGGCTGGCTACCGGTTCTGTAAATTTTTACAGGTCATGCATGTAGTGTTTTATGTTAGCGATTGTAAACCAGACTAGAGTACATGCAGATTGTTCATTCGGAATTACCTCGGCTGTTTCTGCGAGACTAAATTACGATTCGTAGGATTGACCGCGAAGTTGCAAATGGCTGATTGTTCTAAAATAAAACTGCTCTCACGAGAACTGAGACAAACACCACTGCCCTTTATTTAATCCTTTGTAGCAACGACCGTTTAAAAAGTAAAGATTGTTCTGAACAAAAACAAACAAACAAAAAAAATTAGGCTGGCTACCGGTTCCGTAAATTTTACAGGTCATGCATGTAGTCTCCTTTGTTAAAGACTGTAAACCAAATTAAAGTACATATCACTAACTGCCAATGTAGTGCCAAAGTCAATGTAGCGGTTACATACATCGTTTGTCTTTGGAGTTAATCCGTAATGCCTCGGGTGAGTGATGTCTTTGTCTTTGTTTTTAATACAAGTAGGGGTGAGTCATTTTCTGGATTCGAATGTCATTATTAAAGGGTTGTGTTTTTTTTTTTTTTTTAATGTTACAGTGATTACAGCCCTCACACCAAGCCGTCATGTGAACACCTTAGTACAGCCAGCTACACCCTTTGTTTATATAGTTAATCCCTTTATGTCATCTGTGAATTAAGCGTTTGACTTTTGTCTCTAAATAAATTTATTCTGTTTCTGGACAAGTTAATTATGTCTTCTTTTTTTTTTCATTCATTTTATGTCTTCTTTTTTTTTTCATTCATTGGTTCATTCACTGATAAAAACCGCTACAGTCATTATTACAATTGATCACTGATAACATTAACACCTAGCACCTTAATAACAATGGCAGAATCTATAACGAAAAAGAGACAAATTCTAACACTGGAGGAATGTAATAGAAAGAAGTGAAAAAGGTGAGACCACTCACAAAACAACAGCCAGTTTAAACGCCGGGAAAACTCAAATTCGGGGTGTTATAAAAGACAAGGAGTCAGTTAGAACCGAATTCATGTGCTGATACATGTATATGTGATCTTCAAATATAAATGTGATTCATGTTTAATGATAGATGTATATCTTTATTGCTATATAAACTTATTTTCAGATAAATGCATGCAAAATTTAACAACAAGAATAAATAAAGAATGTAATATAAACTGTGATGAATTTCGACCTTGGAAACTGGTCTTTTTGTACAAACCTGTTATGAGAGACCACCTGTCATGAGAGACCGCTTTATGTTGGCAGAAGGGGCAGTCGCTCAAGACAGGTTTTATTGTAACAGTAAAGCTGAGGAATCTGAGTTATACGATATTTATGATGACTAGATGGATTTAAAATGTCAACCATTATGGATGTCAATGGATTTTATAACACAAAGATGGACAAATTGCAAGTTGTCAAGTATTTGTGACATATTTCACTCAATAATATAATTGTATTTTACACTTTTGTTTTTTCTTTATTTGTCCTATCCATCCTTACAGTTTGGCCGATTTTTCCAAAGTGCAACTCCGACTCACTGATGACAAATCACCCCTTCAGACAGATCTGACTTGCAAAGTACCCCCCCCCCCCCCCCCCCGTCTTGTAGGAGGGTCAAAGAGAAATTGGTACTTTGAAGAAGTATTCAAATAGATCCTGTGCTGCATTTCTTTGAAATGGGATAGCAAAATAGGATGCTATTAATATTGCGGTATTCCTCTGAGATTTTCCAAAATAGTGGATTTACTGTTTTTCAACATCTTCCCTTGTTGTGCAAAACATGTTTTATATAATGGTCCTTGATGATTATATTAAAAATGATGTAAATTCAGATAGTTTTATCTTTTGTACTGAAATGTACCAGTTTCCTTTCTGTATGCTAATACCATTAGGCACTTTTTATATTTAGAACTTAGATTCCCAGGAAATTAACTAATGCGAATGCACATGTAATTGTGCCAAGATGGGTATTGAAACTGCTTCCACATAGCCAAGACATACCGGTACTTGCTGAACTTGGTACTTATCAAGTGTTGTAATTCATTAAATGAAGTGTACAACTGAATTGTTTTGGTCGAGTAATACTGACAAAAAGGGATGCCTGAAAACCCTATTTGGTCATATGGAATCCATCAGATGCAGGAAAGAGAGAAAAGATAGGTGACTATATACCCAGAACACCATTAAATGTTCATGTTGTTCCAAGAGGAACTTTGGTCTTTTCTGCAAGTTGAAAAATCAGCTTCATTTTTAATAGAAAATGTCAAGTAGTTGTGAGATTTAGTATGCTAGCGCTCTTGGTTTCTTTCGTCATGGAATTCAAAGATAAATGTGATAAAATCCAGGTTAAATTACTCTAGTTGATAGCAAAATAGCTGGTTCATTTACATCTGATCGTGATTTATTTTAACACATTTAATAAAAACTGCAATTTTGAATGTGTCTCATGGGACTCATAGGATGGGGTTTTGATGCCTCCTATTGGATTTTATTGCGTCAGATTGCACAAATGTGTGTTAACAGAAGCCCTGAAAGGGCTACAAAAATTCCACTCAAACACTTGTATTTACGAGTGACAGGTAAGGAAGGGCAAGTGACTTTTTCAAGACACTTGCACGACAGATGAGTGCAGTTTTAAGCTCATTAAATAAAAAGGAGAAAAAATATGTTGTCTCTAAACAGTGGCATTCTTTATTCATAAGCTCAGCCGACATAATATAATCGATGAAAATAACATTTCTTGCTCTTTGCTTACAAGCATATCCATTTGTAATGAATCTCTATCAGTGAGACACGTACTAATCTAATATTAAAAAAATCATTTGATGTCATTTAACATTAATGATTTGTATAAGCATCCTATACACCAGGAATACTCCCTATCATTTCCCATGTTGAGAGCAGAAGCATTTAGAATCTAGTGACTGATTACCAAAAACTTTGCATATTGCACAGGTTGAAACAGGCCGTTTTCACGTGCATTCTTGAGATATCATTGGTGGACATAACCTATAATTGCTTGAAAAGTAGGCATGTTGGACATTTGCAAGTTTTTGCAGTGGTGGGCCAGGAGATGAAAGAAAGAAATCGAAGAAGGCTAAAAAAAACATGCAGAGATAAAGAAAAAACAAACAGAAAAGCAGTAGAATTCATCAGAATGTTCAAAAGACATAGCTTGCTGAAATTTGATTAGCTGGAGTATGACGAGTCCTGCGTGCTATTTTGTCAAGTTGGTTGCAAATATCCCAGTAACATCAGACTTGAACTCGTCCTTGGATCTGTTTAAGGGGTACATTTAGGAAAGAATTCAAGTGTATAGAGCAAGAAAAGCCCAAGTATACAGACTTTGCCAACTTGTTCAAAAATATCTTGGGTGAGGTTTAGGTTTTCAGACTTCAGCATTATACATAAATAAAAGACAAGTAAAATTTATGCAGGACATTTAAAAGTCATTTGCCCTGCAGGGATAAATAAAAAAATTTCAAGCCCTTATCACAGTGCAAAATGCCTTTGCATATTAGTCCAGTAGCAGCTGTCAGCTTTTCCAATTTGACATCATGGAAAGTGTACAATTCAGTCCTTGTCAAAGAGAACCATAAATGTTCAGTCTCTTTCCTTGCACGCCCAGTCATTTACAATCTGGAGTGGTGATCATTTGCTAATAAGGAAGAAGGAAAGGAACATGCTTGACTTTGCCTAAATAAAATATTGAAGTGGTTTGTAACAAATATGGTTCCCATGGTACTGGGAAATTGGTAAAAAGTTTGGAGAACTGGTAGGTTTGTTTACGACTGGGAAAAATCGTTTAACCCTTTTCATACTGAAGCCCAATCAGACAGGCAGTTGTGTTGACTGGAAATTTTTTCAGTCAGTGGTGTAGCAGCATTAGAGAATGCAGTGACATTGGTCAATCTGGCTTTACAGGACAATTTATTGAAATTATTTTTCAATGTTGTAAGCAAAAAAACATGCTTTACTTTTTTTTTTAACAACTTACTTTAAATGCAATTTTCCTATTTGCAATATTCATTTTACCTCCTATAAGTAAATGTATGAAATGAGGGGAATTTTATGCCATTTAAGTAGGTGACAAAATAATTAAAAATCCATCGAGAATATCAAAAGTTGTTACAATTTTATTAAATTTATTCACGCATGAGAATTGGAGAACAAACAGAATAATCCTTCCTGGTAAGTCAACAAAGCTTTTCATTTTGGTTCAGTGTTTTTATTCCATAAAAAATTTTAATGTAATATCAGAGTTATGTTGGATGTATTTTGGTCCATTTCCAGGGATGCAGTAAAATTTCATAATATTATGCACACACCCAACATAGGTATATGTGCGAACTTTATGAGAAGTGAAGTTCTCAAAATGTCCAGTTAGCTTTAAAAGCATCCACATCTTCATCATTGTCAAAAGGGTAATGCTGCAAATATTGATCAGAATCAGGGGAAAAAATTTGAATTTTCAGCAGCCACTTGATCACAGAAAAAATAATCTAGTTGTAATTGAACTGACCATAAGTTCTATTTTATCAAGTTTTTGCCAGAATTTAGGATGTTGTGGAAGTCCTCAGTCAGTTGAGGTACATTTGCTGTATGGATCACTTGGGTGCCTGCTCTAACATACTGGTATAGTCAATCAAAGCACTTAGGAGATTGGATTGGTCAAGTGGACTGATTACCCCATAGTCAGCTCTCTGTCATCATCTTTTCTCAACTAAAAGGTATGAAACCAGTCAAGCATAATGCTTCTCCTCCCAGTTCCCCTTTTGGATAATAACCTTTGCCACCACTCCCCCATCCTGCCTTTTGTGGTGAAATCAGACCTTGCCATGTGTGTAGAAATCTACAGACTGCAGGGGCAATTTTCAATGCAGAATCCAATGCTCTGGGTGCAATTGATGATGATTGCATGAAATGTGGTACAGAATTCGATGTCATAAAATAAGTCGTAATCTTGGACAAGGCTATCTTGAAAATGTTGTTATCGTTGCTTGTCAAGGGATGATCATATCAACATGAGATTTTCACTAAAAGAATTTTTATGACATCTACTTGACTCTAAATGAAAATGGTGCCAATCTTATGTCCAATATGGACACCAGAGCAGCCATCTTGAAAATCATGTCATCTCTACTCTCCTGAATGGAAATTCTTTGTGGTTTGGTTTTGTTCATTTAATGCCATTTTTCAGCACATGATAGGCTATACATGGCAGCCAGTATATTTGGTGAGGGAAGAACCACTGACCCATGGGAAGCTACTGGCAAGTTTTCTCACATACCCATGTTGGTCGAGCCAAGACTCTAACCAATCAGACAGAGGTGAGATGTTGGTGATCTGTAAAGGCGAGCGCCTTGGACCACACGGCCATCCAGGGGCTCTTCACCAGAAGATGTCTTATGATGTCTAGTTGATCCTATGTGAAAATAATGCCGCCTGAACATCCAGTATGGCCACAACAATAGCAATCTTGTAAATCTTTTTATTGCTACTCCACCTGAATGGATGGTCATATAACGATGAGTTTTCATTGGACGACTAATTATAGTCTAGTTGGTCTTAAATAAAAATTGTGCTGATCTGATGTCCAATATGGGTGCCACATGCTTTCAAAGTTGGTAATAAATGAAAATAGTGTCGATCAGACGTCCAATGTAGCCACCATGGCAGCCATCTTGAAAATATTGTTATTGCTACTCCTTCTAAATGGAAAATCATATCAACACCAGGTTTTGACCAGAAGACTAAATATAACTTTACATTTTATTTTTTTACAACTTTCAATGCAATTTTTATATCTGCAACATTCATTTTATCTCGTATTCGTAAGTGTATGAATGTTATGAGGAATGTTATGTGGTTCAAGATGGTGACAAAATAATAAAAATCTATCAAGAGTGTAAAAGCTTGTTTCAGTTTTATTAAATTAATTTGCATGAGAATTGGAGCAGGTAGAACAGATCCTTACTGAAAAGTTGAGAATGCTGTTCATTTTGTTTCATTATTTTTATTCCATATTAAATTTTGTTTCATTATTTTTATTCCATATTAAACTTTGTTTCATTATTTTTATTCCATATTAAATTTTGTTTCATTATTTTTATTCCATATTAAATTTTGTTTCATTATTTTTATTCCATATTAAATTTTGTTTGGTTTATTTTGGTCCATTTCCAGGAATGCAGTAAAATTTCATATTTTACTCACATCCAACCTCAGTATGCCGGCTAACATTATGAGAAGTAAAGTTCACACGATGTCCAGCTAGCTTGAAAACCATAAAAGTCTTCTTCATCGTCAATATCCGAGTCAAAAATACCAATGAACTAGTTGTCATCCGCTCATTTCATTTCAATGTAGTCAAAATCACAATCCCCACTCCATAAAATATCAATTTCCTGCACAAAATAGTATATATTTTCATCAAAATTGGCATCCACACCACTGTCATCACTTGTCGCTTCAGTTCTGTCTAACATTTTGAAATAAAATTTTCTACTAACCAGTTATCATTTTGTTGAAGTCAAAATCGCCATCTGCACTGCATAAAATGTCAATTTTCACAACAAAATTGTCTATATTTTCATCAAAATCTATATCCACATCACTGCCATAATTAACAGCTTCAGTGATGTCTGCCAGGTTGATCTCCACATGTTGAAACTTGCGTTTGAAATAAAATTTTCAAATAACCAGTTATCATCAGCTCTGTTCATTTTGATAAAGTAAAGATAAAGATCCCCTCTGCCAAAAAGGTACATTTTCCACATGAAATTGTCTTTATTTTCAATTTAGTCAGCAAACACATAACTGCCATCACTTGCTTCCTGAGTAGTGGGCGCCATTTTGATCTTGGCATGTTAAAACTTAATTTGTGTACCTTCTACCTTCTTTTCCTTTTCAAAAAACTACATGTAAAATGATGATGTATTATACGGTTAAATGCACATTTCGCAAAGCAGTGGACGAAATGTAGCGAACATACGACCAGAATTGTATCCCATTGGAAAAGATAAAGTACAAATGGAATCGTATCCCATCGGAAAAGGGTTAATGATAAGTGCTGTTGTATGAACTATGTAAAATGATAATTTCTACTTCCAACAGAATTGCATTTCCTTGAAAAATATATATTAATTGCACATAAATATGTTAAAAGCAGCCTCGTACATAATGATACAAATCAATAGCAAGTTTATAACTGACTAGATCCAGTTTTGTATGATCACATGACCAGTCTTTGTGTTTTAAATGTTGGCAGCACAGGTGGATTATTATAATAGTGCTGCTTCAGTTCATAATTTAACTGCTACATTGTGGGGAATTGGCTTTCAGGTGGGGTAGTTGCCAATGTTTAATTGGTCTACATATAAATTTCCCTGATATTGTCAAAAGCAGCTTCTTCGCTATTAAAATTGGGCTTATTGTTCCGTATTCTTCAAGAAACCAGTGTTGGACAGTAGTCCAGAACAGTTTGGATGTAGCAGGCAGGGAGTAAAAGCATTTAAGACATCGACCTTGTAGGTTCAGGTGAAAAGCAGCAACATCTTTGTTGGACTGGGAGTCGATGTTTGCAAACAAGATGCAAATCAAATTCATAGAAAAAATTTGCACCATCTTCATGCATATAACTTGAAAACATGTTAACAGTGCTTTCAACAACTGCAGGTTTGTTGATTGATAAAAGTTTGTTTTCCAGCCATACCTGCATGGTAACGCGGTGTACTTAGTGATGGTGCTAGTCCTGTTGGTACAAAATACTCGTACTACCATCGTTGTTCCCTTCAACGGGATTTATAAATGGGTTTGTTGAATTTGGATTCATTTCCAGGCCAAGTGGTATCAAACTTGAAACACAATTGTCTGTTTTCTTCCACATGTGAGACCATGTGCAAGCATGTGGTCTTGCTACAAAACTTGTTTTTACCACAAAAATGTCCAAAAATAACCATCCGTTCAAGATACTCTACGGATTCTCTACTATGTAGAGAATTGGCTTGCTGGCAGGGTCGTTGCCGATGTTTAATTGGTCTAAATATAGAATAGTCCAAATTGTGTTTCTTTTATTTATTTTCTACATTCTTAATTTTTTTCCTAAAGAGTTCTCCCAGGGGAGGTGATTCCAAACCAGACATAATTAAGAAGGGGACCATGACCATGAAATTGAGTTGTCTCCCTTTACCTATAACCCTTTCCCAATGAGGCACATAAACTCGATATTATAACAACAGAAGTAAAAATGTTGAAATTGAAAGAACTTCTGTGAACAATGTATTGTCCAACAATAACTTTCATGTTTCCTGATGTAGACTTTTGTACCAACATTAAAATTAGTTCAAATATTAACCAGGTCAAATGCACACAATTCTCCTGAACCATTTCTACAAAGGGATTTTAACTAGAGTGAACAAGAAAAATCTAGTACAAAATAACTTGGAGAAGAAATCCATAAAGGGATTAATGTATTGTTAGAGGCATTGTTGTTTATTTCATTCAAAGGGATAGAAAGTCAAGAAGACGTTTACTTTTGGTGTTTGGTTTATGTTTCATTCTGTTATCATCATGTATCGATAGTCGAGTCTCTATTGTGATACACTATCGCCAGAGTAAATATCATGATTCATTAATGATATTGAACCATCTGTATTATATAATAAAAATATTATTTGCCCCATCTCTATACAGTTGGTATTTTATGGCCATCATTTGTAGCACACTTATTTTACTTGATAACGGTAATTATGTTGAGATGGGCATATGATGTACATGTACATTTGCAATGATCTTGGATAAATGTGAACAAGTTACTAAGCTTATAACAATACATAAATGAATCTTTAACTAAATATTGATACTGTCATCGTGCATAGGATAGTGCGGTCGATGTATTAGTGGGAAAAACAAAATGACATGGTCACATTATGTGCTTGCAGGTACCCCAGACCAGTGTATGTAGAAGCAATGGAACAGAAGGATGATGAAGATGGTCTCTCAGAAAAATTTGTTCAGCGCAATGATATTTTTAGGAAAGATAGAGAGAAGGAGCCAAGGTTTGCCCAACCAGGATCATTTGAGTTTGATTTTGCACTGAAGTTCCGACGCATTGATGAAATGGAGAAAGAACAAGCAGAACGTGTGAAGAGAGAGATGGACTTGGAGAGAAAGAGGCTAGAGGAAGAAATGGAAACTGCCATATATGACTATCAGGCTGAGCAAATTAGAAAAGGTGTGTGTATATTCACTAGTGTCTTGGGTTTGTCATGTGTAGCCTTTGTCTCTCTATATGCTTAATTTTATGGTGTACAGTTCATATATGTATCTTAAATCTAAATATTTCTAGCAGTGTTGCACATAGGATTCCAAGGGTTGAGATCACAATGTTCCCATGTCCTCCAAATTTGGAGACTTTACAAATTTAAAAGGGGAGGGGAAAAGAAAAATACTAGATAGTACTTGATGCACTAGTAGTGGTAAAATAATTTTTTAAAAAATGGTTAATCTTGTTTGCTTTGACAGTTTTGCCACCTTATCATTGCCTTCTACAACTCACTATCATCTTTTGGACACTTGCATTATTGTAATGAATGTTGTGCTTAAATATTCCATACAAATGTTACATGTTTGAATACCTGATTTACCTGAAAAGAGCTGCACAATGGAATTTCCCTTCCTGATGTTGCTCTCATTTAACTTTAGTGTTCACTTGTTATCCACCAGTGTTTGTTATATTTCTCAATTTTTCTGAATTTATTATGAAAGTTTTTCACCCCAGGAAATCTAGTCCCTTTTGTAATTAATTGGCAATAATACATTGCACTATCGGCCATCACTGATTTTGCATTGCAACTTGGCAGACTCCTTCAGGTTTTGAATGTTTCAATTGCCAGATATGTTTTAAAATGAAAAATGAAAGTTTTTATGACTTTTGGTGACTTTGGCTATGGCTAGCGCCAACAAAGACATAGACAGACATGCTTTAAAGATAAACAGTTAGTCTTGAAAATATTGCAGAAGTGACTACTCATTGTGATTATAGGGGATTGTAATGTTTTGCAGTTGTGGGGACTGTCCTCCTGTAAAGAGTCGTAGTAGAAACCCAATGTCAGCTAATTCTTGCATGCTAAAAAATATCTTCATTTTAAGCCTTGGTTTAATTATTGAACACGTGAAATACATTTCTGATTGTAGATCTTTTGAGACAGCAGGAAGAGCTGAAGAGATTAGAAGAGCTCAGAAATGAACAAATGAGACGTCGAGATGAAATAAATATTAGGTAAGCTGATGCAATAGAAGAAATAAATCCTGTATCGTAGTTCATTGATCCTAGATTTTTTACACGATTCCAGAAATTAGATTTTTGACTCTACTGATCATAGACCAGAAGAGCTTATGGGATGGTCTGTTGTTTGTTGTCCGTCCGTTAGCACAAGTTTGTTATTGCTACTCCTCCTAAACTACTTCAAGCATTGCCATGAAACTTTACACACACATTCATATAATGGTCTAGTTGGTTCTAGTTGAAAATCGTGCTGCTTTGACATCCAATATGGCTGCCACAGTGGCCATCTTGAAAATCTTATTTTTACTTCTCCTGAATGGATGGTCATATCGACATGGGGTTTTCACTTAAAGACTTTATATGATGTCTACTTGGTCCTGAATGAAACTGGTGCCGATCTGACGTCCAATATGGCCACAATGGCAGCCATCTTGAAAATCTTGTTATCACTACTTCTGAATGGATGGTCATATCAAGATGGGGTTTTCACTGAAAAAATTCTATAATGTCTACTTGGTCCTAAATGAAAATGGTGCAGATCTGACATCCAATATGGCCACCACAGCACTTTTTTTTCAGACTGCTCTGATTCCTAGGATAATATTTATTATAAAACTGTATCTTGCATTTCTGGTATATCTTTTGGGTATTTTCAAATTACAAATTTGTACTTACACACATAATTCTCACAGAAACTCTACCTGCCTCATTCATAACTATTGTTACTGTTGTTTTCTTATGGAGAATGTTAATCTTGTGTTGCAGAAGGCAGGAGGAAGACAGAATGCGGAGGGATGATGAGGAGAGACGGAGACAGGAGATGATGGTCAACATGCAGGGAAGAGGCAGACCAATGGAGGCACAGCAAATGAATGCTGGCCCCAGAGATGATATGATGGGAATGAGGGTAGAGTATATACTGTTTGACTTTCCCCGGTAAGAGTTAAATGGACAGTTTGTTATTTGTAAAGATAATAGGAGAATGGCAATGATGTTCAAAAGTCATGTGGACATTTTGAGGAAAAACTGAAAATTGTGTAGTTAATTTACAAGTGCAGAAATCGGAAATTGAGCTTCAGTTTGATTATCTGTTGTGTCAGGTGTAACATGTTTAAAGTTCAAGCAGTCATTGAAAGTAATTGACTTTAGTGTCGGTTTAATTCCATTTTATGGATAATAGATAATAATTGATGGATTAATATATGACATGCAACATGGTAGAAAACTTGTGATATGGGCTGTCCAAGAAATATTATACCTTTTATGGAACTAAGGACAATTAATTTGAAGCATTAATAGTATTTGCTAGTGAGAAATTTTGTTTTAATATATGTACCAGCAAGACACAAATATTCATATTGATCATATGATGCAAGGGCAAACAATTATAAGTGTGATCAGAAAATTTAACTAGCTTCAGAGGTCATCCAAAGAGACAATATAATGGACTAGACAGGTTTATTCTAAAGGTGGTCTTAACTAAAAACTTTTGATGGAAAGGCTAATTAGGTAAAGGAGAGTTCTGAGTTCTTGTTCACCTCTTGGATACATTCTTAATCAATTAGTAATTGGCTTTCCCTCCATATTGTGATAGGGAGTGGGCATTCGTGACAGTCCAGGAGGTAGGCCCCGGGGACCAGGAACTCCTCCCATGCCCCCACCACCAGCACCACCTGCAAGCATTGGGCTCGACAGGGGTGGCCCAGGACAGGTAAAAAGAGAATACTTATGAACAGTTGATAGCTTTTTTGTGCATATGCAGAAAGATTGTACAGTTGAAATGTAGTATATACATTTTTGGGTCTTTTATGTCGAGCGGAGATGAAAAATAGGTACCTCTTTTCCAAAGGTGGTGGTATTTGTGTTAACTTAGTTGACAAGAAAAGCTTTTGTATTTACCTACATATCTTTGAAACTGTTTTCACTTATGAAATTTGTAAAATATATTCCTTTTGACGAGTTCTACTTGCCATTAGCAAAAGTGGTAACTGGAATATGCTTATAATGATTAAATAGGTTTTTGCATTAGCAGCTTTTCTTTGACAGTATTTCTTTTTCAGTCATCAAATATAGATAATTGCATTTATTTTGAGTATTAATATTCATTGCAGATGCAGGTCACATTGACCTAATTTTCTTGCTCTAATTGTTTGGATTGTGCTCTTAAGCAAGGCTTGTTTGTTTTTTTGCTTTTTTTAATTTTCTTAGAGCATTCTGTTTATACAACAATGTAGTAAGTTGCATAGTGTGGGCAGTAGAGATTGAAAATCAGAAGGGAGACTTTGCCCCATAGGAAGTTTCTTTGGCAGACAAGAATTTCGAATAATACCGTTACAAACTAAATTAAAAGTTGGAAAGAAATAGAAAATGATATCAACATGTTTAATTTCTCGACAAATTGTAACTTTATAATATGAAGTTTATGCCATTAAGCCTGAGTAAATTTTCTATTTTCAGGGTGCTAATCAGATGCAATTTGGCAACAACCCAGCCATGAACAGAAACCAACCGATGAACAAGATGGGAAGCAGCCCTGGTCAGATGAACAACACAAGCATAGGGGGAGACATGGTAAGTTATTGTCACGCTTTTGTTGCAGCGTGGAAAGGCTGTTAAGTCAAGCTTGATAAACATCACAGGAGGGAGACCAGCAGTGGTCGGACACTACATGTTTCTCATAGCAAAGTTTGCAAACATCGACATGGTTCTTTTATATACACAGAAATTTCAACAAACGAGAATTTCAGCCTTTACTTGGAAGTTTTTTACCATTGTAGTTCTGGAAGGGTGGGAGCCATGCAGCATTTTGCTGAAACTATTTCCAGATGTATTTTTTGCCTACCACTGGAATTTCTGTTTGCACCTTTAAAATTTTGTCTCTTTACAAAGCAAGCTGATGGTGATGTCAGCTAAGTTATGGTGGTAAATCTCAAGATATTTTGCAGACTCTCGTGTTCCTTACATAACATAAAGTAAAATTGAGAAGACCATGTGAATTTTGTTAATACTTAACAACGATGAGCTCAATTTAGTGTGTCATTAATGATTTAGCGAACATTGACATATATGGGAGACTAACGAGTATGGGCCTATAAAAACAGTAAGCTTTTATCCAGGGGCTGATTCTCTTTATTGTAGGGATACATTCATTGGAAATGCATTTTCATTGTGTCAAGCTTTTAATTATTTGTAGAAAGACGCCCCTGTGAAATGCCTTGAATATCATCAGAAACTTGTCTTTTTTCCTTATTAAACTGGGAATAGGTTTATTCAATGAGATTGTTGGAATAAGCATGTAGAAATTTCAAAAGCTTTTTTTATGACCATTAACCCATTTTGGCAGCAGCATTTAAAAGTCCAGGAAGCAAATAAATAATGTGTAATGTCAAATATAATTTTGCCTGAATCTTAAATTTTTTTTATCCTGACCAAGAGCCTTTCTTCTTTGAGTCATTGCCTTACATGCAACATGAAGCAAGTTGTCATGAAGCACTTGTATTCATTGCTTGTAAATAATTTCTTGGTTCTGAAACTGGCAAATTTAGCAGTAAATTGGAGAGGTAAAGTTTTTAAGCTTATAAAATGTCTGGACATGTATTATGCCTTCTCATGTAGCATTTTTTTTTTTTTTTTAAATTTTTGTTTCTGAAAAGTATGATCCTGAAGAAAATTGCCTCTGGTTTAGCAAAGTTACCAGGTTTTAACATTGTTAAAATACGAACCTAGGGATGTTGCGCATGGAAATACTAGCATTATTTTTCATGGACACATGATATTCATGCAGGGTATAATGACATCTCATGCATGAGCAAACTGTAAAATACTTAATTAACACATTTTCACTTCAATTGTTTGATCAGTTCTTCACATTTACAGACTTTTTGTGATCATGTCTTTACCACATATAATGTAAAAAGGTTCATTGAAAGAACTTTCAGCTCTATTTTTTTGTTCACAGAAGCACTTAACTTTTTTTTGCTTCAGATTTCATCCACCTTTATTTTATTCTGGATCTTTCAATTCTTGTGTCCATCTTCTCAAAATCTTAACTTCTAAATCTTCTTTAACTTGCCGCTATAGCAACCAAATGTAGTTGCTAAATGTGAATGCTAAAATAATCAGGGTCTCAAGACAAGCAATAAAATTGATGCATTTGATTGTAGCCTTTTCCAATTTCATTCTGATGGCAAGACTTGAATCCATGCAGAAAAGATATGGATGTAACTGATATGATAAAATACATGATTGAAAGATCTGTTCAAATTGGTCTGACCAGTGTCACGACTTTCTCATGTTCTGTTTACTAGAAATTCTTGAAAGGACATGAACCTTGCTTTTGTAATTTACAAGTCTTCTACAAGATTGTTTAGCTCTTATTCACACATATCTGTTATCCTTTAACAAACCACCTTGTAATATGGATTGATTAAGATTTATAGGTCACTGTGACCCTCTTTGGCAGTTGCGAAATCAGCGCATTGCATACTTTCAAATGATTTTTTTTTCTAATGCAGTATTGACATGACTGAAGTGGTTGACAAAATTGATTTCTTTTCCGCCAGTGAAGTATAGCAATATTGTTTTGAATAAGAAACGTACATGCAGCTGAATTTCTAACAAAGCTTGTGCTCATTGTAGTAACTTGGTCAATTTTATGATCAGGTCTTCCTAACGTTTAAACCTAAGCAGGTGTTGTAGAGTTATGTCAAAGTATGTATTTGAATGTTTGACAGATTTATAATACTGACTATATATTGAAGCGAGTTGCATTACAAAAATATATACTTTTTATGGGTAGATCAAGTGTGCTCTTAGATCATCCCATTTTTACAATCCCTAGCAATTTTCTACTTTTGTGAAATGTTTCTTGTTTTAATGCATTCTGTGTATTTCAAAATGAAGAAATTAAAAACGACACAAAACACAGAAACTGTTCCTAGAAGTCATTTTTAAAAAAAACCCTCTTGTATCATATGCTTGTGTTCCATGTATTATGTGCTCATGTAAAAACAAATCAGGCCACTTCATTAAAAAGGTTGTGTAATCAGATTCGTCACATATTGCAAGAAAAATTCATCATTTACCTTTAAAAAAGCAAGTATCCACTACGAACAAGTTTTGTAATGTTACAGGTAGAATGTACTGCAAAGTCATATATTTTTGTTGGCATCAGTTTTCATTCGTTTGAGAAAATGTGCCATTTTTATTAGCTCTACTGGTTATAGACCAGAAGAGCTTATGGGAAGGTCTGTTGTCTGTCGTCTGTCTGTTAGAACAAGTTTGTTACTGCTGCTCCTCCTAAACTACTTGGAGGATTGCATTGAAACTTGACACACATTCATGCCATGGTCTGGTTTGCCCTAAATGAAAATGGTGCTGCTCAGACATCCAATATGGCCACTACAGCAGCCTTCTTGAAAATCTTGTTATGGCCACTCCTAATAAATGGAAGGTCATAACATGGGGTCTTCACTAAAAGGCTTCTTAATAGTGATGGGAATTGGTCCGAATTGCATAATCGATAATCGGTTGCACACAACTAACTGATAATCTATTGTAATTCGTTACTAAGAGCAAATTGTAATTTTTGTTATACAGTTATATCTTTGCTCAAAAGTTAAATGTTAATAAATGTACAGGAGTAATCTCTTTAATCCAGGATATGGGTATATTGTGGTTTGATCATTTTGAACCATGGCATGTCTATCAGATCCAGCTGCCTTTTTTTTTTTTGCGGCATTTGGAATCCTCAATTTTCTTCCCAAACACAAGGGGAAGGAACTAGTCTATGCTGAGCACTTCAGAGTTGTCTCCCTTTCCAGACAATCTTTAATGGAATTTCACATTCAATTAGCGTATCAGTTTGCCCAACCAACTGCTTTTCGATTATAATTGATAAATTGGAATAACACTACTTAAGATGTCTAGTTTGTCCTAAATGAAAATGGTGCTGGTCTAACATCCAATATGGCCACCATGGCAACCATCTTATTAATCTTGTCACAACTCTACTTGAACAGAAAGTGATATTGATGTGGGTTTGTACCAGAAGACTCCTTATGATGTTCAGTTGGTCTTAAAATTAAAATGGTGCCGATCTGACGCCCAATATGGCCACCACAGCAGCCATCTTGAAAATCTTGTTATTGCTACTCTTCCTGAATGGAAAGTCATATCTTGAAAATATGGATATCTCTACTCCTCTCCAAATGGATGGCTATATCAACATCAGGTTGGCCATATCAATATAATGGGTCTCAACAGAATACTTAATATGATACCTAGTTGGACCTAAATGAAAATGGTGCCAGTCATACATCCAATATGGCTGCCATGACAACTGTCTTAAATATCTTGTTGTCACTACTACCCCAGAATGGATGATAATTATAATGGGTTTTCACCAAGTCCTAAATGAAAATGGTACCAGTCATACAGCCAACATGGCTGCCACAATGACCGTCTTTAAAATTTTGTTGTCACTACTGCCCCTTAATAGAAGATCATTACGATATGGGGTTTTCACTAAAAGACTTTTAACGATATCTGCTTTGTCCTAAATGAAAATGGTTCCAAGCCAACATCCAATATGTGTACCACAGCCAATTTGAAAATCTTGTCGCTGAAGAATATCAGTGATGATTTTAAACTCTAAAGTTAAAAGGAAGAAATGGCCTTATCTTAAATTCCTGGAAATTCTTTTCGCTTAGCAGAGCGTCAGTCCCTTCGAGGGACTACTGTTGGTTCTGAAGATTCATGGATTGGAGAAAGGATTCTGTCATTTTCATGCAAGGATCAATCTTTATTGGCGTTTTTTATTCGTGGTTTGTACGACCACAAAATCCTTTAAAATTAGTACTCTATGAAAATTAGTGAAAATACAGCATTTGAAAACAAGAACAGTATTTGAAAACAAGAAATGAAAGATGATCATTCCAGTTGCTGAGTGTTAAGGTTGTTAGTAGTAACAAAATATGGGTTTTCCTATGAGGAGTATACATATTTTGTTCTCTACATATCTTTTTCCAGGACGGATTCCCTCTAAATCCTATGGCATACTGTCAACTGTTCTATTACTAAGAATAGTTTTCTATAGCCTCCTATTGCAGGTTTCATCCATTTATTCAAATGGTTTAAAAGATGGAGACAAGCTTGGGGCTGTCATTACAATACCCCATGGTGCCAGCTTGAGCCTGTTGCCTGATAAATTCTCCATTTTTACAGCAGAAATTACAGTCATACTAAATTCTTTTAACTACAATTTAACCTCTCTAAAAATAAATTTCGTGATCGAAAAGTATTCTTTTTGCCACTGAAAGCATTTGTAAAACCTAAAATTTGATAACCTGTTAATATCCCAGATCGAATAGGAATAGTATCAGCTCATACAATCTGAAAAAGGATTATGTACAGTTGGCTGCTTAGTCACATAGGTATGAAGTGTTATGGAAGGGCAGATAAAGCTGCAGTGTAGTCACCCCATTTGCAAATAGAAGATCCCATATACTAACTTCAAATATTATATAAATCGGCATGTTTTATATACTTGGCAAACTATGTGGAATGGAAAATCCACACACAAGCTTTGTAACATCAAACCCATCACTGGAGAGTGGCATTCCTCATATAGAATATATCACAGAGATGAGATGGTATTGTGCTGATCACTTGTCGTATGCACATACTTGCATACTTTATTCATTCATACCTCCTGAATTGTGAAC
This sequence comes from Margaritifera margaritifera, assembly GCA_029931535.1. NCBI lineage: Eukaryota > Metazoa > Mollusca > Bivalvia > Unionida > Margaritiferidae > Margaritifera > Margaritifera margaritifera. The sequence continues at coordinate 3,866,508 of JAQPZY010001580.1, forward strand.
CTCGACCAGAGTGCATATACTGTGCCAGTGTCCACTGACAGTGGAACACATTGTTGTCGAGTGTATAGACTTTCACACTGTAGAATATTTTTGAGGTGAACTCGATTAAAGAACTTAATTTTAAAGTACCACCTAAGAAAATTTTCGACTTTTTGAGGGAATGCAGTTTTATATAACACAGTTTGACTTCTGACGATAGTATATTTTTGTTACCTTTATATTTTATTTTATATACATTTTACAGAATTCTAACATCTTCACCTTTTTATTTTTGTAGTACTTAATTTTTACATTTACTTGGAAGGTTTGATCTTCCTCAAGTTTATGTGCAGTTCTTCATTTTTAAACTTTTAGAACTGTACTTTTCATTGGCATCATATAGCCATGATTGTGCTGACATGTCTTTAAATATTAATGCACAGTATTTAATAATAAGGCACTTTATATATTAGCTCTATTGGTCTTTTGGTTTTGAAAAGCAAGTCATTTGAAGGGACATTAAGTATTTTCTCAAAACATTTTATGAATCTTTTAATCAATTTTCTTTTAAGAAATGAAGAGAAGAGTGACTTGGAACATTTGTGATTAAGATTTTCTGTATTATACTCCCTCGTTATAATGGGCCCTGGTATAAATAGGTCCCTTTTATAAAGCAGGTATTATCATAGATCCTGTTTCATTAATAGTAATATGCACAAAATGCCTCAGTATATTGCAACCTCACTTTTAAGGCTGTCTATTTGTATAACTTCCATGAGGGAGTACTATATTTAGAGGAATATTGTTATTTGCTTTATGGTCATAATAAGGAACATGTTTATCATATCTCACAATTTATGTACATCCCTTAGATCCTATTTTTAATCGGGGACTTGCAAATATGAGGGATTGGAAACTGATTGATATTACAGTGCAGCAAAGAGATAACACTTACCAACCAGGTTTTGTGAGATTTAGTAGGAATTATATAGAAAGTATGGAGGGCTTATGAAGAAATTAATGTCATTTAAATGAGCATAAGGGTTTGTTCCTTATTTTAAAGTACTGACAGGATAATCCCTGCAGTTACTTTGTAATAGACATTTAAGTTTTGTCTAAAATTGGTCAAAAGTAAAAGTACTTCAAAAAGGTCAGTCTTTGTTTAGATATAATGCTTTCTGCACACAAGTCATAATTGGTGTCATGTAAATCAACAAATGTTCTTGTTCATTAGTTCAATATTGAAAGTTTGAAAAGTATCTGACTGACAAAATTTAAAGGAGTAAAATGTATGGTACAAATTTCTAAAGATAAATGGTACACAGTTGACAGGATAAACAATTCACATTATGTAAGAAGCACCACATATGTAAGAGAGTTTCCAATCCCTCCATATATACAAGTCCCAGGTTTATTGTGCTGCATTACCTAAACCATCCAAGCAGTCAGTATTCTCAATATTTTGATAGTTTTATATAATTTAACGAGTGTTCTATACGTCTTGCAAACAAAATGTTGAGTGACAAAAGCTTTGTGCTGATTTTTACCATTCCATTATTTGTTAATCATATTTTGAGTATATCGGTTACTGGGTCATGCCTGTGAGTAAGTGATGTGCAGAAGGAATGGAGTTTAGCTGAATTAGCCTTATGTTGAACAATTTTGTGTTGTAAAAGGTTACACACTGAGACTGTGGCAGCAAACACAAAGAGATATGTATATTCTAAAATGTAGTTTCATGGTTGAAACTATGAAATGATGGTGCACCATTACGATAGTAAAAATATTTACTCATTTTAAAATGAGGCATTATTTTCTTAAGTGTCATTATTAATACATCAGTATCCATTAAGGTCTAGAAAGGATGCAGTATGTGTAGATGTATGTCGGATATTTGCATGTACATTTTTTGTACGTGTGGTTTCTGAATGTCTTGGTTAGCTGAATTGTATTTTTCTCAATTGATATGTATTATGTGATGGCAGTTGAGGTTGTTCGGAGATATTCTTATTAGCATGACATATTGTATGAACATATTTCCATTAACAGGAAGTATTCTAGTTTTGTCTTTGGACTGAACACTTGTGGTTTAAAAGGATATCCAATTGTACACAAGACTTAAAAAAGGAATGAAAATAAATGATTTACATGAACTAAATTGCTTCAGATTTTAGACAGCAGGTTGCATACAGAATTCAACATTTGCAACATGCAGAGATGCATACCTGTAAACGATGTGCACATTGAGTTGCCCTTCAGTGTTACTAGCTCATTTGCCCACCCTATGGCAATGGCCCTTTGTCCATAGCCATTCTCTTTGGTTCAGTTACCTTCACCAGTTGAAGAGGTAAAATTTTTGGTGACATTTTGATAAAAATAGTATGTGTAAGCTAATATTTGAAAATCTTGAACATGATCAGGTTTTATTACTAGACCATTTGTTCATTGTGATGTGGCATTTAATTGACTGAGATTTTTACAAACCCAAATAGTAGGAACATTTGTGGGTTGTGATTTTTCTTTTTTACCAACCCAAAGGCTGTATACTACACTGAGTTTGATAAGTATTAGATAATGAACAGCATTTACATAAATCAATGAGATGCTCTGGCATATGCTTTTGTTGTTTTGTTGCTCTTGTAACGGCTTTACATCTGGTAAAGAGTTAAAAATATTGAAGCATTTGTGAGGAAACACTTGCACACATGCAGTATCGAATATAAATAACAGAGCAGTATCAGATCCATATGGGCCATTTGTTTGGAATGCAATGTAAAAAATTTAATTATGTCAGGCTTGTAGTTTGCTATAAGATATGAACATGACTTTCCAGTATGGATTCTTGTTTTGATTTTGTTAATATACTTACCGTATAAGCGGATGCGAACTGCATAGATCCAGATCTTCTGTTGCATAATGCGCCGGCAGATCTGGGTCTATGCAGTTTGTAGGGACTAATCAGTAGAATAAACAACATAGACCCTGATCTGCTGGCGCATTATGCGACGGCAGATCAGGGTCTATGTTGTTTGCATTTGGATTCGGAATATACGCGAGTATATATGGTAGATAATAAGCCAAGCAATAAATCCAGTACATTTTCTACAGCCCTGTTAAGTAGTCTAATTTTATGCGTGTTCCAAGGCAAAGTGTTTAAACATTTCATACTGCAGTGAATCTTTTTTTTGTCGATACATTCATATAAAGGGCACATGCTTATAAGGGATAATTAAAATTTCACATTCATACTCTACCTTTGTATAAAGGAAATCGCTCTACAAATAACAAAATATTGCAGTCCTTGAGTATTCTCATAGACCAGTTTCACTACTTTTCTTGTCTGTTGAAAATCTTGCTCATAGTTTTTGTTTACAATAATATTACTCTGTCTTTTGATAGAATTAAGTCAAACAGCACAATCAGATTGATTGTATTTGACTTTTCATTCACCTTAATGCAACAATATTAGTAGGAGCAATTCGTTTGAGGTGAATACAGTTTGGCTGATTATCTGGCAGTTGATAAGGTTGTAGTGGGAACTGTTTGTATTGAGAGATGATAATGGTCTAGCTACTTTATTCTGTCACCGCTCTTTAATATATTTGTTATGTCATACTGAGAGGTTAATTATTTAACATGGTGACTGATTGTTGTTGCTATAACAAGTCGTACTATAAACTTTCCTGATGAATTTGCACTTGTTATGGAAGATTTTCATGCCAAACATGGAGAATCAGCCAGTCATTACAGTACAAAAAAAAACATTTTGTCATGTCTTTTAACAAGATTGAACATGTACCTTGTTAAACATAAACATCATCAATTGAGGCAATGGTATAAATGCACAACCTCAAATGTGAATTTCAGAAAGTAGAGAGATCAGAAAGAGCACATGATCATGGAACACAAGTCTTTATGAAACAAATTTTGGTCCAGTACAATAATGCATGCCTTTTATGTGTATTTGTAAATGGTCTGTTGTAATGAGTAAAGCTTTATTGAACCTCAATTTGCAGCTATTTTGTTTGTCTACAGTATTGTATCGATTGAGTCTGCCATTCTAGGCAAGTGAGAAGACTTAATTTCAATACAGTTGATAATTCCTGATGTTACATCTTTTGACTGCCTCACACCACACATTGCTATTAATACATCTTAATGACTTTCTATTCAAAGTTCTTTGCAGGTTTGATGACTGAAGTGAACTTGTGCAATATATACATACATATGCAGCCAGATGTTGCCGTACATATTTTATTCTCAAAAGCCTTGCAGATGTTGCCAAAAGTTATGCATCCTCTTCAGTGGTAAAATGTATCTAGCAAAAATCTTAGTGCTTTGTAAGGGGTGGGGGGACGGGAATGTGATGAAGTTCTTGAAAAATTGCGATGAAGTCATAATGTTTACAGGGGTACCAAGGTGATCATGGAACAATTGTTGAATATTGAACAAAATACATCATAGTTATATGAGGTTTATGAGCAAAAACTACTGTAATTTTAACACTTAAAAAAGAATTTCCGGATTGTTTGAGTCGCAAAGCTTATTTTAACAAACTATTTTTTTCAAAAAAAAATCAATCTGTGCATATCCAAAGGAACTGTGTTCTTTCATTTGCACCTGGGAAATATTCTTACTGCATATAAAGGAATCCAGTGTTGGAGCGAGAGCTCAAAATTACACTTACTGACATGTATATACAGAAATTGTAAATGAGTTAATCATAACAAGCTGTTTCAGAGCCTAAATAATAATTAAAAAATTTGGGGACTGCATGTCAGTTTACAACAGAGATATATGAGGCTTTTTCATCGTACCTTGAGGGGAAAAATAAAGTGTTGCTTCACATTTTTGAAAGCACTTGTAAATGACCCCTTTACTGTCAAGTGGATGTATGGATGAATAATTATCTGACTGTAATAGCATAGTGCACTGAATCGGAAACATCTATATTTAAACAAATAAAATAAAAAATCAAACAAGCATGTACACGTAGCTTCATTTTTTTTATTCTTGTGTACTCGGGATTTCAGTAAAATTGAGGTAGAGTTTTGCAACTGTACTGGAAACCAATTTTATTCCTCATTACAGTTTTAATTATATGTATAACACTGGAACTTCCCAACCTAGCTTCCTTAGTAGACTGGCCACATAATTTAGTTCCATTAAGGTCATTATAAAACTAGTTCAATGTCTTTATGGCTGTATAATATGGGCTATATTCTTTATTGTAACGGTGTCTAGTTCAGAGAAGTATTACCGATTTTTTTTTTTTGCTTGTTAAAATAAAAAAAAGCACCTTGCTTCAAACTTCTGTTCAAGATCAACAGACTGAAGGAGGTAAAATCCATGTATGGTTCATAAAATTGTTAAAAAGTGCATGTTTTCAATCCTAAACTTGTTTAATGTCACTGAAAGCACACATTCAAAATGAAAGGACCATCCTTTTGAATTCTGTACTGGAGAAAATGTTTCTTTGGGCCCAATATGCATGTACTTTTTTGTTGATCAGTTCTCTAATATACTGATATAACATTAAAAACAAAATTTACTACGAGGTGGAGGTTGGTTGAGATGTGCCAAATCAATACGAAAACAAGATGGATGTTGTATGGGAGAGGGCTCATTTTAAAGTGATAACAATAAAGTAGGGGGGAGGTGGCAAAGCATGTGTTCTTCAGTTGATCATATTTCAGATGTCGATTTTATATTATTTCATTTTGAAAAAGAATTTGATGTAAATTTGAAAGGGAAAAATTTCTTTCAATCTTTGATCATACTATCTGTAATTATACAATAAATATAATGTTGAAAAGCTCTGAAATTGAAAGAAAAAAGCACCAAATAAACTCTGCAAGATTGAATGGGTTGATAAACGTATCGGTGTTAATGCTGACATATCTGTTCTTGACTTTGACAACTGTAAATCAGTGCACACATACATTTTTAGCTCACATGGCCATTAGTCCAAATGAGCTTGTGGTATAGTCAATTGTGCATTGTTGGTCATAAATCAACAGTTGCTATTTTTATCGTATAAAAAACTAATGAACCAATCACAACTAAACTTTGCAATAAGCATCCTGGCTTGATGATTGGTTGGTTTTTGATTTCACTTTCAATACCTTATTGTCTGTGTCATGCCAAGGAAATGGGAACTAGGTTCATTTTCCAAGGACACACTGCTCTTTTCTGTTCTTCCTCTTTTCCTTATATGTTTTTAGGGTAAGTAATTCCTCCTGTGACTGGTAAGTATTACATTATTAAAATTAGTACAAACACACACCCCGAAAAAATTATTTCAAAAACTGCAGAACAGAATTTGACCAAATTTACCAAATTATGGGATGGCATCCAGGTATGAAGGCCTTTTCAATTTGTATTATCAAGGAGAACCAACTCTCTTCAGAAACGTTATTGGAAATATATATGGTTTATAGGTAGTAATCTGAGGTGTTCCGATAATCAGCAATATGATTGGACAAGGCAGACAAAGCCCAGTTAATGTTTATACTGATGGTTGAACCTGTTATCTGCAAGCAGGAAAATGTTGAAGAATCGGAAGTCACTTTTGCAGTTATTCAGAAGATAATGATAGGAACAATTTCATGAAAGTTAAAAAATTCCAATCCCTTCTGAGGATGGTGGTTATTCTTTGTCAAATCAGGCATCTGGTCCGAGACGGGGGAAAAGGGTTGGAATTTTAGCAGCTAAGACTGCAAAGCTATTGGAAAAGAGTGAAGTACAATCAAGCATTTCAAGCAAAGTGGACAGAGACATGGCCATTGTTATAAAAAAAAAAACTATAAAGGAATGATGTGTGCCGGGTAGCATCTAAGATGTGTGATTGTGAAAATCCTGCTAAATGGAAAATATGTTTGCAAACTTTTTTACTCTGCTGGCATAATCACACAAAAGTAAGGATTTGGCACAAATTTTCATGAATCATACATGCTTTATTTCCCAAAAATGTAGAATATTTGTTTTGCTCCTGTACAGTGATGATAGCTTCAGCGAAACTATTATATATACATTCGGCTGAATGTTGTTAGACATATTCGTTTTGTTCAAGAAAAACACAACTCTGATGCCTTTTTCTGCCATTTCATTTGGACAATGAGTGATGCTAGCTGAGGAATGACGAATTTGGTTGAAAGAATGGTCTAGTTTCTTTAACCAAACTATTGTGTCTAATCACATTCAGCTGAATGTGGTTAAACATATTTGTTTTGTTAAAGAAAAACGCAACCACTTGATTGTGACATGATTTACCACGATAAGGAAAAAGGCATCAGAGTTAGTATAGTATAAATAAAGCAATTAGACCATAAGCTCAGTGAGTGTCAATGTTAGCTGCGAACTATGTGAGATATCCTTGAAAATTCGGCCTCCAGTTTTGCTGCATTGGAACAGCTACATCAGGGCTGTCAAACTCATTTGCTATGGCAGGCCAGATTTTATGTAAATAATAATAAATAAATGAGTCTGGAGGGCCATATGTTTGACACCCCTGAGCTACATAGTAGTGATTGATATGACAGTAAGACGTCGACCCCCACCTACATAGCGTGGTTGATGTATTACATTGTAGGACTAAGATAAACATAGATACTAATGATAGTAATGCATGTGTATCATGCGATCAAAGATTTTGGTCTATGTTTTTGAGTTGAGCTATTCCTGTTCATAAAAAATAGGGTACACAGTGAACCCTGCCTTGTATGAATCGCATGATTGGTGATTTATTATATCAAACTCGTGATATAATTGATTCCATTTTTAAATATTACATCAAGGTCTGTGTGGGTGTATGTGTCTGTAAGAGAGGGAGAGATAGACAAATGAAAATTATGTAAGGTTTTGTAGTCCCTTTGTAGTGTGTTTATGCAATTTGACCAAAGTTCTTGTGTACATGTTTTATCTAGTTTTTAATCCCCTGAATACTTTATATTTAGATAGTTATCATCACTTTGCATGGCCTTTTTATCTGCACACATCGTAACCGCATCCATCTAAGTCGAGGTCAATTTGTAAAAATCTTTTTCTATCATAAACTGTGCCGTAACTTTATAAGCATACATTCAACAAATTAGATATACATTTGCCCAGAACATTTTGTAAAACAGTAAGAGACGTCATTGGTTTACTGCACCTCTGGTTATTCTGAGTTATTGGAGAAAGCACCATATATTGTAGAACTTGTTCTTGTTCTGCTTTCATACTAGTAACTTTTTAAATGCCCTATTGAGAGGCCCAAACCATGACCATTGTGGCCCCTCTTTTTTTAACTTCAAGGGGGGCTAGTGCTCAAATTTACTAAATCCCAGATGCAACCCTCTGTGTGATGTATATGTCAAAGATAAGAAGAAGAATGCATTCATAACAGGATGTACAGATTACTGAACTAGAACTGTTCTGAGAGGAGTAAATAATGGCTTAGATAATGTCATGTTTGGAATTCAGCGAGTAACATTGTATAATGTCACAAAAGTGGGCATTGGATATTTAACCCAAGCCATGAAACTATTTGACCCACTTGTTTGCAGGTTTGGCCCTCTTTCAAAGTTTCAGTGGGAGAGTTGGACTCTTTTCTGTAAAATCCTAGTAGCATCACTGTTTTGTAAAATGTGTATCGTTTTTGTCATAAGTTGATGACAAGTTTCAGTTTATATTTGTTGACCCCACTATGGGCAAAGCTCGACATAGCAATCACTTTGACCTCGGCGTGCTTGTCAATCCCTACCTCAGTAGGTCCACACTCTAGATTACTCTCAGTGTTTAAACTTTTTTATGTGGTCAGTTTCTTAAGTACAGTTGGCCAGAGTCATGTTACTTGTTATGTGGATACATCTTAATTCGTACATCAGTTTATTAAAAGGAGGGGGGGAGGGAGCAGACTCAATATGCAGGTTGTTGATATCTTGTTTAATGATACTAGCTGCACGAGTTCATATTAATATTGCAGGCTGCGCATTTTACCTATATAGTTTCCATTTTCCACCCTAATTTGTTTTCAGTACCAACATATACACTTCAAACATGTGCAGACATACACACAAACACACACTTGCTTTTATTTACTCTGAATATAGAGACAGTGATCAAGGGACACCAGGAGAACAATGTTTACCAGAACCCAATCCCCAGGGAGTGGGGTGGAGCATGATAAAAGTTTACATAAAAAGAGGCTTGATTAAAGGAGTTTGACTTTATCAATCTAAACATTTTGGGGACATGCATGTGGTTTGGATCAATACATGATCTGTATGAACAAGAGTCTGCAGTATCCCGTACCAAATTGAATGTTTGATGCGTTCACAAAGCCAACACCAGCAGTAAGATTTCAGCAGACTCAACAGGGAGTGTGAACATTATTGTACTGCAAACATATCAGTAATCTGTAAATAACATGCATGTTAGAAGTACGATTTTACAGGCAACAATATTTGTGTAAAATAAGAAGTAGTGACAAACTTTTGGCAACTGGATGGCGCTTTTATCTGTCTGCTGTGTCCAAGGTACTTTCCCATCAATGGCTAATGACTTAACACACACATGAACTAATATTTTTAATACATTTTGTAGACATTCTATGTATTTTATAGATTGAGCCTTCCCATTTGCAGATAAACAGAGCAGGTATGGTATGAAGGATGTTGCTCGAGATGTCAATATATTCATTTCTGATGGTTTATTCAAGAAGAGTGTTTATTTGTGTAGAAAATTGTGAGGAAAAAATGGGAGTTAAATGGGAGTTGCCTCTTTTGCTGCAGAAATTCCATCATCAGAATATATATATATATATATATATATATATATATATATATATATAGATATATATATATATATATATATATATATATATATATATACACACACACACACACACACGCCAACATTAACATTTCAACAGAAAGCATCCTGCTGACCCAGATTTCTTGGCCAACTGCTCTTTCATTTAGTTACTAGGCAGATGTTGGCCATGCGATTAGGGAAAAAATAATGTTCAAGTAGAAATATCCAGACTTGGAAACAGATGAAAAGTACACTAGAGAACCTGTCGTTTGTCTTTATTTAGATCAGTCTACATTATATTATCATGGGTATACCAGCATACATTTTAAATTTAGACTTCCTACTTGTAGAACTATTCCAGTCCGTTTACCTCTCCATGCTTCTCCTATTGGAAGGAAGCAGAACTTAGATAAGCTTTGTTTTTACACTTTATTCTGGTGTATTGTGCAAGATCTTTACAGTTGATGAAGAATACTGAAACTTTTGATAAAATCTTTGTACTTTCCTATGTGTTGGATTTTGGCAAAATACTTGCATTTGAGATTCATAATGTTGATATTCGACCTGGTCAAAAATTAACCTTTTTAATTTCAACTACCTTGTGTGAAAATATAATGATCGCCATGATTGTTCATGTGTTGGCATTGGTCTTGTCAGTATTTAAATTGATTCAATAGATCCAGTTCAAATGACTCGTTTGAGAGCGTCTCCGCCATCTCATTTTCTTGATGTAGCAGGCTACAATTCTGAAGTACTCGGCTGGAGCAATATAACAAAAGACTTGTACAAAATGACAGTTATGATGTACTAATTGAATTTCATCTTTTATAGGATTCACAAAGTCATTAAACTTTAAAATCGATTACATACTACATGAACGGGCATAGTGAAGTGAAGACGATTCATGCATGGTTTGCAATCATCTTTCAATCTTCATGACTTCATGAATACTGTAAAACACGAAGTTCAGTTCTTACAGTTACAGACAGTTATCTAAATACTTGTTACAAAGTCTAGTGAAAAATTTGTAATGTGTGTACAAATAGACTTTTAAGTTAGCTGCTGATGTAATTTATTTGTGTCTGCATTTCTAAAATTATTTTAAAAAATTGACATCAGTTGCATGTAGTTAGCAGCCAAGGCTGCAATGTTTACCAAAATTCCTAAATGTGTACATGGCACGTAATGAAAACGAAATGGTGCCATTTGAAGTGATTTGAAACGCGACCTTTAACCTGTTTTGCACGCTAGGTTTTACAGCTGACGATTGTTTCATTTGCTGTGTTTTTACTCTCTAGACCAGAAGAGCTTACAAGATGGCCTGTTGCCCATTGTCTGTCATCTGTCCATTACTTAGCACAAGTTTGTTGTCAGTGTCTCTCCTTAACTACTTCGAGAATTGCGATGAAACTACACACACATTTATACCAAAGTCTAGTTGGTCCTAAATGAAAATAGTGCCACTCGGACATCCAATATGGCTGCCACTGTGTCCTTCTTGATAATCTTAAAGCTAATCATCCTAAATGGATGGTCATTTAACATGGGGTTTTCACTAAAAGACTTGGCATGTATAATTGGTCCTAAATGAAAATGGTGCTGATCTGACATCCAATATGGCCATCACAGCAGCCATCTTGAAAATATTATCGCTACTCCACTGAATGGAGAGTGATATTGATATGGGGTTTTCATCAGGAGACTACTCGTGATATCTAGTTGATCCTAAATGAAAATGGAGCAGATGTGGCCTCCAATATGGCTGCCATCTTGTAAATCTTGGCCTGTACTCTTCTTAGATGGTGGTCATATCAATATGGTTTTTCACCAAAACATGTCTTATGATGTCTAGTTGGCCCTAAATGAAACTAGTGCCGATTTGACATCCACTATGGTCACCACAGCAGCCTTCTTGAAAATCTTGTTATTGCTGTTACTCTGAAATGGAAGGTCTTATCAACAGGGCCATTTCATCAGAAGAGTTTTTACGATGTTTAGTTGGTCCTAAATGAAATTGGTGCTTATATGGCCTCCAACATAGTTGCCATTTTGGTCATCTTGAAAACCTTGTTACTACTACTCCTAGATGTATGGTCATATTGACCTGATGTTTTACCAAAAGAATTCTTATGATGTGTCATTGATCATAAATGAAAATGGTGCCAGTCTTACATGGTCTAAGGTACTTACCTCAACAGGTCACTGACATCTCACTTCTGTCTGTGTGGGTTCAAGTCTCAGCTCAGCCAAAGTGGGAATGTGAGAAAGCTTGCCAGTAGCTACCCTTGGGTAGGTGGTTCTTATTGGGCTTCTTCCCTTGTTCTTCCTCCACCAGATATACTTGCCACCATGTATAGCCTATCATGTGCTGAAAAATGGCATTGAACCCACAAAAACAAACAAAACAAATTACATACAGTATGGCTGGCACGATGGCTATCTTGAAATCTTGTCGCTACTACTCCTCAATGAATAGTGGTATTGACTTTGGGTTTTCACCAAAAGACTTGCAATGATATCTCTTTATTGCTGAATAGAAGTGGTGCCAATCTGATTGCTAGTATGGCTGCCGCAGTGGCCAATTTGAAAATCTTGTCTTTCCAGAATATCGGAGATGGTTTTAACACTTGGCAGATAAAAAGAAGAAACAAGCATGTCCTGAATTTCTGGACATTTTTCTAGGACTGTAGAGCATCAGTCCATTTTAGGGACTCTTGTTACCTATTATTATAACTCTATTCAGTTTGCTTGACATTTTTTTGTTGAATATATCTGTCAGTTGAGGTGAAGCATTTTGTTTTTATCATTGTGATCTTGTTTCATGCTTCTACATATATGTACCTGATGAACAATCGATTACGCAACTGTAATACTGCCTTGATGTGCACATTGGCTAACCCCAGATGTACTGTGTTCATATTTACACTGTTAACTGATTTTGTAAAAGTTTACAGGCAGTATACTACATTTGACCAATAAAAAATGTATACATTGCAGCCTTATTAGCAGCTATGCTATAGAATACCACAATTTGAAGAAAGACCTGTAGTGAACAACAATTTTAATATGAACAAGTGGTGTATTATGCAGTCAAGAGTATTGAAACACTGACAGTTGACTGAGATCCATTCCTTAATGTAGGCACAATACAGTCTGTAAACAATTACTGGTCTTTAAAAGAACTAGCTTTAAATTTTAGTTTACCTAGTTGTAGGCCATTGTGTATGTTTTCCATTCATCAACAATTGCTTCTTAGCACACTGGGGTATGTATTTCTGATCTGATTTCAATCAAACTTGGAATATGAGCTTATCTCCTCACAATGCAGGACTCTATAAATTGCGACCCATACACATTAATGAGGTGATTTTGCATCTGATTGAAAAATGTGCTTATATCAACAAGATTTCAGTACAGTTTGATGAGCAAAATCCATGCATATATTAAGGAGGTAATCTTGCATCTGATCGGCTGAGCATGTTACCAAGCTGATCTTGATCAGACTTGGAATATATGCTTATATCATCAAAATCTTAAACAATTTTGATAATGAGCAAGGTCACGCATATTAATGATGTGATCTGGCATCTGTTTGGCTGAGCTTGTTACTGCTCTGGAAACTGTAGTTTGAATCTGACTTAGATGAAACTTGGAATATAAGCTTGTATGATCAAGATCTTGCACGAGTTTGATGTACCAGATTTGCACATATTAATGAGATGATCTTGCACGTGTTTTTGCTGAGCTTTTTACCATTCCAGAGAGTGTATTTCTGATTCTTTTTTTATCAGACTTGGTAAATAGTCAAACATTATTAAGATCATGGAGGAGTACAGTTATGAGCAGGATATGTGCATATTAAAGAGGTCCTTTAGCATTTGACTGGCTAATGTTATTCACACTTTAGTAACTGTTTCTGATCTTGTTTGTATAAAACTGGGTAATTAAGCTTATACCATCAAGATATATATTGTTTTATTCTGAGCGAGATCTACATGTTATTGAGGTGATTACGATTGGATGAGCTTTTTACCATTTGAGAGACAATAATTCTGATCTGATTTTTATCAGACTTGATAAATAGGCTGATGTAAAAATGTTGGATGATTTTTATTATGAGCGAGACCTATGCAAATGTATGAGGTGATCTTGCATCTGTTTGGCAGTTTTTGTTAACACTCTAGAGACTGTATTATTGATAGGGTTTTAATCAGACTTGGTAAATATGCTTGTCTGATCATGTTCTTGGATGAGTATGATTACGAGTGAAATTCACATATTTATGATGTGACCATGTGTCTGATTGGCTGAGCTTGTCGACACTAACAACTCTATTTCTGATCAGATTTTGATCAGACTGGTTAAATAGTCTTTCATTATGAAGACATGGGATAAGTTTGTTTATGAGTGATTATCCTGTTTTAAAACTTGTTAAAAAATGGTTTTACATTGTTGAGAAGCTCTTGGATGACTTCAGTTATGAGCAAGACATTGGACAAGTTTGATCATGAGCAAGATCATTGCATAATAAAGAGACAATCTTTTATCTGATTGGCTGAGCTTGTTACCATACTGGGGGCTGAATTCCAATTCGAATTTGCTCCACTTGGGTAAATACATTTTTATATTATTGTCTTAGACAGGTTCTAATAAGTCAGATCCGTGTATATTAGTGAGATACCTTGCATCTGATTTGCTGAGCTTATTACCTCTCTAGATCTATAGACTGTTTTTCTCATCCAATTTCTTTAAAACTTGGTAAATGGGTTTATATCAATAATCTTGGATGACTTCAGTTATGGGCAAGATATTATGCATATTAATTATGCCTTTAACTTGGAAAAGAATTGTTATCAGTTTATAGTAAATGCGGTAAAATCGGCATGATGTGAAGTGGGAGAGATAGTTTGTATAGGCTGTTAAAATAATACAAAGCCTGCTCTGTGAAATGTTCAGCTGTCAAGTTAAATGAAAGCCAGATGAGCAATATCGGTCTTGTGTGGGCCGCTTGCTTTTTGTGTTACATTATTAAATTGAAAAGGATATTACTTTGTTTTTGTCTAGGCCTGCTTTGTCAGAAGTTTGACGCAATGATCCTTATCTGTGTGTGTGTCTGTTACATGCATTCATTCACACCCTAGATTAAGCTCCGTTTTAAAATGATTTAGATTAAGCAGGTTTTTATTTCCTTTTTATGCATGTCCATTTTAGTTGAATGCAAGGTGGACTTGACAAAAACGGGGGTTTCTTGTTATTACTATCACTTCAACTCTTCTGAAACACCAGCAGTGCAAGTTGTAGTCTTCTTTTACATACCGATTTTCAGTCTAAGAAAGATTTTTGAAACAGATTATAGTGTTTGTAAGCCATGGGAATGACTGTTAGTCACTTGTCAGAGTTGTGATGTCATATTTGTCGGGCATTGCTTGTTCGCACTAAATCGTCATTATTAGGGCTGTAACATTTACCAAAAATTATCAAGGGTTTCATGTCTTTTCACTAATTAAGGCCAAAAGACATCATTTTGCTTCGTGAGGTAGTACCCTTGTTCTCCGGTCTGTGATAACAGTTCATGATAGACAAAAACGGGTGGTATTTGAGAAAAGCACAAAGATGTAGCTTTACTGTGATGGTAAGTAATGTAGACCTTCTACGCAAATTAAAAAATACATCCGAAAAAATGTAGACTCGTTAAATCTGAAGACGACCTGATAAAACGACACATGGATAGACAAACCTTTGCAAAACTTAGGCTGAGTTTGAGATTTGGGAGGAAAAGGGGACTTGCAAGCAAAAATTGTGGGTCTAGTTAAAAAAAAAAAAAAACAGTAAAAATTTCACCCATTTGCTCCTGTAGAGGTCAAATAGCCAATCAAAAAATCATCTACTTCTGAAGCTTTAAAATAGGTAGTCCTGCAGTGTCTCTTTCTTTTTTGATATAGACTTTATTCAGCTATACAAAAAAAATCCAGAAAATATTAGGATCTTTATGCTGTTATCCTATTTAATTGAACAGTATCTAAAAAAGCAAGCCCGAGTCCTCGAGCGGAGTACAGTATACTTCTGAAAAGTACAGTTTCGACTTTTAATGTGCAAAGATAAAAATTTGAACTGAATTATTTTATTTCATGAACAGTTTGCAGAGAGGGTGAGAAAGGAGAGGTCATGCATGTTTTCATGAATCATCAGCAGCATTTTTGTTACACTTGAGTGATTCTATCTTGCATCTGCATACATTTGATGTGTTTATTTTTATAGAAAAATTAATACTCCAATCTTAATTCTGTTTTTACATGTACTTCTCACCATTATGATGATTTATGGACTTGATACAATCAGAAGTACCTCTTTGGTTCTGTGCTATTAATTATTTTTGTTTTGAAATGAGGAACTGGCACAAAGAAACTAAGGATTCCACTTGCAAAGAAAAGTTACAATTTTACGACATATCATTTAGATAGCTTGCTATATTGATAATGATTCCAGTCAATTGATATGGATTGCCAGAACAGCACAGAATGATCCAACATTCTTTGAAGGGCATTTCTTGCACTTTTGTGCATTTCTGTTTGTCTGCCTTCATTGCACAACCAGATTTATAGCAATGGGCAGATCTGTTCATTACTGATGAATGTTCTGTTTTAGACCGTGGTGCCATCACTTTCAATAAGAGTTCAGAGATTTTGTTTGCTCAGAACTGCATTCCAGTATTCTTTTAATAAAGATTTAGTTCCACCATATAAAGAGCTTGACTTGCCTTCCCCCACTGGACCCTGAGAGAAAGTAGGAATCTGATAAAAAGTAAATAATTGAGACTTTGTACAGCTGGAGTTGCTGATGGACTTGATATAATTGGAATGGGGCACAACAACATCAGAGTGATTAAGCAGGATCTGTGGAAATAAATTTGTATCTTCTTGAACATTTGTAGGATTTGTGCATACATATAGATGATGGTTTGCCAGCCCATTATTGACAAAAATGTTGAAATTTTCCTGTTTTCATTCATAGTATGGTTTGAAATGGATCTGCAGAGAAGAGCTTGAGGAATATATATCTGAGCAAGGTTAATCTCTTAATATGTATTAAAAGCAAACAATGTGTCACTTGATTATCTTTATATTAAATGACAGGAGAGAAGATTATTTTTCCAGTACTGGTAAAAGAAATTCTTTCCATAAGAAATTTATTTGCTCCACTTCTGTCTAAACCCAGCATAATTTTAGGGGAATTACACCACAGTTTTATAACTACTCAAACAGTTTTGTAAAAGGTTTTATCAGGTTTGATCTTTATTAAAGGACAAATTCCTATATGTCACAACTCCTTAACAAAAAGCTGGAATTCTTAGTCCAAAAAATCGGGAACTTTTATCAGTTGCATCGGTCTTCATGATCAGTCACTCTAAAATGTCTATTTTAAAAAATTGTTTCATGCAAGTAGAATGGTCTTTTCTCTTCATAAGTTTCATTATACACTGTCAATCACATTATGTTATGAATAAACCATGAGGTTCTCTTGTGCAGATTTTTTGTTTCACTTTGGAACAAAGGAAATTTGGCCACCTTGTTTTATATGTTTACGTTTTTGAAAAGGAACTGTTTGAAATAACAACTTCACAGAGACCTTTTGTTGGAAGTAAACTTTTTTTTTTTGTTACAAGAAAGTTGGTGGTATGTTTGCATATATTTGAACATACTTCACATATCTGTTAAAAAATTTTTTTAATGAAGTTTAATTTAAAGTGATTTTAGACAGGAAATATTAGTTTTAATGTAGTTTTCATTCCTGCATTGGCTAGAAATCTACAACTAAGTTTTGAAGATACTTCCATATAATGGGAAATAACTCAACATGATTGTGTATACCACAGAAACAGCAACTAAATGGCAGCAGCAGTACATCAACTGAAATATTAACTTCATGAATATAGTGCCAAAATGGGGAAATGGATATCAGAGATCGTATGTTGCCTGAGCTACTGAAAAATTTACAAAATCTTGCTTGCCTGAAGCAATGAGGTAACTCGAAGGGAGCATTATAAATGAGGTATCACTTGTATAACTGGATTATCTATCAATGAAGGCATCTTCTTAAATCAAAGGAAACAGCTTGAGGTAGGTTTTGTCGGGTTTCAAGTTTTTATATCAGGAATTGATTAAAATCGGGGATTTTTTCCTGGAAATCTGTAATTGTCATGTATAAGCAAGCAAGACAATACTTTTCATGGTGCTAGGTTAAATTAGTGGCGGACCACTGAAATTTTTGCTAAGTAATGTTGAAGAATAGCAGTCATAGCTGATATGTCTGGTCTTTTTTTTTAAGTAAGGGGGGGGGGGGGTTTGGTCATACTTGAAAATACTCTATATCAGCCTGTATATGTAGTATTTTTCTGTTTGTCCTGCATTGAAAATCATCCATCTTCTAAGCCATTAAAGATTCAGTGTACAACCTTGATGGATTTAAACATCAAAACCTGCATATAATGAGTTGATTGGGGTCCACTGTGAAGTATTCATTATCAGTGAATATTATTTTAGTAAAAATTAGAATGGACGAGAACTTGGAATGAACCTAAAGAACTGTCACTTTGTGAATGTTTTTTGTTATAATCAAGTTAAATTTTAAATGGACATTTCATTGAATTGAAAAGAATTGTATATGATAAAAGCTATTTGCTGGCTCCAACTAAACAAAAGCTTCAATTCAAGTGTTACTGAACAAGTCTAAATGCAGAGAAAATAGTTGTTATCAACATGTAGACACAGTGGGAAAGAAAATGCTCAGGAAGCATCTTGTATCACAGTGGTTTGTATTAATCCATGGTATTTCTTCAGCATGTATGATATTCCTAGTTATTTTTATACCTTCTTGAACATTTGTAGGATTTGTGTACATGATGAAAATGCCAAAGCTTTGTTCAAGGTATAACAAACAGACATTGCTCTTGGATTGATTTGGTCCGTCAAGTTTTGGGAAGAAATAAGAAAATGCCTTTGATCTGCTGGAATGTACGTAACATTAATTTCATTGTTTGAATGATTACAAGTAACATGTTCATTCCAAACCATTATTGTTCACAGGCAGATTAAGTAGAAGGAACTAGTATGCAGAGGACATGATGCATAAGGAATCACTTTAGAACAAACAAGAAAAAAAATGTCCAATTTGTTAACAACATGTTGGGTTAATTCGATTTTGCACAGCGAGTTTCCATGTGCAAAAATGCTGTTGATGATTGTTTCCTGTATTGTCTTTTTTATAAATGAATCTAAACGACAGTTTTTTTTGTGGTATTGGCCTTGACAAATCTACACTAATTTTGTATGATCACCTTTGCTTGATACCAATTTACTACTTTCTTTGCATAGTCATTAGCCAGGAAGTACTTGGACCACAGACAATTGTTTGTTGGCTGTTGTCCTCAATACACCATATCATTCATGAATAAATTTAAAATATCTGACTTTTCAGGTAAAATTTTGCTGCTTTTACTTGCAGACTGAATGCTAATAGTTCCTGAATGTAACACTAGTTCACTGTCTGTCAGGCATGACATTTAGGTCATAGCATTGACAGATAGATCCCTATTTATTTGATCCCTTTCAATAACCCACCGCTTTACTACGATTTCTGATAATTTTGTCCCAGCAGCGTCAAGGCCAGTTTGGTGAGGGTGGACAAGGCAGTGGTTTCCGTAGCGGCCCAGGATTCAGTAACCAAGGTGGCCCAATGGGTGGGCCAAGTACCCAGGGCAACATGTTTGCAGGGGGCATGGGTGGTGGCCAGGATAGGCGTAGAGATCGTGGCGGTGTCAACCCTAGGGATGATTATGGAGATCTGAAGAGGATGAGACGATTTTAAGATTATGCCTATTTATCTGAAATATATGACTGTACATATCGTGCTACAAGTCTGAGAACTTTCACCCATCTGCCACAGTGCTGAAATGGATTTGCAAAGTAAAAGCCCCTCAGAATTTGTTTTACTAGGCATCTGTAAATAAGAACAAAGAGTGAACACGTGCAAGGACCTAAAAATACACACATTTGACTTATGAACTGATCAGGATCTAGTGTTGATGGCTTTGATTTGAGCACTGAAGTCTGACTAACATTTTCCAGTGATGTACAGAATGAAGCTACAAGTACATAACTGTACCATCCAGTTTCACACAGCTTGTTTTGAGTCATTTAACCCATCATCAGAGGAATTAAAAAATCACATGAATCC
Organism: Margaritifera margaritifera; assembly: GCA_029931535.1. NCBI lineage: Eukaryota > Metazoa > Mollusca > Bivalvia > Unionida > Margaritiferidae > Margaritifera > Margaritifera margaritifera. The sequence continues at coordinate 3,886,515 of JAQPZY010001580.1, forward strand.
AGACACTATTGATATTCAGAAATACTGTCCAAACATATTGACAAAGTGTTAACACATTTCTTGTCAAATATAATGAATCATGTGATTTCTTGTGGCAATACATTCTTTCTGTATCGAGTTTGTACTCGCTACGTGTGGAGTTCTTGTGATGGTTTCTTCATTTACTGTATTCAATGTTTTATAGATTTTATTTTGCATCATAGACAGGGCAGACAGTTTAGCCTGTATCTCAATGTGTTTTAGATGGAATATATCATTTATTGAATATTTGTCTTTTCTAGGTAAGATTATACATGTAGCTTGATGGTGTATTTTAAATGAACCATTGTATAGTTTGTTCATCGTGAAATTCTTTCTTCATCTGTGCGTGTCGTTTATCATGTCATAATTGTATAATAAAGTAATAAACAAAACTTATTTTATTATTTAATGCCAAGAAGATTGTTAAGTAAGTTCAAGAAATAAAAAGCTGAAATGAGGCATTACATTACCAGACATGCTTGTCAAATGATAAAAAATGTTCAGATATTTGGAGTGTGTATTTGGAACCCAGTTTCACGTGATGCTAAATGAATTACTTGTATGCATACAATTTGCAGCCACATTTAAGTGTTGGGTAAATCTCCTAAGTTTAGATCCATGATGATTAAATGTTACTTTAATTGCAAACAGATTTGGGTTGGCACACATTATTTCATGAATTAAACTTAAAACTGGGGCAGGACTTCTATTGAGATGTATTGCCATTAACAAATATGGAAAACCTTGGGAAAAACCATTTGAAATGTTTGTAGGCATGCTAGTTCCCAAACTACAGAATTTTGGGAGGGTGGGGCAATGAATGAGGTTGAGAATTTAAAAGGCATTTTTCTTAATTGTAATATTGCTTAGAGGGACTGACGTTTGACCAGTGTAATTGTGAGTCTGGCTGTTAGGAAAATTGTTTTACAGCATTAAGATAAAAACCTAATGAAACCTATCATGGTAAGCGTAATAAACCCACTGGAAATTTTTAAGATGACAAATAAAGAACTGAATATTCAAATGCTTTTTCAAATTTCTTTAGTTCGACATCACTTTTCTTAGAAGTTAACTCTAGTGTGCTTGCCAATAGGTGGAGCATATAATGTTATGGTAATGTCCTTGAACAATTTGGTCTCCATGTGACGACTCAGGTTCCTGCATTAACTAGAGTTTTTTTGTCACATGCCTTAAGCATACTTTTGCAGGTGGGTTGTTCAATTACAGATGAAGTAAGCACGTGATGGGGGGGGGGGGGGGGTCAAAGGTCAAGATCACTGTGACCATGTTGTACTGGTTTCAGTACAATGACAGGAAAGTAAATAACTTTTAACCTCTTACTATTACCAAACTTTGCAGATGGATTACCTTTTTAGACTGAAAGATGGATTCTGTGCAGTAACTTCAGTTTACTAAAAACTTTCATCAAAACTTGTAGATATCTTACCCTTGATGACGCAAAAAAAACCTATCTGTTTACATAAAAATATGAAACTTCAGGTCACTATTATCAGACAGAGGGAAGTGAGTTTTTGCATAGTAACTTCTCTGCCAAATATGCTTTCACCAAACTTTGGTTTAGGTTGCCCTAAACGAAACTAAAAAGCCTGATGATTTCAGGATTAAAAGGTCAAGGTCACCATGACCTCTTAACAAGACCGACAGTGGTATAGTATGAACCGTTTGCAGTTTTCTAAAAATATAAAGGCTGAATTCCATGATTGTGTACTAAATTATAAAATGAATGTTATATCAAATCATCAAAAGTTGGGGCTGTTTTTTTTTAATTTTTTTATGTTTTTATTACAAGTTTCCTAATTCAAGAATTCAGATTATTTTAATCAAAAAATTTTCTCCAACATGATGCAGCCTCTGTGCTGATATTTGATTTGATGAACAGCCCCAGGAACTTAATAGAGAATACAGATGATACTGTTTATAACTCCATGAAGAAACGTGCCTTTGCATCTGAGGTTTTCTTCGAGCATTTGATGTATTAATAATTATTGTATAGGTTCAGATTCGTATAAATTTAATATTTTGTCTTTAAATTCCTAGAATATAATAAATCGGAAATGTTCACAATTTTACAAACAACCCTGTCTCTCTCTCTCTCAAAAGTTTTTTTATGGTCATATACACACCTATTTACTTCACCGACTTCTCACTCTCTGATTCCTGACAACTCAATGGCAGATGCCACTCACACAAACTTGTCCTCTCACACAGCCACACAAACATGCATGACTTTGAATTTGGTCAGTCACCACTTGCTCATTCCCATGAACAGATTACTGTCTGACCCAGTATTCAATAAATTCCTCAATTTGATTGCACACTTTAGTATTGGTGTTCATATATGTTGATAGTCGTGAAATTTTCAAAAAAGAACCCTCTTAATTTTCTGACCTTCATAAACTTAATTTCAAATTTAAAATCTCTTTGTATATAAAGATCAATTTATTATTATCAGATATAAAATAATAGTGTGAGCATGTATTGTACTTGAGGGTTTTTGCAAATACTGTGCATTGTCTCTTAAAACGGAATATCAAATGATGGAGAAAAATTGCACACATACCCACAAACATATACATGCACTAATACTTGCATTGAAGAATCATGAATAAACACCCTCAACCTGTCACACAGTCACCTGCAGGAAGTAGAGATGCAGATGGCTGTTTAATTCACATTCACATTCTTCAAAAGTTTGTTTTTAAGAACTTAATAAAAAAACAAATTGTTAAAAGTAGATGATTTCTAAATAAAGGTGGCTCTTGGACAAGTTCCACTTGAAAATACTCTTTCAGAAACAGGATCTGGCCTCACAAGACCTTCTTGCGATGAGTGCTTGCTCAGATATTTGTCACATCTGCAACAAGTGTTCCATAAGGGGAGACTAATGAAATCTTACAGTGTCTACCTGTTGTTTGTCCATCCACCATAAACTTTTAGTTCAAATAAGGCCATGTGAGCTTGTGATATTGTCCTCTGTCTGGCATCTGTCGGCAATTGCTATTTTCAGCTTATCTAAACCCACCAAACCAATTTCAACCAAAGAGCATCCTGGCATAAAGGCCTTTAAGATTTGTACAAGTGATGCCAATGCATCAACAAATATGGTTGGTGTTATTAAATGTTTTAAAAATGTTTAAACAACTTCTCCAGAACTGCTCTACAGATTTTGATCAAATTTGACAGAAAGCATCCTGGCATGAAAACCTTTCAAACTTTGTTAAAAAAACAACAACAAAAAGTGTTGATCCGCCATCAAATGGCTGTTGTTACCAAAAAGAAATTTTAAAAACAAAAACAATAAATGATTTCTTCTCCAAAACCACTGAATAAAAGTTAACCAAACTTAATTGAAAGTATTCTGGCATGAATACCTTTCAAATTTCATACAGATAATTTGGATTCGCCATCAAATATGGCCTCTGTTAGGAAAAATAGAATAACTTGTAAATGACTTCTTCAGAACCACTGAATAGGATTTGACAACACTTGAGAGAAAGCATCCTGGCATGTAGATCTTTCAAATTTATGCAAATGATGCCAATCCTCTGTAAAATAAGGCTGCTGTTACAAAAAATAGAAACACTTTCAATCACTTCTAAGTAACCACTTAACACTTTACCTAATGTAATCACTTTTGGACGCCTCTACCCCATTCTCATTAAAGCCCTATTGGATGCCTCCATCCAATTTGCATAAAAGCATGTTTGAATGCCTCTGTACCATCCGCTTGGAAGCGGGTTTGGACACTTACAGTAAATATCGGCCATTTTGAGCTTAGAACACCCTATTAGAAACTACAGGCATTGAGGTAAATGACCATTACATCACATCACATGGTTGCTATTTAAGATCTAGTACTAGTCTGCTATTCAAAGTAACTGGGTCAGATTCTCCACTCTCCAAAAGGGAGGCCATGGATTTAATTCTGCACTTTCTCAAGTTGGGATGATTAGAGTTGTGACTTTGAAGGCTTCAATAAGTCAAATATAGGCTCTGATGTCGATGTAGGCAACATTGTTTTTTGATAATTTATCAAATTCGGTTGATTTAGCAATGTAGATGTAGACAACGAACCGGTAGATTTTGAGGTTCAGAAAGGTCAGCTGCGGTTGGTCACACAGCTTCACAGACTTCACGGTAAAAGTGTTCTCAAGGTTTAGAGCATATAAAAAAATTCTCTGAAAAATAAATATGCAAATATAAAGATCAGATTTTACTTTTAAAAGTATCTATCGATAACGTGTGTACAAAAAAGGTAAAATGGTTAAAATTTATGTTGAACTTTACATATACTACAATGCTATAAATTGTACAGGCAGTCCTGTGCGCATCAAATCATTTAGGTAACATGTTCTATTGATAGCACACTGCACTGAATAGAACACTGCACTGTGTGCCTTGGGCATATGTACATGTATTTTGACAGCCTACACAGCAACAGACTCGACGAGGTAAAAGGTTAACAGAATTTGACAAAATTTAACAGAAAGTGTCCTAGCTTGAACACGTTTCAAATTTATACAAAAATGGCATTCTACTATCAAATATGACTGTCGTTATTTCAAGTAGAATAATGTTTACAAAACTTAATGTTAAATAAAATGCTAAACAGACTTTGATTAACTTTGACACAAAGCATTGTGGCATAGGGTTCTTTCAGTATTGGACAAAGGATATAGATGTACAATCAAATGTGGATGAAGATTAAAAATAAAAAAAATAGAGAAACCTTAAAACATTTGTTTTCAAAACATGGAATCAACAGCAGTGGAGAAGTTTCAACATAAAACATCCTACTGACCCAGATTTATTAGCTAACTGCTCTTGCATTTGGCTGTTGGGCAGATGTCAGTCAGGTGAGCAATCTTTGGGCCACTTGTGCATCTTGTTTTAAAGGGCAGTATCTTGTGTCTGCATCAGTGGATTATCATCAGACTTTGCCTACAAGTGTACTAAAGGGGAAGTAACATCCCAAGATATCGAGCTATAAAGATCCACGGTAAAGGTCGCAGGGAGCACTAGTTAAAGTTTTAGGTGTTGGTTTGATCATTTAATCTCGAGATTGTTAATGTATTCATCCATATCAGTTTCATTTTTTTTTCAGAAATCTTTAATAGATATTGGGAATAATTGCTGATATTATATGATAATGCAAATTGATTTAAAATCAAGTCTCTTTTTTTTTTTTATTTATTTATTTAACACAAGTTGTCAAGATTTTACATATTCCCTTGCATCACCACCTGACCTGGTGTATGGGGCATTACCTTAAATTATTTTGCAACTTGATCTTCACACATATTCCCTTACTTAGATGCAGCACACACACAGACATATACATTCACAATTATTGTACACAAAGACACACTCGCATACAAACCCCAAGGTGTTTTAAATTGTTGGGTTTTTTTTCTTTAAAAAAAAAAATTTAAAAAAAAATCGTGTACCAAAAGTTGACAATAGGGTCCACTTTTTTATGAACTGATCACTTTTGTTATTCACTTTGGCAACATATTTTTTGAGCATTTTATATGATAAAACACAATTTTTATAATAGGTAAGATTTGGGATTTTCGAAATATAACATATTTTGCAAGCAAAATTAGGAAGTAAAACAAGATTATCAAAGTTATTTCCTATAAAGACATCTTTTCGTGTAATTCAAAAATTTGGATTGGAAGTTTGGATCCATTCGACAAATAGTTTTCAAAAGTGTTCAGTAACTGAACAGTCATAAAATAATTGCTCAATTCGTTCTATTCCCTTATTACAAAAGGTACATTTATCATTTTCACTTAAATTAATCTTTTTCAAAAACTGGTTTGTGGCAATATTTTTTATGGAGAAATCTTAAATTAAAGCTAATCAGTTTTATGTCTTTTGTACAAAGTTTAGTCAAAACAAAAGAGTTGGTCCATTCATTTGCACAAATTGCACACACTAGCTGCCTGGAACAAGTTTCGTGTTTACTATTTGGCTTTTGTATCTTGGTTTTTATCAGGTCTTTATAAATAAATTTATTCTTTGCTCTTACCCTGAGGAGTGACATTTTGTGCAAAACTACATGAAAACTATTTTCCACTTTTGAAAGAACTTTTAATTTTCTTTTTCCACTGCACTGAGATCTTTGAGATAAGAGAAAAGTACTGTTTTAAATTTTTAGTTTGTGTTTTTTGTTTTATTTCATCAAAACTTAATAGAAATCCTTGTGCATCAAAAAGATGTTGAATAAGTACAACACCGTTTGTTCTCCACCTTGTGTATGATTTAAAATTATAGTAACTGAATTAAGAATATCTTGAGACAAATATTCATGAACAGTAGTAGAAGGTTCATTTTTCCATTGTGATGAAGCATAAATAACATCACGCCAAATTTTTTTAATTGATTTAGACATTTCTTTTAATTTAGTTTTTCCTAATTTAACTAACAGCATACCTCCAAATATTTGTTCAGAAACCAGTTTTAAAATCAAGTCAAGTTACTGATTGCAGAAAAATCAAAGTATTTATAGTCTTTGTTTTTGCCCATGCATAAAGCATACAGGCTGAGAATAGTATGGGTTTAAATTACAGGTTTATACCTACTGAGCTTTGCAACACAGTTTATTAAATGTTTATAATGAGTGAGTCATACATGATTATATAGAATGATGAATACCAAACCCGATCGCTTAATTTAAGAATAATGCCATTAGCACTGTTTCCATGCAGTCATCTTTCCAGTAGTATTTTTGTCAAAAAATTGAATGAACAACCCACATGCTTTTTGTTGAGCGAGTCGTAAATGATAATATAGTAGGATGAATATCGAACTAAATCGCTTAATTTCAGAATATTGCTATCAGTTGATTTATCTGATTCTTTGACATAATCTTTCCAATAGAATTTTGGTCAGAAAATTGAATAAACAACCCGTGTGCTTTTTGTTGAGCCCACTTTGGTGGAAGCTTGACAAAGCAATGTTTGGTGTCGTCTGTCCACACACTAGCGTAACCTTAGTTTTAAAGTATTTTAGTTTCCCTTTATGTATGTCTTCTATGAGTAAATAACAGGTGGGTCAGACAAAAAGGGGGTATTGTTTTTAGGGAGTTTCTGGTTTAAATTTCATTCTTTGTACTGTATTGTTTCCAATTTCATAACATCTCTCCCTGGTTTCTAAAAAAAAAAAAAGTATTGTTTGAAACGGAACTAATACATGGCAAATACTAATACTAAAATGAATACATGGCTACTAAATCTCTTTTTGTCCTGATGTCAGCTTATTTTGTGATTATTTAATTTTGTGAATCTACCACTTGTATCATTATTTTTTAACAAAATTACAAACTTTTGGCTGCTTAATTTTAGGGATAGATTTCCCAGGCCCATATGAAAAATACACAGCATTAGAGTAAAAGCAAGTTTACAGTGGGTTTTTTCCCAGATAACTCTAGTTTACCTGATCATAAATTATAGCACTTTGGATACCTCAAGTGAGATAAGCTTCTCTTTGATAAATTTAACTGGAAAAGAGCCATGGTCTTTTGTCCCAAACAAACTTTTTATTAAATCAGGTAAAGATTTTATGAAAGGCAGAGCAATACAGTGTAATGTGAATAGCTGATTGATTTGAACATTTAGCCAGAGCTTTTGAAGATTACCTTGTCCTGTTTTTGTTCTAGTCGGAGCATCAGTCATGACTGCGAGTGTGTTTTCAGCTCCTAAGCCATAGATGAATTCTCACTATGGGAGTGATGTATATTCTAAACATCAACTAATTTGTGGCAGTAATTTACCTATTCACATGTTTAATAACTTTTGATTGGTCAATTTTGCCAGTGTTTTCTTATTTTATTTTTTTTAATCCCTTCTGTATGTTAAATAGCTAATGCTATGTCCATCTGTGTGTCCATAATCCATCTCTCTGCCTATAATCATTTTTGTTTCCCATGCACAACTCTCAAAACTGTTTAAGCAATTTCAATCAAACTTGGTACACATGTCAGGAAAGTTGCATAGAGGTGCCATTGGAAACTTGAAATTGTATGCAATCTTTGTCCTATGTTACCATGGGAACAAAGTATAGCATAAGTAGTATATACAATGAGATTACTGGACCATAGGCAACTTTCAATAGGAAGGAATCTTTACATAAGATAGGGCTTAGGAAGATAAAATCTCTAGATGACTTGTTTCTGATACCAGTTCACAGCAAATTAGACAAAGAGTTGTAAAGACAAATTGAAAAAGTCTCATATATTGGCTTTTTTTATTAAAAATAATTCTAACAAGTCTTAATTTCATCATAACTGTTTAACTCACTTCATGTAGAGAAATGTATTTAATGTTGAGGATGCAGCAGAAATTTAAAGAACTAAAAAGAGCTGCAGAGAAACCACAGGTTACAGAATATGTATATTTTTCTGATGGTTATTTTGATGAAGATTCCGACAATGTACCTCTAGTATGGTGATGGTAATGGATGTAGATAATACAGGATGACCACCAGACAGAAAATAGACAAGGATATTTTCAATTTTTATTCCAGAATTTTTAACAAAATCTGTAAGTATTGGAATATATTGTGAACGGATATTTCTTAGTTCTTTTAAATTTAGCTTTTTACCTTCATTCTACAAGATGAGCACTTGTCGTTGCTTACCATTATTGTCTGAGGAAGTCTGGCTAAAGCACCATGGTGTGTATATAGATACCCCGGTAGTGACAGGGCCATTGTACCACTCTTTTCCTCATTTTCTCTAATTACTTGATTTCATGCCTAAAAACTATTCTCATGAATTTTGTTAAGAATTGAGAGTGCCTACCACTCAAATGATTCCATCTGCAGCCTTTTCCGCTTTTTCTCTAAGCACTTGATTTCATGACTGAAAACTATTCCAATGAATTTTGTTCAGAATTGAGAGTGCCTACTACTCAAATGATGCCATCTGTAGTCAGTTCTCTTTTCTGAAGAGCACATGCCAAATACTAAATACACTACTGCTCATATAGTGTTAGAGCAAATATTACAGAAAATAAGTGTCCTAATAGGAAATTCTTTGAAATATAAGTAGCATGATACTGATGTTGATCTTTAATATAAAATGGCCAATATTACAAAGTCTAACATAGCCAGTTACAAAGGTGTTTGGTTTGATTTGTGGGGTTTAATGCCATTTTTTCGCACCTGATAGGCTGGCTACACATGGCGGCCAGTATATTTGGTGGAGGAAGAACCACTGATCCATGGGAAGCTACTGGCTAGCTTTCTAACATACCCACGTTGGTTGAGCCAAAACTCAAACCCATGCGGACAGAGGTGAGATGTGTGATAGATCTGTAAAGGCGATCACCTTATACCACTCCACCACCCCATGACTGACCCCCAGTGTTACAAAGGATTTCTAGCTATTAAAAAAAACGACAAACAAAAGAACCCTCAAAAACTTGACAACTTTTCGTTTTAAAAATATTCTGGAACAAATTTTAGAGGCAACAACCAGCAGTTGTCAAGAACTTCTAAAATTTGTGTAATGTATGTATGTACAGTACACACATAACAGATTACAAATTGCCCTCTCAACACAGTGGACATAGACACAGGGGCAAGGGATCAAGTGTTCACTTTAAATACTGGATCCCCACTATGTCTGGTGGATGCCCACTAAACCCAGTGAACATCCACTCAATCTAGTGAACTCCGCCATGGATTTTATTGCAGCAGTAGTGGGTTTTTGCCACCTCTCACTGATTTTATTGTATTTGTCCAGCAAGTAGACACGCTAAACAAACATTGGATAAATCCCAACACCATAAACCCAACCATGGCAGGTGTAAATTTCATACCTTTATCTGTACAATTATACAGTAGCACCGTTGTCTGGTATTTATCAGTGGCCTAGCTAGCGATACATACAGATGAACATACTCAGCATAGAAAAAAATATGAGGTTGTAAATTTCATGGATATTCTCCCACACTTGTCCATGATGGAGCATACATCAGAAAAATTGCCTAGCTACAGTGTACATCCCTGTTGGCCAATTAAATATACACTCTGAAATTAACATACTGTTCTACATTAAGCGGTAACTTTAATGTTCTTTCTCAATAAATGACATTTCATGAAGTCGCTTGTTGTAATGGTTATAAATTTGTTTGTTGTACTGGTTAATAATTAATCATGGTTTCCCATAATTTCCATACTGTTTCCAAGGATCCCTTTAAACAAATTAATTTTAAATGCACAGAATTCATCTTCACTATTGAAGGCTACGCTCTATCAGTGGCTGTTCATGTTGACAACAAAGTGATTTTCATGAAAAAGGTTACTTTGTCGCTTTTTTGTGACTCTATCATCAAACACCTGGTGAGGAGTGAAAGTCTTACTTTAAAGTCACTCGCTATAATAATAATAATAATGAGGACTTGGTATAGCGCCTGATCTTTAGAAGCTCTATGCGCTTTACAACATTAGATAACACCTAAAAAACATAGATAATGATATGATTACGAAAACCAAACACCATGAAATTAGAAAACAAAAACATGCTGAAAATAGTTAAGGTAACGAAACATTATTAAGTCTCTAGGTCTATTCTTGCAGTCGAAATAGGTGAGTCTTAAGAGCACTCTTGAATGAGATCACAGTGTCTAAGTTCAGTGGGCAATTCGTTCCACGTTGCTGGGCCCTGGTATGCAAAGGAACGTTGTCCTTATGACTTTATTTTGATAGTGGGAATAATGAGAATATGAGTGTCGGAAGAGGAGCGTAAGTATCTTGCTGGTGTGTACACATGGGTGAGGTGAGATAGGTATGTTGGACTGGAGCCAGTCAGTGAAACGTAGCATAGAGAACAAATTTTGTGTTTGATTCTGGATCGAATGGGTAGCCAGTGTAGGGTACAGAGCAAGGGGAAGGTGTGCTCTGTTCGTGGTACTCTAAGAATGATCCGAGCAGCTGTGTTTTGAACTTTTTGAAGTTTCTGGAGTAGATACTGAGATGAACCAGATAGAATTGAGTTACAATAGTCCAGTCTTGAAAGTACTAAGGAACACAGAAGTGTTTTAGTGGCATCAACTGAAAGAAAATTGCGAATGGAGCTGATGCCTCTCAGCTCAAGATATGCAGGCTTGCATATGTTCATGACATGTTGGTGCAATGAGAGAGTACTGTCTAGAGTAACACCTAGGTTTCGTACTGACTGAATTTAATGTTGGTGTTGCTGATATTTATTGTTTGAGGTAAAGGATGTGAATGAGAAAGTCTTTGTGTTGTAATCAGAATGGCTTCAGTTTTATCATCATTCATCAGCAGCTTGTTATGTGTCATCCATGATTTCACATCGGAAATGCACCTCTCTACACCTTGGATGATAGCATCAACTTCAGTTGGGTGGCTCGATTTGTATATTTGGGTGTGCTATGCTTGTTAACCCTTAATATGCTTGTCGTGACTTAAGTCGTTTTTCAGGTAAGCAACTGTTTACACCTTTGTATGTCAGCTTGACATGAATGGTTGTGAAACTAAATTTGATTGGTACATTGGGCTCTGGAACAAGCATTCTGTCATAGTTTTAACCTTGTATTCATCAAAGAAGTTTTACAAATGCATGTTTATAATAGGCACTACCTAGAAAACTCGATGGCCGACTCCGAACATTGTTCATCTACAGATGACGATTTCTTTTGGCAAATACTGGGAGATAATAGCGATGATGACAGTGATTTGGAAAGTTTGGAAGTATACGAGATTATTAGAGACGGAGAAGCATTACTGGAAATGCCAGTGAGTGATTTTTAGCCCGAAAACGATGTTGAATATGAGTGCGATGAACCAAAACCGACCGCATGTCTGTCAACCCATTGTTCAGCTGTGTTTCAAAATTAGATGTAGAAAGGGAGAATATCAAGCCTATAGACCATTTAACCCATTAGCTACTACAGCTGTTTTGCAGTTTCACTACTGCTGAGTGTTATCATATCAGTTACTGAGACTACTGAGGCTGGTTGCTAGGCTGAATACTAGAGCATCATCATGGCTGACTACAGAAACTGACAATAAAAACATGGTTACATTTATATTCATTATTTCATTAGTTTTTGCTGGATTTCATTGAAATAAAAAAACAGCTTACCTTGTATAGTGTCTGTTATTCATATATTTCCACTTTATATACTCCTACATCCCATCATACAAGAAATCCCAGTCATGTAAACTGTTTTGAATCCCACAAAATAAATCCAATATTTACATATGTACATATAAAAACATGAATGAAATCCACACTCTAATTGCAAAGTTGAGAGTGGTACCTCTCAAAACAGTCATTATCCACATATAAATGTACTTGGCGTTGTTTGCATCCTATGAAAACTTCATGTCTCCTCCGTTCCCTTACACACATCTTGCATCTCCCACATTTCGGGAACCGTCCTGGCCAGTGCCTTAAACCTTCAGTATCAACATTGGACAGAGGTTTTCTTTTCCTACTTCCCTGAAAGCCAGCAACCATCTGTTTGGCCAAGTTCATTCTGAATTCAAGCTGTGTTCTATTTTTTTCTTTTCCGGGCTTGGTTTTGATCTGGTGATTTGGTGACTCTTTCATACAGATCAGGGCATTACATATCGCTGTATCAATTAGAAACCAAAAAAGGTATTTCCACCATTTCTTTGCTTTACGGCAAGAACTGTACTGCATTCTGTTTTGGTCTGCAATACCCCCACCCCCCACCCCTTTGTTTTTCGAATACTCATCTGCAACCTTTGGGCAAGTTACTTCTTTTCGTCGCCCAGTTTTTTCTCTTCGAGTTGCACTGGATAGCTGTGTGGGATCTATGTTATTAAATAAAATATGGACAATTTTCTTGTCTTTCCAAGCAACACAGACCAGAGTCTCTTTTTGCACGATTTTCATATCCCCCTGGCTTTTTAAACCACTGTTTTTTTTTAAAGGTTCTGGCATTCCTTTCCTATTTCCTTGGACTGTACCACAACAGAAGAGTCTATCCCGACGTAAATCTTCAAATAACGGGGGATTTGAAAAGAAATTGTCCATATATATATGGTGGTTTTTGTTTATTATTTTTCTGGTAAGGTCTTTCACCACTCTAGATCCTAATCCTTCTTCTGTAACTCTCCCTCTCTGTCCATCGGGCTTTCCAACATACACTTGAAATTCATGGACATGGCCTGTTTGGGGATGGGCTCTTTCCCAGACTTTAATGCCAAATTTTGTGGGTTTGGCCGGCAGGTATTGCTTAAATGACAGTCTTCCTTTATAAGCAATCATGTCTTCAACAATTGACTGGTTTTTGGGAGGGTCATTTTGCAGGCATTTATGCAAGACTGTGTCGTAGAAAGGTCTTGTATGGAAAATCTTGTCATGTCCTGGTTGGCCTCTTGGTGGGTTGATGCTTGTGTCGTTGGCATGGAAATATTTCCCTATTTTTTCAAATCTTTCTCTTGTCATGATTTCTGGTATTCCTGGGATCCCAAAATATGCAGATGTCATCCAGGCAATGGAATATTTGGGTATCTGCATAATACTCATGATGATGTATATTCCAAGATATGCCCACATCTCCGTGATGCTTGTTTCATACCATTTCGGGTCTTGATTTTGGTCCCCCATTTTCTTGGCATAATCGTTTGTTTCTTTCACAAGCTTTTCCACCAGACATTCAGGAAAAAACTTCAGAAAAAAAATCTTTCTCATTGCTTAGTGGTCCAAGCTCGATTGTTGAACCAACATGAGAATAAAAATCATTGATCTCGAACACGGCGAGGTCATCACTCCATTGTGCAAGTGGGACTATGTCCTCCTCTTCATCCAATTCAAAATCACTTACATCTGGTGTTGAAACGGGACTAACATCAATATCTGATCCATTTTCTAAGAATGATCCATTAAACTCTTCGATATTGAACCCTTCAAAGTCGCTCATATCTGAATCGGAATCCATCTTTGTTTATCTCAACTACACGTGTTTCGTGAAGTGCAGAAAAGCCCTTCCTGTGTGTCTAAATTTAACCTCTCGGCTTTCAAACTTGTATCAAAATGTTGAGTAAACAGTCCTCTCATTGGTTATGATAATCAAAAATATGTAAACTTATGTACTTTCAACCAATCAACGTTCAGTTAACATAGCGGTCACGTCCGCATAGATGCGACACTGGGGTTTCAAGTACTGCTGAACTATACGCACATAAGCGACGCTGGTGTAGTAAACAAGGCTTATCGACACTGCATATATGCGTCGGTGGGGTTCAGGAGCTATTTACAGGTGACGCTTAGATGTGGCAGTCGTAGCTAAAGGGTTAAGGCTTTGTTTTTATGATTTCTTGCATCTGATAATAGATCAAATGAATCTATATCCATAGCAGAGGATAAATGGGGCAGACTTGATTGACAACAGCCGCATGAGAAAATGGAAGCCTCTTGCACCTGATGAATTTAAACTTTTTTGTTTTGTTGGGGGGGGGGGGGCATTGGTTATGGCCGTGGATTTGGTGCATAAATCTGATTTAGATTTTACTGGGCAGCTGAATATATTATATCGACCCCATACTTAAGCCAAAAAAAAGAAAAAATGATTTGGAATATATTTCTTAATATTCTAAGCAAATAACACCTGAACAGGTAATGAACTTGACAGGCGACTATCTTTGTAAGTTCACAAGTGGACATTAGATGACAGACATATACTAGAATAAATTACAAGAAAACTGCGAAGCTTTGTGAACATTTATTACGGACTTAAGGGGGTGTAAACTTGCTTGTGGTGTTCCTTGACTGGATGCTCATTAATTGTTACCTATTCTACACTTGTGATTTTCACAACTTGGATATAAAGTTGTAACAGACATACATAAATGTGGTTGGGTCACCAGAGACTGGATTTTTTTTTCAGTAAAAAAGATTTTAAAAAATGCAGATGAAATACAAAGGTATTTTGTATATTTACCCATGTTTGCACCTGTAAATGCAAATATGATAAAGTTAAATATGTGACTGATGCTTAAAATAAAGTTCAGACATCAATAGTTGAGCCACGAAAGAATGTTGTTTTTTTTTTTTTTTTAGATATGTTGAACTTGTTCATTAAAAAAGATAAAAAAAATAAAGAGGAAATACAAAGGTGTTTTGTATATTTACCTGTGTTTGCACCTGTAAGTGCAAATGTTATAAAAGTTAGAGTGATGCTTATAATAAAGTTCAGACATCAATAATTATTTTCCATATAGGGTTTGTGTATCTATCTTGTACAGTCATTAAAATGCAGACAATTTAAAAGCCGAGTGCAATTTTCATTTTTTTTCTCAAACAATTCAGCACAGGGATCTTCTGCTACAACACTATATAGCACTTTAATGGTTAACAATGGTTAGTCAGGAAGGTGTTGTGTTATTTTTAGCACTGATGTTTGAATAGAAAAATTACCTTATTAATGAAAAGGCTTCTTGTTGTTACAAAACCAAAACAATAGAAAACTAAGAATATATTAGTTTGTGAAAAAAAACGAATTTTGGACTTGTAATATGGACTGAGAAGTACAGTGAAGTTAAGTTGTGATATTTATTGCGTAAAATTGGTTCCTAGCAGTATATAAATTTTAATTTTCACTATTAATTTTTCAACAGCACATAGAATAGAAATCTATTGCAGTATTACATAGCTATGACATATTGAACAAGAGCTACTATACTACAGGCTTTCTTTTTAAAAAATACATCTTTCTTTGTAATAAAGTCACATTATTATATGCAAAAATGAGAGAGAGAGATGGAGGGAGAGAAGGAGAGATTATGCATAGTACCTTTAGATTGATTTATTTTGTAGCTTTTCTCACTAACTCTGAAAACTACATTGATCATTATAGAGTATGCATTTTTTACATGTGCTGCGATTATGTTCATTTCGGAATTTGTCTACTGACAAAATTTAGAAATAACATTTTTATACCGCTCTTTATTCAGAATAAATAAATTGCTTCTTAGCAGTCCTTTTTGTATTTAAAAAAGAATTTATATAATTAATTGGGTTATTAACTTGTTATTATTGTGCTTTTCTTATTATTTCTAGTTGGTTCTATTGTCCAACTTGGTCATAATTAACAAAACTAAAAGCATCAGAAATTTCATAGTTTGAAAGTCAAATGAGCCAGCATTGCTGCAGTACTCCAAATGAACACATTGACAGTAATCGTGACAACCCTAGAATTAATATTAAAGGTTCATAATAAGCTGGAGATAATTGGGATGTACAACCATGAAGTCAGAACCTCCAGTTTGGAGTAGATAAAGTAGTTCTACCTACCAGGGATACCTGTTTAAAGCCATTAAAAATATGAAGTCATATATTAATAGCAATCAGTGCAATTGGATATTTTATATAGCCTTGGCAAACACAAGACATTATTGATAGTTATCACATACTTGGTACACTTTGCATAGTGTTTACTGTTTATTATTTTTGATATGTTGACACTTTAACAGATAACTTTCTGTGAATTTGATTGGTCCAAATACGCTTATGAAATCCTTGTGCAGTATTTTCATTATAAATTGGCTATGACTGGATATTCTCCTTGCCCCACCTTCTGGAGCTAATTTTTTTTACTATTGCTATCGACAATATGGTGGCTGTCTTTCTAATCAGTAACCAAATGGATATTGGGGAAAAAGCAGGCGACTATCACAAAAAACACAGTAGTAGTTATGTAGATTGGTTTGATTTGTGGGTTTAATGCCATTCTTAAGCACATGACAGGCTATACATGGCGGCCCGTATATTTGATGGAGAAAGAACTTGGGGGTGGGGGAAACCCCTGATAAGAATCACCGACCCATGGGAAGCTGCTATCAAGCTTTCTCACATATCCATGTTGGCTAAGCCAAGACTCAAACCCAGTGAGACGCGAGACATCACTGATCTGTAAAGGCAAAAAGGCAAGCGCCTAAGACGACTTGGCCACCTGGGGCCCACTATATAGGTTGGAATATGGCCCATATCCTACATAGAATTCTCCAAATGATGGACAAAAATTGAATGCTAGTAAATGTTCGCATAGTTAAGTGGAAAATGTGGGAGATCTGAGAAAATCCTTCGTGCTATCCGATGTGAACAGGCCAAGTTTGTGCAGAGAAAAGCCCCCCAGCTTATTGTAATGCAGACTGTTATCTTTACGTTACTGCTACAATGCGGTATGATCTTGCACCCCACCCACAGGACATGCAATGTTTTTTAAATGCCAACCTGTAGGAGTATATAAACTCGCCTCTTATGAAGAGAATGTAGATAAATGCTGTTCTCAACTGACAGAAAGTTGTCCAAACGCCGCATTCTTCCAAATCAAATGGTGAAATCGATACATCATTCAGTGGAAACAAAAACCGTCTCATCAAAATCTATGTGTATGGTGCCTGAACTACCTGTCCTAATGAACTCTACGACATCACATAGGAATTTCCATCGAAAAATGTTGTCCATGTCAAATGTTCTATTGATTTGGAAGAACAGTTGCTGTTTAAAATATAATTTGTAAAACAAATCTGCTTACTGGTTATCTATATGTGCAATATTGCTTCAGTTTGCATATGGGACTATTTTTTCATGTTAAGGAATTGAATGGTGCAATATTTGAGCCAGAATTAAATGCCAAAATTGTTTGTTCTTTCTATCTAGATTCCACTCAGATTACAATTATGATAAACCGAATCTCAAATGGGTCCTGAAACAGGTTGAATAATTTAGTTTTTGCAAGCCTTGGTGAGCAAAAGCTGTTAATATTTCAACGAGTTCCTAAATTCAGTATTAAATCATGACCCATTTGAGATCCTCTATATATATGTTATGCTTATGTGTAATACAGTAGAATGTAAACAAGAAAAAGACGCCCAAAATTATGAACGAGAAGAAATTCTGCTTATATGAAGTTAAAACGAAAATGATGTACAAAAATGAGGCTATTTATAAATACAATCACATCTACTGCAGATACTCATTTCACAACTGAGTTTGCACAATTTTATGCATTTCAATTCTATTTGAAAAGATGGTGATGATATAATGGATGTCCAGGAGAAATTGACTGCTACTGCTAGATAGAAAAAACTTTTTCCCATTAGCACTTACAGCTACTAACTGGTCCCACCCTTTTTTCTGTACAGTGTACATATATCTCTTGAGGCATTTTGCTCCAGAGTCCACAGTTTGTTCATGTGACTTTGAACTTCGTTTTGGTTCCTAAAGTTTCAATGTGATTATGGACATAATTTCAGCAATTTCACACTTTTTGCTTAATTGCTAAACACTGTCTAAATACGCATTTTGTACGTATTCTTTGGCGACAAAATGTTTTATTTGTATTCATGCCAACTTCTTAAAAAGGATAATCAGGTAAAAATGTAACAAGTTAGTTAACTAAACTGATAATAAAACAGTATTTACTTGACATATTGTAACAGTTTTACAGTATTTGTCATGTGGACTGAAATAATGTACTGTACCAAATGGAGTTGTATCTGCATCAACTGAAAATAATTCATGCAAGATTTATCTCCTACCAAAAATATTTTCTTTTTCAATGTAACCAGAACCACACATATTTTTTTATTTGTCCTAAAAGGCTTTTTATGATGTCTAGTTCGTCCTAAATGAAAATGGTGCTAATCTAATGTAAATGGATGCCATGGTAGCCATCTTTAAAATCTTGATATTGATACACCTTCCAACAGAAAGTCGTATTGGCATGGGGTTTTCACCAGAAGGAGGTCCTGGGTGATGGAGTAGTCTAAGGCGCTCGCTTTTACTGATTGCTCACACATCTTGCCTCTGTCTATGTGAGTTTGAGTCCCGGCTCGACCAGTGTGGGTATATGAGAAAGCTTGCCAGTAGCTTCTCCTGGGTCAGTGGTTCTTTCCGGGGTATTTCTGGGTTCTTCACCAAAATATACTGGCCATCATGTATAGCCTATCATGTGCTGAAAAATGGCATTAAAACCCCACAAAACCAAAACATTTCACCAGAAGGCTAATGACATCTAGTTGGTACTGAATGAAAAGGGTGCCTATCTGACATCCAATGTAGTCACCATGGCAGCCACATTGATATTGCTATTCCTAAATGGAAGTCATATTGACATGAGATTTCCACCTGAAGACTAATTATGATATCTAGTACGTTCTGAATGAAAATGGTGCCGAGTGGACCTCCAATATGGCTGCCACAAAGAACATGTTGAAAATCTTGTAACTAATTCTTCTTAATGGATATTCATTATCAACATGGGGTTTTCACCACAAGTCTTCTAATGGTTTGTCGTAAATGAAAGTAGTGCCAATTTTACATTTAATATGGCTGTCACAGTGACTAATTTGAAAATCTTATTGCTGAAGAATATTAGAGATGGTTTCAACACTCGGCAGTTAAAAAGAGGAAATGGTGTTATCTTCAATTACTGGAATTATTTAGCCAGTAGAGCATCAGTCCCTTTGAGTGACTCATTGACTATTACAATACTTTATTCGGCAAATCTACTAGTACTAACTTGTAAAAGCTATTTAAGTTACAAAAAGAGGTTGTAAAATCATACTTAACACTGTATTCAGCAGTCGTTTTGAAGCAGTGGGACAGCTGAAAATATTACTTATACATTAGAGTATATTTCTCAGAAAAGCAAAAAAATGATGTATAAAATATATAATTAATCAGTTCTCAAGTATCAACACTATCTTTGCAATTGACCAGAGCAAGGCCATAAATATACTCTTAATCTGAGGTAACTGTTTAAAATAATTGCAAACTGCCCAAACCCCAAAAGTAGCTTTTACAAAAAGCTTTTAGTATTCAGGTGCTGTTAATTGTAAGGAATACTATTCCAAAGAAAATGAAACGGGCTCAAAATGCACAATCCTTTCATGTAATAAACGCAACAGTTCAGTATTCAATGTCCACCACTTTCAGTGAGTATTTTTATATAAATTTGTGCATAAACTGTCACATGCTTATGTTTGTACATTATTGTGTATATTGTTATATTATCAATCAAGTCTGTAGACATAGGTGAAAATGTGTGTTGTGTTTGTGTGTGTATTTGCAATGTTTAGGTATATTGTTTTGCAAATATTGTACATAATAGAGGACCGAAAGGGAGACTAGTTCTTTATAACTAATCTGGTCACCCTCTTAAAATAATATTATTATTATTATTATTATTATTATTATTATTATTATTTAGGGGGTTTGCTGCACATCAGCACAATCCTTGCAGAAAAGTGCCGAGTAAGTTAGTTTTTTTTAAAAAAGCATACAAAATAAAGATGAAGTTAAAATCCTTAAAATATATATATATATATATATATATATATATATATATATATATATATATACCACACTCTATTAAAAAAATTCCAACGCATGCTGGCACATCACAGGCTGCATCCCATGGCTAAAATGTTGCCTCTATAAGTAGCTTTTTTACAACATGCTACAATTCCTATTAGGCCTCAAGTGTGGTTCCCATTACTGAGAATTGTAGTTAAGGAAAAAAGATATTACCCTTGCAAAAAAAAAAACAGAAGAAAAAACCATTGTTTTCCCCTTTAAATGAAGGTGCAGTGAATATAGCTATGTCCATCTGTTTCTTGTTCTGGCAATTTTTGCGTCCAAGTTAGACGAGAACAAAGTTGAAAATAGCTTCTTGGCCAGTTTCAACCAGATGAGTAATCTCGGGCCCAGTAGGCGCCTCTTGTGTTGATTTGATCATTATAAATTACCCTCTTATTTTGAATGAGACCTTGAATTTTTGTGCCATGTTCATGGGGGTTGGAGATGTTGCATTCATGCATCCAGTATGCCACGGCTTTTGTATCTGCTTGATAAATTTTTAAGGACTTCATGCCTCGAAATAAAAGTTTGGTGGAGGTCAAATATGGTGAAAAAAACCTTCACTTAGCAAATTGTTATTGCTTTTTGTGGAATAGTTGCATAAATTAAGAATCTGCTGCTTCAGTGCAATTTATTTCCAAATTTCTGAAGTAAGCTCTAAAGCTAGTGAAGCATTAGTGTCCAAAATTACTGATTGCATCACCTCCCTTGATTTTGATACTGGCATTTTGTGTGACGTCATTCTTGAATGAAGTGAACATCTGTTACTGTGGAAAAGTATAGATGGAACATTCATTTAAAGTGAAAATAATGGTTTTTGTGGTCACAACTTCTGATAAAAAGCTGAAAAGCGGCAATTGTTTTCTTGTTTGAAAATTTATTTAAGGAAGAAATGCACAGAAAATACACTTCAAAACTTGGCTTGAGAGACCACACCATCTGCCAACAAAAAGTCGTCTAAAGATGGGTGGTCTTTCACAACAGATCTGTGCAAGAGAGCCAGTTTTCAAGGTAAAACTCCATTGGGTTTAAGAAGGAAAAATACCTGTAATTACTGCATGTATATTTTGTTCTGTATGCATAGTTCATGTGAAAATATTGCATGTATTAAATCTCACAAACATTTGATATAGCACTAAAAATAGATCTACATAGAACATGAACTGTAGTCTGTTGGGATATGATTTGAAAAGTTCAACTAAGATAACGCTTGACCTGTCCACAATTTATTCAGTTAGCTATGATAACACCCAATAAATTTATTTAGAGTCAACAGTCGAATCTCGAGTCACAAGTCATAAAAATGGATTGGCTCTAAACAGAAGGATGTAACAAATGCACTAAGGTGAGCAGATGAACAGATTGCTGACCTTGGCACATTCAGCGCATATGCCAATTTTAATAACAGAGAATATGAACCTTTACTATGACAGAATCAGGTCATCAGGAATGCAAATAATTCAGAGAAAAGGACAAAGCCTCGTTCATTTCAATCATTTAATTATTAGAACTCCACAGATGAATGATTTACTGCCAGCATGCTGCAGTTAAAGCAGGATGAAAAGATTTCCCATTGTGACGTTAGCATTGTGTAGGTTTTCACAACAGATCAACAATATGAACCTTTGAACTCGCTATGTGCATCTATGATTGTTTCCTCTTCTTGATGGAATGGTTAATCATAATAGGGATTTAGACGACTACAGCACTACAATGGCTGGTTGTGCCATGTACTCGAGTCTGGTTTTAGGTCTGTGGTATACAACTCTATCTTGTACTTTTAAAAAAAAACTGGTTACCGAACTCCGCTTCTTTCCTCATTTTTGTGTGTATCTCTTGGTTCAGAAAAATCTGCAGTTCACATAGTCTCTACTTGGTGATTGTGGTTACAAAGGATTAAACAAAGTTCTGTAGTATATATACATACGTTTATTTGTGATGTGGTTGTCATTAGTAGTGTTGAAACATCTTTTGCGTGGTTGCTGGTCGTGTTTAGCAGGTGGTCGCTTCCACCAGTGCATTTCTATTGTAAACTTTATTTGTGTACAACTATTTTGGTTGTAAATGGCAGATGCTTACTCATACTTAAAGTAGCTCAAATTGGTTTCGACTATTGATCGCACGATTTAAAAACTTTATTGATACCATGATTTAAAAACTATCCAGCTGGGAAGAATCATTGCGAGTACTACTCGTTATACATTTAATTTAAAGTGATTGAGAAGAACATTGAGAAATAAGTAGTCTCCATTCATAGGATACAGGAGTTAAAATTTAAAGCACTTCATTTTCTAACTTTTGCTTTACTGATTAACTCGGAAGAAAGATTTGTAGCAAATACAAAGTAAAACATGGTAAAAGATTGTGTTGAGAGAAAAGAGGTCACATTAAATAGTGATTTCCCTTATTTACAATCTCCCAATAGTGTTTTCTTGGAGTAAATGGTGTACTTATTTTCTCTTTTTGTGGCTTGCATGAAATGAAAATTAGAAAATATATGTACATCCAAGCCATGTTTGCACTATTTAAGTATTTTTCTAACTTGACTTGCCATAAGGGCAGGTGAACTTGTAGTATGACCCTTCTTCCATCATCTGGTGTCAGTCGTCAATTGCTACTTTTAGTAACTCCAAAAACGCTGAACAGTATATGATCAAATTTGATAAAATCATGGCATGAACACCTTTCAGCTATTTACACATGATGCCTATCTGCCATTAAATATTGTTGTTGTTACCAGAATAAGAAAATCCTTTTCATCGTCCGTCAGCAGCTGCTATTTTTAACTTTAAAAAACTGCCAGAACAATTTGAACCAAACTTGGCATAGCATTAAGGCCTTTCAAGTTTATACATGAAATATGGCCACTATTACTAAAAATAGAAAAACACTTAAATTACCTCTGAAACGGCTGAATAGAATGTGACCAATCGTGACAAAAAGCATCCTAGCATGAAGACTTTAAAGTTTATACAAATGATGCTGATATGCCATTAAATATGGCCACTATTGCTATAAATAGAAAAACTTGAAATGACTTGTGCTTGAACTGCTCAGCAGAATTTGACCAAATGTGATGGGAAGTATTTTGGCTTTCAAATTTGTACAAATGGTGTTGATTTGTCATCAAATATGACTTCTGTTACTAAAATGAAAAATGTTTTAAAATGTCTTCTCAAAAATCATTTGACAAAAGTAGACCAAATTTGACAAAAAGCATTTTGGCATGAAGAGATTTAAACTCGTACAAATCTGCCATCAAATACAGTTGCTGTTACTAAAATTATAAAAACCTTTAATAAGTTCTAAATAACTGCTTAACAGAATCTGACCAAATTTGACAAAGTGTTCTAGCATGAATGTTTTCACATTTAAACAAATCGTGCCATTCAATATGGTTGCCATTACTGAAAGTAGAAAAAACATTTGCACAACTTTATTGCAGAAAAATGTGGAACAGAATATGGTCAACTTTGACACAAATTATCCTGGCATAGGGTCATTCATTATCAGATAAATGCTGATGTGCGATTAACTGTCGATGAAAATACAAAAACTAGGGAAATCATGAAACGGTCTTTTGTATAACGTGCAATTAACAGCACTGGAGAAATCTGATCAGAAAGCATCCTACTGATCCAGATTTCTTGGACAACTGCTCTTGCATTTGTCTATTAGGCAGATGTCAGTTATTGATAACAATATTGACTGAAGGTATAGCATCGGTGATTTCAGCTCTTAAATTTCCATAGGATCACAGTTCATTCTATAGTCTATTGATAGCCACTTAAGCTATAATCTTAAATGAGTTATATGTTCCCCTGATACATCACTAGCATACGTATCAGGGGGAAGTAATGCATGCTCCAGTTTTTGAGATGACCAAATAAAGTGTGATTTTCACGTTTTTATGATCAAAATTACCCGTATATACTCGATTATATGTCGACTTGACTATAAGTCGACCCCTCCCCCATTTTTAGGCTGCAAAAAGTTAATTTTTCTTTGACCCTCTTATAAGTCGGTGTGTATTTTGCAAACCAGATCCGTCCGAAGGGGTGACTTCTTAGTGAGTCAGAAATGCACTTTGTAAATATAAACAAGA
This sequence comes from Margaritifera margaritifera, assembly GCA_029931535.1. Lineage (NCBI taxonomy): Eukaryota > Metazoa > Mollusca > Bivalvia > Unionida > Margaritiferidae > Margaritifera > Margaritifera margaritifera. The sequence continues at coordinate 3,911,033 of JAQPZY010001580.1, forward strand.
CAAACTGGATAGATAAGAAAAATAAAGACAAAATCAGTGTAAAATACAATTATATTATTGAGTGAAAAATGTCACAAACAAATTGACAACTTACAATTTGTCCATCTTTGTGTAATAAAGTCAATTGAAATCCATAATGCTTGACATTTTTAATCCATTTATATGAAAATCCATGAATTCAATTATAGGTCACATACCGGTATAAAAATAGAAGATCAGAATGATCCGATTCACAATATCCGGTAATATGTTAATTCCACACCTTGTACAAATAAACTGAAAGTCAAGTCCACTTCTTTTTTTATTCATGGTATCCTATAAATGTCGCTATCTAATGTCATCTGGTACAAAGTCCAAGAATTAATCCTCATTGTCTGATAAAGTTCTAAAATTCAAAATCGTTTAGTCATTGTAAATCGTCGACGTCTTATCATCATAAATCTCGTCCGACTCAGATTCCTCGGCTTCACAGTCATATGCGGGTGCTTATGCAGAGACTGAGCTTGGGCTCTGTAAGTAACACTTTGATAATAAAGTCAGAAATCTATTAAAGGATGCAGCTGAACACGTCAATTGTGCGGCAAGATCACAGGGAGTTCAAATAACCACCCTCTGTTACTTGGCACTGAACAAGTATCAAACTCGCGGCTTGATCAAAGTGTTGTCACATGCGAAAACAAAGAGTGTGGTGCCTTTACAAGCTACGGGATAAGGTCAAAGTATATGCACAGGAAGTTGTAGAACTCTACTTGGCACTGAACAAAGTATTAGATTCGTGGCTCGATCAAAAGGATTGTCAACTTGAAAACAAAGTGAGTGTCTTTACAAGCCAAAGGCTTATCAGCCCATGTGCACTGGCAGATAGCTTGGGAAATATCACTTGGGAATTAAATCTGACTTGTGGAAAAGGAAAAAACAAATGAAATCAAAACTTTTATTGCATCAAGCACAGTCTTTATACAGCAAAACACAAATATTAATACAAATACAGGTTGTTCGGACTGGCACGCAAATGGAAGCAATATACTTACCAGTAAACATCCACGGTAAACATTGACGGACACTTCATTTTGTGGTAGGTAGTATTTAATTCACTGGTAATATTTTCAAATTATTAAAATCCAAATAACTGTAGATACATGTATTGTGTAATGAATATCGTCATGAAACGGATAAACAGTGCATGCCATATATGCATTACTGCATATAAATAGTGGCATGAAAACATAAAAATATATGAATTGACAGTATTTTTATGTACCGCAAACATTTAGACTTTCCAACATTACCCCAAGATTTATAATTTGTATTAATGACGCGCTTATAAGACGATCCCTACTCTGCATGAATAGAATTTTAAGTAAAAAAGGTTGACTTATAAGTGAGTATATATGGTAGATTTTAATGGCCCATCTTGGATTAGGAAGTTTTCCCTTTGTATCATGGATTCTGTTTCTGCCTAATAGTTTTTGAAGAAATTCATAGATTGAAGTCCGATTTGGTTTGGGTCTTAATATCAAGCAGACCTGGTACAGAGTCCTGATTTTCAATGAAAATTTGGCAGAATTGGTGTCCCTGTTTGAATAATTGTTGGAAACATACATTGCAAGTTTCTTTGAATTATTCTTATCATTTTTAGTCTGGCTTTCTACTTCTTATATGCACAAACATCATCATCAAGGTCATCACATCCGTGAGCTAAAATTGAACCTACAAGTAATGAGGCACATGAATATGTTTGGGAAGACATTGGATTTGTAAGTGTTGCAGATATTTTCTGTTATGTGATGATAATAAGAAAATAAACTAACTTAAGATTGGAAATAAGCAAGAGTCCTAAGATTGGAAATAAGCAAGAATCCTTGCCAAGCGATCTAAAACATTTTGTGCCACCAGTTTTAAAGTGCTCCACATTTATAAATAATGTTATAAAGCACTCCACATTTATAAATAATGTTTGAATTGTGGAGTAAGGAATCTTGCTCCCAAACTCCTGCACTTTTACTTTTTCTAGGATAGCTGTTTTGTGAAGGAGAAATATTCAAGTTCATCATGGAAAGTCCCAGTCACCATTTTATGTCTTTTTTTTCTAGTGTTACTAAAACATACAACCAAGAAGATCTCGCATAGTATTTTTTCCATACTATATATACATGTTTCCATCTAGCAGCCATTTCCCAATAACGATGAATTTCTCTGAAGGGATTACACTTTGCTCATTGGCTGCTCTTTTGATCTGTTTACAAAGTCACATTTCAGGTAAGCAATAATATAGATTTGTCTGTATTCTCATGTTCAGTTAACTGATCATAGAGAAGCACTTTATGTCTGAATTTCTATCTGTCTTTCTCTCCGCTTCATGAAATGATAATTATATACTTCACGATGAATTAGGTAACAGTTCACACTGGGGAAAGATGCTGAACCCAGAGGTTGGAGGTTTGATTCTCCACTGAGTGAAAGGGGGACAATAACATCTTGCAAATTCACATTGAGCACAATACAGCATGTACTATTTAATTTCCATTATGCAAAAGACCAGTTGGAGATGAAGTAAATTCTTCATCATCATTCCTCCCCATTATGTCCTGGTTTCATTCAAATGGCTTCTTTTCAGGGTGGTGTGTGTGTCTCTCTCTCTATGTCTCTCTCTGTTTTTGGTACTAACTGTTAAGAAAATTGGTCAGAAAAATTTCATAAAAAACACAAAAAATATTTGTCTCTAGCATACTATAAAAGATTTAAGCTTTTTAATATTATACAGATTGCTTATAAATTCTCTGGTAGTGGAATATTATTTTCCTAAACTTGTACATTCATTGTAGCAGCAGATCTAGTAGCATCAGGTTGCAAATAGAAATTATTTTCAAGCAAGATGATTGAAAGAGTCACTAAGGCTTGTTGTTAGTAATTGCTGATCCAAATGTGTGGTGGGGGTGGAGTACATAATGCTGTGGAACTTCTTTTTGAAAGCCAAGTTAGCTTTTGACACTGCCTTGCATCCTTTGTGCATTGTCCATCAATCATCACATTATTTTATTATATTTTTTGTAAACAAAATATTTAAAAATCGAGCTAAGTGTCGGCACTTTTGCATTAAGGGTTGGTTTGTCATTAGTGTTGCAAAAAGATAAATAAATGAATTCTTAAAAATGACGACAGAATTTCACCATACATAACACTTTCAATCATCAATTATTTTTGATTTAACAAAGCTTTTCTTGCAGCAAGCTTTTCTATCTGAAAAAATTGTCAGTTTGGCATCAGATATGGTCACAATACCACCCCCACCACCCCTGAAAACCTAAATATTTAACAAGAACGCTAGAAGTGTTTAAACAATTTAGTCAAAATTTACCAGTAGCCGAACTCCACCAGCTTGCAGTCAATTTTAAACAACTTGTGAAAAACTTTGTAAACAAGTCAGAATTGAACAATATCCAAACTCCACTCATCTACCACCAGTTTTTATTTATTTGAAATTCCAATAAATTTTTTATTTATTTGAGATTCCAATTAACTGCGAGTCAGTTTTGTCATGGACAAGCATTAGGGTATTACATAAGGACAGTTCATGTTCTTAGTCCTACTGTGAGGACAGGATGCCATAATAGACACCTAGATGGTTTCCACTAAATGACATAGTCATTTTATTACAACTTCATTATGTTCAATCAATGTGCATGAAATTTTGACTATCGACTAAGATTGTTCCTTTGAATAAAACTAAAATTTTTGCAAGGAAAATGGGTCTCAGAGAAAATGTGATGCTTACGAGCGAGTGTCATCAATTATATAGAGAGGATGGTAGAATCGAGACCTTTTAATTTCATATTTCATATCATTGATATCGATTGGCCATCTGGTATAGCCATCAGTGCTAAAAATAAAGAAACTTGAAACAATTTCTTCAAGAATGTTAGACATATTCCGACTAAATTTGATGGAGAGCATCTCTGCATTGAGATATTTTAAGTTTGTTTAGATAATCTGGATTTACTGTCAGATATGACTGCTTTTGCTAATTATTGCAAATCTTTAAAAGGACAACTCCCAAGATTGGCAGAGAGCATTCAGCTTCTCGAGGACCAAGACCTTTCAGACTTGAACAAATGATTTTGATCTGCCAGCAGATACAGCCATTGTTACTCATAGTAGAAAATAACATTTTCACAAACTGGTCAGCCAGTTACATGTATTACCAAATTGGAGAGAAAGCATTCTGACAACAAAATTTTAAAGTTTGTTCATAAAATGTCGATCTGCCATCAGTTATGGTTTTGGTTACAGTTTAAAAACTGTTTATATTTTTATCAGATTTGACGGGAAGTTTGCTAGCAATTATTTAAGAGTTTTTAAAATTATGACATGATATTCATATGCTATTAAATTTGGCCACCATTAGTAAAAATAGAAAATAGAAAACCTTTGAAAGTCTTTTCAAAAGTGCTGGACCAATTGAGAGCATTCTGGCTTAACAACTTTAAATTTGAACATGCATATGATCTAAATCGACCATTAAATTTTACAGCTATTACTAAAAATAGAAAGCTTCTGGATACATACTGTCATTCATCTAAATATCTGGACCCTCTCATTTTCCGGACATCTTATTTTCAGAATTTGTAATGCCGTGAAATCGATTTGATCACCCTAATTACAGCCCAAGTTCCTCTGGCCCTCCCAGCATTTTTTTTTTTATCTTTCTGCTGGCTGAGACAGCAAGGGACCACCAGGTAAAATCTCCGAGGGATCAACATATTCTTGCCACTCGCTCGCCTCATTAAACAGTTTCTAGTCTTGAACTTTGATGGTGTCATGGCCTGGAACTCACTACCAATATCTGTAAAGGTCGCACACAGTTGGCAAGAATTTATATCTTAATACAGACATGCCATAAATGGATAATTATTGTTTGATTTTGTCTTCTATTCTTTCTATTTTTTTTACTTGTATATTTTATATAGTTGGGAATTTCATTATGGTGTTGGCTAAATATTATGTTACTCTAAATACCTGTACATATACCTTTTGTAACTTTGTTACAAGGCATCAAGGGAGGCTATCTATTAGCTAACTGTGTAACCCTCTTTACATAAAGAATTATTATTATTATTATTAAAAGTATGTAGATAGGATCAAAATTTAATTTCAATGCATACTACATTAACCCTTAAAGTTCTTGTCGCTGCACTAGCTGTGCTGTCGATAGAGGTCCTGTATCATTCGTCGTGGCATGTGGCATTTTTTAATTAAGCAACTGTTTACACATCTGGGTACTTCATGAATAGATGTGAAACTAAATTTTATTGGTTCATTGGTCCTTGGAATGGGCATTCTGTTCTTGTTTTGCCATGCTTAGCAAAGATTTGTTAAAAATGCTGGTGAAAACACATGCTTCCTGGAAAACTCCCAGCATGATTCATCATCATCAGATGATTTATTTTGGCACATAGTTGTTGATCATAGTACATGTAATGGTGACAATGATTTTAAGTAGATGAGATAATTTGAGCTGGGAAAGTAGTACTGCAAATACCAATGAGTGATTTTGAGCCCTAAAATAATCTTGAATATAAGTTTGATGTACATGCTGGCTGGACAAACACAGACAGCATGTTGGTCAACCCTCTATTCAGCGTTATTTCAAAAATTAAATGTAGAACTGGAGAATACCAAGCTTATAGACCAGGTGTCGGCAACCTATGGCATGTGTGCCAAACGGTGGCACGACAGACTTCTTGGAAAGTGCCAAGACTTTGGAATATGACTTGCCTCATGGCATGCAGCACTCTACACAGCACTATACAATTGAGCGGACATGGCATAGCAGTTCTAAAAGGTTGCTGATGCCTGCTTTAGACTATTCAAGGATATTCTTTTATGAAGACTTCTTGCATTCGATCATGGATCAAACAAATTTGTATGCAGATCAGAGAGTATATGGGATGGACTTAATAGACGACAGCTGCATGAGAGAATGGAAGCCTGTCACACATAACGAATTGAAAACTCTTTTTTGCATTGGTTATGGCATTGGGTTTGATGCATAGGTCTGATACTTATTTGTAATGGGCAGCTGAATATTGTGATACTATCCCACATACTTCAGCACACACAAAATGAGTAGGAATAGATTTGTTAATATTCTAAGCAAGTAACACTGAACACTTGGACTCTACAGGTGACTGTCTGTTTAAGCTGAGTGGACATAGATAATATACATATACTAAAATAAATAAGAAGAAAAACTGCAAAGTTTGTAAACATGTATTTCATACTTTAGGGGCTATAAACTGAGTGTTTCTGGACTTGATGTTTATTAACTGTTACCTATTCTAAACCTGTAATTGTCACAATTTGGATATAATGTTGTAGCAGACATACATGTATATGGTTGAGCTATCAAAGAACAGATTTTTTTTAGATATATCTGAACTTGTTCATTAAAAAAGAAACAAAAATGCAGATGAAATGAAAAGGTTATTTGTAATTCTACCTGTATTAGCACCTTTAAGAGCAAATATGTCAAAGTTACATATGTGACTTGATGCTTATAATAAAGTTCAGACTTCAACAATAATTATTCGTAGAAGGTTTGTGTATATACAGTTATTTAAATACAGGCAATTTAAAAGCAGAGTGCAATTTTCATGTCTTTTCTCAAGCATATGAGCACTGAGGGTTTTTGAACTACAAAATTATATACCACTTTAAGGGTTAAGAATCTGGCTATACCTCTTTTCATATGCAGAAGCCATCAAATTTTCAGGACTGAGCCCATCAGTTCTGTTTATTGTTGCCATTGTTTTGACTCCATGTACACATGCATGAAAAGGGGAATATCACTCTTCCCGAAAAAGACGACTCTGCATGAAATGCGTGTCTAACACAAGATGACCTTTGTGCACACTTATCTCCAATTGCTGTTTATCTACAAAAACAAAAAAAAAGACCAAACACTAGAGCTGCAACCAGTATTTTTTTTTTTTTTTTTTTTTTTTTTAAATGAAAACATGAAACCATTATCATGTATTCTTTATTTGCAAGCTAGGATATAATGCAACCTAGTCTGAATAATCATGCAAAAAAACAAATGAATAACAACTTAAGGTAAGATAACCTAATTATGTTGCACATGTAAACGTGCCAAGGTCACTATTAAAGCGGTGTCAGTATAAATCTAAGACTTGGAAGTTTCAGTTTGATTTATTGAAATCTGAATACTTAATTCATTACTAATAATCTCACACAAACTTAAGAAACACTATATACATACACAAAATACCTCGTAACAGTTATTCTAGGGATAGGGTTCCATTGTTTACCAATATAAAGAAGGTAACTCGATTAGTAACAATTGATCTCCCCTGAGGTCCATTACTAAGTATAACTGAAAAACTGGTGTATGTGCAACAACTGGTATATATACTTATTGGTCACAATGATTGATTTTCAGCTTTTGATTGACTGATCACATGATGATTGGCTGACAGCACTGTCAAGCCACATTTTCAAAAGGTTTATTTTTTTTACATAAAGTGCAGTCAAGTACATCTTGTGATTTATCTTTAAAAATTATAGCATTTTGTTCAACAATTTTTTGGAGCAAAATTTACGGACCGACTCCATTGTGCTCTAGGGCAAATATTGCTTTAAAGTTGAGGAAAGACCCTATAAAATTACAGAACTGAACTAACTGTATTTTGAAATTCTTTCGGTAATACCGTCTTTACCCTATGTTTTTAGATGGCAATTATTTCAAATCTTTTTTTAATGTAAACAGTTGGGGACAATTTGTCTGACAAAGAAGAAGTTATTCCCAACAAAACTGTCTGAAAGGTTGGTGTGGGGCAAAGTTGATGGAATTTTTTTTTTTTTTTTTTCTGGAATTGGTTTATTAATAACTGTTTGCAATGTAGATACAACAAACTCAAAATCTTTGTAGTCATATATTAATTGATCTGAACAGTTTTGATATCAATGCTGTTGTGTCCAAATGAGAAAATACCTACATCGAAACAGCAGTTTCTGAGTGTCAGTGAAGTAGAGTTATCTGTCAGAACTACTGTGCATGATCATCTCGCTTTGTAAAAGATTAAATCATCTCACTGTGTATAAGATTAAATCATCTCACTGTATATAAGAGTAAATCATCTCACTGTATATAAGAGTAAATCATCTCACTGTATAAGATTAAACTATCTCGCTGTGTATAAGATTAAATCATCTCACTGTATATAATAGTAAATCATCTCACTGTATATAAGAGTAAATCATCTCACTGTATAAGATTAAACTATCTCACTGTGTATAAGATTAAATCATCTTGCTATGTACAAGATTCAATCATTTCATGGTGTATAAAATTAAATTGTCTCACTGCATATAAGATTAAACTGTTTCCACTTTCAGAAGATTGAAAATCTATTAAAGCCTTCACTTTAAAAAATTAAAGAAATATTGCTTCATTTATTCCAATTTCCTCAGTAATAATCCTTAGTTTGACCAGCTGTGAAGTGCACCACCAATTTCATACAGACCGAACAATTTAGCTAATCAGTGCTAGGGTTGTATTGAACCATTAATAATGTAGCATGTGGTGTGAATATGAGGTGCAAGTATTATTGCGGTGTCTTATTATAAATTCAAACTTCACCCTGTCATCTGAATGGGGTGGATTGTATTCAGCAAGGTTAACATTAAATATGTTTTGTGCATCATGTCTGCAGCTCTCTCACTTTCTTTCCTTCTTGAATGGAAAAGAAGAAACATCTTTCAGTGATAAATGTGTGAGATTTATGTCATTTGCCCAAACAGAGAACAAGCATATTAACTCTACCAATGAGACTGGTATTTAACAATTTCTAAATGCTGGGCATATGTAAAGATAAATTTTACTCAAATTGAATAATCTAGGTAAGGGAAATTTTTCTCGTGTAATGATTAACGATAACCTTGGATAACGAGTCTAATACATTTTGTTTATACTTTTCATGAGGCATTTTACGATGGGGCATCAACAATGTGACTTGTGATTGACTGACCATTGTAAACTAACTTGACATGGCTTGCATATGATGGATTCAAATGATTTTCCACATTTAATTTAAATGATATTAGGAATTAAAGTTCATGTATACCAGCTTTATCAATGTATCTATCCTTTTTAGTGAACATCGTGCTTTATCTACAGGAAAACTTAATTGCAAAATGGAATTTCTTCCTGCAAATGATACAAGTTTATCTTTTATCATATACATCGATCAATGTTAACTTTGAAATAACTATAAAAGATATGAAGAAATCATAATTTTCATACATTTTTTCCACAAGATGTGCATTTAGAACTGGTTGATAATTATAAAATGGCAACTCTTTGCAATCTTCATAAGCAGTAATGTTGATTACTGGGTGTTGCATTAAATCTAGTTACTTTCCGTTTCACAATGCAAACTGTAAGTGGTCTTATTGAATGTGTCCAAAAAATTGGGATCAAGAATAATATTACTGACCATGATTGTCTGAAAAAATTGAGGATGTCCAAAAACTTTTGTTGTCCCAAGTCTTAGGGTAAAGACGGTAATAATAATAATAATAATAAAGACTGTTTAATAAGGATAACTCGTTTAGTTACATAATAGAACTCGTCTGCCTTGAGGCCCTCAGTTATATCAGCAATTTAGCTTTTTGAGGAAATTCCGGGCTGATTTGTGCAAAATATTTCAAAATGTTCAGTCTTCTTCAAATGTAATTTTGGTGTTTGAAAACTGGCCTCTTTAGAGACAAAAGCTCATTTAAAAAAAAGGCATTGTCCTTTAATGAGGAACATTTTGGCATTGAGGTCTTTCATTCCAGGTAATATGGTCATAGCTACTTGGGCATCATGTTGTCTTGCCTGTGTAAGCGTGGGAGACATAGGTATCACCTCTTCAGTGGCAGTAGAATTGGTTGTTGTCAACACTAGTTTTGTGTTACAGTTTGTGGAAGTCAATTGCTGGGGTGGAAGGGTGGGAATACATCATTACACAGACACGGATGAGACACCTGGTTTGACAGAACACGTATATATAATCCCCCCCCCCCCCATTGAAATTAATATATTACAAGACATCTTAATTTTTTTCATGCTCATAGAACAAATATTTATTTGTTATCATTGATCACCAGATCACTTTGCTTAGTCTTTTTATCTCTGACCTTGTTCTCGCATTGTTACCGTCTCACCTGCATAAGAATGGTGAGATGTAGGTATACATTTTTCCAGTATGGATAGCAGCTATGATATCATAAATAATATTTATGTTGAAGTTTTGTGTTTTTGTAAATCAGATACAGTGGGTTATATCAGAAGATCCTCGCAGCATAATAATTTGAATATTTGCATAATTCATGAATCATAATTTATATTTTGGGCCTACATCAAGATGAGACAGCTCAAAAGTAATGATTTTTTCTTCCTGTCCATTCACACTTCTTTTAACTAACAAAGTTCTGCAACCCTTGCACATAAAATTTGATGCCATATGGTAGGTGACTTCCCTATTATGCGTAGATATGCTTTTTAAAGGTTTTGTCTTTTCAGGTCCAATTTTGACAGAGTTATTACTCTTTCACTCAAATTTACCTCTCCCCAACAGCATATCCTTCTAACCAGCATAGCTTGTTGAACCATTCAACATATTCTCATGCAATATTTATTATTTATTTATCCAATGGACCTAGATATTTCTTTTATGGGTTTTGTCTCATCAACTCCATTTGTGGATAGAGTTATGCCCCTTGACTATAAACTTGACATCTTCCCATGAGATGTTGTTTGTAACTCTTACAGCTTAAGAACCATTCAACATGTTCTGATACAATTTGGTATGAAGATTGCATCATTTACCTAGATGTGACTTTTATTGGTGTTGTCCATGCCATTGTGGATACAGTTCTGTGCTTTACTGGCATGAAGACCATATTTTGTAATTTGTCATTTGGTTTTGCTTTTCTGATTTTGTATTTTTACATTGTTAATTCAGATATTTTGTGCAAAAAATAATTAATATATTATGAGCTATAGGCGAGACACTGCATTCCAAGGAACCCTTGTGTCAAAATACATGTGTGGTTGTGAAGAATTGAGTTTCAAAAACATTTCTCCCAATTTCAGTATGACCCTCAGTGAAATAGATCAGGATAAAAAAACAAATTCAACTAAAAGATTTCGTCATTTAAAAAGTTTTACAGGGTATGCATGAAAAACTACAAGTGCATTTTAGCAGTGTTTCTTTTGGGCAAGCAACTTGAGCAGTATTTCTCAACAGCAAGCAAGTAGCTTGTTTAAGCTTACCTTCATATTCATTCCCAGACAATCCAGAATCACAGCTTTTAGATATCAGTTTATTTTTAGGTCACATAGTTTGTGTTTGACTGGAATGGCAAAGCGAACTGTCCATGTCGTATGGTCAGGCTATTAACCTATATTTTATTCCCATGTAGCTCTAGCTCCATTCTAATAGGATTTTGAAGGAAGACCTGCCATGCCAAATTTTCACTTGCCATTAAATGCAACAAGCTAGAAGTTGAGGATGGAAGAAAGAGACCTTGTCAACAAGAAAACTACATCCTAACTTTGACTTCAGCATCTCAACTCCACTTGTTTTCTTGGTATATTTCATCGCCTGTGCAAAGTTAGCAAGTATACACCTAATTAAAGTTAAGTTTTGGTATGTATGAATGTATTTTAATGCTTAAACAGTTTCAGACCTAAATGGACTAAATTTTTCCATGTTTATGTTCAAAGACAAAAGGCCAAGTGATCTTGGTACTGCATCAGCATAATTGCTTTGTTGCCACTCTATAGAGGCCATATTTCTAATTGATCGTGAGTGGCATCCCTCATATAAAAGAGATTGCAGAGATTAAGTGGTTCAGTGCCAATCACATATAGGACACACATACTTCACTTGCGCATGCCTCTGAAGGGTGAACTTGACCAGAGTGTATATCTTTCCAATGTCCACTTTCAATTGTGTCGAGTGTATCAATTTCCACTCTGTGAGACCAAAGTTTTTTTATATGTGACCTGCATTAAAAATATTTATGATTATGTACCACAAGAGAAAATCTTGGGCTTTTTGAGGGAATGTGGTTTATATAATAAGTTTTGACTTCTATAATTTTAGGATTTTATTTTTTGTACCTTTTATTTTATACCTTTTAAAAAATGTAGCATCTTTATCTTTCATCTTTTGGTACTATGTGTTTACCTTTATTTGGAAGGGTTCATTTTATGAAAGGTTTTTAGCTCTACTGGTCATTTACCAGAAGTGCTTATGGGATGGTCTGTTGTCCATCATCCATCCGTCCATTAGCACAGGTTTGTTACTTCTTGTAAACTACTTCAAGGATTGCCACAAGACTTGCTGGTTGGACTTGCAGTATGGCCACCACAGTAGTCATCTTGAAAATCTTTTTATTGCTTCTAGTAAATGGAAAATCATATTGACATGGGGTGTTCACTGAAAGACTTAATATGACGTCTACTTAGTCATCGGTGAAAATGGTGCTGATCTGATGTCCAGTGTCGTTGCCATGGCATCCAGCTTGAAAATATTGTTATTAATACACCTTCTAAATGGAAAGGGATATTGACATGGGGTTTTCACTAGAAAACTTTTTATGGTGTCTAGTTGGTCCTAAATATAAATGGTGCCGATATTACATCCAATATCCAAATCTTGTTATTACTACTACTCTTGAATGGATGGTCATATTGACACAGGTAATACAAGAATATCAGAGAGGGTTTCAGCACTCGACAGTTAAAAGAAGGAACAGTCTTATCTTGGATTTGTGGAAATTCTTTTTGGACAGTAGAGTATCAGTCCCTTTAGGTGACTTTTTTTTTTTTTTTTTTTTTTTTGTGCTGGCCAGGTGTAGACAAATGATGTGACCTGCTTTTTGTCATTTGTAAGATCAACACTCCAACTATATTTTTTGGCACTCTCAGATCAGCATGTTCTTTCCATATAGTCTTAAGCTCACTACACGGTCATGAATCTACATTTAGTATGTGCCTCTGTGGCACATGTAGTAAAAAATGGCTTTATTTATTGAGATTTTAAAAAAGGGAAGTAATACCAAAGGACAAAGTCATTAATCTGAGGATAAGTTATATGGTTTTAGATTTTTGCTGAACAGCAGGTTTTACGCTGGATTGATAGTCAGCTAAATAAAGTATATGGCATGCTAAATAACATCAGACTTGAATGTAAAAATGTGCACACCGCAGGTATTCATTTTACCTCGTCAAGCACAGGTTCTTAGTTGGCCATCAGTTAACACAATAAAAACATATTTTCAAATTCTTCTCTAGAACAGCTTATCCACTTTTGATTAAACTTATTACAAATGTTTGTTGGGAGATAATCTATGAAAATTATGTTTAGGGTGGCTCCCCAAGCAAAAGCGGAAACCACCTGTGTTTGACTTTTTCACTTGAATGGCTGAACCATTTGTGATCATACTTGGTGTGTTTGTTAGGACATGCTTTATCAAAATTGTGTTCGACATTACTTCCCTGCAATTCTGTGGCTTTCAAAGCAAACATGCAGAAACCTATCGAAACCTATTTTCAACTTTTTCCTTAGAACAGCTTTACAAATTTAGATATGATTTGGTATGAATATCTTTTGGGACATGCCCAATTGGGAGCGACCCTGTTTGTGGTGGCTTCCGTTGTGACTGCTTTCCATGGAAACTGAGTAGAAAACATAGAATGATCCTCCTTTTCCATCAAGTATGGATAGTTGTTACTATTATATTTTGGAAAAAACTATCCTAGAATGACTTTCTCTCAAAAACTGCCTTTCCATATCAGACCAGATGTAGGTAAAGTCCTTGCACGAATGCCTGTCACATTCATGAAAAGATGCCAATGCACCACAAGTCCAGCTAAATTTGCTGAGAGTAGGAACATAGTTAAACAGCATGTCAGATATCACCAATTTCTACGAAATAGCTGGAAATTATTCTTATTAGGTGGTCTTTCAACCCATGGCACTTGCCTTCTTACGGGTCAAACATGGGGGACCGAGATTTTTTTATAGAAAAAAGGTTCCGGCTCCAAGATGGTTTTTAAAAGAATACTCTTGCTCTGAACTAATATTCTGTCCGTCATATTGAACAAAAATAAATTATACTGAGATAAAAGAAAGAAAAATAATCTGCTTGAAAAGAAAATCCTAGTGCCCACCCCACCTCACTAAGAGTAAATGGTCAGTCCCTTCATACTACATTTGCTTTTTAGACCAATGTACACTGGGTGAGTAATATAAGTTGCACTTCGGCCTCTTGTTATGTAAAAGTACCTGAAATCCATATAAGAAAGCATGCCTAATTGGCTGAAGTGACAAACTGACATCCTGGTGCAGTACTACATTATAGTCTCATGTTCATGTAGGCAGGCTTGTGTGCTTTTTCTTATAGCCGTTTTAGTTGGTTAAAAAGGTGCCCATCAGAGACTTATTCTGCAGAATTAAACTTGTGCATTTTTTGTACACACCATTAGGCCATATGTGCTTGGATGCAGATTTACAAGTCCATGTGATGTTAATCTGTATTGTATGTGATAATTTAAAGATATATATATATAGCATAATTATTAGTGGTATTAAATTCCTGTGATCTGCATCGAGGGAGTGTTATTAGGCAGATAAGATTTACTTCAGTGAGATACATGTTCATTAGATGTGCAAGGGTGGCAATTTGTGATTATACCAATCTGTGCATACAACTGATTGTGAAACATGCCATGATGACTAGAGCATGAAAATTAAGTCACTGTACTCTCTTGATAGCAGCAAGTCCTAAAGACAAATCCCACACCCGCTCAATAATTTGATAATCTTTTTATTGCTACTCCTAATAAATGGAAAGTTGTATAAACGGGGTTTTCATCAGAAGACTAATTATGACATCTAGTTGGTCCTGAATGAAAATGGTGCCAATCTGACCTCAAATGTGCCTGCCACAATGAACATAATTGAAAATCTTGACACGGATTCTAATGAATGGATGGTCATACAGTGTGTGAAACTCGACAACAAATTCTGCAAGCCCACAGGACCAGTAACCTTAAAATGCTACCATTCCTGTCCATAACAACTGGTCCTACATTTCATCATACAAAAAGACAAAATGTAGTCAGTGACTCAATGGTAAAAGCAGGTAGACATGAATATCAGCCCTTAGTAAGGTTATTTGTATAATGAAACCTGGAAAATAAAGAAAAAGCACAAAATAAGATATTTATATTGTATGTCAGATTGATTAAATTCAACATAACATGCCCATTGTTTATTGGCCAAGACAATGATGCATACTGTCCAGCTGATTCAGATTCATACATAACTCATCTAGAGGCTGGGCACCTGAATCTGCCATTTATACCAGTCTGAATCAGAGAATAGGAATCTGGATTCTCATCCATTGACTTATCATCAATGACAGTGATCAAAACTAGACCCAGCCTCCAAAATACAGCTGAAATTGGGTCTGCAGAAAGATGAGTCCCAGCTGTGTATTGCAGGAACTGGATCAAAGGCATCCACATAAGCAGAATGCAGCTAAACAGTTTACAGCATTGTCATGGTCTTAGCATGCATCCTGTTTCTATATCCCAATTGAATTCTGTAACCCAACTATTTGTAAAACTTCATTTTCATTTTATAGTGTCATATTTCTTTTGAACAGTTCTTTTTTCCTTTGCTGTGTTTGTTTTTTAGCCTCTGGTGGCTTCGAGGCATCCAGATACCTCCACATTGGGTATCAGAAGTAGCACGTGTCATCAGACATCACATAGATGCAGAAGAGTTTTTACAAGCATCTATTGAATGCAGACACCCTTCTCATCTCATCCAGATTTGCGAGTGGTCATCAGAAACACTTCACCATTATTTATTTCTCACTTGGTTTCTATTATTCTTTTGATATCATAAAATATCCAATTTGTAGATTAAATTTACTTGATATACCTAAAAATTCAACTGACCAGATGAACTGGCTACTCATTTTTTGCCCGTCAGCTGTGAAATTAGTTGGCATTGGACTGGTGGGCTGAGGGCAGTTTTACATGCTGTGGTCATATCAGTATGGGGTTTTTACCAAAAGTCGTTAAATGGTGTCTAGTTTGTCCTCAATGATAATGGTGTTGATATTACATCCAGGATTGCTGCCACAATGGCTAATTTGAAATTCTTATCACACAAGAATATCAGACATTGTTTCAACACTCGGCAGTTAAAAAGAAGAAATTATCTTGAATTCCTAGAAATTTTTTTTGGAACTAGTAAGTCCTTTTGAGGGACTTTTGTTATACACCTGCCATAAGACAAGCTGTTACAATGCCCATCCATCTTTCTGATCAATTCATTTCAGATGAATGAAATTGGCTTCAGTGTACTTCCAGACTGTCTTCTGATCCATCTAATCCCACATATGATGTAGTCTTTAGGCCCAAATATCAAACCTTGTATGCTCAGAAACCAGTTTTCATTCCATCCATCTTATGCTTTTGGCATACAAATTCAACCTCATCTAGAAACATCAAAAATCAGTGTTGGAAATACTGCCAAATTCTCTGTTCCCAAATAAAATCCTCAGTTATCAACCCTCCCCCCCCCCTCCCCACACACACACATACATAATAATATTTGATCTTTACCAGTTCTAAAAGTCCTGAACAAAAACTCTCATTTTGCAGAGTAAATTCAGTGAAATCACAGCCTTGTATTGCGGCCATACATTCCTGTATATGGATGGTTCGAAAGATGGAAATGAGGTTGGAACATTGCAACACTCCGTTGGCACCATCTTGAGCCAGTTACTTTTAACTACATTGAAACCTCTCTAAAAACAAATTTCATAACCTTTTCAGTTTCCCTTTCCACACTGAAAGCCTTGAAAAACCTTAAATTTGATAATCCATTAATATTCCAGATCTTAGAGGAATATGATTTGCTCATGCAGTATGGAAAAAGTATTCTGTACTGTTGGTTGCCTGGTCGTATCGGTATTAAGGATATTGAAAAGACATAAAGCAGCCAAAGATGCCTTGCTGTCACCCATTTCTGAATGAAAGATTCCATATACTGACTTCAAATATTGTATAAATCAGCATGTTCAGTATACTTGGCAAAATATGTGGAATGAAAACAAAAACAAGGTTCAGAACATAAAACTCCTCATTGGAAAGTGGCATCCTTTGCATAGAACAAATTGCAGAGATGATGTGAACGTGGTATTGTGCTGATCATTTATAGGACACTTGTATCTGACTCGTGCATTCCTCCTGAAGGGTGAACATTGACAAGAATGCATATACCTTGCCAGTGTTCACTGACAATTGAGCACAATCGTGTCGAGTGTATGTGAACTCAATTAAGGAGCTTTATGTAGATATACCACTGGAGAAAGTCTTGGATGTTTTGAGAGAATACAGTTTATAATAAAAATTTTGACCATATATTTTTATGGATTTTATATTTTTTACCTTTATTTTTTTGTATATATACTTTTGCAGTTTTAACTTCATTACCTATCATCATTTATCTAGTAGCACTTTATGTTTACATTTATTTGGAAGGAATTATCTTCCCAGTGTTATTATTCAGTTCTTTATTTATACATTTTAGAACTTTGCTTTTAATTGGCACCACATAGACATTATTGTGCTGATGTACTGTTAAAGGCTAATACATAAATACATACAATCCATTTGTTATTATTTTGTTTCCACACAATAACTAGGTGTCCATCTACATTTATTGGACTTTGTGGATGGTTTGCACTTGGCATAAGGAGAAACTTTATCAGTTTCAGGGTCAGAAGGTCGAAGGTTAAGGTCACTGACAGAAAGAAGAAAAATGGTTTCAGCACAATAACTTATTCTCAAACATCTAGAGTTGTCAGACATTGTGGATAGCTTTCACTTTTGGTTGGAAAGATCCCTACCAATTTCAGGGAGAAATGGTCTTGGTCACTGACCGAAAGAAAACAAATGGTTTCTGTACAGTTACTTATTCTCCATCATCTACAGATAGCAAACTTTGTGAATGGCTTACACTTGTGGTAAGGAAGAAAACTATTGATTTCAGGGTAAAAAGGTCAAAAGACACGGTCACTGACCGAAAGAAGAAAAATGGTTTCAGCGCAATAACTTTACTTCTCCATCATTAGCAGTTACCAAACTCTGGATGGCTTGCACTTGGGATAGTGAAGAAGCCTATTGATTTGGGGTTCAAAGTTCAAGGCCACTGTTACTGAAAGAATACAAATGGTTTCTGCAGAATAACATTAGTACTATGTCACAGACCTGGACCAAACTTTGTGGATGGGTTACACTTGGGTTATAGATAAAGCCTTTGATTTTGGGGTGAAAAGGTTAGACTAGGTCACTGTGACTGAAAGAGGAAAAGTGGTATCTGTGCAAAAATTTAATTTATCTACATACAGGAATATTAAATGGTTGGGCATCTTGTATGCTGTTCATGGTACTCTGTTCTACATTTTTGTTAAAATCCAGTGCATTAGTTTAAAGTTCAGATGCACCAAGACTTGTACATATCTTGGGGGATTAACTTGGACACAGCGTGTAACAAAATCAGCATAGGTTGTGTTACTTTTCAATAAATATTTGCATTTGAATGAACAGACTGAATGTATTAAACAGACCTTTCCGGAACTGGCAGAATCAAACCTGTTTTCTTCGTGATCCTATGCAAAAGTCAAGAGGTTGAACTCGATAAACATATTTTTTTTCTGTTTAGGCTTTAATGCTGCTTTCTATTGAATACTAGTTACATTCTTCACTACTTAACAAATTGCCAAGAAAAATGTGAAGGGTTTTCTTAGGGACTACAATAAAATGCATCTGATTGGCACAATGAGTGTAGTGATACCTGTAAAGGTTCGGAGATAGTAACATAGGTTTATATTCTTACAAGTGAAATGGTCAAGCAATCAATTGTGTAAACCAATGGAGTAATATCAGGCTTACATGGACCTCTTATTGAATTGAAAAATATAACTGAGAAGATTGTTTGCTATGGAGCATATAGATTTATAAAATTTGTGTCGAAGTATCAAGTTTGGAGATTATCTTTGGTCAAGCCTGTTCATTGTAGAACATGTATATCCATTCACCTGTCTTACTTGAACAAGAACCATGGGTTAACATGTGCAGAGTTGATGGTTCAGAAACAGATTTCATTGACTAATGTGCACAAAGAAAAATATCTCCAGAAATGCACAATTCCAAGTTCAGAGTTCTGTAAAAAATGTTGACAATTAAAAATAAATTGAATAATATTGAAGTGGCTCATATTTCAAAATCTTCACTTTAAACTTGACATTAAAAATTGCTTAATATTGAGCCTTTGGATGACTAGACTTGAAAATCACTTTTCTGGTGGAGATGGAGCCTGCAACAATAATGCAAAGATTTGGTATTAATGTTGTTGTAGAAAATACAAGTTCTATTTCAGTTGCTGAATTCAACTGAAACTTTGAGATGGTATTAGCTTTTGCCTACTGTTTGCAGGTGCAACAAATATGTTCCACTAAAGTTTTGTTTGGAAAATTGAAAATTTCTTCACAATTAGGTTCTTGGATTATCATTTGTGAGATAAACATGTACTCACTTTCTCGGTCATTGATGCATAGCAAGTGTGACTCAACTGAACATTTTTCAAATACATACTAGCTGGTGCAGTTACTTATGGGCCCAACTAGACTGTATTTGTATGCTCTCCATAATAAATTGTACGGCTTTCTGTGTCAAATGGTTTCTCTTGTCCATTTCATCATGGTTAAGTTCAATAAGCAATTTCTGTATATCCTCCCATTGTTGTTTTTTCTGTATGGAGATAAAATTTATACTATTGTGCCATAGACTTAATTGAACTCTTGAAATTATTTTATCTTTAACAAAGATCTAATTGTATTGTCAATGAATGTGTTTTATAAAAGTATATTTGTGTTTTATGAAAATGATAACATTTTAGTGTTGTGGCAAAGCTACTTCACATTGGAGTGACTCTCCATGTGATCTCAGGGAAGTAGAATAGGTCCATTGTGCCCTCCTGTATGTTGTACGAGGCAACTTGCATAGACATGATCTGTAGTGGCACAGTGGCAGCATACCAAACTCAAGACCGTAAGGGTGTGGGTTCAATCCTTCCATCAGATCAGTCCAGTTTGGCTACCATGATGTTTCCTTGGGCAAAGTACTTTACTCCAGTTGTCTCGTCACTAAATAATCTTCTTGTGTTGCTGTGCCGTAAAACACCAACCGAACCATTGGAGTGACACAAACACTTCAAGTTCACTTTTATCTGATATTCAAGCAGTTACATTAACTGCTATGAAGTTTCTGTAAGTGATAAATATCAGTTAACACCCACTTACAGATTTGATAAAGTTCTGTATGGCACATATATGCTTATAGCCATATTTTTTTGTTTTGCAAGGTTCAGATTCACAAGATAGTTTAATAATGTGTGGTCGGTATATTGCTTTTTAAATCTTTTTTTTATTTAGAAAAATTGGGTGTGAAAACTACATTAGTATGCTTCTGTGACTTTGACCCAGTCAATTACAAAGCCTGGAGTGCTTGTTTACAACCATATTCTCAAAAGTTTATTGATGTAACATTATTTGACCAAGAAGATGGAAACCATGTTGCTTTTCGTACGCTCAGCATTACATGGAGCATATTATGTTTATGGTCATGTTTGTCCATACATTATCGTATTATGATATGGTCATGTTTGTCTATAGATTATTATTTTATGTTATAGTCACATTTGTCCATATATCAACATTTTACAGATGGGTTGCCCTGTAGGATCAAAGAAACTTGTTGAGGGTTGGGAGGGTGTATAAGATCAAAGGTTGAGGTCTGTGTGGCCAACCAAAGCAAAATGGTTTCAGTGTGATAATTTTGGTTCTGCTTCACATACCCTTGCGAAACTTGGAAGACAAGTTGTCATGTAGAATGTCATGAAGCCTAATGATTTTGGAGTCAGTGGTTTAAGGTTAAGGTCACTGTGACCCAAGGAAGTGTAATGGTTTCAACACAAAAACTTCAGTTCTGATGAGCACACCTTTTCTTAACCTTATAGATATATGGCCCTTGACAGTACAAGGAAGCTCATTTATTTTGGTATCTAAAGTTCAAGGCCACTGCCTAAAAAAGGGAAATTAGTTTTTATATTGCTATCCAGTTGTAATAGACCTAACGACTGGGCATGGCATATGTCAATCAGCTATTGCATAAAACATTAAAGTGAACTACTGCACAGTGTGATTACCATGGTAGGTGTATTAGTTTACCTGGTCACATTTTTACAGGTCTAGTTTGGTGGTTTGGCAAGATTTTGTCGAAGCAGGTGGATCACCTAGACAGTTTTGGGTATACAATATGTACAGTTTCAAATCTTAACAACTATCAACTATTTGATCCAATTTTCATAATATTTTCACAACTAACTTGTTTGCATTTGTATTTTGTCACTGATCTGATCTCAATTTTTTCAGTGAGAAAAACGTCAGTTCTAAATAAATACTTTTGCTAATCAGTGGGCTGAGCATATTCCCAAAGTCCAGGAAGTCATTTAATATATCTTCACTATGCTAATTAATGGGCAGAGCATTCTCCTAAAGTCTGAGAAGTCATTTAACATTATCTTCTCAATGCTAATTAGTGGGCAGAATATTTTCCTAAAGTCTGAGAACTCATTTTAAATCTTCACTATGCTAATTAGTGGGCAGAGCATTCTCCTAAAGTCAGAGAAATTTAGTAATATATCTGAACTAAACTTCGTGGATGGTTTGCCTTTGATATAAATGAGCTTGACGACTATAGGATCAAATTACAGTCAAAATCACCATGACCCACAACAATCTGGGTGGTGGGCATATTGTGCACAGTTTTTTTTTTATACTCGTTGGTAAAGCAAAGTAGCTTTGAAGGTAAGTGATATTACAAGACATGGGTTTGATAAAAATGCGTATCTTGAGTAAGTATCTATAGTCATAAATAGGAACATGTATTCAACACCATTACATCTTCATGATGCAGCAAGTTGTTTGGTCTCCCCTTGAGTGGTAATTTTGTGATGCAGAAGTTGTTTGGTCTCCCCTCAGGTGGTAACTTCATGATGCAGCAAGTTGCTTGATCTCCCATCAAGTGATAACTTTGTGATGCAGCAAGTTGTTCAGTCTCCTATCAAGTGGTAACTTCGTGATGCAGAAAGTTGTTTGGTGTCCTGTGAAGTGGTAACTTTGTGATGCAGGAAGTTGTTTGTTTTCCCATATAGTGGTAACTTCCTGCTGTCTCCCATAAAGTGGTAACTTCATGATCCAGGAAGTTTGGTCTCCTATCAAGGTACAACTTTGTGATGCAGCAAGTTGTTTGGTCTCTTGGTCTCGTATCAAGTGGTAACTTTGTGATGCAGGAAGTTGTTTTTTCTCCTGTCAAGTCTTAACTTCGTGATGCAAGAAGTTGTTTGGTCTCGTATCAAGTGGTAACTTCATGATGCACAAAGTTATTTGGTCTCCTATTAAGTGGTAACTTCAGTCGTATTTGTTCTTTAAACAGCATCTGCTGTAAATTTAATCAATATTTTAAAACTCGATGTTATTTTGAGTGTAACACTGTATCCTATAACAAAAGAATAATTATACACTTTTCAAAGAATGGATTATTTGCAAGAGGATTTTTTGGGGGTGGGGGTGGGTGGGAGACGCACTATATAGCAAATACTCCTAGCTAACAGCATTTGCTCATAATTCAACTAGAGACCTGTCCTATGTCTTATGCCATGTTTATATAAATCACAATTTTAAGATCATAAATTCTGTATGTTTTTTTAAATTTTTATATATTGGTAATACTGTTACAAGATTGGGTTATCTATACTTAATATTTTAGCAGATCATCCTCAGCTGAACACGTTGCAGAGAGATGCTTGTCTGTAGCTCATGGCTCTTTTATGTGCATAAATCAGTAACAAGCAAGCAAGTAAAATGGAGTATTAGATATGTATTTGATGTTTGGCCTTACTTGTAACAGTCTGATGCAAGTATGTTTATGTACATCTTCATTGTGATCTTGCTCATTTTTCACATAATTTAAAAAAAAAACATGTACACCAATTTGGTAAGTGAAACATTTCTGAACTGCTCTATTTGTATACAGGGTCTTTAACAGTCAATAGATGTGTTGCTAATGGTCTTTACTTGTATTCAACCGAAGTAAAGTCTGTTCAACTTACATATGTATTAGTAGTACTAAATAGTACAGGTAGTATGCATTTCCCTTTGTTGATCCTTAAATTCAGCTTTGTAATGACAACAATTTATTTATTCATTGTTAAATATATCTTTGTTCTCAGTATGGGCATAGATATATACAAAGCAGTAAGTATAGGGTTAACATAATGCCAATAAAATTTACCAAGATCAAATAACCTGATTCTAATTTCTTGTGAAGGAGCTGGATGTACAGTACATAAACGGGTAATATTATGTATTTTACTGGTGTTGTCTTTTGCAGTTATATTAAATTTGAAAAAGTCTTTTATCAATAATAATAAAAGTAAATAATTGTGTGAAACTGCTTGAAAGAAAAAAACTACTGCTACTTAAAAATCGCACTATTGATGCCATTACAAAGTATCCATAAATAATCTTTGAAACAAAGGATGTGCAAGTATAAACATAAAATGATTTTTGTTTTTACATTTTTATTTTGTTCAAAATTTCTGCCAATAAAATTTTGAATTTTAGACAAAACGGAACTAATTATTTCTTTGATTTTTGTGAACAGGTGCTGCCAGGACTAGCAATCGCAGGATGATTGACAACGCTCCTGACACCCAAACTGGGAGGTAGGTCAATTAACCTGTCGCTGATGTAGAAGTAGAAATGGAACTCCTCCAGTCATATAGACAGTTTCTGCGAAAGGTAATACTCTTACTCTCAATTCAAGGGCTAGGTGGAGCCTTACTTGGGTGTGCATGCAGAAATTTAGTTGTGTGCGTGTGTGTCAGACAATTGTACGGTTTTTACAGTACAAAAGAATACAGTAGGTACTAGGTTATAACAGTCAGTCCTCGGTTGTATTTCTTGACTTTATATGGGAACACAATGGCACTTTTCACTTGGCCGTCTAACAAATATGCGCATGTGTATGTGATTTTTAGAGCTTATGGGATGGTCTGTTCATCGTTTGTCCATCTGTTAGCACAAGTTTGTTATCGCTGCTTCTCCTAAACTACTTGGAGAATTGCCTTGAAACTTTACACACCCATTCATCCCATGGCCTAGTTGGTCCTAAATTAAAATGGTGCTGCTCGGACATCCAATATGGCCACCACAGTAGCCTTCTTGGAAATCATGTTATTGCTACTCCTTCTGAATGGATGGTAATATCAACATGGGACTTTTACTAAAAGACTTCTTGTGACATCTAGTTGGTCCTCAATGAAAATGGTGCAGATATGATTTCCAATATGGCCGACATGGCAGCCGTCGTGAATTTTTTTTTTATTACTACTCCTTCTGAATGGATGATCATATCAACATGGGGTTTTCACTAAAAGACTCCTTAGGATCTTGTTGGTCCGAAATAAAAATGGTGCTGATCTGACATCAAATATGACCTGCATGGCAGCTATCTTAACAATCTTTTTACCACAACTCTATACTTGAACAAAAAGTCATATTGATATGGAGTTTTCACAAGAAAACTACTTATAATGCCCAGTTGGTCTTAAATAAAAATGGTGCCGATCTGATGTCCAATATGGCTGCCACAGCCGCCATCTTAAAAATCTTGTTATTGCTACCCCTCCTGAATGGAAAGTCATATCTTGAAAATATTGTCATCTCTACTCCTCTCCGAATGGATAGCTATATCAACATAGGTTTTTCACCAGTATGCTTCTTATGAGACCTAGTTGGTCTTGAATGAAAATGGTACCAGGCGTACATCCAATATGACTGCCATGACAATAGTCTTAAAACTCCTGTCACTACACCCCCAGAATGGAAGATCATTATGACGTGGGGATTTGACCAAAAGACTTCTAATGTCTACTTTGTCCTAAATCAAAAAAATGCCAAGCAGTATATGTACAACAGCAGCTGGTTTGAAATCTTGACGGTTAAAAATAATAAATCGTCTTATCTTGAATTCCTGGAAATTCTTTTCACCCAGTAGAGCATCAGGCCCTTTGAGAAACTTTTGTACACTAATTAGGTCCGGTGTTACCAACACATGTATGTCATGAATACACCTGGATAGCCATGTTGAGAGCATTAGCTTTGTACAGGTCCCAATGCCAATATTTACAAGATTTAGTGGTAACCTTGGAAACTTTTTGTTCTGCTTGGCTCTTGTAAGGCAAGGGGTACCACTATTGGGTATTCTATTTTTAGGTTGTGTATACTCGAATATGAATGGTGTTTACTATTCAAGTTACAGCGAGTGGCCTTAGGTTAGTCCCCATTCTTTAACATCCCATAGAGGTCTGTAATAAATGACAGTTTTTGAAATGTTAATTATTAGCTTGCATGGCTGTATGGCCTAGTAAGCTTATGATATGGCCCTTAGTCCAACGTTGTCCACCAATCATTTGTTACCACTCTGGAAGTAATATTTTTTGTACAATTTAGATCAAACTTGAAATATGGACTTGTATCATTATGATCTCAGATGAGTTTGATAATTAACAAAATTCACATATATTGCTCATGATCTTGCATCTGATTAGCTCAGCTTGTTTCCACTCCAGAAGTCATATTTCTGATCTGATTTTAATCCAGTTTGGAATATGGGCTGATAATATCCCAAGATCTGCAGACTTTGTTTCTTGTACAATTTCATTAAACCTTGGTAAATGAGTTTACAGAATCATACCATCAAGCTGAGTTTGATTATGTGAAAGAGTCTGTGTATAATAATTATGACCATATCTTTGGAATCAATTCTTATCAGACTGTAGTAAAAGAAGTTAATTTGACATGATCTTGAATTTGGGAGATATTTATTACTGGTTACACTGTTGTTTTTAGTGAAATGGTCTGCTGTTAAATTGTGTAAAAGTGACATTAGGCAAACATGGGCCTCTTGTTTCACAGATATAAGAGTAATTTCAGTTCAGTTAGTTATTCTTATTTTGTATTAAATTTAACCCATTACTGAAAAATACGTATTGGTTTGATACCAGATGGACCATCTTGATGTGGTCAATGAATATGGACCCTAAAGTTTTATAAGATCAGTTTCCTATCAGTCTCCATTATTTTATTACATGTATTCAAAGGTCAGTATTTTCTATATATCCTGACTTTTTCCTCATCAGAAATCGAATACAGTTCAAACAATGGTTAGTATTTTGATACATGATTGAGTCACCTGTTAGAATATGGTATTTCTGCAGCTTTTCAAAAAGCTATAGAATTACTGGAATAGTCGGGGGGATTTTTAGATGTATTGGACATAGACCAGAAGAGCTTATGGGATAGTATTTTTATCGGTTGTCCATTATCACAAGTTGTTATTGCTACTCTTCCTAAACTACTTGCAGGATTGCCATGAAACTTTACACACACATTTATCCATGATCTAGTTGGTCCTAAATGAAAACGGTGTAGCTCGGACATCCAATGTGGCTGCCATGGCAGCCATCTTGAAAATCTTGTTGTGGTTACTTTCCTGATTGGTTTTCACTAAAAGACTTCTTATGATGTCTAGTTGGTCCTAAATAAAAATGGTGCCAATCTGATGTCCAACATGGTTACCACAGCATACATCTTGACAATCTTGTTATTGCAGCTCCTCCTGAACAGAAAGTCATATTAACATCGGGTTTTCACGAAAAGAATTCTTCTAATGTCCAGTTGGTCCCAAACGAAAATGGTGCCGATCTGACATCCATTATGGCCACCACACCATGGCCATCTTGAAAATCTTGTTATCACTACTCCTGAATGAATGGTCATATCATCATGGTGTTTTCACTAAAAGACTTCTTGTCATGTTTTATTAATACAAAATTAAAATGGTGCTTATCTGACATTCAAATGTGTGACCATCTTGAAAATCTTGTTTTCACTACTCCACTTAAAGGGAAAGTCATTTTGATATGGGGTTTTCATCAGAAGAGATCTTGTGGTGTCTAGTTAGTCCTAAGGTTGCGCCCTACAGTTTCGTATTTTGCATTGGGTTAGATTTTTAAAGAAAAAGAATTGTCCAGGTTTTCCTCACTAGTTATCCGTGCTGTTTAAAAAAGTCCTCATATATCTTAGGTATTACTAAAAGAACTTTTAATCCCCTTTATTTTGGTGTATGATTGATGGGTGCAATTTGGGTTATAGAGTACACAGCTTTGTCTTACTTCAGATGTGCACCTATAAAAAAAACTGCTAGCTCCGCTTGGTCATTTTCACTTCCTGGACTTAATAGGTAAATTGGAAAAAAAGAGCCGATAACTTTTTTTAACTTTTTATATATTTTGTAATTCATTCATTGTACTTTCAGAAGCTGGAATTGCCTACTGTGGCAAAATTAGTTTTTCCTATTTTAATAACTGCTAAAAGTAGTGTACATTGGACTAATTCAAGCTGATTTTTCGAGCACATGGGAGCAGCCATTTTTGTCAGCTGTGTGCTTAGATTATGTACAGTTTCCACAAGTACAATATGTAAAGAAATTTCAGCCACAGTACATGAAAATAGCAGAGTTATTCCAACATTCTCTTCATTATACATGTTGCAAATTCAAACAGCTGCACTTGACACCTGTCCTTTTCTCAGAAGTACATACCACATATGTATTATTATTATATGATTTAATTTTGGTTGTATAGCTGAAACATTTAAGTCACAAGCATCTAAACAGTCTTTTTGAATAATTCTTTTATTTCTTCCATAGAACTGTATTCATTAGTAGCAAAGTCCCACTTGCCCAGCGTGTCCCCCCCCCCCATGATGAAAAGTGAGCTATTTTAAAAATGCACATTGCTTTTTCTCAACAATAGTAACCAATGTTATGCTAAAAGACAGGAACATGAAACTTGCCACAATTATTCCTGAGATGTCACTAATAAAATTTACAGTTTGAACAGGGATGGAACAGATCAGGTTCATAGAGGTCAAAGGAAAAAAGTTTGCTAATTCTTCTAACACTTGTACAGTATATGGAAGAAGGTGAAACTGCTTTATCATCATTTTTTTCCTTAATTTTATTACAAATGAATGAAAAGAAACATTTTTGCTATATTTTTCTCTCACTTAATGCAACAGTTTTAAATTTAAGTTGACTTTACTCCTGTGTTCTAAGACTTGTTATTTCCCCATAATTAAGGTCATTACACACACAATACTGCCACAAGGAATATTGTGTAAGCAAGAGCAAAATAATCATAATTTGCTTATTTTCATGCATAACACCAATGTTAATATACCATTTTGTTTAGAAAATCATACATGATGATGTGAGAAAGAGAAAAGCAATTGCACACATTTTCATATTTGTTTTAAGGTGGCGCTCTACAGTTTAGTATTTTGCATAGTGTTAGATTTTTATAGAAAAAGAATTTCCCAGGTTTTCCTTACTGCTTATACAGGCTATTTTTTTTTTTTTTAAAAAAAAGTATATCTTAGGTATTATTAAAAGAACTTTCACAGTACATGAAAATAGCATCGAGGTATGCCAACATTCTCTTCATTGTACACGTTGCAAATTCAAACAACTTCACCTTTACACCTTTCGCTCTCTAAAAAGTACATATCTGTAGAGCGCCTCCTAAGTGAAAATGACTAATCCTCAATATGGCCACCATGGTGGCTATCTTGAAAATATTGTTACCTCTCCTCCTCCCAAAGCCATGTCAACATGGGGTTTTCACCATTTGACTTCTTGTGATACCTAGTTGGTCCTAGATGAAAATGGTGCCAGTCATACATCCAATATGGCTGCCATGATGGCTGTCTTGAAAATTTTGCTCTCACTACTCCACCTGAATGGATGATCATTATGATGTGGGGTGTTCTAATGATGTCCTAAATGAAAATGGTGCCAATCTGACATCCAGTATGTCCATCACTGCACCTAATTTAATAATCTTGTTAACGCTGAAGAATATTAGAGATGGTTTCAACACACGGCAATTAAATAGAAGAAATGGTCTGGTCTTGATTTCCTGGAAATTCTTTTTGCTCAGTAGAGTGCCAGTCCCTTTCAGGGGCTCTTGTTGAAGTGGGAACTTGTATAAGGGCACCAGCTGTTGACTTTCATGTGATGGTAACATTGAACTATTTCTTTGCACCCTTGTGACTAACACCTATTAAATGATGAGGCTGGTTTTAGTTGGTTTGATGCATACGATTATGTGATATGAAGACATACTCAAACATCGAAATTGCATGTGTAGTTTAAGTTCATTTTTAGCTCGGCTGGTCATAGACCAGAAGAGCTTATGGGATGGTCTATTGTCCATCGTCCGTCCGTCATCTGTCTGTCCGTCCATTAGCACAAGTTTGTTATTACTACTACTACTAAGCTACTTGGAGGATTGCCATGAAACTTTACACATACATTTATCCCATGGTCTAGTTGGTCCTAGATGAAAATGGTGCTGCTTGGACATCCAATATGGCTGCCACAGTGGCCATCTTGAAAATCCTGTTATTGCTACTCCTGAATGCATAGTCATATCAACATGGGGTATTCACTAAAAGACTTGTTATGTCTAGTTGGTCCTAAATGAAGATGGTGCAGATCTGACATCCAATATGGCAGCCATCTTAAAAATCGTATCGCTACTCCTCCTGAATGGATGGGCATATCAACATGGGGTTTTCATGAAAAGACCTCTTATGATGTTTACTTGATCCTAAATGAAAATGGTGCTGATCTGACATCTAATATGGCCACCATGGCAGCTATCTTTTAAATCTTGTTATCACTACAACTCCTGAATGATTATATCGACATGGGGTTTTCACTGTAAGACTTCTTATGATGTCTAGTTAGTCCTAAATGAAAATAGTGCTGATCTGGGGTCCAATATGGCCACCACAGCAGCCATCTTGAAAATCTTGTTATTGCTACTCCTGCTACATGGATGGTCATATCAACATGGGGTTTTAACTTAAAGACTTCTTATGATGTGCAGTTGGTCTTAAATAAATATGCCGATCTAACATCCAATATGGCCACCACACAGTGGCCATCTTGAAAATCTTGTTATTGCTACTTCTCCTGAACAGAAAGTCATATTGACATGGGCTTTTCAACAAATGACTTCTTGTGATGTCTGGTTGGTCCTAAATGAAAATGGTATTGATCTGGGGGTCTACTATGGCTGCCACAATGGCCATCTTGAAAATCTTGTTATCACTACTTTTCCTGAATGAATGGCCATATCATTATGGGGTTTTTCACTAAAAGACTTGTAAAGTTTTCATGATCTTAAATTAAAATGGTGCTGATTTGATGTCCTGTATGTGGCCATCTTGAAAATAATTGTTTAGCTACTCATTTTAAAGGGAAAGTCATTGTGACTTGGGGTTTTCATGAGAAGAGTTCTTATGGTGTCTACTTGGTCCTAAATGAAAATGATTAACCTTCAATATGGCTACCATGGTGGCTGTCTTGAAAATATTGTTTTTTCTCTATTCCCGAATGGATGGTTATATCAACATGGAATTTTTACCAATAGACTTCCTATGATGCCTAGTTGGTCCTAAATGAAAATGGTGCCAGTTGTTCATCAATGATGGCTGTTGTGAAAATCTTGTTACTACTCCACCTGAATGGATGATCATAGTGACGTGGGGTTTTGACCAAAAAGACTTCTGATGATGTCTACTTTGTTCTAAATGAAACTGGTGCCAATTTGACATCCAGTATGTCCACCACAGCAGCTAATTTGAAAATCTTGTCACTAAAGATTATCAGAGATGGTTTCAACACTCGGGAGTTAAAAGGAAGAAATGGTATTGTCTTGAATTTCTGGAAATTCTTTTTGCCCAGTACAGCATCAGTCTCTTCAAGGGACTCTCTTTGTTTAAAAAGCATGTGTGCAAGTATTTGGTATAAAATTTATGTAACTGATAATCTAAGAATAAAGATTATGCATTGTCTGTTGTGTGCAAACATTTGTCAGAGCACTTGGGAAAGACTTTTGAATCCTTCATCTCAAACACTTCTTGTGTGCTCAAGCAAGCATTAGCATGTTGCTTGCGAACCATGTACAATCCCTATATCCATTTTATGAAACATAGCTTCCCACAATTCTTGTTATATCTTAGGAGTGCGTTGTTATTGTCGAACCATTTATCAGACAGTGAGGCCTGTATATCACTTTGTGGATGGCTTGCACATAGGGTAAGAAAGAAGCCGATAGATTTGGGGGTATAAATGTTAAAGGTCAAAATCATGACAAGAGTAATAAGAAAATAATGATTTACTTTGAAAGATCAAGGTCATTCCAACATGTTGGTCTTCAACTTAGTTTACTGTACTCTTGTTAACAAATTTTAAAATTAAATGATTTGCAGGTATTTCCAATTTTTCTTTTGCACTTTCAGGTGTCCAGAGATTTATCTATCAGCTTGAGGCCTTCAATGGAATAACTTGAGACAGCATCGGCCACTTAAAAAAAGAAAAAATGAAGTTGGGGTAAATGTTTAGACTATTTCCTTTAAAGGTCTGATAAAAGAGTCCTTGATTCCATTATTGGCAAGAGACAGTGCATTAGAGATTTGTTTGTTATTGTTTGAGAGGTAAATTTTTGATTCATTGTGCAAATAATGTGCACGCGATATGTGTATTATTTCCGTATGAATTCATGTGTCGGGAATGACAGAAAAGTTTAATTCTAAAATATTTAGTGAAAACAATGTACTGGATACTGAGAAGTTTAACATCTTGAAGATTTTGGGTATATTTGAACCTAAAGTTTGAATCAAAGCAGTGTTATTTAGTCCGTTTCAGTTGTCTTATCCTAATGATACAAGCTTTTTGATCCTTAAAACTAGAGAAAAGTATATCTTGATTGGCACAGTTTTGTGTTACCTGTCCTAACAGACAGCAAGACGTTGTTATAAATTTGTGGTGGCCACCATTAGTAATGATAACGATGTTTGTTTAAAAGATTTGTGGAAGTCGTGTTTCTTAGTTTGATTTACAGGCAAGGCATTGGGTTCTGCAGAAATAGAAAGAATGTATACTTGTAATAAACATATTTGTACAATAAACAGTGTTGAAGTGATAGTGGATCCTTTTTTTTCAGATGGAGAAAAAAATACACGAAAAGACCTGAAGTTGTGGATGGAGAAGATTAGGAATATGGGCAGTCATCGTGATCATTGAATGATTCTCATCTTTGTGCAACACATACTCTAGCAATAAATGGATTTTGTTTACTAGTGCTCACTTTTTGGGGTTTTTTTTGGCTGGATTGCAAAGGAGTTCAGGCTTAAGGATTGATGATGTCCGTTTGGAAGTCTGTCTGCCTGCTAGTCCATCGGGCATCAGCACTTGGATAAGGGTTTGTGTTTAGGTCAATTTCTCAGATCCTGTTGCTTGTAGACTCATATTAGTTAGTATTTAGATGTTACATGTCAGATATTTTACCTTTCATTGAAAATTGGATCACTGTGACCAATATTTTATGGTTAATTGATTTTAACCTTTATGTTTGTCGTTTTCTTGGGAACTATTGTGTTGCATAACTTGGTGTGTAATTGTGTTATGAGGAGTATTAGTCATACGTTATAACTAGATAACCATGACCTAATTTTCATGGTCCATTGATTTGTGGTTGCCTTGAACCCAGTTTTTCTAGGTTAGGCTTTGTATTTAGGTCATTTTCTCAGACACTAGCTTGTAGAGTCACAGAAGTTTGTATTTGGATGTGTTGATCTGACATCCAGTATGGCCACCATGATGGCCATCTTGATAACCTTTATCGCTACTGCTGAATGGAAGGTTATAGGGATGTGGTATTTTTACTAAAAGGCTTTTTATGATGTCTGGTTGATCCTAAATGAAAATGGTGTCAATCTGATATCCAATATGGTGGTAATCTTGAAAATCTTGTTAGCAGTACTTCTTCTGAAGGGATGGTCACATCATCATGGTCGTTTTACTTTAAGACTTCTTATGATATGTACTTGATCCTAAAAGAAAATACAGACAGACCGACCTCCAACATGGCCACCAATGTAGCTATCATGAAAATCTTGCTATCGCTACTTCTCCTAGCTACATAGTCGGAAGATTGTCCGAGTACAAAATTTGAACTCGTACTCAAATTTCAGTATTTTATCTTGTATAACTTGTCTCCAAGAGAAGATACTCCTTAAATTTTGGGGATTATCTAATTGTTTGCATCTGTACATACAAACCAGATTTCACTAACATCGAGCAACTCTTAATATGATTTTCAGTTTTAGAGATTTTAGTTCATTTTTTGTGCTCAGACAATGCCGTGAGTATTGGGCCTGAACAGATGATGATACTGACATTGGTCTTTTTTTTTTACTAAAAAGACTCTAATGCAGCCACCATGGCAGCCATCTTAAACATATTGTTATTGCTGCTACTTTTGAATGTATAGCCATAGTGACATTGGGTTTTCAATAAAAGACTACTTGTGATATTTAGTTGCCTTAAATGAATGTGGTTTTGATAAAAACTGCAATATGTCCACCATTTTGAAAATCATGTTATAGCTACTTCTGAACAGATGGTTATATAGCCCTGGAGTTTTCACTAAAAGACTTATTGTGATCTAGCTGGTACTAAATGAAAATAATGCTGCAACATGGCAGCCATCTTGAAAATCATTATCACTATTCTTCTTGTAGATATGGTCATATCAACATGGATTTTTCACTAAAACACCTCTCTCTATATGTAGTTGGTCCTAAATGAAAATGAAACTCTGAACTCTCAAAATGTGTAAACTTGTTTCAGTTACTTTTCCTGAATGGATGACCATATCAAAATGTTTTTTGTTTTATAAAAAATCTTGTTTGCAACATCTAGTTATTCCTATATTAAAATGATGCTGATACAACTTCCAGATTGGCAGCCTTAATGGTCTTCTGTAAAATCTTTATATCGTTACTTCTGAACATGTGGTCATATTGACATGGGGTTGTCACAAAAACACAATAGCAGTATGTGACTGGTTCTGTTTGAAAATGATGCACATCTGAACCCCAACATGATGCCACAGTGGACTTCTAAACAAATTTGTTATGGCTACTCTTGTGCAAATGGTGGCATTAACATTCGGGTTTTCACTAGAATGCATCTTGCAGTTTATAATTGGTTCTGAATGAAAATGGTGCCGATCTGACCACCACCATGTCCATAGGAGGAGTTTGAAAACCAGACCTAACACAACCATGGGGGCAAGTCCAAGTTCATTGCTTGTAATTTTGTGGCTGATGGCCTAATTATGAATGGTGTTGTCTACAGACCACTCCAAAGGCAAAATCCCTGATTTCTGCTGAATAGTCCAACGATTGTAAAAGTGACGGGATAAAGTAGTAGCTTTTGGCTGACAGTTTTCATCAAAATTTATCAATTTACTAAGGATAGATGCCATATAAAGTATCGGTAATGTTGGTCTGTGCAGGCTAATTAAGAAAACCTGACTGCCTGTGAAATTTAATATGGTTGCATATAGATATGCGAACTTAAGTATTTAAAGTGGTGCTGATATCAGAAATAGAAGCAGTTATTGTAATGTATTCAGATACCTCGGATTTTGCCCCAAGATATAAATGACCTTGGTACTAAGCTCAATATGTTTAGAATTCAATGAAGCCTGAAGTGGCGGGAATTTCTATCGGGAACACTCCTTGAAAAAAATGCAGTATCCTTAGATGCTGAATTAGATCATTCATTGCCTCCTTTAGTCTGATAAATCAACCCCCAGACCTGTACTGATGTTAATGGGTAGTTTGGGTGTCGGATATCACCCATTGATAAAACCAAGCACTTGTTGAAGACGACTTTGTCCACAACAAGTAATTGCACATATTGATCATTTTAAAACACTGCTATTTCTTGCTGCTCTCGAGTTAGGTTGGTTGAAGGGGTTTTTGTTGATCTGTACAGCATATTTCCAGATCAAATCTGATGTGGAAATCACATGGAATAACACAACCCTACATCCTGTCACCATTTTGAATTATTGGGCTACATCGGTGGATAATCACGGTTCAACACAACATCAAATTACAAAATGGGCAGATCGAATGTTCAGAGCAATTTGGGTTGCAATGTAAAATTAATCCACCTATTTTGTAATGTGATGCATTGTTGAACCATGTCACATTACAAGATATTGATCACATGATAGTTACAAGATACATCCAGATGCTCGAGTTGCATGACCACAACAGAATGTGCTAAGTTGGATCTAATTGGTTCCTTGATATCGATGGAACAGCTGATTATCCACTGGTAATAACCACATAATTTGAAATGGTGTTAGGAGATAGGGTTGTGTTATTCCACATAGATTTACAAGTTGTCAGATATTGTATTTTGTCCGGAATTATGCTGTCCAGATAGCCAAAAGGCCCCTTCAACTGACTAACCCAAGAGGCTGCAAGAATTGCCACTAAGTGTTTTAAAATGATTGATATGTACACTGAAGTGTTGTGGACAGATCTGTCGGCAGTAATGGCTCATTTTTATGAAAGGGGGGGATCAGATCGACAAACTTCGTCAATATCAGTGCAGGTTTGGGGACTAATTTATCAGACTAGACCTGCTTAAATCTGAATTTTGGAAGTGATTCTTGTCCATAATATCTCAAAATCAAATTAACTAACATTCAATAACCTTGCTAAATAAGTATTTTTTTGTGGACTGGACAACTCCACCCCTTATCCACTCCTTTCTGTTGGTGAAAACTAAGCTTTGAATTGACACTGATCAAGATCAACACATACATCAACATCCTGTATGAAATATCCTTGGGACTAGAAATTTATGGTTTGTAATTCTTGCATTATTCTTACATGAACCGTGCTGACAGGCATAGTAGCAGGACCATTCCAGTTATTATTGGAAAATAAATTAAAAAATACTATAACGCTTCCGGAAATGTTGCACATGATAGTTACTGCTACGAAGTCTACTATGACACATTGCACGCAACCAAATGATCCAGTATGATCATTCATAGAATCTTCGGTTTCGAATCTTCACTCTTTATGCATGCATGCAAGAAAAAGGCCAAAGTGAACTTGACAAAATAAACATTGCCAGACTTTGTTGTACTTTTGCTACCTCCTCATTGCTAGATATAATAGCATCTCCCTAAACCCAGGTCCTGATATTGGGTACAACACGTCACTTTCACCTGATCGCAGTCATTATAGCAATGATACCAAATACCCATGTGTTCACTGTAGAGAGGAAGTAACTGCATTAAATATAATCTTCCTCGTGAGACAATGGCGACCAGTCGTATCATGCAGAGGGCCAAGGTATTTGAAGTGCCACTTCCAGTACCTTGCCACAAAGTAAGGCATTGTATGAAATGCAACTTTCGCAGTTACTCTCATAGCCTTTTGATTCCTTGATACCTTTACTTAAATCTTGGCCACCCCGATTCAGGTCGTAACCTATTCTTCAATACTATTTCCTACTTTCTCTTGCCTAAAATCTTTTCCAACATAATCTCTTCCCAAGCAACCTCGTCCCTCAAACCCCAGTCAAATAATGTAAAGAAAATGTTTAAAACATTACAGAAAAACGTAGTTGTCAGTATCAATTATCATTCTGTTGGGGATAAGAAAGCTGCATTCAAATCGCTCGCACAGCAAATCAAACTGGACATTATATAGAGCCACCATACATCCTCTTTTTCCTGGACATGTCCTCCCTTTTTTGGTCCTTAATATATATATATATATATATATATATATATATATATATATATATATATATATATATATATATATATATACATATCTTTTTTTGAAAGTTAAAATAAGGTAACCCCTACATTATAGTTGGAACTGCATCAAGGCTAAATATAAAATATTGTAGCGATGAAATTTGTTGTACCAACATGTATTCAATGGATCAATCTTGCCTTGAGTGATGCAGAAATGGTCTGAGCAAGAAAAGACGTAATACCATGTTTCAAAAGCAAATTCATCAACATGCAAACAAATGTATACCAACAAAAGTTTGCAAATCTAAATAATGCTATCCATGGATAACAAGTCAAATAAAAACTACTGATAAAGAAGCATGACAAACTATATTAAATACACGTGTAACTGACTAAACTATAAAATCCAATCCAAACTTGTGTTAGCTGTACAATACCCAAACCCTGTGTCATTATATGTTTTCTCGCATTCTGTAGCTCACACGCTACATCAGGTCAACTTGAGGATCCGTTTCCTTCACAAGCAGTAACTGTATATGGCTTATTATAATTAGTGTGTGTTTGTGCTCAGTTTCTGTCAGTTGTAGTATATTTCGGGTTACTGAACCAAACATACCTGAAGTTGGAAGTAAAAGCTGTTGTACAGTAAGATTTATAAAATAAAGAAGTATATATCTAGCACCATTGAAATTCATAGAGTACATTTCATTGGATTTGATCATCATGGAGTAGCTAAATCAGTTTTGTTGGAAAGACTTTCTTTCAAGGAATGTGCATACAGAGAAATGGTGATGATAGAAGCGAACGTTGGAGTTGCATCTCGATGTAGCAATGGCCATCAAAGAAGACAAAGAAAAACCGCTTTTCTGTATACCCATTGGACAATTGTTTGTTTGTTTTTTGGGTTTAATGCCATTTTTCAGCACACAATAGGCTGTACATGACAGCCAGTATATTTGGTGGAGGAAGAACCACCGACCCACAGTGAGCTACTGGCAAGCTTTCTCACATACCCATATTGGTCGAACCGAGACTTGAACCCAAGCGGATAGAGGTGATATGTAAAGGCGAGTGCCGTAGACCTCTCCTTCACCCCGTGCCCCCCAGAGTTACAAAAGACTACTCGGCCACCCATCGTCATGTGTACCATTGGATAAAATGGCAGAGATATTTATAATAGATTTAAGTCTGAGGAAAATGAAGCAGGCAAAATTGCTCCACTCGTAAAGGAGTTTGAGGATTATTGCAAAGCCAAACTGTATATCACTGTCAATAGACATAAATTCAACATGAGAATAAAAAAAAAACATGAAATGATAAATCAATGTCATTGAGCTTTCAATGAATCACAAAAAAAAAAAAAACTTGGAAAATCTGGAAGATGAATTGATTTATGACAGAATAGTGTGTGGGACAAATTCTGAACGAATCAAGAAAAGACTTTTAAGCGAGGACCAACTTGTTCATGAAAAAGCACTGGCAATCTGCAGGGCTGTTGAGGAATTCAAAAAGCAGATCCAAAAACATGCAGGATGAGGCAGGATCAGCAGTTAATTTCCACCCAGTGATACAGAAGTACTTTGATGTGAACTGCTTGAAGAAACTGTATGAGGATGTACCACCAGAGAAAATCTTGGACTTTTTAAGGGAATGTAGTTTATACAACACAAATTTTAATCATGTTTTAAGGATTATACATGTGGTACCTTTATTTGTTATTTTATATACATTTTAAAGAAGTTCAACATCTTTACATTTTATATTTTATCTTATTATACTTAATTATACATTTATTTGGAAGGTATTATCTTCCTAAATTTTTGTGCAATTCAGTTTTACACTTATTGAACTAAAACATATGTTGACACTACATAGGCACTTTTGTGCTGAGGTGCCGTTAAACATCACTACATACATACATCATATATAATATAGATAAGAAGAAGAAAAGATCAAGCAGAGATTTCAACAGAAATGAAAGATGGGCATCAGGACCAAACGAGACACCAGATTGTTTAATTGAGGAAAATATGGCAAACAACATGCCATGGATAGATGCCTAGCCCACGGGCGCTCGTATAGTTGCTTGCAATTTAAATAATACACATGTGCTATATATGTATATAACAATAACAAGGGAGGACACCTCTATCTTCTCATGCAAACTATTAAAGAATAGGTCGCACGAGAAGGGAAAGATGTGTCCTCCCTTGTTGTTTTATATATATATATACCGTTATTTGTCTTCTGAGTAAATTCTAATTGTTTGCTTATTGCATTGAAAAGTTCTATTTTCGTTTTAAATAAATAAATCCAGACTTATATTTTTACTGAAAATTTGACAGAAAATTTAAGGAAAAACAAGCATGCCCCTCATGCTCTAGAAAATTAAGTTTTGTGTCTAATTCTGCACAGACACTATTTTACTTTCATTTTCGAACTTCCTGTTTTCATCAGCAAATCAAAATTTTCCTTACTCATTCAGTCATATGTAGGTAATTATGTTTTCAAATTTCAAGTGTCCATTTTTTTTATTTACTGGATAACTAGTGTATTGTCTGAGTTTCATTTGCACTCAGGCAGAAACCAGTTTTAAAGATTTAGCATATTAGTATGAAATCAAACTGTCTGTGATTGACCTAGACCTCGCATTTTTTTAAAAATGGAATAGTTTCTGTTTTGTAAGAAGGGTTACAAAGTGGTAAAAAAAAAAAATTTTTTTTTTAAAAATGCCTCCCGCAAATGGTTTTTGTTTTGCTGCAATGTGGAACTTATTGTTTCAGCTGTAATTATTGTTACATTATGTATTGGTAAATTGCAAGCAACTATACGAGCCCCTGCAATGAAATGTCGCAAAACAAGACAAGTACATGGCCTCTATGAAATTTAAAGTGACGAAGTGGAAACAACATTTGTTGAATCCATAAGAAAAAATAATACAGAAAATAGTGATGATTAGGGTTACCATATTTGAACTTTCAAAAAAGTGGACACTCTTATCTATCTAACTCTCTCTCTCTCTCTCTCTCTCTCTCTCTCTCTCTCTCTCTCTCTCTCTCTCTCTCTATATATATATATATATATATATATATATATATATATATATACATATGAGAAAGAGGAGATTTAAGACCTAAAAGGAGGACATGTCGGGGGAAAAAGAGAACGTATAGTAGCCCTAGTGAGGATGAATGTTTTGTCACATTGAACGTAGACCATACATGACAGTAATGTTAAATTCAAGATGGACACAGGATCCCAATTTAACATCATTCCTAGTCATATTTTTGAGGAGATGAACATTGCTGGAGTAGAAGTTAGACCTACAAATCTTCACTAGTAAGCTACAGGGTGATAAAATAACTTTTAATAACAGTAATACAATACTTGCATTGCTTTCCTTTTCCGGGATGCAAAGTCGCAAGTCCAAGCTAAGTCACTTAATAATTGAAGGTGCAGAATTTAAAAGAACACGATCCCAGTCTGTTTCCTTAGTCATAGCCAACATACGGAATATCTTCTTCTTTTTCCTTGCACCATACCTTTTTTGATATCTTTAACTATTTATTTCAGTCAAACATATCCTTTTTTGTGCTGTTTAAGTCGTTTTCTCACCAGTCCTTGCGTTAATTGTGTTTTAGTGTTCCTTGTTGCTGAAATTGAAGTGTTGTTACAGCAAAGTGATGCTTCTGATATTTGTTCCCCATTTGAGTACCGATGTCACGATAAGTATCATACCCTTTTCTGGTTCCCGGTTATATTGTGTTTGTCAATTTTTTTTTTCTCTTTCAACACAAAAGTGTGGGCACAAGAAGGCCCAATGGGACACACCCCACCTGCCTATCATGTACTAAAAGTACACTTATGGACGGATGTCATGTTTGTTGCCTTTGGAATGATGAAGTGTGGGAAATTCGCAGCATTTGCTGCCAGAGTAAGAAAGGTCCCTCTTCATCCCTAGACGACCCCGTGTGGATAACTTTAGGTTTAAAAAGTCTACATCCCCAGCATGGTAGGAACCAGCAGTGATTTCTATGGTTCGGACATCGCTCCAAGGCCTGGGATCCCAGACGCTCATTCTGATGTCATCAGTGCCTATCAGGGATAGATCAAGGGAGGAAAAATACTAGTGCATGACAGCGAGTCGCGCCTTCCGGCATGGATGAACATTGCCCTCTTAAGAGAGGTAAAATGCCGGTGATATAGAAGCAACTCGCGTCTGCTTGAGGACAGGGAAGAGCAGCACTCTTGTTCCATTAGAACTGATGAGGACTCGGGGTCGCCAGAGTTCTGTCAGATCTTCACCGGGCCAGTCTGTGATTGGTCACGAGACACTGCTCTTCAAGCAACAGGACACCTGGTTTCGAGGGTGGTCTAGGGACAGGGATCCGGTCGTTATCCCCACCGCCTGCCTTTCTCTAGGATACCGCTCAATTCCTATGAGAATAGTTAGTCGGGTTTCGCTAGCCCGTCTAGGGAAGGGGATTGGATAGGCATCCCCCTTTCCTATGTTCCCGTTTAGTCCCTATGGGATTTGGGGACCACCACTAGTCGGTAGTGAGTCTTCTTTTGCCCCATGAGATAATGGATGTGTCTGCTCTGGGTTTAAGGTATAGCAGACACAACAGGTCTCAGACCTGCATTGTCCCTTCTGACCTTATCCAATAAAAAAGAAGCGGTCCCCACTCTCCTCCAAGATCATAGATAAGGGATTGTCCATCCCAACCGCCAAGGAGGAAAGATAGCAGGGTTGGTACCGTACCCTCACCCCTCCATCCCACGTGACAGGCAACGGGACCACCTAAACGCCATTTCAACGTCTCCCTCACCAGAGACGGAGATAAGTCAGAACGACGATGCCCTGTACATTCCGCTGGACTCGAATGAGTTCTCAGAAGAACCATTTGTTGCAGGCCCATTCCTTCCACTAGGGTCCAGTGCTCCTTTTTATCTCTCGGGCCAGGTGCTGTCCAAGGAGGATCAGGCAGTAAACGAGGTTTAGCTCCTTCATTCCCAGACATGTGCCTCAAGCCTGCGGGGTCTGGCGACACTACAATTCACTCCAGTATGGAGTCTTTCTGAAGCCCACTCTTGTTCAGATCTTCTACTTCTCCCTTTCGTTCAGATTTGCTGCTTCCTCACTCTGCGATGTTTCGGGAGCTAGCGCAGAAGGCTTGATCCCTCGTGACAATGGCCTCTCATGCCAATCTCTTTTCGGCTGTCATCAAAAGATTGCTGCCGGCTGTGACTAAAATATCGACGCATGCTCTGTC
Organism: Margaritifera margaritifera; assembly: GCA_029931535.1. Lineage (NCBI taxonomy): Eukaryota > Metazoa > Mollusca > Bivalvia > Unionida > Margaritiferidae > Margaritifera > Margaritifera margaritifera. The sequence goes on from JAQPZY010001580.1 coordinate 3,953,301, forward strand.
AATGTCCATGGCGCTCTCTGCGGAGGTTTTCCACTTACGCAGAGATGCCGCTTTGGATATGTCTAAGGTCTTACTGGACCACAGTAAAAACCTGTTGAGGGCTGCACCGCTTGATGTGGAGACGCTCTTCTGAGGTCACATCCCCTACGTAGCGTCACAAGATTTAAGGGACCAACAACACCAGTCCATAGTTGCGAATTCAGGCCCGTCGAAACCGGCTAAGAAGCGGGCCCCACCCAGATCGACAGATAGGCCCTCCTCCCAAATTTTTTCTTTCTAACCAGGGCCTGCTTCAACAGCAGCACAAGCAGCCCCAGTTTAAAATTCACTTCCGGTCGTAGAGGCCAAGGAAGGAAGTCTTCGGATTCATCCCGCGTCTCTAAGAAGAGAAGCAGTCGGCCCTATAGATTCGTACCCTCCCCTGCACTGTTTTCCTCTTCCCAGCGTCCCGATAGGTGCCCGACTGGTCCTTTTTTAAAGGCTTGGTTGAGCATCACGGACGGTGTGTGGGTCTTTTCCACTTTAAAGGACGGTAACCGACTTCGTTTCAGGCAACCTACTACCCTATCACGGATCACCATATCCTTTTACCAGTCCAAACTGGTTCATCTAATGGAGGAGGTGCACACCCTTCTATGGAAGGGCGCAGGCCAGAGGGTGGCAAATGATTTCTATTCCCGGATCTTTTTGGTGTTAAAAAAGGACAAGTTTCGACTCGCTATCAATCTTTCCGTCTTAAACAAATTTCTTCGGGAAGAACACTTCAAAATGGAGACTACCGCCTCGGTCAGTAACGCAGTAAGCCCTTACGACTGGACGGTTTCCATAGATCTGCAGGATACGTACATTTACATCCCCATCTTCCAGCCTCACAGGAAATACTTCCGGTTTTGTCTCGACCAGATGGTATTTCAATTTCGGGCTCGTCCATTTGACATCGCTTTTGCTGCCAGAGCCTTTACCAGGGTGGTGGTGGGTGATAGCGGCTCACTTGAGGTCTTTAGGGATCCCCATCCTCCAGTATTTAGACGACTGATTGATGCACAACGTTCTCAGAGATACTCTCCTGAAAGACCTATCCCTTTGTTGGCTGACGGTGACTAGTCTGGGTCTAATCCCCAACCTATAGAAGTCAGATTTCATTCCTTCTCAGGACTTCGTCGTACGTGGAGATGCATTTCCTCACCAATCGAGGGAGGGTTCGCGTTCCAGCAGTCAGGACCGCTCAAATTCTGTCCCTCTTGTGGCCAAAACTTCGTTGTCGGCTCGTCTTTACCTCCGTCTCATTGGAAATCTGAACGCAGCTGCGGATCTAGTTCCTCTAGGGTCACTTGCGCCCTCTCCAGTTACCTCAGCAAACTGGAAACCGCACAAGGACCCACTAGGGGCTATGGTTCTTCTGGCATCCGATTTTCGTCGCCACCAGAATCAGTGGACAGATCGGTATTGGTTCCTGCCCCGAGTCCAAATTCACAACCCCGAACCCTACTCCTTTCTGTATACAGACGCATCAGATTCTGAATGGGGTGCTCACCTGGAGCCAGAAGAGGTAGTTTTTTCAGGAACTATGGTTTCGGGAAGAAGTGATCCTTCACATCTGCAACCTATAAATGCGGACAGTGTTCCTAGCCCTACCGGAGTGTCTTAATCTCATAATTCGTCGTTGTGTTATGATCACTCGGACAAGTTGGTGGCGGCGTACGTCAGACGTCAAGAAGGCACACGTGCCCCTTCTCTTTGTGTGGAAGTTGGGAACCTTCGGCGATGGGCAGTCTCATCAGAAATCACTCTCAGAGTCCGCCATATCCAGGGTAAAAGGAATATCCTGGCGGACAGCCTGTCCAGACGGGGCCGTGTGGTTCACACAAAATGTTCTCGGTACCAGTCAGTAGCAGAGTCACTTTTTCAATTGTAGGGGAAACCGCTAGTGGACGATTTCAGATTGAGGTGGGATCGTTTGAACGCTTACGCCTGCTACTATTGCAATAATCCCATCCTCACTCCCCGCTCTGATGCCTTGTAGTCTCGATCCAAGTCAAAAGAAGATGTTCCGTATGTTGAGTCAACATTGTTGACTATGACTAAGGAATCAGACTGGGGTCGTGTTCTTTTCAATTCTGAGCCTCCAATCACTAATTGGAGGAAGAAATATTTAGCTTGGCGTCTCGGAAAAGGAAAGCAATGCAATAGTAGCAGGCAAATATTACATAATTAAAATTAGTCCCCCCACCCCCACCCCACCACCCAAAAATAAATAAATCAATAAATAAAAAAATTAAGTTAAAAATAAAATAAAATACACCTTATATGAAATAGTAGCAGGTAAATATTACATAACTAAAATTAGTCCCCCCCCCCCCGTACCACCACCAAAAAATAAATAAATGAATAAATAAAAAAATGAAGTTAAAAAAAAATACACGTTATATGAAAATGCGCCTTGAACTTCTTGGGTCAAGAACTAGAGTTTTACATGACAACAATAATTAAATCTGGAAGAAGTACTAGGACTTGCACTTTATATAAGCAGTGTACAACATCAGCAAAATTAGTGACAATCCTATTTTGAAATACTTTAGGAATGTATTAAAAGGTTTGGGATGTCTGAAGCAACCGTACCGCATAGTAACTGAGGAAAGTGTGAACTCTGTTATCAATCTGCCCAGAAAGATACCTGCAGCTTTGAGAGAACCATTATACGCAGCTCTAGCAGACATGAAAGCCCAATGTCTCATTAGAAGAGTTCACATACCAACCGAAGGGGTAAATTCTTTGGTAGTTGTTGAAAAAAGTCTTGAAAGTTTGTTTCGCACATGCCTTGATCCAAGAAGCTTAAATTAAGCCATAAGAACAGATCATTTAATTTTCAGTAAGGGGGAGGCATGGGATTTTCGGAAAGAAATTTCCGGCCCTCAAATAGCTTTGAAACATTCTTGTTCTTTTTCCGATTTATAGAAAGAAAAAAAACTATTATATCCATTATAAAGACAATTATCTTTAGATAAAAAATAAAAATAAAAAAACACGTCCTGGCTTGAAAGAGAATCCCCCACCCCCCGCTCGCCAAATAAAACACAAATTAAATGGTCGGTCCCAAAAGTGTCAACATCCCACGATAAAGGATATAACAGCATGAATGGCTGGAGCTAAGATATTATCCGTGGCTATTGACAAATTCCTCTTGATGACAATAGTCAACTTCTAACGACGTTCAACACTCCATTTGCCAGATATTGCTAGCTAAGAATGTTATTTAGGATAAAAATCAGCCAAAGAGGTTTCCAAAAAGGATTTGTGCAACATTTTAAAAATCTTCCTGGGGTTGAAGCAGATATTACGGATTTTCTTGTATGGGGCAGTTCTGAAGAAGAAGATAACGAAAGGCTGAGATTAGCAGTGAAACACGATGCAAACAACTCAACTTTATACAACATTGTGAAATGTCAATTTGGACTTAAGTAAGTTTGCTATGTAGGACATAAACTCATATCAAATGGTATACAGCCTTACACCGAAAAGGTTATGTCAATCAATGAGATGCTAGCAACTACAGACAGAAAAAAATGTCGAGAAATTGTTTGGCACCATCAATTATCTTAGTAAATTTAGCCCAAACATGTAAAATGTGATTGATGCAATTAGGGCACTTCTAAATAGAGGCAATGAGTTTGTGTGGGATACTGCACAAGAAAATGCGTTCAAAAAAGTGAAACAAATCCTGACAAAAGCGCCTGTTTTGAATTTCGTTGACGTCAAAGGACCAGTGATTGTTAGTTGTGATGCTTCAAAATCAGGACTCTTGAGTAGTATTGATGCAGTCAGGCAAGCCTATAGGTTTTGCATCAAGATAAGTGACGGATGCAGAAACCAGATATGCACAGATGGAGAAAGAACTGTCAGCTGCACTATTTGGAATTGAATGGTTCAACCAATACTCATATGGTTGCCAAGTTCAAGTTGAATATGATCACAAACCTCTGGAGTCAATCATCAAGAATCTCAAGAAACCTCTATATGCTACGAGACATCAGAGACTACTGATAAGACTGCGACGTACAGTTTGACTTGGTATACCATCCCGCAAAAGAGTTAACTGCAGAGGATATTTTGTCTAGAGTGTACAGACAAACATGAGAGTATGAACGATAAGCTGTTATGCTACAGTAATACGATCTTGTCAAATATTTCTTTTGCGGACGCACAGCTGGAAGAGATAATACAAGCAACAAAGGCTGACAAGAAAATCTAAACTTCAAAAGTAGTGATCCAAAATGAGTGGTCACATGACAAATACATTGTGGCCATGGAAACTCCTGGAACTGTAAAGATTTTCTCAGAGGTAGAGGGACTAATTCCCAAAGGAGAAAGAATTGTAATGCCAGAAGCGCAACTAAATGAAATGTTTAAAATGTTACACACTTACCATATGGGAACAGAAAAAGCTAAGAGAAGAGCAGGAGGTGTAATGCATTGGCCGGAAATGAAGGCACACGTTGAACATACAGATTCAGGCTGTGGTATTTGCCAAGAAAATCTGAATCTGAATCAGAAAGAACTATTCATACCGACAGGAAGGAAAACTCCATAGCAATTAGTTTGCACTGATTTACTTGTGTGGGATGGACAGAACTACCTTCTTATAGTTGACTACTGCTCTCGATATTTTGAAATTGCTAAATGGGACAATACAAGAACAAGCACAGTAATTAAACACACAAAGTCAATCTTTGTCAGAGATGGCATACCATGCAAAGTCAGAAGCGATAATCGTACATATTTGTCTGTGAAGGAATATGACAAGTTTGCACAGTGGCCTAACTTCAAATTGTGCCCCACCCCCGCAAACATTTAGAGTGAGCCCCCATCAAATTAATGTAAAGCTGGATTTTGGGCACCCTCCCCCCCCCCTCCGCATTGCGGGGGCTGCTGCTGCAGTAGTTACGCCACTGAGTTTGCAAACACTTGGGGGTTCAAACATGTCACGTTCAGTCCTAACCATCTCCATACAAAGGACTGTACAAACTGTTAAAGGAATTATCGACAAGGTAAAGAAAGAATGCAAGATCCATATTGAGCTATTATAGAGTACAGAAATACGCCAATATATGACATTGGATCTTCCATTACAGATACTGACGAGATGAAGACTTCGATCGACATTGTCTACAACCAACACACAACTGTGTCCCAAAGTCAAAATCAAACAAAAGAAGCAGCATTATCAAACAGCTATCAATATGATAGAGTTACATTCTGGAGACAAAGTGAGAATAAAGAAACAATATGTTTGGGAATCTGCGGTTGTAATTGGAAAAAAGTAGCACACCAAGGCCATGTGATGTCAAAACACAATATGGTGCTCCATACATACAGAATAAGAGACATCTTCTTTAAACTAAGGAGAAAGTGTCAGATGCAAACAACGCATTTGATGACATTCCAGATCAAATGAAGGAAATAAATATTGAAACAGTAACACATCGGGATAATGAAGATGCTGGAGGAGGGATAAAAACAAAAAGTGGTCATTTAGTGAAGATACCCACTAAATTGAAGGATTATATGATGCAGATTCCAAGATTCAAGGAGTTTGTGATGGATTTCATCATCATTGTATTTTGTGAAAAGTCCCTGTTGTTAAAGGTTTAGGGGTATAACAATTCATTTCATTTCAAGCCCCAAATAGCTGGTTTAAATTCATTTCTTTCTGTATCAGGAATTATATGGTAATTTGGAATCAGAATAGGAAACTAATTATATTAATTAGACCACAACATAATCTGGAGTGATTTATGTGTACATACAGTTTGGAATCTGGTGAAGTGATATCAACCTCATTTGTGGACTATAGGACTGCATATATCTTAACAAGTGGAAGAGTCAATATATCCTCATACGCAACCTCTGTCATGTGACTGAGAAAGTGAGCAAGTTTAGGAATTAGGACTTGCATTTCATTATATTAAACTCTGGATAGAACTTTTGCCAGTTTTTCATTCAGAAGTAGTTGGTACATGCGCGTTCTAAAATATAGTACGGTCTTTTTGGCTCGTATGGGGTACGACAACATTTCTGGCACACTTGCAAATTCTGTATCACCATTCTTGTGGGTCTACGTGAATATTGCTAGCACACTCTTACTACTGCGGAAACAAAATTACCATCTCGTGTAGGGTACGTGAGCATTGCTGGACCACTTTTGTACTACTGCGTGCAAAAATATCATATTGTGTATGGTACGAACATTTCTAAAGCCTTTGTAATTTTAAATAGTACGGTCTTTTGACAAACGGGTGTTAAGAAAAGAGCTTTCTTGAACACGAGGGGGTGGGGTGGGAGGTCGAGTGGTGTGTGTGTGTGTGGGGGGGGGTATACAATTTATTGTCTACTCAAGGCTCTTGCTATGGTGCTATTGAAATCTTACAACACAGAACATTGGTAGTTGTAATGAAAAGAGCACAGACAGAAATGTAAAATGAACTCCAATAGAGCAGCAGAATTAGCAATAGAATCTCAGCACTTTCGAGTTTCAAAGAACAAGAGTGAAAAAAGATTTATTTATAAATCAAATTTTTAGTTGGTAAATTGACTCTTTTAGCATCATATAGGTTGTTTTCCTTTTTATCGAGGAGTGACCTTCCCACCGTAGGTATTTTGATAATCATTGCATAGTAAAAACATATGAAGTCTTTATTCATTTTCAGCTGATAATAATTAAGATAAAAAAAATATTTAAAAAAACATGATTCTGATTATCTAAATACACAATTTTATACGAACTCATTGGAAACTATTTGTTTACAGTCAGCTTAAACTCGTAAAAGTGCTCATTCAGCTATACATTTTTAGTCACCACCTTTCAAATAGGTTGTAGGTTTATTTTACTGTGATGAAAATAGTCTTCACTGAGTAAACATGGTATGTGGAAAAGATAAGCTGTTATCAAAGGCAGTACATATTCTGTTTCCTTGGAGGCAATATGTCTGATCAGAGTAATTATAAACGCTCCAATGAAGTATACATAACTGTATTTTCTTTTTGTCTGATCTAGGAAAAGTCGTAGGGATAGAATCACTACTACACTATGTATAAATCCGGAGTATCTCAAGTCATAACTGGCAGCCATTCGGAACAACTCTCTCGTGTAAAAGACATTCTTCTCAAACTGAAAATAAACAACGAGAGATAGAATCAGTCGATGCTACGTTATTACTGATTACTCATCGTCGCAAGCCACAAATGAAAATCCGCTAGCTTCCTTTTCGTAGCGGATTTTCGCTCATAGCTTGCGATAATGCTGATTACTGACAACCGATTAAGGGCTGACTGGCACAGATTCCTTATGCATTATTATCTACAATACTTGAACTAAAAATAACATGTTTCAGCAAATCTTCCTCGGCAATAAGTAGATTTCATTTAGACAATGATTGGTTTGCATAGTGCCCAAAATGGACGTAATTATAGCAAAGAAAAAAAATCGGACATCCAAACAGTGTTTCATTATTACTGAAATACATATATATAGAATAAGGTTTTAGAAAACGAGTGATCATTGTATGGTATATAAGGTAAAAAACAAACAACAAAAAAATCCATAAACTATTTTAAAATAATAAAAAACTTCTATGAACCATTATATAATGGTAACTAACTACTGATTGAGTAACTGACTGATCTAGTGCTTTTTGGCAGAAACTTAACAACCCAGGTCCCCATATTCTCAAAACTTTTTGAGCAAGAAACTCCAGCTCAAACTGTAAGAATATTTTGACATCGATAACATTGATTAGAATATGGTTAGAACAGTGGAACTTTAAATATCTTATTAGCTTTAGCTCTCCTTCTTAAATGCTGAATTTAATTGATGTAGTTATTCTTCAAGTATCATGTGATTTGGGATGTTTTGAGCTTCAAGTATCATGTGATTTGGGATGCTTTGAGCTCACGCTTGAGTTTTATGCTCGAATTGTTGTGAATGTATAAAACCTAACCACTGTTTAAAATAGCATTTAACCAAAATGTTAAAGAATATTTACATTAATTCATTCAGTTCAATTACAATTTTAAATCAGAATATTTACGATATTCTCCACAAAACTATTGTCCTAAAAAGACACAAATGTTGTGCTTAATTTAGATCAGAAAATATACACCATTGAAAGAGGTTAATGCCCAATATGGGCAATAATGGCCACTTTGTGTTAATTCTCTTACCTTGAATTTAGACATTGCAATATACATACAAGATAATAACAGGATACCTTAAAATGTGGATAACAATGATATTTATTTTTTTAATTACTAAAGGTCGTATGCACTTATTTGATCACATGTAAAGACAGGTGAGCTTATGGCATGGCCCTGTATCTATTGTACGTCCATCAGAAATTACTATTCAACTTCTCGAAAACCAATGGACTAATTTCAAACCAAACTGGGCAGAAAGCATCCTGACACGAAAGCCTTTCAGGTTTGTACAAATGATTTGATCTGTCGTTAAATATGGCCACCGATACTAAAAATCGAAAAACCAATAAACGATGTATTTTTTATAACCGTTGAAGTGAATTTGACCAAAATTTGTTTGCAAGCATTCTGGCATCAATGATTTTCAAATCTGTATAAATGATTCAGATGTGTTGTCTAATATGGTCACCTTTCTAAAATTATTATAGAAAGCATTCAAGCATGAAGAAATTTCAATCGGATACTAATGATGCTTATCTGCCAGCAAATATGGCCGTCGTTACTAAAAATAGAAAAACATTTAAACAACTTCTTGTCAAGAACTGCTGTACAGAATTTGACTAAATTTTACAAAAAGCATCCTGTTATGAAAGCTTTTCCAGTTGATAAGTATGATGCCAATCCGCAAGTATGCCTGTACTAAAAAGAAAAAAAAAAAACCCTGAAAATGACTCTCCTCAAAAGTCACTAAACATAATTTGATAAACTAGTATTCTAACTTAAAGGGTCTTTAAAATTCGACGCCAATACGCCACCGTTACTAACAATAGAAAAGCACTTGCCACTTATATGTGCTGCAATCCTGTTGACATGAAAGTTCAAATGGAAATTAGCAGCAAAGCACGTGCCACTTGTGTGCTGTGCATTCCTTGCTGATGTGCAAGTTCAAATGGAAATTAGCACCAAGTGCTGCCTCATAAAAGTCAGAAAAGTTAAAGCAGCCAAAGCTGCATTGTATTCATCCATATCTGAGTAGAAGATTCCATAATGACTTTAGCTACTGTATAAATTGGCCTGTTCTATATATTTGGCAAAATATGTGGAATGGAACTCCACAAACAACAACAAATTGCAGAGACAAGGTGATATTGTGTCGCTCGCGTATAAGACACACACACACCTGACCTATGCATATCTTCTGAAAGGTCGTCCTCGACCTTGCCAGTGTCCACTGACAGTAGAACACATTCTTGTCTAGTGTATTGACTTTCATCCTGTGAGACAGATTTTTGTAAACAAAAATTGTGAACTCTTTCAGAACAGATGTTTGATAATGTAGCATCAGAGAAAATCCTGGACTTTCTAAAAAATGCTGTTTTGTATTATTTTTTTCCCCGTATATTAAAATCAAAGGCGTTAAAGGAAAGAGAGCATGGTAGTATAAAGAACAGTGAAAATTTCGTTAAAATCTGTTAAGGACTTTTCGATATATTTAGCTTACAAATTTCAAAGGAGATAACTTTTCCGCAACTCAACAATATTCATGAGTTCTGATGATGCAAGATATTAAATATTTTATAAAATATTTAAATCTTTAAAAACTCAAATATAAGGAAGCCTTGAAGCAATTTTCAAGTAAACACATTTGTAAAATGGAAGTACATACTTGCATAATTATTTGAATAGTTTTAGCAACAAAGATAATATGAATTTTTAAGTGACAAATACAATTTAAATTGGTTTAAATTTTCACCTTAAATCCGACTGATCGTTTTCATATGTCACTGGACACTTTTGAAAAGCTCTACTCAAACTAAATTTACCCAAAGGAGGACATTTCACATTTTCACTTCTCTAAAAAATTTTAATTAAAACGTTTGAAAAACTAAATTTAACTTTGAATTCTTCCTTAATTTTAATCTTTTTATGTCTTTTAAATTCCAGAAATTATTATTAAGGTGTGGATATTTAGGTAGAATACTCGTATTAAAAATACAGTAATTTAATTTTTTTTATTTAATATTGAAGTATTTTTCAAAACATTTCAATTTGTTTTCTTCATCTGTGACATCATCAAAATCAAGAGAACGTAATTACTCTACCGTGAGTTACCTGCCCTAAAAATATTTAAATGTTTAAAACTTTAAAATTATTTGCCCGATTTGGACCAAATTGTAGTTGTTTTGCACAGATTTGTGCCTGCTATCAACATGTTAGAAAATTCTGAATATCAATTTTACTTGAAGGATTTTTAACACTTTTACCCTTATCATTTATTTTATATACTTATCACAGACTTTTTTTAACATCTTTAACTTTAATCTTTTATCTTGGGGGGGGGGGGGGAGGGTACATCTGTACGTTTGTTTGGAACAGTGTTTAGTTTCTTTTACAATTTTATTTCGAAACTTGTATTTTAATCAGCACTATACACCCTTGATTATGCTGATTTGCCATTAAATACATGCATGCATACATACATACAGTATTCTACATATTAAATACCACTACACTTACAAGCACCCTCACCTCTTTTTTTAAAAAAAAATTCAGCTAATTTGAATAATTTTCTTTTCAAACGATTTATTAATAATTCAAAAATGCTGGTAAAAAAAACAATCGTTTTATTCGTTTTTCCTCTGTCAATTACTCAATTAGTACACCTTTGCCTCTCTGTACGATAAAGCAGGCAATCTAATTTCTTGTATATTGCAAATGGAGTCGGCCACTTTGAAGTAATTAATCTTGGTCAATACATAAAATGTTAACACAGTTATTGAAACTTCGTCCTTTTTGCCATTTAAGTTGTTTATACCATGTACTTGCTATCAGATGTGCACGAGCTTTCGTCCTCACTTTGTTCTACGAATATTTGGCATATCATTACTTGAAAGTTTTGAATCAACTGAAAACGAATAGTGACTATTATGTCTGTCCATTATCCACTGAATGGTGTTACTTTTAATGGAACAATGCCTATTATGTCTGTCCATTATCCAAAAAATGGTGTTATTTTTAATGGAATAGTGACTATTATGTCTGTCCATTATCAACATTTGGATTAAAATAAATATTTTAAGGATTAAACTCTGCGGACAACTATATATACATTTTTATCTCAAACAAATAGGATATTTAATGAAGATCTGGAAGATCTTGAAGATCTGGTATGTACCTTTTACTTACGACTCTCCGTTCGTGTTACTCCGTCCACATTTCACAATGCATATGTGTGAACGGATGTCGGCCGATTTTGCCAAACTTTTGTTAAGTTATATTTATTATTTTTCATTTAAATATTCTTTACTAGTACTAATTATAGCACCCCTATCCGGCGGGAATGATCTGTGTTTTAAACTGACGTTTTATGGTATGGTATGCATCCGTCCATTATTACTTGTTTCCTTTCTGGGGGCCATATATTTCATATCCGACTTTGATTAAACTTGGAATAAATACGTATATCATCAAGATCTCAGACGAGTTCGATAATAAGTGAGATCCACGCGTATTTATTAAGATGATCTTCCATCTGGTTGGCAGAGCTTGCTACCTCTCTGTAGGTCATATTTCTGGTCTGATTTTGATCAGACTTGGAATATAAGCTTATATCATCATCTCGAAAGGCCTCTGTAATGAGCGAGATCCACATATTGTAAAGAGGCGATCTTGATTCTGATTGGCTGAGCTTGTTACCACTCTTTAGGCCACATATCTGGTCTCATTTTGATACAATTTTGGAATACTAGTATAAGCTTATATTAAGATCTCTGAAGAGTTTGATAATGAACGAGATCTATGCATGCTAATGATGGTAATCTTGCATCAAATCGGCTGAGTTTGTTACTACTCTAAGGACATACTTCTCATCCGATTTTGATTAAGCGTAGAATATAAACTTATATCATCAAGCTCTCAAATGAACTCGATAATGAGCGAGATCCACGCATACCAATGAGGTGATCTTGCATCGACTGGCTGAGTTTGTTTCCACTCTGTAGGCAATACTTCGGATCCAATTTTTTATCAAGCTTTGACCATGGGCTTATATCATCATTATGATCTCGGGCAGGATTGATAATGAGTGAGATGCACGCATATTAATGAGGTGATCTTGCATCTGATTGGCTGAAGTTGTTATCACTCTGAATATCATATTTCTGGTCTAATGTTGACCAACGGTGGAATATGAGCTTATATCTTCAAGATCTCTGACAAGGTCGACAATGAGTGAGATCCACGTAATTATATTAATGAGGTCATCTTGCATCTCACTGGCTGAGCATGTTCACACTCTAGCGATTCTATGATCAGATTTTGATCAGAGTTGTTAGATAGTGTTACATCATTTCGATTATGAGCAAGATCTACACATTTATGAGGCAATCTTATATCTGCTTGGTTGAGCTTGTTACCACTCCGGAAAATGAATTTAGATAGGATTTTGCTCCAACTTGGTAAATAAGTTTATATCATTATAGTTTTAGACAGATTCTATAGCAAGTGAGATCGGACGATGTTAAAGAGGCGATGTTGCATCTGACTGGCTGAGCTTATTACTTCTCTAGGGACTATATTTGTCATCCGATTTAAAGAAAACTTGGTAAATGAGTTTGTATCATTGAGATCTTGGATTAGTTCGATTGTGAACTAGAGCTACACTTATTAATAGTGCCTTTATCTTTGGAAAGAATTTTTCAGACTGTAGTAAAATGAGTAAAAATGTACATGAAAGAAAGGTTAGGAGAGTTTGCATAGGGTCATTTTCTTACAATACTACATAAGACCTATTCCTGAAATGGTCAACTGTTAAGTTATATAAGTAGATGAATGATATCAGGCCGACTTGGGCCTTTTTTTTTATCTCAGTATAAACAGAATGTTTACAACGATCTTATCCACAACCTATTATCAAGCATTGCATACTGATAATATTGATTAAAAAGTTGAGAACTCACATAATTCAGGGTATGGTTATTTCTCCATGAAACTTTTGTGATGATTAAAAATAGTAACGGATGCAGGGGAGTCGGCGCACACAAGAACGGGATTGCACCTCAGATATTTATAATAATAATTAAGAAAAAGACTTTTCTATGCACCTGGGCGCTAATTATGTCCAATACAGAATGTACATAGCCTTGTTGATATGTAGTTCAAATGTAAGTTAGCAGGAAAGCACGTGCACTTGCCACGTGTGCGCGTGTGCTGCTTTCCTTGTTTACATGCAAGTTAAATGGAAACTAACAGCAAAGCACAAGTCACATGCGTATCTTGCTTTCCTTGTCGAAATGTAAGTGCAGATGGAAATCAACAGCAAAGCACTTGATACAAGTATGTGTTGCTTTAAATGTTGACAAATGAGTTAAATGGAAATTAGCAGCAAAGCAGTTACTTACACTTAAGAACCCAGAACAGTCAGCTAACATGAATTTCCTCTATTGAAGACCAGAAAAATCTACCGGTTCTGTTGGCCGGTGTTTTTGAATATGATGAAGAAATTAGGTAGGAAAGGGGAATTTGGTTTGAGCAGTATAGAAATGGTCGATGCTGCACCAATAATATTTTTTTACATTTTGTAGGAACAGGCAATATTTTCTTGTGCAACACATGACTCGTGTGACTGATCACATATAAATGACATGTTTTAGTTATGCATCATTTATTTATTATTTTTTTCTTTCTTTGCTGAAGTACTAGCCGTATATCTCAGTCTGCTTAAGCGCTTCTCAACTGATAAGCAGCCGTGATAGCAATTTTTAATTTATTTACAATGAAGAAATTGATTTGCGGTCCATTATATTTTTAAAATATTTTTGAAATGTTCAAGTCTGACTGGTCGAGGGACTTGGGCTTATTTTTCTTTTTTAAAAAAAGAGTGGTTCTGCACATTAATGTGTAGATAGCACCAACGTCTGCTACAGTCCAGGGACTCGAGGTTATACTTGCTTTTCTTAAAAAAAATATGAATGGTCCGGAAATGTTATCGACGAGCTATGCACATCAATGTGTAGACAGCACCAATGTATACTACGATCCAGGGACATGGGCTGACAAATATGAGTAGTCCAGAGATGTAATACTGTTGTGGGTGTGCGTGTGCGTGTGTGTGTGTGTGTGTGTATTGTACGGAATCTCAACACATGCAGGTTAATATTTCTGTATGTATTACATATTTTGATCGAGATTAGGCAACAGGCAATGCCTACAAAATACCTTCTCCCATGTTTAATATATGTCGTGATGAGGCAAGTAAAGTGCCTTGCACAGGGCCATATCAAAACTTTCGACCCGGGCTGATGTACTAGTAGGATTCGAACCCGTACGCTACCCTTCTGGTCTTGACTCCAACACAGTGACCACTGAGCCAGCGCGACTCTGATGAGGTTGAATGGGTAGGTGGTGGAATCGTGGTGGTGGGGCTGTGTAGAAACTATAGTATTCCAGCTTTAGATAGCTTATGTATTGCTCAAGCCTAATTAAACTGAAATCTTGTTTAAACTATAATATAACTACATCTTCCTTACGTCTGTCAGTGCGTTAACTCTTGTACTGGAAGTGTCACATGGCACGTTCAGGTAGCAGGCAAAGCCAACAAACAAATGCAATACAAAAGGAAACAATCCGAGTAGCTTTAGCATCTTTCAAACCACAGTAAGTTCCCTTGGCAATTTGTCCTGGAATAAAGAAAAGGTTGTCAATGAAAAGTGATAAATCGGATTGAAATAAATAATTAAATAAATAAATAAATAAATTGGCTGTCAAATTCAGCGTGCAAAAGCAATAACTTTGGTTGTGAAAACGCGAACATAAAGTTCAATCATGATAAGCTGATCTTGTTACACCACCACATCTGTGGAGGGGGAATATGGTGTTACCTATGTTCGTCCGTCACGTTACAGCACAAATTTCGTTTCCGCTCAAATAACTCTTGAAGGACTTCCTAGATTGAAATAAAATTTGATATGAGTATTACACATTAAGAAGACGTAGGTCATGTTCGATTTTCCCCGTTTCTTCGGCAACATTTTTCAAGGTTATAACCCGTTTGCCAGTTGCTTTCCGTGGGTTGGTGATTCTTCACGGGGTCTTCCCAGGTTCTTCCTCCACCAAATATACTGGCCGCCATATATAACCTATCATGTGCTGAAAAATGGCGCTAAATCCCACACAACCAAACCAACCTTGACTTGGAACCTTCTCTTCAGTTTCGTTTCCTCTTAGTAGTGCAAATATTGGAGTGATAAAAAAATTTTTTTTTTTTTTTTTTTTTGGGGGGGGGCTTTTTTGTTTTCATGTTCTCGTGTAGGGATACGAGAGTACTTAAAATTAAAATTGAAAATTACTAGACCAGCACTGCTTGAAAGTACTTTGAAAGTTATAACATTTTAATGGCTATTACAAGTAATAGCAGAATGGGTACCGCAAATAGATTGAATATCAGCACAAGTAACAAAGATGTAAAAGTGATAGACTTTCAACATATGCGTCTAACATGTTTTACACGTTAGATATATAAAGAAATTATGTCAGAAACTGCAATATTTTAAGAGATTCCAGTGAGTCACATTATATACAAGCTTCTCTATTCGTTTTATCTTTAAATAACGAGATTAAAAACAGAGTAGAGAGATGCAACACTAGATCAAACACTTAAACACTTAACAGGGACTTAAATTCAACAATAACGGTGTAACCAATCTAGCAGATCCAGTACACAAGTTTGATGCAGTAAATATAAACTTTGTACAAAAAAGAGTTGATACTAAAATACGTAAAGTGTTGGCGGATACTACTTTGAAAGATATTAAAACGTGGAGGAAATAAGCTGACAATAAATTATTAAACAAAGTGATAGTGACAGAGCTAATAAAATCTCTGATTTACAGATGTAGATAGTCTACTGCAATTCAAGCCCTTTAAACGGTAAGGGAAAGGGTACACGTACAATGACCAGTTCCTAATTATTCAACAATATATACAGTCAGTCGAGCAGAGGGCATCCAGTGAAATAGATTGTTTGGAATTTGACAAAGAGAAAATTTAAAAGATCTCTGGAGAATTATAACACTTTGCAATCACAGTTGGAACAGTTACAGAGAAATATGAATAATGATCAACAAAAGAACGACGAAATGACTAAGAAATTTAAAAGGTAACAAATGATTTTAGCACAAAAGTTCCTGACTTGAACAACAAGATCATTTCTAAAACTAATACTATCTCAGATTTGCAGAAGAAGAATGATATATCAGAGATAACTAAAATGACATAAAACTTTTTTAAAAAATAAACAAAATTTAAAAACTATTAATGAAAGCACGATTAGATCCATGAAAACAACATACGATTGATCCTTTGCACATTTATGATATATCAGAGATAACTAAAATGACATAAAACTTTTTAAAAAATAAACAAAATTTAAAAACTATTAATGAAAGCACGATTAGATCCATGAAAACAACATACGATTGATCCTTTAAGTGCAAAGATAACAACGACAGATGTTGCATTCACCGAATTTTACAACAAATTACATGCTGCGGTTGCACAGTGAAAACAGATAAGAAAGAATATGTTGATCGAGAAGTGGTTAATAATATAGGTTTAGTGCAAGGGCAGCACTGACGAAACAGATAAAAGCATGGAACGTCTGAAGAAAAGATCTAACGGATTTTAAACAGAATTTACAACTGATACAGATGCATTAAAAAGTGAAGTAGATAAAAAAAACTTGCATTGGGAAGTAGTATCGATGGAGTTTAAACCGAAGTAAAAGTAAACATAGCGACATTCATAACAGAATTGAAGACGGAAATGGGCGTAAGACGTTTTGCAACATGGCAACCACAACTGGGTGGGTCACTTACGACGAGCAGTACCGTTTGAAGAAAGTTCAGTATCCTAAAACATCTTGGGGGTTGATTGATGTGGAACTCTTGCATATTGCCACGAACTGCAAGGACTCGCCTAAATCAAAACGGCTGTCCCCCTGCCCTTGTCAAATCCTTAAAGGGATACTCATTTGATCAGACTACAAACACTAAAAACTGCTGGGCTTCAATAAAGGATCTTGCAAATTTTATCCCAAATGCAGATTCAGGCATGCCTACTCAGAGTGTAGGGGACCACACCCTGCATTTAACTGCAAACAAAGAAAGCAATCCTTTCTGTAGTCAAGGAAATTTATATTCTTTGGGAAAAAGCCCAATAACTATTGGAAATTTGTCCAAAGCCCTTGCCCAATATCCCCCAAACTCTGTCGCAAATGAATTAATTAATGGTTTCATTTACGGTTTCTCGCTGCACTACAGTGGGCCTCGACAACTTCGGGATTCTACAAATTTTAAAAAGTGCTAGGGAGGCACCTGAGATTTTACAAGAACAAATTGGGAAAGAAATTGATCCAGGAAGGATTGCCAGGCCTTTTCCTGTATCACCCTTTGCGACTTTGAGATGCTCACCATTGCGCTTAGTACCCAAAAAAAGATGGGGATTTTTTAGTTATTGTTACGACTCTATGGTCTAAGAAAAATGTAACAGAAAGAAAGTGAAACCAACAAATCAAGTAAAAATCAACAAGCAATTTATTACTAGATAATTAAAATGAAAAATCAAAAAGTCACTTACAGTAATGTGTTTATGTATCCTAATAATCCAATAAGAATGATTGTTCTAATCACAAGTCCTAAATATAGAATGTGTCCTTGAATGTTATTATGTGCTAATGGTCTCCAAAGTCCTGATGTACTAGAAATCTTGATGTGCTGAAGTCAAAATGAAGTAATCCAAAATCTCTGAATAAGTTCACATAAATTCCAAAATTGTCAATCAAAATCCAAAATCCAAAAGTTTATGAGCACTGTTAATAATCCAATGAATAATTAAAATAATTCCTCTCTTAGAATTTGGAATGAATTTTCACAACTGTAATAGCTCTTTACAAGACTGATGGTAATGTCGAACTGAACAAAATGTCTACCAAACATGATATATATAAAGATTGGTCACATGACAGAATGTTCTAGAATATGAGTCATCTTAATGGAATTTTAACTGTAAACAAAATCAACCTTGACCTTCAAATTGAGAAAACATATTGATCAAAACAACCTAATTCAAGGACACTAGTTATACATGTTTTTCCTAACAAACATAAAGATTTAAGCAAATATTAAAGTGAAGAAACATTTATAACCTCCCAAAACACATATACAACATTATATAAACATCATACATAACACCTCCCCTCATAAAGAAAAAGAAAGATTTATATAATAAAGCTTTCTTTTGAATATACATCTAATACTACAATAACCAAAATTACATAAGAACATGTTTTACGATACTGGACTTAATTACATCAAGCAATATTACATTTCTAGGCACGTGAGAGTGCATCTGCAATCACATTGTCTTTTCCCCTGATGTGTCTAATGTCAATGTTATATTCCTGCAATATCAAACTCCATCTCAACAATCTCCGATTTTTGTCTTTCATTTTGTTGATGAAAGTAAGGGGATTGTGATCACTGTACACAATAATTGGAGAAAGAGCTGAGGTAACATACACTTCAAAATGCTGTAAAGCCAATATCAAAGCCAAACATTCCTTCTCAATTGTGGAATAATTTTTCTGGTGCTTGTTTAGTTTTTTAGAAAAATAACACACAGGGTGATCCACACCACTTTTGTCTTCCTGAATCAATACTCCACCAACTCCTACATCACTTGCATCAACAGATAATTTAAATGATTGGCTAAAATTTGGTGCAGAAAGAACTGGTGCATTCTTAAGCATGGCCTTTAACTTGTCAAAAGATTCCTGACACTTGTCAGACCAACAAAATTTGGTTTTCTTACTCAATAAACTTGTCAAAGGTTCAGCAATTTTGGAAAAATTGGAACAAAATTTCCGATAATATCCAGCCATACCTAGAAATCGCATCAGTTGCTTTTTACAAATTGGAACTTGAAATTCAGAGATAGCTTTGACCTTAGCTTCTATAGGTTTAACTTGACCTTGTCCCGCAATATGTCCTAAAAATGTGACACAAGCATGGCAAAACTCACTTTTGCTCAAATTAATTGTCAGATTCGCATCACTGAGTCGATCGAAGAATTTTCGAATGGTTTCCAAATGATCTTCCCAGGTGTTGTTGTAGATAATGACGTCATCGATATAAGCGTCACAATTATCAAGACCAAATGTTATCATGTTCATCAGACGTTGAAACGTTGCAGGCGAATTTTTCATTCCAAACGGCATGACTTTATATTGATAAAGTCCATCTGGAGTTGCAAATGCTGAAATTTCTTTTGCCCTTTCCGTCAGTGGAATTTGCCAGAATCCTTTTAAAAGGTCAAACTTGGTGACATATTCCGCATTTCCAATTTATCAATGCAATCGTCCATTCTTGGGATTGGAAATGAATCAGTTTTGGTGACACTGTTGACTTTTCTATAGTCAGTACACATACGGAATGTATTATCTGGCTTGGGAACAAGAATACATGGTGAACTCCAGTTACTTTTACTTGGTTCTATGAAATCATTCTCCAGTAGATACTGAATTTCTTTCTTCAAATAGTTCTGTTTGAGAGGATTCATCCTATAAGGATGCTGTTTCACAGGCGCAGAATCTACAATGTCAACGTCATGATAAATTTTTCTTGTTCGTGTTGGAACATCAGGAAACAAGTGCTCATAGTCATGTAATAGCTGTTTTAGTTCATTTCCTTCCTGTTGTTGTAGATGTGAAAGTTTCTGGTCTAGGTTGTTCAATATTTCTGAATTCCGAAGATTGGTTATACCAGAGTCACTATAGTCTGATCGTATTCCATCGTTGATATCTTCACTGTGTGGGACAGGTACAACTAAATTAACTGAATAATTAGCTGAGCTATCTCTGTCAAAATATTCCTTTAACATATTTATATGACAAAGTTGTTTCTGTTTCCGTCTCCCAGGAGTGTTAATGATATAATTTAAGTCATTTACTTTCTTTTCAATGGTATAAGGACCAAAAAATTCAGCCTGAAGAGGATTCTGAGGTATGGGAAAGAGAGCCAGAACTTTGTCACCAGGTTTAAAACTCCTTTCCTGTGAATTTCTGTCATACCTTAATTTCATTTTTGACTGGGTATTGTGAAGATTAGTTCTTGCTACTTCACAGGCCTTTGACAACTTGTATTTGAAATCAGAAACATAATCAAGAAGATTAATCTTTGCGTCTTCATTTGAAAGAAGTCTCTCTTTCAATAATTTCAATGGTCCACGGACAGTATGACCAAAAACTAGTTCAAAGGGACTAAAACCCAACGACTCTTGAACTGATTCCCTAACAGCAAACAACAACAAATGAACACCCTCATCCCAATCCTTTTCTGTATCAAAGCAATATGATCGAATCATATTCTTCAAAGTTTGATGAAATCTTTCCAAAGCACCTTGACTTTCAGGGTGATAGGCAGAAGATTTAAACTGTTGGATGCCTAATTCATGCATAACTTGTTGGAAAATTCCAGACATAAAATTTGACCCTTGATCTGACTGGACAGATTTGGGAAGGCCAACAAGTGTAAAAAACTTCACCAAAGCTTTCACAATAGTTTTAGTTTTTATATTTCTCAGAGGAATTGCCTCTGGAAATCTTGTAGATGCACACATGATGGTCAACAAGTATTGGTTGCCTAACTTGGTTTTAGGTAAAGGACCAACACAGTCTACCATTATTCTACTAAATGGTTCATCAAATGCAGGAATAGGTTGCAGATGAGCCTTAGGTATCTTCTGATTGGGTTTTCCTACCATATGACAAGTGTGACAAGATCTGCAGTATTTAGAAACATCACTTTTGAGTTTCGGCCAATAAAAATGATTCAAGATCTTGTGATAAGTCTTACGGACTCCTAAATGACCAGCCAAAGGAGTTTCATGGGCTAAATTAAGAATTTCCTGTCGATATGACTTAGGAACAACAATTTGATAGCTCACTGACCACTCGTCACCAGCGGGTACATCAGGTGGTCTCCATTTCCTCATAAGTTCCCCATTTTTCACAAAGTAACACACTGAAACTTGTGTGGCTTCAGTTTCACTAATAGCCCTCTGAAACAAACAAGATATCTCGGGATCTTGCTCCTGTTCAACGACAAGAGATTGTCGTTTGTCATCCTGAGTAGGACAAAGAGAATGAGTTGCCAAAAGAGGATCACTGTGATCAATACCATTTGATTGATCAATACCTGAGGAAAAGGTGACCTCATCAAAAAACTGACCAATACATGTGTCAGCTAAAGGAATAATATCCTGATCAACATCAATCTCAAGAGTTCTTTTTGCCATAGCTCTAGTAACTGCACAAGCAGGGTACAAATCAGGGATTTCAGTTTCGACAGGATCAACTTTCTGATCCAAACAAGGCTTGTCAGTTACAAGTGGATTAACCACAACCTTATCTCCAGCTAGGTCATTGCCTAGTAATAAATGAACACCCTCTATGGGTAAAGAAGTCACTGCCCCAACAGTCACAGGTCCAGAAACTAAGTCTGATGCCAAATTTACACAATGAAGAGGAACATTTACAAAGCCGCACTTTACTCCCTGAACAAGAACACTTTCACTTGAAGAAGACTCCTCAGACAAAGGCAAAATACCTGATAATAAAAGACTCTGAGAAGCTCCAGTGTCCCTTAATATTTTAATTGGGATAGGTTTGGCAGAATCACCAATAAGTGATATAGAACCTTCTGACATGAATGGTTCATAAGCCTCTGAAATAGAATCAGACTGGGGTTTGTTTGACCCAACAAATGTATTGCTTTCAATACAAGACCGTGACCTTGACCTCGTAGAAATAAGAGCATTTGGAAAAGCTCTGTCTTTACTCTGTTGCTTATTTTTCAACTTGAAGCAATCAGAAATAACGTGCCCTTTCGTTTTACAATAAGTGCACGTAGGAAGAGATAAGGATTTCTGATCAGTCTTATCAGATGTTTGATTCCTAACAGTTGTGCTGTTGTGAAATTTTGAAGTACTCGAATGAGATTGAAATGGTTTTTTACCAGAAAACTGCTGAGAGGACGACTTATTGCCAAATGGAATTTTGTGAGTCAAGGAATAATCATCAGCCATACGAGCAGCATTTTCCAAAGTTTCCACATTCTGCTCGTCAAGATAGGTTTTAACATCACTATGGATGCGCCTCTTGAACTCTTCAATTGACTTTCTCATGCACTCTATCCCCTCCCGCAGAGGTTTTATGAAATTCTGAACATTAGATGCCATTGTAAATGCTTGTTGGTTTCACACAAAACAAATTTCTTTATTAAAAATCTTTGCCAAAGACAAAAAAAATTCTCCGAGACAAAATCAATATGAATTTCAAAGATAAATTTAATATCTCTAATATGCTTTAAAGAAATTCAGATCCCAGAAGACGAGCCCCCAATTTCTGTTACGACTCTATGGTCTAAGAAAAATGTAACAGAAAGAAAGTGAAACCAACAAATCAAGTAAAAATCAACAAGCAATTTATTACTAGATAATTAAAATGAAAAATCAAAAAGTCACTTACAGTAATGTGTTTATGTATCCTAATAATCCAATAAGAATGATTGTTCTAATCACAAGTCCTAAATATAGAATGTGTCCTTGAATGTTATTATGTGCTAATGGTCTCCAAAGTCCTGATGTACTAGAAATCTTGATGTGCTGAAGTCAAAATGAAGTAATCCAAAATCTCTGAATAAGTTCACATAAATTCCAAAATTGTCAATCAAAATCCAAAATCCAAAAGTTTATGAGCACTGTTAATAATCCAATGAATAATTAAAATAATTCCTCTCTTAGAATTTGGAATGAATTTTCACAACTGTAATAGCTCTTTACAAGACTGATGGTAATGTCGAACTGAACAAAATGTCTACCAAACATGATATATATAAAGATTGGTCACATGACAGAATGTTCTAGAATATGAGTCATCTTAATGGAATTTTAACTGTAAACAAAATCAACCTTGACCTTCAAATTGAGAAAACATATTGATCAAAACAACCTAATTCAAGGACACTAGTTATACATGTTTTTCCTAACAAACATAAAGATTTAAGCAAATATTAAAGTGAAGAAACATTTATAACCTCCCAAAACACATATACAACATTATATAAACATCATACATAACAGTTATACATCACTTTTCTTATCCTGAGCATGAATCACTAATTGATTACATAGACCATGACAGGTGCTCCGTAAGGTACTCTAGACTAGATGAAGCAGTGAATATGGTTCAGAATTTAGGTCCAGGGGCTCTGCTTGCAAAATCTGATATTAAATCAGCCTTTCGTCTTTTACCGGTCTGCCCAGGGGATTTTGAACTGCTTGGATTCAAGATTGATGGCAAATACTACTTTAATAAATGTCTCCCAATGGGTGCATCGATAAGCTGCGCACTTTTTGAAACATTTTCCACGTGTGTTCATTGGCCAGTGGAACCGCAATGTGGTCATAACAACATACAACATTACTTGATGACTTTCTGTTTGGGGGCAAAGCTAAAACCACTTAGTGTCTGGATACCATGTGTGTATTCCAGGAAATGTGTAGTGAGTTGGTGTTCCCCTGGTACCAGATACGACCGTAAATCCTACTGAAGTCATTGTGTTTCTTGAAATAGAATTAGATACCATACAGATGCAGCTAAGGTTGCCGGCTGAGAAACTTTTAGATCTGAAAGAAGAAATTAAATCAGCTCTGAAAGCAGAGGTTGACATTAAATGATTTTCAATCATTAATTGGTTCCATTAATTTTGCTTTTCAGGTAGTTTCACCAGGGCGTGCTTTCTGTCGCAGACTTATCGATGCTATAAAAGGGGCCAGAAAACTTCACCATCGGATCAGAGAAACCAAGGGCATAAGGGATGATCTTAAAGTATGGGAACAATTTCTTCAGGACTATAATGGCATTACCCTTCTCCACGATCGTCTCTGGGTCTCCAGTGACACTCTATACTTCTTTACTGACAGTGCCGGAGGCATTACTAGGGGCATTGGTATTTATTTCTGGCGTCATTGGCAACATGGGGTTTGGCCCTCTGATTGGCAGACTCTGGGACTTGAGGCGAATATTACCTTCATAGCACTATTCCCTGTAGTAACAGCAGTTGTCCTTTGGGTAGATTCCTTGGAAACCAAAGGCTTCTCATCCATGTTGACAATAAAGCAGTTGTATATATATATATATATATATATATATATATATATATATATATATATATATATATATATATATATATATATATATATATATGTATATATTGAATGAGAAAACTTCAAAGTCGCCGGCAGTGATGTCTTTAGTCCGACGTTTAGTCTTTCTGACCCTCAAATATAATATAGTAATCAAAGCCAAACATATTCCCGGTTACCAAAATTCCATAGCTGATGTTAGTTCTCGTTCACAGTGGGACAGATTCAGGCAGTTAGCGCCAAATGCAGACAATACTCCCACAAAGATTCCAGACCAGGCTTGGCAGATCTTAACCTAGAAGCCTCTTCTCTTTTGGCAAACTCTGTGTCAAGTCAGACGCACATAACCTACCAGACCGCTCTTGCTTGTTTCAGCTTGTTTCGTTCCAACTATGCACTTCAGACACATGGCCTGTCCAGACAGATCACCTGGTTAAATTCATAGCATAACTTTCTCTAAGAAAGCTTGCAGCCTCCACAGTTTGCATCTACATGAGTGCTAGTGCTTACCAACATAAGGCAAATTCATGGGTTGACAACACAAAATATTCTCTAGTAGAAAAAAATGTTCGAGGAACTAAAACGTAGTTCAAAAGGAAAGATGTTCGTGCCCGTATAACTCTTGACCTCTTAACCAGGATTGTAGTTGCCTTGCCTTATGCCTGCTTTTCCTATAGTAAGTGAAATTACATCCCTGTTTCATGAACCAGATACCCGCCCTCTTTTTCTGGTGATGTTTCGATAAACTCCAACTAACTGTCAACCACACATAATGTACATACGATTTCCAGACTCAAAGACTGACCAAAAATAGGCATTGGCACTACCCTTGTTTTAAGGTAGTGCGTAATGTTTTCCCTTGTCCAGTTTGCTCGATGCAACAATATTTATCAATACGTCCCAGATGCCCAGACAAATCACAGTTATTTATTCATTTCGATGGGTCTTCTCTTACACGTTACCAATTCGCAGTTCTCAAGCTAGTTTTAGGTTTTGTTTGAGGTAAAAACAAAATTAAAAAATGGAAGGGGGTATAGAACTGATTCGTTTCGCATCGATGCTGCAACTGAGGCGGTTATGCCTGACAAACTAACCAAGACTTTAAGCCTTGCAGGCAATAAGATCACCATTCTGTTGGTTGGCTCTTCATATATATATATATATATATATATATATATATATATATATATATATATATATATATATATATATATATATATATATATATATATATATATATTGGGCTGGAAGGCAAGCAGCAAAAAGTCCATCCATTTGGTGCTAATCTTGGACTGGACGCCAGGGGAGCAATAATTCAGTGGCAGAGACAGAGAGGTATGTGTTGGAGCCAATTTGACAAGACAGGCGAGACGGCTTTATCACTCAGCACACCACCTGATTACCTATTGATTCACATGGCTTCTAATGACCTGACAAGCAGTAAATCAAAGGACCTCCTCGAGGACATTAAACTATTAGTGTTAAGACTTACTGCACTCACCCCTCAAACAAAAGCAATATGGTCTGATATGCTCCCACGTTTATATTGGCATAACGACAAGAACTCAAAACTGGTTGACAAAGCCAGGAGACGTGTAAACAGAGCTATAGGAGCATTTGTCCTTCAATCAGGTAGTTACGTAATACGACACTCAAATATAACATTTAGTGAAACTGCTCTCTTCCGCTATGATGGTACCCATTCGTCCGATTTAGGCAATAAAGTTTTCCTAAATACTCTTGAAGGTGCTTTGGAAACATTCCTGAATGGCACAAGCGTAATATTTCCACCTTCCTGGTAGTATGGCGGTGAGTAGTTATAGAGCCACTCATATGGCGAATGAAAAGGCGTAAATCCCTACCTAGTGTTTATTAGGAGGGAAGGAGTGATTTGGAAAAATGGGTCTGTTCGTGTCACCAGAGGGACCCACTCTGCATCTGGTACCAGATGGGAGTTTGCCTACCTGTGTGAGTCTCAAGAATGAGTAGCCAAGGAAGGAGGTGATCAAGCGGGTACGAGTAATCAGTTGGGAACCATATCTGATCTTGCCCGACCTATGGGACCTAGGCGGACTGGTCACCTTTGTTACCAAAGGGATGCTGTCATGCCCAGTGACACTAAGTGTAGGTTAGCAGTTTTGACATCTTTATCCGGGTAATATTCGTTAATTGTTTCAGCGTATCTATGCGATATCGTGTTAATTTCACTTCTTATTCCACTCTGATTTACCAGGAACATGACATTGTCTATTAAATGTACAAGTACTACACCTATTGTCTTTAAATTAGCATCATGCTCTAATCCAGGAGCACTATAATAGTGAAGAATTTCTAGTCTGTAATTTTTCACACAGACATTCATAAAATTATATATATATATGTATGTATATATATATATATATATATATATATATATATATATATATATATATATATATATATATATATATATATATATATATATATATATATTGTCGTGTGGATCTCCAAATGTTTGAAGGCTAAAGTGTTCAGTGACATCCTTATCATACTGATAATCGTAATTTTATATGTTTGAATCATTAAATGACGAATAAAGGATTTCTAATGATGATATAACTGTTTCATTAAATCTTTCAAATTTATCCTTGTATTCATTTGGGTAAATATCCTTCCTCAAATATTTAAACAATATACTTGTAAAGTTTTTCCGTATTTCTTTGAACTTTTAGTTTTCTCATTATTCACTCTTGCTACTGAAGCTATATTCGCACTGTATCAGTATTCTTACAATAGTACACATTAAACTAGCCCTGAAAGAATACTATGCTTTGTTGTGTTCGGCTACATCTATTATGTACTTGTTTCCGTTACTCCGCACAACTTACTACATTGATGATTACGCACTCGGGTATCTTTCCTCATATACATGTAATTATTCTGTCTCCGAATTTTATCTTTCTACATCAGTGACTGAATGGTCCAACCAAATTCTCTTATGAAGAGGAGATATTGAATCTAATCTTGGTCCTGACAGCAGTTGCACCTTATCGCTTTCAACAGATTGCAGTACTCTAACATAAGTAGATTCTACAAATACCAATCGTTGATCCGTTTTAATGTACAAAGCATCGCTCATAGCTAGACTTAATATATGCAGAATTTAATACTTTTGACCTACTAATGTTTACTGAATCTTGACCAGACGACGACATTAGTAACGATGATATTCAGCTTGAAGGATAAAAAGAACCTTACAGGTGTGATCGAGATAGTCATGGAAGGCGGAGGGGGTGTAGTGGCTCATGTTAAAGAAAACGTACCCTCACGCAGACGACACGATTTGGAAATTGATGGCTTAGAGTTCATGTGGATTGAAATTATTCTGAGATCTAAAACCATTCTGTTATGTACATTTTGATCTCCCCCAGAATACACAATCTTACATTTGGAATTTAATATAGTAATCTCCAGAAAAAGCTATTGACACTAATTTAGACGATATTATTATAAATGGTGACTTCAACGAAAATGATCTCGATTTAGATGAGCCAACGCACTTTCCTAAAACTTCCGGCACATGCCTTAGTAAAAAAATAACTTACTCGGTTATATCCCATCTAGTAGCAGGCAGTTTTCTCAATAACAATACCCGATTCCAATTATCCGAAACTAAATGGGATGTAATTGTTTTCAATAACAATACCCGATTCCAATTATCCGAAACTAAATGGGATGTAATTGTTTTCAATAACAATATCCGATTCCAATTATCCGAAACTAACTGGGATGTAATTGTTTTCAATAACAATATCCTATTCCAATTATCCGAAATTAACTGGGATGTAATTGTTTCTCAGAATATTGATGAATACACGAATAAGATTAACAAAGTACTTCTTCATATCGCTATCCCTTTGAAAGTGGCAACAATTAGACCCAAGGACACTCACTGGCTAACTACCAAAATCCATAGACTTATTAGATCACGTACGCGATGGCACAACAAAGTGACAACCCCGAACACTGGGCAAAAATACAGGAAATTTGGCAATATAATTACAAATATCGTGAAGCGTAAAGATAATGAAACGTCGTTAGATAACTTAGTTAATAGGTATCTCTCACACAAGTATTAAAAGAAGCTATTTTTGTGTATGTTGCTATATTTGCCCCCCCCCCCCCCTTTTTTTTTTTTTGTCGTTGTGAGAATGCTTTTTTTTTGGTCACCAATACAAGTGATGGATTTTTTTGGGGTTGCAGTACTTGCCATTTTTTAAAACTTACAATTCTCATTTCTTTTATGTTTATAACATTTAAACTTAAAACCTGAAAGCCAATTTTGAAATAAAAACTTAAAGAATGCTGTCCAAAGTCCAAATCAAGTCAGTAAACATGCTACATGGAATGCAAAGCTTCGTTCATGAAGAAAATATACATATGAATTTAACATTACGTTTGGGTACGGAGTCTAAGGGAATTTGGCACATATCATTCTCTTTTTTCGGTGTTCTCGTCCAATCAATTCGCGAGTTGAACCTATAGTAAACAGATACTATATCATATAGTACGTTGCCGTACCTGTGGCCCACAGTATGGAACATAGACCAAGAGATTTAATTGGCTGGTAAGTGAAAGTGTAAGGAGAAATCAGTGGAAAGCGTCGGAAATTTAGAATGAAGGATCAAATAAAACGTAGAATAACTTATTTCGTACATTACCTCTCATTTATTCCTATGAGAATTAATATTCCTTATTTCCATTTCTCTTTCTGATTTCACAAATTCAGAAACATTTCAACTAAAGTTCTAGTTTCACTTTAGTTCCGTTTTTGATAGCTTTAATACAGTCTATGCCATCGGGGACAATTGTTAGAATTTTCAGTGCTGTATTTTCCTTTTCTCTCGCGGACACATTTGTAAATATATTAATACAGCAATTATTTTCATTATTCACAATTTCAGCAGATTAGGTGGTTTTAGTGTATTGCTAATGTTTTTAGCGTCTCTGCAGAGTCACGCTGATATGATAAAATCTGATAAAAATGTACATAAACCCCACATACATGTTATGGGGGATTTTAAGTATAAAAGTATTGACTGGACAAATATAACATGCAAACTGGGGAATACTCTTAGTAACCCAAAGGTTACTGGTTGATATTATGAATGACCATGGCTTAGAACAAATAGTCGACTTTCCAACTCGTGATAGAATATATAAGACCTCGTCCTGACATCATTACCACGCAAATTCTTATATATTCATTTACCTGACCGGTTTAGTGACCATGATGTTATGTACATTATCTGTACAAGTACATGTATCACCCGAAAAACAAAACCCTCGAAAATTATTTTTGTTTAGCAAAGGAAATGTTGATTCAATGAGATCTGTATCTAGCACCTTTGCAAAATTCCAGTACTTAAACGGTCTCGAAAACACAACGAATATTGAAGTAAAGCGGAAAATTATAAAATCTTTTCTAACTACTACAGTTGAAAATATGTTCCTTCAAAATTGAGTAGATCAGTTGTGTCGATGCCCTGGATTACAAACAAAATTAGAAAACTAGTTCATAGAAGAAACAAAACTCCTGCTAAAGCGAAGAGTAACGGCAGTGAAAAATTAAGAACAAGATGGAAACAGTTAAGAGCTAAAATTAAAGAAAACGTCAAAAAAAATCACATAACAACTACGTCAACAACATGACTGTAAATCTAACATCAGATTCAAAATCAGTCTGGACATATATCAACAGCCAGACAAAAGATCCCAGTGCATTCCTCCACTTCAAACAGATACTAAATTAGTAGATGCAGGGAAAGCTGAAACACTGAACACCCAATTCTGCAGTGTTTTTACACACTTCGATGATATAGCTTCACCATGTATATTTCAAAAAGTGCCAAAAATGAATAATATAGTGGTAATGTGTTTAGGAGTTCAAAAATTGCTTCATGCTTTATACACTTCGAAAGCTTGTGGTACTGATGATATACATCCAAAGATACCTAATGAACTATCTTCAGCGTTGGCACCAGTGCTTTCACACATCTTTCAACAATCTTTGGACATTTGCAACATCGAAAAGGATTGGTATCTGGCCAATATATGCTCGCTGTTCAAAAACGGTGATCGCACAATGTCCAGTAATTACTGTCCAATCTCACTCACCAGTGTTCTTTGTAAAGTTCTTGAGCATATTGTCTGTTCTAACACCATGAAGCACTTGGATAACTTTTCTGTCATATCTAATACACAACATGCCTTCAGGAAAGTACACAGGTGTGAAACACAACTGTATTGTGCCATTGATGATTGGACTAAAGACTTAGATAAATGTGATCAAGTAGATACTTCTGTGTTAGAATTTCAAAAGCTTTTGACACTATCTATCACGAATTGGTAAAGAGTAAATTATTTCATTATGGAATATGCGCTTGAAATACTCTTTTTATGTTTTCGAGAACAGCGTGTAGTGGTAAATGGTTGGTCCAAAGTAGCTTCTGGATTACGACAAGGCACAGTACTTGGGCTAATGCTTTTTCTCCTTGCACATCAATGCATCATGATTGAAACTGATTCGGAAATTAGCCTCTTCGCAGATGAACGTGTATGCAACAAATCAATAAAATCCCAGCAGAATACCAAGATGTTACAAAATGACATCAATAAACAAGAACAGTGGGCACGAAAATTGGTCTTTCGATTCCATCCGAAAAAATGCAACATAATACAAATGACAAGAACTTACTAGTGATCTGAAATGGAACCCTTAAATTAAAAAAGTATGCATCAAAGCAAATCGTAATATAGGCGTATTAAGACGTAATTTATCAGTTTGCCAACAAAATGTGAATGAATTAGCTTTCAGGGGTTTAGTTAGATCTATTTTAGAATATGCTTGTACAGTCTGGAATCTAAACTCCCGTGTTGGAAAAAATTAAACAAAATCCAAAAGCGAGCAGCCAGGTTTGTTACATCCAGTTATGACTATACCCCATGAAGTATGACCTCAATGTTGAATAAGTTGTCTTGGAAGCCAGTAAACCAAAATAGACTTCAAAATAGATCAATATTTTTCTACAAGGGTTTTAAAAACAAAGCAAAATACCCTCCTACAATTTAATAAAACCAAAAAGAACCAGCAGAAATCCATACGCACGAACTTATAGTTACAATTTACTCTTTTCACTAAGACAATAAAAGTATGGAATTCGTTACCAAAAATATTAACCACAACTGCTGAATGTTCAGAAAACCAAATTTATAACTTGTCAAAATTAGTACGGGTACATTTTTTCTACAATAAGTTTTTGTTGTAAAGGTTGACGCTGCGCGGTGTAAAAATGTCATTGTGATGTAGCACCAACCAATCAAGATGAAGATACATCTTAGCAGCACTACTTTTGTGTCCACTTTGTTTCATCACTGACATGTCATTAAATCCAGCAGTATACCAAGAGGTACAGAATGTTACTTTCTCCAAATGTTACTATTTGTAGTGTCAATTCCTGCTGCAATAAACATTTTTTTTTCATGTAGGTACTTAACGTCACACCAAGTAGTTGGCTGATGAATCTGTTTACACAAATCAGCGGAAGGGGGCAAAGGTCATCTATAATACGGGACATACTTTGAATTAAATCCGAATACTTCACATGTAGATTCACTACACATCCTGGATTATTTGGATTCTAATAGTGGTCTATACATTTAGGCTCCACACGCCGGTGATCTAGTCGACCGTGTAAATTTTTACTCACTCTTCCACTGCACGATACATAGTTTCCAATAACATCTGTTGAAATTCAGATCAAAACCCATATTTAGCAAGTCCAAATCAAGTTCAGGGAGCCCAGACACCATTCTCGTAGTTGAATAGGAAACAAAGGGCAAACGCAGGATGGCACGCGATTACATCAGCTAAAATTTTGGCGAGCTAGACTAGCTAATCTACGCCAACCTCAATAATGAATGACAGGTGCTAAGCATGCTAGAATAGATTTGGCAAGTACTAGCTTCGCACTCGCTACTAGATCATGTAGTACCTGCCAAATGTGATATAATCTATACATACTATTAGAGTTTGGGTCGGCATGTAGCATGTGTATTAATTAGACTATATGCGCGAGTGGAATACCAGAGATATTATAGGGTGGGGCGCCGAAAGTGAATTGATAAGGAAATCGAGGGCGCTTTCGAGCCCGAGTTTTCTCTGTCAATACCCTTTGAGTCGCCCACCCTACAATATCAATGGTATCACACGAGAGAATATTGTTTAACTGATTTATTGTATAACAGCGGCTTTCTTTCCAATATTTATAAAATTAGCTTTCGTTTCTCAGCTTGTCACACGTATCTCCCTACTGCGCCTCTTGCACCATTTTTTTTTTTGGGGGGGGGGGGCGAAATTGTTGCATCATCCAAATGATTATCTGAAAGCATCCAATAAATTTAAATTACTCACGTGATTATAATCATTGGTCACCAAACTGATCAACATTTTTTTATACATGTAAAATAACCAATTCAGACGTTTTCTCAGAAGACGAGGTCCTCGTTTTTGGCTAATGTTTTGGACCTTTTCGAAGGTCGAGAAGGGACTGATTTAAGGAATAATTATATCGGAAATACTATGGAAATATACCAATTTTCCAAGGGTGAATTTGGAGGGAGAAATGTGTCTTACCGCCCTAGGCGGTCGGTATTAACAAACAAAGTTCTTTCACGATGTGCCCCAAATCATGGCTACGATGTCGTAGCTAGAATTGGCCACACATCCATTGTTGATGTTCGTAAAATAGACAAAACCGTCAGATAAAATGCTGCTCGATATTTCCAACATTCTCAAAAAACCAAGATTGAGGAAATTCTGAACTCATTTAAGGCAGAAGAGAAACCCAACAAGCTCAATAAATCTTTGCCACTAAAGGAAAACTGCCTTGAAAATGTGGAACCTAAATAATCCATTATAAATCTACCTGACAAACGGACAAATTGCGTGTTTAACATTAAAATGGGCTAGTGTTGCAGAATGTCTTTGGAGTGGTTCTTAACAAGGTTTGCTTGTTCTCTGTTACTCGATTTGATTCACCTTCTCAAGTCTGAATGATCTTATGCGATTTGATATTTACTTTAGTGGTTTCTTTTTTTCTCTCGCGTTGACTCAGTTTTTGTCTTCTCGCCGCCAGCGAGAGAAGCACTCTACTACACGGTCCACCCAGCACCACTGACATCATTAATTAATATTCCACTTGGTAACGCCTATCTGTGGAATAATAGAATTTAGAACACGGGAAACAACAGACGAGAAAGCAGCAGTCATACTATAAGTGAATGTTAGCATTACATTTGGGTGGGTTTTGGTATAGTTTTGTGGGGTTTAGCGCCATTTTTCACCACATGGTACATGGCGGCCAGTCTATTTTGGCGGAGGAAATCCCCGGGAAGAACCATTGACCCACGGTAAGCTACTGGCAAATTTTCTCACATACCTAAGTTGGCCGAACCAAGACTCGAACCCACACAAACAGAGGTAAGATTGATTGATGTGTAAAAGCGAGCGCTTTAGACCACTCGACCACCAGGGGATCCTTGGGAGGGTATAAGACCCAATGGAAATGTTAGCATGTCGGATGATACTATGAGCCTTATGGAATTAAACATTACACTCTAATTACAAAGACCCACACTGAAATTCACTAATAGTTTTCGTATGCTGATATATTTTTGTATTTTTGAGACATTTTTGGCAAAACCAAGGTTAAAGTTATGACAGTAGTCATATGTATGATCTCTTCATATCGATTCACGCTTTTTTACTTTGTTTTTTGCTGGTGTGTGTGTGTTTTTTTTTTTAACGATTATGCTAGACGAAGAGTGTACGCGGAAAATATTACTCTTTTAGAGACCGAGCATTTAATGGGGGTTTGGTTGGTAGGGTGGAGATTTTCTTTCTAAATGGGATTAAAAATGACAAAACATGGTCTTATTAAAAGCAATTCCAAACAAATGATATACGAGTTTTAAGAGGAACGATGAAGTTGTATGATATGGTTCACTTTGTAGAGTAATATCGCCTCAATTTTCTCTACAAATAAGATATTCATTTAAAGAAACTAATATACAATTTTTGGATTATAAAATTGTACGTTTAAAACATTACATCTGGGAAAGTAAGAATAAATATCAAAAACAACAACACTGGAACAAGAGACATTGATTTGTATGCGTAGGCGTTGGCAGCAAATAAATGTGCATTTGTCTGTCTCTGCCTCATATTCCATTCCCATGTTAAATTTCCATAAATTTCCAATTGTAAATCTTCTACAATATAAAAGTACACGAAACATGACACCGAATTTATAACTTGTTACATTATTTTAACAAGATGAATCAACGGTAGAGTAGAACAGACATCAACATATTAGTCAATTTCAGTGTGGTTGTTGTCTGTAATTATGCCTTAATGTTAAATTTCGCTATATTCTCATAGTATATCGACCGTTTTTAAGATGGATTTCCAATAAAGCCCAATATCGTCCCATCCATATTAAATTCGCACATAATCACGCACCGTCCCAAACATATTAAATTCTGCTTGGACCCCATAGTGACCCATACATGTTAAATTCCCAAAGGGTTCCATGGTAACTCATCCGTGATAAACTCCCATTGGGTCCGATAGTACGTCGACCCTTTTTAACATGAATTTCCCATACAGCCCCATAGTGTCCGTTATAACGACTACCAAATCTGCCCTATTTTATATCTTTTGCCCCAAGCCGACACCCCCACCCCGACCCCCTCTTTTCTCTTCCCAGGCACCGAAATCACTGCTCTCGACTAACGTTGTTGTCAATAGTATCGTATAAAAAGGAGAATTCAGATTTATGTCAAGATAAGTATACATCAATGCACAGAACCGAGTTATTTAAAATCGGCCTACTTACCTGAAAATGTATTCGTTATCACTGACAGGCATGCTACTCGGATAGGGCTATATATATTCTTTCATATAACTGTATAAAGTTGGTTTTGTTTGCATTCCTGTCTGCAAACAAAAGCCCACACCTAACGGGTATTGCCGTATATACTCAAAGCTAATCTTTCACCTCGGATTTAAGGAGCAGCGAAGAATGACGGAAGGATCACAGCACTGATGGCGTACAAGATACAAGAAATTGTATTTATCGTCGATAGTCAGGGTAACATAAAAACATTAGCTCTGGACGAGCTATTTTACCGACGCAACATAACACAAATAAAACATATTTCAACAGACCGATACGCAGATAGCACATATTTATAATGAACCAATCAGGGGTGTACTGAGTAAGCAAATCGGCCCTGGACTTATCTGCCGGGACAGGCCCGGGGTTTTGCTCACACTAGTAAAACACCGGTAAAAACGGATTTTTTTACGGCCCACCGGCTAACCGATGCGGCGGCCCACCGGGATTTGTCCCGGTATGCCCAATGGCCAGTACACCACTGGAACCAATACACATCAGAAATAATACAATACCAACAGTAACAGTAGGTAACACACACACACACACACACACACACACACACACACACATGACAACAGTGTATAATATGCATATATATATATATATATATATATATATATATATATATATATATATATATATATATATATACGTATGTACTTATATGTCACATCACAAAGGAATACATTTGAAAAATTAAATAAGAAATATGACAATTTTTGCTAAGAAGTATGCACAAAGGCCATATTGATTAAGATATCAGGAAATTAGGGTGCTAACAGTTGAAATTAAAACTATAAACCCAAGTAAGTTAGTAATTAAAGTAAGCATTATGGGAACAGGATTTCAACCAAATAAACTTCATGAAGTGTCGCATTGCGTTGTTTTGTAATTGAGTGATTGCACAAGCCACCTCCCTCTAATTTCTTCACAAAAAAACAGATGTATGTATGTATGTATGTATGTATTTTTGCATGAAAGAGTACACCATTGTTCATCGTTTGCTTTCTTCAATATTCACACTTGAACTTTTTCGTTATGATTTCTGAAATCTTAAAATAAAGTGAGAAAAAAAACCCCCCAAAAAAACATTTAACTTGATTCACACGCACATTGGCTTGAAAACTGTACATAAAAGTAAGTGT
The DNA here is from genome assembly GCA_029931535.1 of Margaritifera margaritifera. Lineage (NCBI taxonomy): Eukaryota > Metazoa > Mollusca > Bivalvia > Unionida > Margaritiferidae > Margaritifera > Margaritifera margaritifera. The sequence goes on from JAQPZY010001580.1 coordinate 3,989,896, forward strand.
AGGTAATACTTTTAGAAGACTATTTTGGCATATTAAACATTTTTGAAGGTGAATAAAAGTTGAAAATCTGACAATAGCCTTTTGCATAAATAATTGATAATTTCTAACTTGCTTGTTATTTAGGATAGAGAATACAACCTGCTCTCTTAAAGTGAATCATACCATCGTGTGTTCACAATGATAAATAAACACATTGCAGATTTATTTCAGTTGACCTACAGTCTCAAACTGTTCATGATGATGCTTACGTCTGAACATTTAAACAGACCCTTTTCTCAGAATGACACAGCGTTAAAACTTTCAAGTCATGCGTATTCTGTGCTCTGGGCTATATTTGTAATAAATCTACATCACCATTTTTGTAGGGACAATTTTGACGAAGCTTTGAGAAGACACATACGGTACGGGAATTTCCCATTCGCAACCCAATCAATAGTTCCTACATGACGACTGCGTGCAGCGGTATTAATCCATCTGAGTTAACAATATGCGACCTATTAACAGATGCTCTTGTTCAAAAATACAACATTGAAATGGTACACGATGGAGATACTTTAAAACATTAGCAGATGTAATTGTGTTATCCGATATTACTAGTGAAAAAACTATAAACAATCTTTTATGTATGTTGTTAAATATATCCTTGAACATGTTTAAACATAATCAACGACCTGAATTCACCAGGAAAATATATGTAGCTCTTTGATCCAGAATAGGTGCGATCTTTCCAGGAAGCGGGATTGTTTGGCTGGCTTTGAGAATCATTTTCAGGATTTAGATTGTTGCAAGCGCAAGTGACGGTAAGGTATTAAAGGTCTTGAATTTGTAGTGAGGAGGCCAATTACCACTTTGTATTTTTGTAAATGAGTATCGACTTGAATTGAATCATGGATATCTTTGTAACAACGAATCTTTGGATACTTTATGCGATCCAAAACTAGTAGATCTGGAGCATTTTATTATCTTGAAGGTCACATTGAAAATTTACAAGGGCTGCATAGAACGTTTCACGTATGCTAGTATATGTGTGTTTATGCATGCATTCATGCGCATTTTCTTGAAATTGTATACCTTCATTGTTTGCAGGAAAATTCTTAGAAAAGGACTTTCGACATTCACTTTCACTCATATACATGCTTATATCTTCTGATTAATTTTCTAATTTTCTTCTTAAAGATAGTATCTCCTGTTATAATGACGTGCGTATATGTGGTATGTGTTCTGTATATTTGTGTATGTTGTTTTTTTTTGTAATAACTTTTAATATAATTTTGAGAAAGTTCTTCCGCTTTTAACCAGAGACTTTTAAGTCTATTTTTGAACATGCTAAAGTTCCTAAATCAGTCGTTTGATGACGATGATGATGATGTCACCACCGTCTCTCTTGGCGCCTCCGCCGCCGACAACGACGACGATGAGGAACAAGTAAATGAAGAAGAAGAAGACGATGATTATTACTATTAAACTTACACCCATTAGATTTTTCAGCTGACACCGTACAGTATCAGCTATATGGAATGTTAAGTTGTATTTGTTTTTGTTGGCTTAAACGGCACTTTGAACGCATTATTGGTTATATCATGCCGAGGAAATGGGAGATAAACGCCTTTCCCAACGACACACACTTTGGGGCGACCAGAACTGGCCGAGACAATTGGATTACCGCGGTTCAAGGTTGTAATTCTTGCTTTTTGATGAGATATTTTAATTACTGTCTACGTGACTTTGTCTGTACATATATCTTTCCCTCATCTTTTCGCTTGCTGCCTGTATACAGAAAGCCTTTCGTTAAGTAATGTATGACGTTAGAAATTGCAATTAACGTTTTAAAACATTTTTCGTTTTTTTTTTTTTATGAAAGGCAGTCCATGACAAAAACGTGACCATGACTGACGTTAACACTTTTTACAGATGACTGGGTTAGATAACTGATCTGTTAATGGTCTAGGTTAAACTTTGTTCTATTTATTTCTTTGTAAATGAACCACAGTAAAGCTTTATGACTGCTTGTTGTATTTAACTTTGGGTAGTATAACAAATAACATTAGCTCTGAAGAGCTTTTACTCCGACAAATCAACTAAAAGCATGTACAGGCAGACAAACAGGAGTGTTTAAGACATAGAAATGCATATATATCACGCATAAAGCATTGAAATATTACCATACACTGACACATGTACATAAGATACATATTTCAAACAACAATTTAAACATACATTAAAAGGTTATTTTAAGACTCATATTACGATAACATACACATACAATACAATGTATGTTTGTGGGATTGTTCTGTGGGTTTATCGCCATTTTTCAGCACATGATATACATGGCGGTCAGAAGCTACTGACAAGCTTTCTAACATACTCAAATTGGTCGAGCCAAGACTCGAACCCACGCGGACAGAGGTGAGATGTGAATGATCTGTAAAGGCGAGCGCCTTAGACCATTCGGCCACCCGGGGACCCCACATATAATACAACATTCAATACATGGATAATTACATATTCGCACGAAACACCAGAAAACATACATACATACATACATACATACATACATGCATGCATACATACATACATACATACATACATATATACATACATACATACATACATACATGCATGCATGCATGCATACATACATACATACATACATACATACATACATACATACATACATACATACATACATACATACAGACAGACAGACAGACAGACAGACAGACATTTTCTTTTCAACTGATAGATCTAAAATTCAAGGCAGGCAAATTGGGGTAAGAAAATTAAAGAAAGATATAAAAACATGTCATGCAGAAAAGGATGTCCACTGCAAAAACTAAGAGGCTGCAAAGACCAAAGCTACATAAAAACAAGGACTAAGAATGGAAAAGAAGCTAAATTAAGCACAAATCAAAGCTAATACAGAAGAAAAAAAAACCCCAACAACTGCAAGTATTGCTAACAGTTCCTGTAAATTACACACTATACCACCAACACGCCGTTGGCGCGATCAACACCCCACACTTACTATCCAACATGCTGTTGGAGTGACCAACACCCAGTAATCTACTATCCAACACTTACACTATACCATCAATACGCCGTTGGAGTGACCAGTAGCCCACACTTACAATCCAACACACCGTTGGAGTGATCAACACGCAGTGATCTACTATCCAACACCCACACTATACAAACAACACGCCTTTGGAGTGACCAATACTCAGTTATCTACTATCCAACACACAACATTTACTATCAAACACCGCACACTTACTATCCAACACACCGTCTTACTGACCAACACTCACTCATCTACTAACCACAGTGTAGAATGCGAAAGAAAGGGTATAAAATAGAATTTAAATCCCTTATAAACAAGACTTCCGTATTAAAAAGTAAAACCCGTATCCACCTATAACTTCCCTCCCATCCCTTTTTAAACAAAACTAACACCCCCTACCTCTCTTATAATCCCTATAACCCTACCAGTGAAGTGCAAGGAGAGAAACAAAGGGTGGAAATATACACAGTATACACGCAAACATACTTATACACTATCACACATGGAGTGAAAAAAGAGGAAAGTGGAGTGCTTACACACATAAACAAACATAGACTTCTATAAACATTAAACAGGGCGGAGAGAAGAACACACACGCTTAAGGACAGGCATTGGCTTACTTTTACAATCCAAGAAGTGTGTTAAACTATTTCAGACGTTGATATAGTGTGGTTCAAAATTTGTAGTACTGCTTTTCGATTTTACCGTTCTAGGGTTAATTATCTCACTAAACGGCTACCTTATGTCGCTTGATAAAAATGGCAGAAAGATTTGTTGCAAAACTATTCTGTATCAAGTGAGGCAGATCTGGATCTTGAGTTTGCCACCTTAGATTTAGTACGCTGACTGACCTTTGCTTATTCAATGTAAAATGTTACCTATGAGCTTTTAAGACGAGAGTAATATATGCCACACTGTCAAACTAAGTCAGAATTTGGCATGAAGCTAAGGGTTTACTGTAAATTTGTGACGTTTTCTGTCTGTATTTTGTTTTAAACGACAGAACTGAGTGTACATTGAAGTTGTACATGGAGTGTCTGTGCTTGATAATAATTTTGTTCTGTCCATAAAAATGACGAGTGATCCCTACTTCCATATTCCCCTATAACTTCCCTATCATCCCCTTGTATACAAAACTAACACACCCTACCGCCCTTGTGATCCCTATAACCCTAGCAGTGAAGTGCAAGGGTAGAAATGCACACGCCATACACGCAAACATACTTATACACTATCACATACGGAGTGTAAGAAGAGATAATAGTAGCAGTGCTCACACATGGATAAACATATTTATACACTATCACATATGGAGAGAAAGAAGAGATAATAGTAGAAGTGCTCACACATGGACAAACATACTTATACACTATCACATATGGAGTGTAAGAAGAGATAATAGTAGCAGTGCTCACACATGGACAAACATACTTATATACTATCACATATGGAGACAAAGAAGAGATACTAGTAGCAGTGCTGACACATGGACAAACATATTTATACATTCTCATACATGGAGTGAAAGAATAGAAAAGAGTAGAAGAACTTACACATATACACAAACATAGCCTTCTATAGACATTAAACAGGATGGAGTGAAGAATTAATGCACACTTAAGGACAGGCATTAGCTTATTTTTACAATCCAAGAAGTGTGGTAAGATATATCCGACATTAACATTAATGCCAAGTGGGATTTAGAATTTGTAATACTGTTTTTTTTTTGTTTTTCCCCGTCCTAGATTTAATTCTCTCACTAAACGGCTACCCATTTTCCCTTGATAAACACTGGCCGAACGTTTGGTTGCAAAAATATCCAGTGTCAAGTGAGTCAGATTTGGATCTTGAGTTTGTTACAAATTTACGTTTTGACACCTTAGATTGAGTACACTGACTGACCTTTGCTTACACAATGTCAAATGTTACCAATGAGCTGCTGAGACGAGAGTTATCAGCCAAGAAAGTTGTTCGGTAGCCCCTGAAGATTATTTTCACATTGTAGCTACCAAAAAAGTGACTTCCAGAAAAGTTAGAACTACTGCTTAGACGTATACAGTAAAATTTAAAGAGTTCAAGCCTCAGTTCCTAGCTGAGAAAGCAGCTGTCTTCATTATGGACGTATTGGATTCTATGTTAGAGGAGATGAAACGACAGTGCCAAGCTAAAGGTAAAGATCGTTTGAGACTATCCATCACTCACGACAGTTTTAAATATTTCCTGTGTGGATCGAGTTTGGTATACCTGCAGAATTAACTTCTTCCAAATTCCTGGAGAAATTTCAACACGTGCAACAATTGAATTATGAGTTTGACATAACAGAATGTAAAGCCCTTTCTTCATTGACATCGTTGCATCTCTCAGGGGTAGCGGAAAACGCAAACAAATTTTATTGATGAATCAAATTCTCAGCACCAAAACAAATATCATTCATGGGAGAGCAGTAGAAAATCGGAGAGCCAAACAAAGAAGAGAAGTAAAAATCCTTTTGGAACAAGCAGGCATTTGCATCGAGACCGTGTGTGGAGTTCCTGATATGCAAAAGCTTCAAGACGTGCTGGCCGCTAGTTATACATTGAAAGTGTATCCTCAAGTCGTTCGTGGAGATCTCCTGTTAAGAGGACCTAATTTTCCTAATGGAAAATACATTCACATTTATGATCACCAAGGTTATTTCGATGCTGTTACTAGTATCACAGGATTTCTTGGATACAGTTTGCTTTTGCGACAAATGTGACCAAGGATTTAACAATCAGGAGTACCATACTCATTGTGGAGAGAGATGTTGTGACTGTTTAGCCTCCAGACCTTGCATTTCTGAAGGGCAAAAAATGATTCGATGCTCTAATTGCAAGCGAACATTCGTTAGTTTAGCGTGTTACGAGCGACATCACGTGAAACAATTCCAATACTAGAAACGTGCTAGCGATTCATTATCAGTATGTTCCACTTGTGGACAGCATGTTCGTACCAATAACAAAAGAGTTTCACGTTTGTGCAGGATAGAAAGGATGTCGTTTTTGTGACCAAGTCGTCGATTTGGATCATCAATTCAGAGATATGACAACGAACTCGAGGAATTATTGAATGACGATCAGAACAAAAAAAAAAAAAAAAAAAAATGTGGATTTTATCTTTTCTGTCGAAATTGTAGCATGATTCTAGGGGGACGTGAAAATATATTTCGTGGCTCTCGTACTCTTTTTAAGTTTGCTGAGTAGATTTTAGACCGCACCAACGACGTTTGGAGCGGAAAGGAGGTACATCGTTATGTGAACTGTCATTGATGCGCTACAGTTATTGCTCACAATTTCTCGCGATACGACGGACAACTTTTGAAATATTTTTCAGAACTAGGAACCGAATTTCCACAAGTCACCACGAATGGAGCCAAAATCATTTACATGCAAGTAAAAACAGACAGTTTAAAGATTCCATGAGTTATTTAGCTATGTCTTTGAGTAGAATGCCTAAAACGTTTGGAATGAGAGAAATGTCTAAAGGCTATATTCTACACTTTATCAATACCGAAGTAAATCAACAAGTCGTACTTCCGCATTTGCTTGAAGTTCACTACTACGACCCTGACGGTACGCGAACAGAACAATGAGACGCTTTCTACGCCTGGTACCAAACCCACTCTTCAGATTCTTTTGATTTCAAGAAGAAATGTTGAAATATTGTCGATCCGATGTGGAAATTCTACGACGTTGTTGTGGAACATTTTGACAATTACTTATAGATCAAGGAGGTATCTATCCCTTGAAGGAAGCTTCTACCATTTTGCCAAAGCGTGTAAATTAGTGTACCGAACGAAATTAATCTACTAGAACAAACTAGTCATCATATCACTTCAATACTATCGACCTGACTGCCTTCGATATTCAGCCAAAGCTCTGCGTTGGTTACATTACTTGTGTGAAACTCAGGACAAGTGGATACAACGTATTGGAAACGGCGGAGAAAGAAGACTGCATCTTATTCGGTGGATAATTGTGATATAGAAAATGCAAAGATCGTGTACAAATTTCAGGGATGTTTATTTCATGGATGCCCAACGAGACCCGAGAAATCCTTTGTCAGAGTTCACTATAGAAGAGTTGCACGACAAAACATACTAACGACGCCAGAGTTTAGAAAGTCAAGGATACCAAGTGATAGAAATGTGGGAACACGACTACGATCGACGTTTCATAACAGGTCCAGAATTCCGACGCATCGTCGAAGAGAATAATGTGGTGGACATCGAATATTTGAATCCACGCGACAGCTTGCTTGGAGGATGGACCAGTGCTAAACGCTTACTGTACGAAGTTGACGAATCTCAATGAGAATAAGTCAAATACATCGATGTGTGTTCGTTGTATCCTTGAGTTTGTAAATATATTCGATTCTCCACCGGCCACCCTGAAATTTTGACAGAACACATTCATAATACGAAGGTTTGATCAAATGTAAAGTTCTTCCATCGACAAACTTGTACTATCCCGTTTTACCTCATCATTGTCACGGAAAACTGATGTTTCCTTTATGTCGTACGTGTGCTGAAACGTGTACTCAAGAGCAGTCGTATCGCCACGAGGATCAAGAATGCGCCTTCACACAAACGTGGGTGAGTATCGAAATGTTTCATGCTCTCGATGGTGGATACCGCTTGTTCAAAGTGTACGAAATTTGTCACTTTTCTGCCACAGAACAATACCAACAGAACAACGACTCGAGTCTAGGATTGTTTCAGGCTACGTCAACAAATTTATAAAATTGAAGCAAGAAGCTAGGCTATCCTTCTTGTTGTTACACCTTAGAAGACAAAGATGAATTCAAAGAACGGTACCGGCCCTTAGAAGGCATCATCTTCGAACACGTCCAACAGAATGAAGTAAGACGATCGTTTGCTAGAGTTATGCTGAATTATTTGTGGGGAAAAGTTGCTCAACTTCCGATATTGCCCAAGACCGTGCACTTGGTAGATCCAAGTCGATACTTTCAACTCGTCGACGTTAAAGGAAAACTCATTAAACACGTGGAAATCATACGTGAAGATTTGATCTTGGTGAATTACGAAGAAGTCCCAGAGTCTGCACCATGCGACGAGTTTGGCAATGTCATCATTGCTGCTTACGTGACAGTTAGTGCCTGTTTGAAATTGTACTCCGTCTTAGAACCTTTTGGAGACAGAGTCCTTTACTCTGACACTGGATGCTATCACCCACACATCTAAGAGGAACGTTTACGATTTTGGACCGACGAACATCCCGAAGAGACTATTTGAGTTTTGCCAGTGGTGAACCTAAAAATTACGGCTACAAGTACCGAGAAAAGCAAGGACAACTTCATACAAATGTAAAGTGAAAGGACTCACTCTCAACTATCGTTCCAGTCAGGTGATAAACTCTGACGTCTTAAAAGAAGCCTTAATGTCAGATCAAGAACAAGACTTTCGTGTCAAAACGGGTTGATCCTCACAAAATTTTACGATTGTAAGATCATCAAATCGCCAGTCAATCCTTGGGCAAAGTGTATCAGGTCGTCTACCAGAAACGAGTGCGACTTCCCGATCACAACACGTTACCTTACCATCACAGTTCTTGCCATGCCACAACTTCTGTCATCGGTGTTGCACCAAATTTCGAGAAAGGAAGTCAATGGCAGCATTCATAATTTAGTAGATTACCAACTGCTGTTACAGAACTGATTCTTTAGGGAGAGACCATTCCTTAGAATTGTGGATGACGTGTGTGGGTGGGGTGGGGTGGGGGTGGGGGTGGGGGGTTAGTGACTACATTTCTTTCAATTTCATTTACCGGCATATTCTCTGTGACAAATTTATGAACAGTACATGCAAAGACATGACCAGCAACACTATATCTGTGCACCAAAAACTCATTGTGTTAAAAATGCTGCGCTAAGTGATGAATGCAAATCTATCCCCGTGTGAAGAAGACATTCGTCGTACTTTACTTTAAATACTTTTCACACTTACCAAGAAGTGGGTATAGCAAGTTGGATACACCAACAGATTTATGACTGGAAGAATGTACGTGCCTGGATAAGTCTTGGATTGGACACTTGGAAACAAGAGGTGACTGATTATGCCAAAGACAGTGTGTGTGTGTGTGTGTGTGTGTGTGTGTGTGTGTGTGTGTGTGTGTGTGTGTGTGTGTGTGTGTGTGTGTGTGACTGATGACAGAAGAAAACACGAACTTTGGTTTTGCAAATCTAAATTTGGTACACCTTTAACGCCGCATCCATGCTACAAGATTTTGGAGTACTCCTGTCTAGCTTTTGGTTAGAAAGAATAATACCAGACCGTATAGAATATATTGAAAATATTTATTCGTAAATTACATCAAGTACAAGAACAGACGAAACCAGATAATTGCAGGAGACAAAGGTGATCGACTCCCGCGTGTGGAAGGTGCAAGGGAGCTTCAGAGATAGTTGCATCTTCTCCACCTCTCTCTGAGTGGGTTAAAGAAAATATTTGAAATGAATACTTAGAATTTAAAGTATTAAAGTATAGGACATGAGTTGATTAAGTCGGGCGGTGAATTAGGTGAAGGCGAAGTGTTAACCTTCAGGTGCTGAAGGTGTTGAGTATCGTAAAGTGAATGCAAACCGCGAGTTCACCTTCTAATGAAGTAGCTACTTAACGGTTCTGAAGTAATATACTTACATATAGATTTATGAAGGAACAATTTGTATCTTTCCCAGCATTATCTAAACCGTCATGATCTCATTCGCTTTCACTTAGATAGGGTAACCGTGGTGATAATTCGTTGAAGATGAAATCATATCAACCAATACGGTTGCAAACGTCACCTCGTGACTAATAAATGAATTCTATAATTCCTCCTAATGTCAAGCAAACATGTACATTTGTTGCACAATGAAGAAAACATGAACTGTGTTTTTTGAAATGTAAATATTTTTGTAGCATGTGTTTTTTGTTGTTTGCTTCAGTATATTTCAAAATAGTCAAGAGTTATGGCTGCACCCTCCATTCTCAAAGCGATTCACGAAAGGTCAGATCGTTTAAGTTGGAAGATATTGTAACTTTGCCATCCCTTTAACATGCTCATTGCTGGACCAAATGGTTCAGGCAAAACCGAATTTGTCAAACGTTTGATCGAACACAAATCACTTTTGTTCGATCGTCCTCCACAACTTATCGCGTGGTGTTACAAAGAGCGACACTCCTCTTACACGTTACTCCAAGAAACTCTAGGAGAATGCATTTCATTTGTAGAAGGAAATCCTCGCGAAGACGATGATATCGTGTCTGACTCTCGTCAAACACATTTTGTTATCTTCGATGATATGTTAGGAGACGAAGAAGAAGAAATGAAATATTGGCTTACACGAAAAGGACATCATCGTGATGCTAGTATTATTTACATTACTTAACATTTATTCAACTAAGTAAATCTCATCGTACCATCAGCCTCAAGACTCATTATGTCGTGTTGTTTAAAAGTCCGAGAGATAAATGTCAAGTTGAAGTCTTGGCAAAACAGTTGAAACACGTTGGCTGAATTATGCTTATGATGATGCCACTCAATTGCCACATGTATATTTACTCATCGATTTAAATCCTACCAATCCCGATTATTTGAGATTTCGTACGGATTTTGTGTTCTGAAATTTCATTGTGATTCGTATTCACCAGAAGATACCACAAACATAAGTGTCTTAATGTCTTGATTTGTTTTTGTTAAGTATGGATAAGATAACACACACACGCGCGCACACACACAAACACACAGACAGACAGACACATACACACTTTATAACTGAGGGATTTGGTTTTTGTTTAATATGGCAATCATTTGAGTAGTATCTTTTTTCCAAGAGATCTAGGCGGGATCTGAAAAAAGGGCCCTTGGGTTTTGAAACAAAAATATGGACAACATCAGCTGTAAATGTCTTATACCTTTTCCACGTCAAAGTTGCTGCGGTGGTAATGATAGTTGCCGCCGCCTCCCACCGTTGGAGAGAGAGTTAAGTTAAAAAATTATTTTCTTAAGAAGCACAAACGCTGCATGTAAAATGCACAACTTTAATGTGCTTTTGTTTTGCTGATTTTAAACAAATCGAACAGAACATTTTACTTTCTCTCAGTCAATCTTTGGCTTGGAACAAACAATTCATATCCAAAGTTTAACGTAACGGTAAAAAGATCACAATTCTACGTATATAAAATCTTACGTATCATTCTTTCCACAGTACTAGAATGACTCTGCATTTTTACAGACCGACTGAACAAAATTATTTTCATAACAAGTACAAACATTCCATGTACGATGCACAATTTCACTGTACTTAGTTTTGCCGTTTCAAAAACACATGCACACAATGTCACAGCCTTACAGTAAACCTTAGCCTCACGCCAAATGCAGTGTGGTAAATGTAGCTCTCGTCTCAAGAGCTTAAAAGTAACATTTCACATCGTGTAAGCAAAGGTCAGTCAGTGTACTAAATCTAAGGTGGCAAAACGTAAATTTGTAACAAACTCATAACCAAATATGCCTCACTTGACACAGGATAGTTTTGCAACAAAATTTTCTGCTAGTGTTTATCAAGCGACGACAGGTAGCCATTTAGTGAGAGAACTAAACCTAGAACGGCAAAAACGAAAAACAGTATTACAAATTCTAAACCCAGCTTAGCTCGATACAGCATTAATATCAGTGTCGGATATGTTTTAACACACTTCTTGGATTGTAGAAGTAAGCCATGGCCTGTCCTTAAGTGTGTGTGTTTGTTCTTCTCTCCATCCTGATTAATGTATATAGAACGCTAAGCACTGCTATTCTCGTGTCTTCTTTCATTCCATGTGTGATAATGTATAAATATGTTTGCGTGTATTTTGTGTACAATTCCACCCTTTTATCTCTCCTTGCACTTCACTGGATGGGTTATAGGGATTATAAGGGTGTTAGTTTTGTTTAAAAGGGGATGATAGGAAAGTTATAGATGGATATGGGTTTTTACTTTATTTATAAGGGGATAATAAGGAAGTTATAGTGGGATAGGGAAATTAGTTTTGTTGAAAAAGGATTTAAAATCTATTGTATTTTTTTTTTTCATTCTATCCTATGTGGTCAGTAGATGAATGGGTGTTGGTCACTTAAACGGGGTGTTGGATAGTAAGTGTAGTTTTAACATTACGTTTTCTCTTGACCCCATATATTATCCATGGAGTACCCCATAATGTTAAATCTATGGGCATTTTTTTAAACATAGGATTTCCCATCATGTCGCCAGAGAGCCCCGCACCCACCACCACCCACCACAACCATGTGATTAATATGGAAAGGAAAAAAAGAAACCATTTAACATAGGCTTTCCCATCTTATCTCTAGTTCGCCCCACTATGCTACTGACAAGGTATGAGATATATTTGGGTGTCATACCATATACGATTTTCATAAACATACAAAGCCATGGTTCGAAGTAATTTTAAATGGAGCGTTGGTTGTCCTGTCCTTGTAAGCAGTTTGTCGTAGGAGCTATTGTCGTCATAGATGACACTTAGGCTAGTAGTTGTATTTTTCTCACTTGAGAGTAGTGTCCTTATTCCAAAAATACCATGCTAAAGGACACTAGTTGAATTAGAAGGAATAAAAGAGTGAAATGTAGCAAATATCCGATTTTAAATTTTGATACCTACCAATGCGCTTTAATACATTCAGTTGTCTTGAAGCTTTCTTACATATTTTACTGATATGCGCTTCAGATTTGAGAAGGAACTGTGTGTAAACTCCAAGCTGCCAGATAGTGTAATCACAGTCGACCTGATTGCGCCCAATGGAAAAAGATGAGCAACCCTCATGTACTTTTTTGGCCAATGCGAATGGGTCGGATCCGCCCCGCGATCTGGTTTTATCCGCTTATTAACATCATAGGGTGTGGCTTTAAAAATTGCTTATCCGGCCCGCGCCAATGAGGAAGTTGCGCATGCATGGCCTAGACCTTTTCCGGGTTGGCCGTCGTTCCATTCCGTGCAAACTAGTAGACCAGGGCTTCACTCTTCTACTGCAGCACATCCTTAACGTGCGTAATTTCTGCACGTATATGAGATACAGTATTATCATTTGCATAGTTCTACGATGTTGTCTATTTGACAAAGTAAAATATATCATTTATGAAGATATTAAATAGTAAAGGTCCAAGAACAGATCCATGGGAAAATCCCTTTACTATGTCTAGCCAGTCACTCTAAAAGGTACAGAGTTTGTTTCGGCTGCTTTGGGTGTGAAGGGTAGTTTGAAATTAGATTCCAGGCTTTATCACAAACACCATAAGCTTCCGTCTTTCGAATTCAAAGCTCACGGTGGCAGCAATCAAATGCCTTTGATAGAACCTTAAGAATGTCTTTTTCATATATTTTTAATAAAAACGAAGAATGCTTAAAGGTCTATACTTTTCTTCAGAAAAAGTTTTTTTTTTTAGACGGCTTGGACGAACATCTTGATGAAAGTAGTGTCAGTCAGTTTGGCGATGAATCTTGACAATGCAGGTTCACTATATTTTACCGATTTTATAGGAATATTTTCTACTCCAGTCACTTTTTTAGAATGTACTCTAAATACCAATCAGACACATATATTAAGCACCATGGCACAAATAACCAACATTTGCTAGACATCTTAGATATTTATGATGAGATAAAAAAAAAAAAACTTTCTTCTGTAGAAATCCACGAGATTCCAGTTTGAGTAACGACCTCGCCGATACCACTATACCCCACCACCCCCACCCCCACCAAAAAAACCCAACAACAACTACATGTTAATAGGGCGTCATGACTCTCAATCAGGACGCCAGGACCATTCAACGGCTTTTCAGTCAGATATTAGTCAGTGCATATAGCCGAGATATAAATTTTTAATACACAAATACTGAACTTCAGTAAATATATATCGTTTGAATTAATAAAATTCGATGTGAGTACTCTTAAACAGGTTTGACGGTCACGCCTGGTATGTTGGCCTACTTATCTTAGTAGCTTAATTTTAAGTTTTCTTTTAAAAGAAGGTTTTCAAGTTCTTTCAATAGCGGAGAGGTAATACTGACGAATTCTGATACACACAGTCTCTCTCGGTGTCTTTTCGGAACCCATCAAGGACATGTTTTTATTTCTATTAATTAAGCGTAGCTGCTCTCTCTTGTCGATCTGTAATGCAAGTTTTCACGCCAAATTTGTACCAAGGATATGAGTTTAAATTATTTCAAATTAAAAGTGACGCTAACTTCCGATGCACGATAATACCTAGATGTAGTTCGGAAATCACTGTAGCTTGACTAACGTCCAGCAGAGATTCTAGTATATCGTTTCGCTTAGGATCTCCAATTGAGTTGTGTAAAGTGCGTAATTGAACCAATCAGTGCCACATCATGGTCAATTTGATGTAAGAAAGCAAACCTGATCCTGTCCCTGAAAACCATAATACTTAAATTGGCTGTCCTCGGGGAATCACAGACCAGAGTGAGTGGTTGGGCATTAGCAAACTTTTAAATAAAAGTCAAAGGTCAAGGGTCAAAGGCCATAATACGGATATAATAATCATATATACATAACACTAATCATAATTTGAAAACATTAATTTTTAAATAAATGACTGAAGCAAAGAAGAGTATTTAAGACATATGTGGTACAATATTGTATGTCTAGTTGCTTTTACAAATAGGAATGAATTGTGGGGGAAAATTAAACAAGACGCCACGACGGACGGAACTTAAACAGGGTGCTTAATCAGGACAAAACTAAAATAGCCAAGAGAATAAAATATTCCGAACTTATAGATTGGTTAACTAAATTTTATACTTACACATTACACAAGCAAGCTATAAACAGATTTTCCTACAGAAGGGTTTATGTTAATCACTCAAATTGCCAGTTCCCGGCAGACATAATTGATATACACGGGTACGAAAAATACAATAATAGATATCAGTACATTTTAACAGTGATAGATGTCTTCTCAAAATACGCATGGGCTAAGAAAGTGAAAACAAAAAAAGGAGATGACATACAAAACGCTTTTAGAGAAATATTTTATGAGCGAAAACCAGAAAAAATACATATCGATGAAAGAAAATAATTGCACAACCGACAGGTTAAGGAATCACTGGAGAAAGAAAATACTGAACACTATCCACTTACTTAGACAAAAACGTATCTGTAACGGAAAGGTTTAATCGAACTCTTAAGACTAGAATGTTAAAGCATTGCATTGATAATAAAATCTGAAAATGGGTAGATATATTACATAAATTTATTGATAGATATTATAATTCGTATCATAGATCGAGAGATATATCGCCAATTAAAGCCGGTGACCCTAAAAACAGATCTAAAGTATGGAATAACTATTTTTTTGGTTATCTAACAACTGATACACACGGAACTCTAAATATAAAATAGGTGCGAAAGTTAGGTTCTGAAATTATAAATCTATTTTCACTTAAAGCTAATTTCACAAAAGAGATTTTTACAGTGATGAAAGTAATTTTAGGAGACCCTGTAGTATATAAATTGGGAAACTTAATTGGACATAATATTGATGGAATATTTAACTAATTAGAGTTCTCTTTATACAATAAACAAGATGATGTATTCAAGATTAAGAAAATTTTGAAAACTTAAAAAATAATAGTTCAAAATATGTGCTGGTAAAATGGAAAGGATACGATAAATCTTGTAATAGTTAGGATCAATAAGAAATTATTGTGTCCCTGACTAACAGTCCTGATTAAAAGTTCTGGGGTCCAGACGTCCTGGCGTGCTAAAAAATAATTCAACGTAGTAATCATATGTAAAATATTTATATTATATACATGGAACCAATTAGATTTTATGATTGTGTCGAAATTTAGTCTATTTATCAAATGAAACATCGAAATATACACTACGCACGATGTAAAAAAAATGTGCAAATATAATGAAAACTAACTGGTATTATAGTGGAGGAAATTAAAAAATCAGAATACAACCAAAAGATAATTTCTTGTGAACGTGGAAAGCCTGTTAGAAGAGGCTCAATGTTCAATCCTAATAAAAAAACATCTCACACTAATTTTAAACTGGAAAATTAGAACTGTACAAGGTTGGAACATTTTACACTGAAATTACTGTAATAAATGGTAAAATACTTACTTGATACTAAAATACCAATTTCTGAAATAAAGAGGTTACAGCTTTTTTAATTAGTTTTCAAACTAGAAGATACATAAATAACATTATTAAAGAAACTAAAAATTATTGCAAGAAAGCTGCAAGATTCATTTAATAATTATTTCCATCAATATATATTTGAAGCCGAAGAAAAATTTAATTAGGATTTCATTTTGTAAAAGGAAGTTAAACCATAATTATGGAAAATAATAGGTAGAATAATTAGACATTTTGGTGCAGTAAATGTCCAGCTTGATTTATCGATTAGACCAGCAGTGAGAGAAGATAAGATTACGTTATGACGATTGGTATCACAGAACATCACCTGTAAACATAAAGAACAAAAACGAAATAGAAAGAATTGAAAATATATATCATATGCTATCTACAAAACTGATCAGGAAGTATGTATTAAAAGAATTTTTTTTTTTTTTTTTTTTTTTTTTTTTTAAAACTAAATTATTTAACTCTTGATATTAGCAGACTTAGACCAATAGGAGGAAATTCATACATAGACTTACCAGATTGGATAAAAAAAAGCCTGCCGTAATGTGCAAAATAGCGACAATAAATGTTTTTGTCTCTTCTAGAATCTATTATAAATCCACGTAGCGATCATCCGTCTAGACCACTAAAATATAACCTTGGTAAAATATAAACATTGGTTTAATAAATGCCCGATAAATATTCAAGATATAAAAAGTGAATTTAAATTTAATATTTCTGTTAATGTCCCTGAACCTGGGGACAAACTTATAATACCAGTAAGAATAACAGAAAGAGAAAAAGACAGTCATGTAGATTTTTTAATATATTTGATGGAGAAAATTATCGTTATTGTGGAGTAAATGATTTATCAAAATTACTATAATCTCAAGTGAACGAAGACGAATGAAAACAAAACCAACTTTTTCAAGAAGTGTGTTATTTTTTATTCTGAATCAAACTTATTTGAACATAAAAGATTACGCAACCAAAAAGCTAACACAATAGACATAATGCCAAGAAAGGATTTTGTCATTAAATTTAAAAACACGAACTGAAGGTTCCTTTTGTTCTATACTGTGACTTTTAAAAGCATTATTGAGACAATAAGCAATTGTAGACAAAACTCAAATACAGCATTGACAATAAAAATAAATAAACACACACCAGCAGGATTCTGATACTACCTTAAATCAATTCACAATTAACATGAACCTATAGTTAACAGAAGACCCGATTCCATAATTAAATTTTACAAATATTTGCAACAGAGAGAGAGAGAGAGAGAGAGAGAGAGAGATAGATAGAGAGAGGGGGGGGGATGAAGGAAAGGGAAATGCAGATGCAGAGAGAGAGAGAGAGAGAGAGAGAGAGAGAGAGAGAGAGAGAGAGAGAGAGAGAGAGCGGGGGGAATGAAGGAAAGGGAAATGAATATGTAGAGAGAGAGAGGGGTGGGGAATGAAGGAAAGGGAAATGCAGATGCAGAGAGAGAGAGAGAGAGAGAGAGAGAGAGAGAGAGAGAGAGAGAGAGAGAGAGAGAGAGAGAGAGAGAGAGAGGATGGAAATACAGATGGAGAGGGAGGAGGGGAAATGAAGAGAGAAGAAAGAGGAACGCAATATAAATTAAAAGAATTAGAACTGGCAAGCGTAACACACTTCCCCTTTACAAACAAGTTCAGGTTTTGATGTTACCAGATATATTAGGTTAGTATCCCCTTTTCAGGAAAAAGAAGTAGATAAATACTTTCTTCACTTTGAGAAAATTGCTGAAAACTTTAAATGGCCCAGAGAGCACTGGACGTTATCGCTACAAAATGTACTTATTGGCAAAGCTCGAGAAATCTACACTTCACTGTAGGTACAACAAAGTACTGATTATGATGTGGTTAAGGAGTACATCTTGAAGGGTTATGAGTTGGTACCTGAGACATATCGACAAAGGTTTAGGAATAGTAGAAAATAAACTGGACAAACACATGTCGAATTTACAAGGGAAAAAGAACAACTATTTGATAGGTGGTGCACAGCCAAGAAGATTGATCAAGATTACGATAACCTCAGACAGCTCGTATTAATTGAAGAATTCAAGAAGTGCATCCATTGTGATGTTAAGACCTATCTTGACGAGCAAAAGGTGGAAACTTTGGAAAATGTTGCTCGTATGGCTGATGATTATTCCTTGACTCACTAAATTTCATTTGTCAACAAGTCTTCCTCTCAGCAGTTTTCTGGTAAAAATCATCTCAGTCTCAAACAAGTACTTCTAAATTTCAAAACAGCACAACTGTTAGGAATCAAACATCTGATAAGACTGATCAGAACTACCTATCTCTTCCTATGTGCACTTACTGTAAAAAGAAAGGGCACGTCATTTCTGATTGCTACAGGTTGACAAATAAGCATTAGAATAAAGACATAACTATTCCAAATGCTCTTATTTCAAAGAGGTCAAGGTCACGGTCTTGTATTTGAAGCAAAACATTTCTTGAGTCAAACAAAGCCAAATCTGATTATATTTTGGAGACTTGTGAACCATGCATAGCAGAAGGTTCTATATCACTTATTTTGGTTATTCTACCAAACCTTTCCATATTAAAATATTAAGGGACACAGGAGTTTCTCAGAGTCTTTTGTTATCAGGTACTTCGCCTTTGTCTGAAAAGTCTTATTCTAGTGAAAGTGTACTTATTTAGGCATAGTGCGGCTTTGTAAATATTCTTCTCCATTGTGTCAATTTGGCATCAGACTTAGTTTCCAGACCTGTGAATGTTGGGGCAGTGACTTCTTTACCCATAGAAGTTATCCATTTGCTATTAGGCAATGACCTAGCTGGAGAGAAGTTCATGGTTAATCCACTTGAAACTGACCAGCCATGTTTGAATCAAAGAGTTGATCCTATTGAGATTGAAATCCCTGATTTGTTTTCTGCTTGTGCAGTTACCAGAGCTATGGCAAAAGAGCTCTTGAGAATGATGTTGATCAGGAAATTATTCCTTTAGCTGACACATTTATTGGTCAGTCTTTTGATGAGGTCACTTTCTCTCCTGATATTGATCAATCAGAAGGTATTGATCACAGTGAGTCTCTTTTTACAACTCATTCTCTCTATTTTAATCAGGGTGACAAAAGACAATCACTTATTGTCTAACAGGAACAAGATCCTGAGATCTCCTGTTTGCTTCTGAGGACTATTAGTGAAACTGAAGCCACATAAGTCCCAGATTGTTACTTTGTGAAACCAGGGGTCGTTATGAGAAAATGGAGAAGATCTGAGGTACCTGCTGGTGACGAATTATCAGTGAGCTATCAAATTGTCGTTATTCTAGCCCATGAAACTCCATTGGCTGGTCATTTAAGAGACAGTAGGACTTATCACAAGATCTTGAATAATTTTTATTGGCCGAAACTTAAAAGTGATGTTTCTAAATACTGTAGATCTTGTCACACTTGTCAAATGGTAGGAAAACCCAATCAGAAGATGCCTAAGGCTCATCTGCAACCTATTCCTGCTTTTGACGAACCATTGAGTAAAATAATGTTGGCCTTCCAAAAATCTGTCCAGTCTGATTAAAGCTCAAATTTTATGTCTGAAATTTTCCAACAAGTTATGCATGAATTGGGCATCTAACAGTTTAAATCTTCTGCCTATCACCCTTAAAGTCAAGGGGCTTTGGAAAGATTTAATGAAATTTTGAAGAATATGATTCCATGATGTGGTCATATTGCTTTGGTACAGGAAAGGATTGGAATTAGGGTGTTCATTTGCTGTTATTTGCTGTTAGAGAATCAGATTAAGAATCATTGGGTTTTAGTCATTTTGAACTGGTTTTTGTACATACTGTCCGTGTGTCATTGAAGTTATTGAAAGAGAAACTTCTTTCAAATGAAGATCCAAAGATTAATCTTCTTGACTATGTCTCTGATTTCAAGTATAAGTTGTCAGAGGCTTGTGAAGTAGCAAGAACTAATCTCCACGTTAATCAGTCAATAATGAAATTAAGGTATGACAGAAATACACAGAAAAGGAGTTATCACCCTGGTTATAAAGTTTTGGCTCTCTTGCCCATACCTCAAAATCTTCTTCGGGCTAAATTATATGGTCCTGATACGGTTGAAAAGAAAGTAAATGACTTAAATTATATCATTAATACTCCCGGGAGGCGGAAACAGAAACAACTTTGTCACATAAATATGTTAAAGGAGTATTTTGACAGAGATAGCTCAGTTCATTATTCAATCAATCTAGTTGTACCTGTGCCACACAGTGTTGTTTTCAACCATGGAATGCAATCTGACCGTAGTGACTCTTTCTTTAACCAAACTTCGGAATTCAGAATACTAAACAATCTGGATCACATCTACAACAAAAGGATAGGAGTGAACTAAAACAGCTATTACGTGAGTATGAGCACTTGTTTCCTGATGTTCCTACACGAACAAATAAAATCTATCATGACGTTGACATTGTAGATTCTACACCTGTGAAACAGCATCCTTGTTGAATCCTCTCAAATAGGAATATTTGAAAACAGAAATTCAATATTTACTGGTGAATGACTTTATAGAAGCAAGTAAAAGTAACTGGAGCCAGATAATACATTCCGCATGTGTACTGACTACAGAAACGTCAATAGTATCACCAAAACGGATTCATTTCCAATACCAAGAATGGATGATTGCATTGATAAAATTGAAAATGCGAAATATGTCACCAAGTTTGACTTTTTAAAAGGATTCTGGCAAATTCCACTCACAGAAAGATTTGTAACTCCAGATTGCTTTATCAAATATAAAGTGATGCCTTTTGGTATGAAAATTCTCCGGCAACATTCCAGCGTCTTATGAACATGATAACATCTGGTCTAGATAACTGTAACGCGTATTTCGATGACGTCATCATCTAGAGTGATACTTGGGAAAATCACTTGGAAACCATTCGGAAATTCTTCGATCGACTCAGTGATGCAAATCTGACGAATAATGTAAGCAAAAGTGAGTTTTGCAATGCTTTTGTCACAATTTTAGGAGATATTGTGGGGCAAGGTCAAGTTAAACATGTAGAAGCTAAGGTCAAGGCTATTTCTGAATTCATTGTGCCTGTTTGTAAAAAGCAACTGATGCGACTTTTAGATACGGATGGATATATTCGGAAATTGTGTTCAAATATTTCCATAATTGCCGAATCTTTGACAAATCTGTTGAGTAAGAAATCCAAGTTTCATTGGTCTGACCAGTGTCCGGAATCTTTTGACAAAATAAAGGCCATGCTTAAGAATGCACCAGTTCTTTTTGCATCAAATTTCAGCCAGTTATTTAAAATGACTGTTGATGGAAGTGATGAAGGGGTTGGTGGGGTATTGATTAAAGAAGACAAAAATGGCGTGGATCATCCTGTGTGATATTTTTCTTTAAAAAAAGCACCAGAAAAATGATTCCACAATTGAGAAGGAATTTTTGGCTTTGATATTGGCTTGACAACATTTTGAAGTGTTTGTTACCTCGGCTATTTCTCCGGTTATTTTATTCAGTGATCACAATCCTCTTACTTTCATTAACAAGTTGAAAGATAAAAATCGGATATTGTTGAGATGGAGTTTAATGCTGCAAGAATACAACATTGATATTAGACACATCAGGGGAAAAGATAATGTAATAGCAGATGCACTATCCTGTGTATAGAAGTACCATATTGCTTTATTATGTGTATATTTTGTGTAATTCAGCTGAGTGTTATTCATAAGACATATTCCTATGTAATTTTGATTATTATAGTATCAAATGCATATTTAAAAGAAAGCTTTATTGCATAAATCCTTCTTTTTCTTTATGAGGGGATTTGTTATGTATGATCTTTATACAATTAACTTTTGTCTATGACTGTAAGTTGTGTGGTTATTTGAAACTACACACTTAACTTTTGTCCAGTTGTTTACATCGTATTTTCATAGGCATTTCGCAATTATACTTTTGTGATATATGTCGGGTATGCCAGTATTTTTCCACTAGAATTTCTCATATTGTGATGTAACATAGGTGATGTAGGCATGTGTATTTATATACAGATTTCGGTTAACAAATTCATTCCTATTCTAGAATTCTGGTTCTAAAAGATCAGTCTGTAAGGAATCTATTTTAGTTGTGTTGTAGAAATCAGATATAATTTGAGAGGAGTTATTTATTTACAATATTCATTGGAAATATAAAAGTGCTCATTGACTTTTGGATTAATACATTATTTTGGGATTATGTAAACTCATTCAAATACATCTGGATTACATATTTGTGGTACATCAGGACAATCAAAGCTATTGGAATTCATTCAGAACATTCTATTAGTTTGGGTACTTGTGATTAGAACATTTAGGGTTATTTGGAATTTAACTAACAAATTGTAAGTGTCTTTTGAATGTTCATTTTAATCGTCTGGAAATAAATTGCTTGTTGATTTTACTTACATTGTTGGTTTTACTTTCTTTCTGTTTCTTATTTTTAAGACCTAGAGTCGTAACAAAGTATCAATAATTCCAAATAATGTTGAAAAATATACTTCGTTTAGTAAGGATTGTACAGTTGATAGATTTGTAAAAGATATCGACGAAGTATTTTTAAAAAAAATAATAATGATTTTTTAGATAGTTATCAGTTTACGTGCCAGTCCTTCGAACAATTTCCTAAAATTCTAAACGATGATAAATTTATAGAAACATTTTACCATTTTGAGGGAACAATTGAACAGACATTTCGAAGGAAATATTTGTATCCATACGAATATATCGATTCTTTTAAAAGGTTTAATGAAACTATATTACCACCAACTAAAAAATTTTTATTCAAGCATCAGAGAATCAGGAATTAATGAAACGGATTACCAGTGTATAACAGATATCATGAAACATTTTAAATTGAATTCTCTTGATGATCTTTATGACTACTACAGAAAAAAAGATATTTTATTAATTGATATTTTTGAAGAATTCTGACTTGTATGTTTAAATAATTACAAACTAGATCCAGAAAATAATTTAAGTGCACCTGGACTAGCTCCTGATGCTAGTTTGAGAACAAATAAAGTAGAATTAGAATTACTCGCAGAGTATACCATGTATTAAATGATTGAATCTGGAATTAGAAGAGGAATCAGTATGATAACGAATAGATGCGCTGAAACAAATCATGAGTATTATGGGGACATTGGAACGTGTGCAAGTCAAACAAGTGAGAGAAGCTAACAAGTTCTGAATGACGGAGAATAAAATACATCAAGGTCAAGGTAATTTATCATGTTCCTTAACAAAAGCAATTTGTATGGCTGGGCCATGTGACAAATAATGCCTGTTAGAAACGTCACACAGATAAGCTAAGAAAAAATATAAATAATCGAAGAAAATTTTATGTCTTGGAGTGGCAATAATTCATTTTAGAGGTAGATCTAGATGTATCAACGCATGTGCAAGACTATTTTAAATTTTATCCTTTAACACTAGATTTAGGCATTCTTGGTATTTATTTAAAGGAAATTGGTTATTCTTCAAGTCGAGAAAGAAACCTCGCATGTAATTCTTTGCCATTGAGATCTGTATTCTGAATTATCTTTTTTCACCTGGAACCATGATTCAGAACACCATCGCCTCTTTCCGATGTGAGTCCAATAACTTCGACTCTCGGAAAGAGACTCGGAGGTAATCATAGTGATACATCTCAAATTGGTAAGTATTTGGCAGACGAACATCCGCATAGATGTGTGAAGAACAGTCTTATAACATGATAGGTCTTGAAAATAACACTTGACGACGTTTCAATAATCAATGAAATACCTACGCATTTAATTTTTAATGTTATTCCTGCAACTTTGTGATGAAAAAATTGAAGAAATCATTCGCTTTCAATTGTCTGAAACTATTGCTTGCGTTGCTGTTAGGGATTAAACGTCATCTATTCATTATGACGTTGTGAGGTTATTATGACGTAATAACAACCATGGGCTAGAGGGCAGTTCAAAATGGCCATTATTTACATCCGAGTTTGCTTTTTTTTCTTTCTAGCATGCGATGGAAAAAGCCGAGGATGTTCTGATTGATAGAACGATATGGACTCAGGTCACAATTATTACTTCCGGGTCATCCTTATGCCGACCAGGTAGGCATACACGTATATATGTTAACAGTCTAACAAAATAGTTCCAAACACTTGTCCCGTTTACTTTGTTTCGTCGAGATGACTGAAATCCCAGTCTTTTTTAAAGCATTTTCCCTCTCTCATTTTGGTGGTGATACAGGACTTAGATTTAGGCATTCTTGGTATTGATTAAAAGGAAATTGTTTATTCTTTAAAATATGAGCATTATGGTGTGGTGTCTGTGTGTGTTTTGGCGACAGTGCACAGTGAGAAATGAGGCATTCGTGCTGACCAGGAAGTGAAATATGTGACCTATTGGATATAGTTTTGTTTACAGTCCAGCCTCTCCAAAAAAAGAAAAAAAAAAAAATTGCCAGATAACTTATGACAAGAACTTCACCATGACTTTATCTTTATAGATACTTTATATTAACATATGATTTATTATGAATTGGACACATTGGAAAGTTTAGTACCGATAGACAAATGTCGTTCTGATTTGTTAGATGATAGCGATATACAAAGACAATATCGTTCTCTTTGCCTACGAGTAAATACGCTTTTAAGGTCTTTTAAAACATGTTCTACAGATGTAAAAATATATGCTTTTCAAATCATATTGTATGAATTTCACGTTCTACAATGATGCGGTTATATGTCTGTTACAACAATGGATTTAGATATTTATCTGATCTGGTTATGATAGACGCCATAGTACGTCGGGAATGTTTGTGAACAACAGTGTCAATAGCCATTGCATTTTTCTTAGAAAGAGAGTGTACTCGTTTAAAAACAGAATAGCTAGTAGTAATAAAAAAAATCTTGAAAAAAATGTTTCACTTTTCGCATGCTGTCGTAATTCATCAATAATTAATTGTTGGAGCAAATTGTTGTATTCATATTTCTTTGTATCATATCTTGTGTGAAATTGCTGTTGTCTATGGACTTAAGCCTGAAATAAAGTTATTATTATTATTGTTGTTGTTGTTGTTGTTGTTGTATTTGTTGTTGTGATCTGAGTCCATATGGCTGGGGAAGGAGACAAAGTCACAATTGGATCATTCTCGGCCTTTGCTGTCGTAACATATGTAGTATATCAAATTGATATATATATATATATATATATATATATATATATATATATATATATATATATATATATATATATATATATATATATATATATATATATATATATATATATATATATTCCTACAACTACTTCCGAGGTTATGTCAGACAAGACGGAAATGGCCGAGCTATGTTCCGGTCGGTAAAATATGTGCCTCTAAAAAAAAAAAAAAAAAAAAAAAAATGCATGTTAACCTGTGACAAGAACTTCACAGTGAGTAAATATTTGAAGATACTTTAGATTGACATGATTTATTAGGATTTTGGACAAACAATGGAAAGTCCAACAAGAATAAGGTTGGTACTTGAGAAAAAGTACCAATAGAGGACGCTAGAGTAATGGCATGTAATAAAGTTGTAACTGCGGTTAATATGCATGAAATGTGTGAAAAGGAAGGAATTTAGTTTGTTTGTTGCATAGAACTTTTTGTTGCATGATTTGTAATGAAGTCTTCTTTCTGAACACATTAGTGTGTGTGTGTGTGTGTGTGTGTTTTTCTTTTTTCCAGCTGCTGTATATATAATGAAAATTGCCTAACCAATAAAAATGGAACTTAATTTTTTTAATAATTTTATTATTATTTGTATAAAACTGACAAAAATAACAATACAAAAGTATTGTGCAATTTAAAAATGTACCACCACCCATATGGTGCTACTTTTGAACTGTTTTATTTATCAAAATAATAATAATTTTTTAAAAATATTTTTAAATTTTAAATCTGATATTAGAAAATTGTACAATCTTAAAAACTTGGTACAATAATTGTGCAAAGGGGCATAATTCAGTACTGATTCTGAAATGGAACATCTATGGATTCACCGTTTGGATACTGTCAGACATAGCTGAAAAGTTCTAATTATAGATTATTTATAATCTTCATATTTAATCAATTATATATTAAAAGGGAAATAAAACTGCTTGTCTTTATTTGTTTGTATATGTTTTACCAATAAATAAGAAGAACTTGTATCTGCCGACACCGCTTCCGTTGGTTTACTTTCACTATGAACGAAACATATCAACTCACTGCGCATGCTCATCAG
The DNA here is from genome assembly GCA_029931535.1 of Margaritifera margaritifera. Classification (NCBI taxonomy): domain Eukaryota; kingdom Metazoa; phylum Mollusca; class Bivalvia; order Unionida; family Margaritiferidae; genus Margaritifera; species Margaritifera margaritifera. Next base: position 4,016,415 of record JAQPZY010001580.1, read on the forward strand.
TGAGCATTGGGCGAAGATAAGATGAAAGGAATCCGGTTGTTTCACATCCAGGAAGATGAGGTAGTAAACTACTCTATTCAATTTACGCGGGGGGGGGGGGGGGGGGGGGGGGGGGGGGGGGAGGGGGGAGGGACAGGTACAGTACTCATTTATTATATTATTGTCCACCCTCCTAACAATGTTAACATCCTTGAATCGTGCGCTCTTGTTTCAAGATAATGACGTCATCAACTGGATCACTAGCGTTCTTTGAGAGTGACAGCAAGTATTAACAAGTAAAATCAGTAAAAATGAGATTTCAACAGGTAATTTCATGTAATTTTAAAAAAATCAGAATTAAAATTTATATTTTGATTAATGCTTTATTTGTGTCAGACATTTTGGCCTTGAATTGTGTATTATATGCTAAAGGATAGGTCCGCTGATCACATGTTGGCTTTATTTACATTCTTGAACAGCAAAACCCACTTTGGGAATTTATACAACGGCAAAGCCAAACTAACTTTTTAGTTTTAATCGTGTGGGGTTCTCATACAACGTAAGAAAACTTTGCACTGGAAATGAATATTCACTATGGACTTTTTCGTTTCAGTATTATTTAATTGGAAAGAGAAATATATGTTGGTTGGTTGGTTGGTTGTTATGGGTTTAACGCCATTTTCAGCACATGATAGGCTATACATGGCGGCCAGTATATTTGGTGGAGGAAGAACCCGATAAAACCCCGGGAAGAACCACCGACCCACGGGAAGCTACTGGCAAACTTTCTCACATACCCACGTTGGCCGAGCCTGAGACTCAAACCCACGTGGACAGAGGTGGGATGTCAGTGATCTGTAAAGGTGAGCACCTTAGACCACTCGGTCACCCGGGGCCCCGAGAAATATATGTTTTATTGTTACATCCTGGAATACACTTTAAGAAATGAACCATATGTTTATATTGTATTAATATTTTATTATTTATTCATGTTATATTGAATTGAATATGTCTTTGAAAGCAATAAAATATGACAAAGAACAAGCATGCAGTAATGTAAGTGCACAAACTGCACATAGAATTAACGGAAAAAATTTGTCATTTTTATTTTTTTTTTCTTTAAAAACACGGAGACGCTATCAACTAATAATATCCATACCTTGGCATAACTGGCACATTCGGGTCACGTGACATTTTAGTCAGTGGCACGAACCATGGATGAACTTCCGGAAATAAGTAAACTTACACACGCTCGGAGAAACGGTAATTCTGAACTAATGTACATAAATGCCAACAAATTTTTAACGATGATTCAATGAAGTAGATATAGTTTAACACTTTCTATGGTTATTTGAATAGATTCTCACAATAGTATAACGAACGCATTAAAATTCACGTTAATGGCACGAAATATGACGGATCGATGATATATCTTTTTGTATAAATTAGACAAAGACAGTCCAAGAAAGGAAGCACTCTTCTACGTAAAGAATAAAAACAGCCCAAAAACACCCGGATGCCATAAACCAAATCTAATAAAGAGGACCTGCTAATGAAAGTTGCCTTACTTGTTTATTAATCATTTATCTCCAATCCTGTATTCAGGAAATATTGTAAATAATGCCAATTTTGTAATAAACAACGTCCACTGTAACATACTTTCTATCGTCATATAAAACGAGATTCTCGTATTCTCGCGGCAAATTATGTAATCACTGCACGGGGGCCCAAAACAGGGTATGAAATGAACACGATGTCAGTAATAACACACCGCATCGTCACGCGTTGCACAAAACTTAAAATTAACAATTTTAAAAAATTACATATTTACAATCGTATTCAATTATATATCTAGCTATTCTCTGCAGTGGTAATGCGGACACCTGAAAACACGTTCTCTCCTCAATACTCGAATTTTAACTGAGTCCACCTCTTCAGATTTATACTCTTATATCGTGTTTGTCAAAAGGCACCTGCTGTTGTATCGATGATTTTGTGTTTTTCTTTCTTCATATTTTCTTTTTCATTATTTTTTAAAATATACATACATACATACATACATACATACATACATACATACATACATACATACATACATACATACATACATACATACATACATACATACATACATACATACATACATAAATACATACATACATACATACATACATACATACATACATACATACATACATACATACATACATACATACATACATACATACATATGGTGCACGATGCTACTTGCCCATCTTTTATGGACATGCTATGAAAGGAATAGATTCTGTACTTTCTAACCGGCAGCACGAAATACCCAAAACTACCCAAAACTAGCCCAAAACTACTAAAATATAACCCAAACTACAGTGATATTACCCAAATTTAGACTTAAAAAAAATCCTGCCGTCCTGGGCGTTTCGCACTCTAGATATATTATAGTACCTGTATATTAAAATGGAAAAGCCCGAGAAAGTTCAAATATTATTTATCTAGATACAAGATACAAGAAATTTTATTTAACGTCGGTGGTCTGATTAAAATACATATAACACTAGCTCTGTGCGAGCCATTTTACCGACATAACAGTAGTATTTCATTATTGAACAGACAGATAGTACATTTTTACAGTGTAACAGTACACATATAGACATTACAGTGTCAATGGTAAAATCAGATTAAAAGACAATGTAACATTAGATAAAAGACAATACAACAGTAGATAAAAGACAGTACAACAGCAGATTAAACTACAACACAGTAGTAGACAACATGCAAATGCAGAAATTTTTTATTTTTTTTATGTATGAACATATGTAACACATCACAGAAAGGAGTACACTTAATAATTTCAATTGGGAATATGACTATTTTATTGCTTAAAAGCATGCACAATATCCGCGATTACAGCCGTTTAAAAGACAAGACAATAGATAAAAGACAGTTCAACAGCAAATTCAACTACAACTCAGTAGTAGACAACATGCAAATGCAATTTTTTTTTTTGTTACGTATGAACATATCTAACACATATCTAGCGCATAATTACATATATAGGCACGTTCTTAACAAAACCTGTATTAGTCATCGATGTTTAATATTAGTTGCCCTTTCAGCTTTCGGTTGTTTGCGATGCCCTGGTTTTCGACCAGCAGAATCTTTCGGTTTCTTCAATTTGTATGCTCCATTTGTTGATAGAACAAAATTGGTATTTTAAATTTCTGTATGGAGCTGGACGTTAAGAAATTTTTTGAAAATAAGTTTTTTTCTGGTCAGCAGTCTCTTTGTGCCAAGTGTTTTCATTCATCAAGAATGACACAGATTTCCCAAATAATTTAAAGTTCCCACTCCCATACAGAGATCGTCTCAAGTCTATGATTTGAGTGTTTGAAACGGTGGATAATCTGTCCATAAGTTCCGGAAGTCTAAGTTGTTTCCATTTAGTCGCTTGCTTCAGTCGGTTATTCAGAGATTCGGCATTGTTGTTAGTCCAAAGTTTAGAAATGATTTGGTTTTTCAATGGATTGAAGACATTTTGCTTGATTTTTGCAGACAAATACTTATCATAGAACATTCTGAACCGTGGATATTTGTTGAAATATAACGTGAGATCGCCCTCCCGGTTCGAAAACTCAAGCTCATCTAGACTGAAAACTAGGCCATCTTTGTTTTCATTGAAGATAATGTTTATAATTTTTTCTCGATCTTCCTGACTGGAGTCTAGTTTTTGAAGAAACTGTCTGATATTGTCTTTTAAATGCTTCGTAAACAGTAAAAAGACTGCATTTGGAAAATTGTTTCTAAGCGCGTTGCTCATAGCCTTTTCATCGTCTGTGCCGAATGTAAAATTATCTGAATCTAGTTTCCTTCTTATGTGTGAAAAAAAGTATGGTAGGTGCTTTGTTCACCATCCCAATGAAGGCAAAGAGGTCCTAGGAAGACAGGGTACTGATTGGTTTTCCTGCTAATTATACTCCTATTTGTGTACGTCATGGTGGTGACAAACACTTTAAATTTAAAAGTTCTGTCTACACCTTTAATGCTACTGTTGGTAACGAAACAGTTTTTCTTTAAATCTAAGAGCTGCTCATCACTATATAAAATAATTACAGGTTGTTTCCCTTTAGTAAGAATTACTTCTTGCACAAATGGATTTTCGTTCAGTTGTCCGATAATAGATACTATGTTATCGGCAACGTTGCTGCGTGGCACATGACTAGTTTTTTTTCTTTTTATGCTCATACTATAGTTCACTGTCGGACATAAACTGACATCTACTATGAAACCAGTTCTTGCAAAGTGTACAATGAACACAGTCAGTGGCACAACTGAATCTGCATGCACCACAGGGATATCTAGAACTACGCTTCTTATCGAAACTTGCCGTCATGTTATATCAAACACAGTAAGTAATATCAAAAATAGCCAAGATCTGCAACATTCAAGATAGCTTGTATATTGAACAAGAATGTGGCATTGTTTTAAAGTTAGCTTTAAACATCAACTTCTCATAATAATGAAACTTCTCAAACATCCAAACGTAATTGATTTATTGATCCCATTGGCAAAATGTGCTACGAAATTTCCTTTAATCATCTACGTCGGCCTACAAAAAGCGGTCAATTAACAAAACTGTTGATTGATCTAGTATTACCTGGTTCTTAAATACTTGGTTGACATATGGTTTTGATAGTCACAATTAACAAGGCAAAGGTGTAATTGGCACGTTCGCTATATTGGACTGTTATTGTTTTCATCAAATGACCTGTACATGGTTGAAATTTTGCCTGCGGGAAAGTAGTCGTAATTGACTTGTAACTGAGAAACCTTGCCTATAGCATACAAAGGGTCGGTGGTTCTACCCAAATACCCATCAGCGCCAGAAAAAGAAAAAAAAAAAAAAAAAAAAATCCTCTAAATTAATAAAATACTGTCGACATGTATTACGATTATACAAGTTTCACCGCACAGATATAGCGTTCTTGTTTCATATGATCTAGCTGTTTATCCCAGGATTTACATATAGCATACTTTTTGGTTTCGACATCTCGATTTAGGTAACATCACAGTAGTTAGGGCTATATTTTACAAGCTTTGGGTAGTTTGGGGCTAGTTTTGGGTATTTCGTGCAGCCCCTTTCTAACGGCACCTATGATATTTTTTGGAAATATCGCTCTTCCATTTTCAGTCCTTTAGTTCCCTCTTTGTTAGGTAGAAGAGCATAAGCATAATTTCATTGATATATGTTGGCATATCATCACTAATATCAACAGAGTCGTACACAAATGCAACATTTCCCAGACGAAGTCAAGGTTTCAATACAATGACATTTATTGTCTACCGTGTATTTGGCAATGAGTGTTGACTATGCTTGCTTCATTGTAAACCATCATCAAGTCGATGTCTTTATTCAGCCAAGCGGGGCGTGATTCGGCTTTCGGTAAACCCAGGAAAAACAACTCTGGGAATGAATACAACTAGATAGCCAATGTAAATATTTGGTTTTAATCATGTGAGGTTCTTATATATCGTAAGAAAAATTTACACTCGAAAGGTATATTCACTACGGACGTTTTCGTTTCAGCATTTTTTCTTAATAAACATATATTCTACATTAAAAGACATCGAATCTATTATAATAAAACGTGTATCCATTCACCAGTGTCTATTTTTAAATTTCTCTCTCTCCATCTGTCTCTCTCTCTCAGTCTATTGAGTCATGTAAGAACCAGCAAGCAGTAATGTAAGTGCACTTGCTCTGAAAAAATGGTAATTATGAACTATTGTACATGAATGCCAACATTTTTTTTCACGCTGATTAAATGAAGTAGATATAGTTTAACACTTTTTATGGTTTATTTGAATAGATTATCATAATATTATAACGAACGCGTTAATGTTCACTTTAAGTGAACGAAAGGTGGTTACTCGAGGCTGATAAGAAATATTAGCTCGTTGGAGCTATTTTACCGACTGTGTGGGGTAAAGAGAAAGTAATCTTTGATACATCTTCTACTGAGACATTATTTTCTTATTTATTTCCAGACAAGAAAACAGTGTTGAAAGAATTTGTTATTAATTATGATCAAACACTTCTGTAGTCGGGAATCCGCGAGAATAATAATTGTGATCTGAGTCCATCCGAGGCATATTTGTGTCTCGCAGAAATAGCAGAGGTAGCCCGAATGCACTCACTAAAGTAAATATTATCGAGGGGAAATAGACTGTTGGATATTACTAAGTTACATCCGCATTATTTACTTTATTAAGGATGGAAACAAGAGATGTTATCGATGAATAAGTGCCCTCACACGAAAATGTGTTATTCATTTCCTAGCGAGGCATTGTTTTTCTGAAGTCTGCAAGGGGTTGGCAATGACTAGAGAGTGTTAAGTGTAAGTAATGGTAGGCCTAGAGTTAGACAAATTTGATTTAAATAGACATAGACACATTTTATTTAAAGTCGGATTTGCATTAAATAATAAGAAACATTACCTGGTTGGAGCTATTTTACCGACTGTAAACAATAATATAATTTAATTCAGCCATCAGCCATACAGTATCGTGCAACGGCTAGTTGTCACGAAATTCCTTCAATCGTGCGCCATGTTTTTCGCGATCTAACCCACTTGTTTCGAGATAATGACGCCATCAGCTGTTTCACCAGCGTTCTTAAAGAGCGACAGACTTTAATTATATTGTAAAATCAAACAAAATAAAATTCAAAAAGGTAATTTCATGTAATTAAAAAATATAATGAAAATCTCTGTTTTCACTAATGTTTTTTGTGTCATACATTTTGGCCTTGAATTTTCTATTATATGCGAAAGATAGCGCCGCCGATCACATGATGACTTTGTTTACATATTTTGAACAGGAAAACCAACTTTAAGAATTAATACAACTAGATAGCCAATGTAAATATTTGGTTTTAATCATGTGAGGTTCTTATATAACGTAAGAAAAATTTACACTCGAAATGTATATTCAATACGGACTTTTTTGTTTCAGTATTATTTCATAATAAACATATATGCTACATCAAAAGACATTGAATCTATTATAATAAAATGTGTATCCATTCACCAGTGTCAATTTTGAAATTTCTCTTTCCTTCTGTCTCTGTATGTCTGTCTGTCTCAGTCTATTGAGTCATGTATCTATATGGTAAAGAACAAGCAAGCAGTAATGTAAGTGCACAAATGGAAAAAATTTATTCATTTTTAAATTTAATTTTTTTAAATGTAAAAAACATGGAGATACTATAAACTAATAATATCCATACCTTGGTCTAACTGGCATCGTCTGGTCATATGTCACATAACTTTTTAGTGAGTGTCACGAACCATGGAAGTCACTTCCAGAAATAAGTAAACATACACACACTTGGAAAAACGGTAATTATGAACTAATCTACATGAATGCCAACATTTATTTCATGCTGATTAAATGAAATAGATATAGTTGAACACTTTTTATGGTTTATTTTAATAGATTATCATCATATTATAACGAACGCGATACAATTCATGTTAAGTCCATGAAAGGTGGTTACTTGAGGCTACTTATAAATCATAACTTTCTTTTTGCTGTTTTTTTGTTGTAAAATTATAATTCTAACCTAAAACTGCATACCCCTCCCACTATTTATAATTTATATTTTAATAATAAATGAGGGTGTTCATAAATTATTGGGGAGAGAATTCCATAGTTTTGCTGCTGCGTACCTAAAAGAGTTTAGTCCATACCTAGATGTTCTTACTTTAGGGATCTCTACCTAAAAGAGTAAGAAGATTTTTTTTAAAACTACCAGATCATTGCTGGACATTTATTTTTTAAAAGAGTTCAATACAGCTACACTTTGTGGACATAGAAACACATATCTTTTATTCACATTTCCTTATTTTTGCCTGCAGTTTTTGGAAAACTGCGTTTTATGAATAATCGGGGTCAAATAAAAGGTTCAGAATAGCTCTAGTTTCTTGTAACCTTTCCCACCCCTAGGTAAAAAAAAAAAATCAGCATGGTCATGTAGGCACCTTTGTTGAGATTAAATAAAATACAAATTGTTGTTCTAAAATTAAATACTACAGTGTGTGCAACAGTAACAGATCATCGACAGTAACATATCATTTTCACGTTTGTCACTGCTTTTCTTGCCAATTACTAAATTAAGAAGGATAATTATGTTGCAGTCATTTACCATAATCAGTTACCAAAATCATAGCAAAAGTTTGACTCACAAGGATGCTTCCAGTCTAATCTAGGTCTGTAAAGGAAAGTGCATTCTTCTGAATGAAGCAGAATTTTAGCCTTGATCTCAAACATACTTCCAAGAACTGCTGAAAACTCTAAAAAATTCCCCAGGTAAAACATATAAACTAGGTATTATTTAAAAATCCCTATTTTGGGGAATGAGATACATTGTTGTTCATTTAAAAAACTGCAATAATAGTCTAGAAACTGACATTAGAATGTGCCCATGTCAATATGGCAATAATGGATCGGTTAAGTTTACAGCAGCTGGGGAATAAGAGGAAATGTAAAAGTTACTTTTCTGTTGAAAACTTGTAACAAAAAGTATTAACTATGGTAAAAAAGGAAGAGAATACCAATATTTGAACAGTTGTAGAAATGTCTTGGGTTGTATTTTAAAATTTTAAAAAATATGTGTTTTCATTGTTTTGCTCTAAATCCAATCTTGGTTGAAAATGAGATGTGACTGAAACCAACATTTTCAATCCTGTGTGATACCATACAACTAATTTTGTGCTGGTATTCCGTAAAACTAAACCCACTTACTCACTTTTTTGAGATGACCCCAAGTGTGCACCTTGACCTGTGCTCGCACGATCTGGTACTGTCAAGTGTGATCCCGTAATGACTTAAAAACGTCACTTCAAGTTTGATCCCGTAATGTCTTAAAAACGTCACTGATTAGAATTGATATTGCTTTCTTAATAATTTTATCTAGTGAACAGTTTTTCATCGAAAAAGTACATTTTCATTCCAATGATGTATAGTGTGTCCAAACAATTTCATAAATAGGTATGGTAACACCATTTATACAAAAAGTGATCCATTACTTATCCCTGATTATTGAGTGGTCTGTACCGTACTTGTCAGCACAAAACATCCAGATGATAATTATCGATCACTATGTACTTTTACAATGGTGGCTGGGCACTGAACTGGGACAAGAAAAGCGGACATTGGGTCTAATCCAGGGGCTGATCCAGAAATATTGTTTAGAGTGGTGTAAAACAAGTAGGCATGGGATCTGTGGGACGGAACCCCAGGTGGTGGCTTAGGGGGCAAAACTCCTGGAAGCTCCTGTATTTTAAGCATTTACAGGGCATAATTTTAACCATCTTACTGTAAAGAAAACTTACTCTAGGAAATGTTCTGGTTGTTTCACACTCACTTTAGGTGGGGCAGGTGCCTGCCTCCCCTCTGGATCCACCATAATAATCATTACCAGTACAGGGAGTGGTCTAGTAAAAATGCTGCTTTCACTGTAACATAGCATGTGACATTTAATTTAGTTTACACTAGATCACACCTCTTGGTTGGCCTCATCTAAAATTGTCCACATACTTTAACACTGATTTTGTTGCATGTATCACTTGGGTGAGATATATCATGATCTTGCAGGGAATATTGATTGACAATCAACGAAATAAACTGAATAATCATCATTTAAAGGTATGTTTAATCAAATTCTCAATATTGACACTAATAGCTGAAATAGTCAGTACTGCATGCCTACATGACCTGTATGATTTGTATATTTTATTTTTATAGATATTATAACAGTTCAGATGGGAGGTCAGAGTGCATCCCCTATTGAAAACACAGGCACTTGTTTCTGTCTACTGACAACACCCATTCCCCTTCTACAAATTAACACAAGATGCCTAAATCTCATGCATAGAAATCAGTTCCCTTGCTGATTATGTGCTAATTTTCATATACTGTCTGTGTGTTCAACCACTCATAACTTATATCAACATAAAGGAGACATTCTGAACTTTTCCCCATGTACAATTTAAGCACTTTACTGATCATTTTAATAGCCTCTTTCATGCTGAGTTTCTCTCTTGATTTGTATCTCGTCTACTTGGATTGTTTGGAGGTATACACTTCTAGTATGTTGTTCCGTGAATAGGCTATATTTAATTCGGATTGGTGGTTATTGTTTACGCTGGGCTGGAACAAACAATAAACAAACAATTAAAGCACCAAATAACTCGGACTTAAAGCCCAGCTATGCAAAGCTTATGATGGCAAAGGTTTAAGATAAGTATGTTTGCCATGATACAAAATCAGATTTAAAGGGCTGTCTGCATGAAATGACAGATGTAAAATAGGTAGTTTGGGACTTATTTTCACCAAATTTACAAGAAATCAATTGTTAAATTTTGAGTAACTGAGTATTTTATATTTTACAGATTTTTAGTCAGACAAACAGAATTTTTTGCTGGATAACCAGATAACCAGCAAAGCATGTTCTGAGTACAGTATCCACTCTGGTGTCTTTTTTCTGTTCTTAAAAGGAATGCAGAACTGTTTAAACATACTATTGTTAACTTTTTTGCCAATTTATATCTTCAGTTATGTTTCAATCTACGAGATTTCCATGGAAAATTCATACATAAAGCTTTAAGAAATGGGAAAAATTCCATGCATTTGTAGCCCATTCACAAAATGTTTTTGCACTGTCACAGTTTATAGGCTAATTGCTAGTGAAAGTAAACAAGTTAATTTCATATTTAGTGTGGTAGAAGTAGGTAGAGAGTGCATAGACCTCTATCTGTCACCTGTTTTCAATACTAATACAGTTTTTTGCAAAAACAAAGTCATATAACAGCTTTGCTAAATCAAACTAAGACAGTTTTGAGATAATTGTATAATGTTCAGTGAGTATTTAATTTATTTTTATATCATTTGGCTCAATGATTAAGAAAAACTTAATATTGCGAGAAACTATTACAGAACTTGCTGTAAGCACTTCATTGCATTCTGGACCTTTAAATGCTAGTCTTGGACCCTCAGTGTTCTAAAACTGTATCCTTTGAACCCTGAATAACTAGCCTAGGACCCTCAGTGTTCTAAAACTGTATCCTTTGAACCCTGAATAACTAGCCCCGGACACCATATTGACATTAGTCATTCTGGAGTATAAGATAACCATCAACATAGTAACACCCCCGTGCATCAGGACAATGCATGACTATAGAGCTCATTCCAAACAATAATGAATAAGTTTAAACAATCATCAAGTCATGAGAAGTGAAGTATTTTTATGCTACACAGTACCAACAAGTCTCTAATGAGTGCAAAGATGAACACTAATTACACTTGTATCACCTTCAAACCCTCCAATGGACTATTAAGGCAGCAATGACATCAACTACAAGTTAATACTGTATTCCACCGTCCTTTGGATTTTAAAGACAGAACTTCTTGTGTTTTTAAACTCCTGTCTGTGTGGTTGTGATTATGTGAGCGTGTGCACATATGTGAGTGTGTGTATGTGCGTGGTGATGATATAACAATGCTAAGCCTGCCATATATTTTTCATTTCGTAGTCTATTAAATGCTTCAAAGAAAGCAGATATTTTACTTTCTTTTATTTGGATTTGAATTTCCAGTCACTTTCTATAGGCTTGTATGATTAGATAAACTATTCTCAATTGTACAACATTGCTTATTTGGATCACATGCACAGCCACCCCCACCCCCTCACCCCTTAGGACCACAAAACACATGTTTTGAGTCCCCCCCCCACCCCCCCAGGGCACTGTCTGGGAAGTTGGCAGGTATGCCTTCTTCTACATCATTTGCAAGTTACCATATATTTGAGGAAGTTAATGCACGGTTTATGCTTGTAACAAGAAGATCACATGAGATAAGAGTGGATTGTGCCAGTTAGGTCAAGAAGATTGGAATGTGCCAATTAGGTCAAGGTATAGAAATAGATCATTTATTTTGTCTCTGTATTTTTAAATAATGTTTCTTTATTTCAGGTTTGTTAGAAATAAGACCAAATTTCTGTTGCATCTGTATATTTTATTACCTTTAAAATCAATGCAATAAAACATGCATAAATAATAAAATATTGATGATATAAAAACTTCAACATCAAACCGTATGATGCATTTTTAGTAGTTTATTTTAGGCTAAACCATACTATATATTTGTTTCCTATTTTAAAATAATCCAATGAAGAGTTCTTGATATAGTTGTCCATTTTAGAAAATTTGATTCCTTTCTGATATGGTATATATGAAGTACACATGATAGTAACCACATTTTTACTTTGGCTTTGCTGTTTCAGAAATCATCAATGTGGATTTCATTTTTTATAAATGTAAGTGAATCTAGCATTTGAAAGGTGGTCCTAGTTTTAACAAGGAGCACACACACCATGGTCACATACTCTGACACAAATATGACATTAGGTAAATTTAATATTTTCATTGGGTTTTATTTTATTTGCATTCAAGTACCTGTTTAAATTACACTTAGTTGGATTATAATCAGCAGTTGCTGTCACTGTCAAAGAATGCTTGTGACCCAGTTGATGACATAGAGATATCAAGGCAAGAACATGAGATCATGAGAAAAATGGCACACCAGTCAAGGATGGAAACATATTGTGGTTGATGATAGTGTTTTGAACATTCAAAATTTTGACCTCTCTATGCTCACTTCTCCCTACTTTCCCACCACTTTTGCCTAGTTGTGACCATGAAGTGAAGTCACTTTTGCTCAAAAATTTGAGTCCAGTGTGGACCCTGTATTTTGTTCACTTGATTTACCAGCTTAACACAATACAGAATGTGCAGCCATACCGTATATACTCGCGTGTAATCCGGGTCCAAATTCAAACAACATAGACCCAGATCTGCCATCGCATCATGTGCCAGCAGATCAGGGTTTATGTTGTTTGTTCTACTGATTAGTCCTTACAAACTGCATAGACCCAGATCTGCCGGCTCATGTGGCAGCAGATCTAGGTCTATGCAGTTTGCAATTGGTATCAGTTTATACACGAGTATATATGGTAGGTGTTTTGTATTTTGTTTTTGTTTTTAGTTCAGCTTTGTTCATTTTGAATACTTTTCACTAATCTCTGGAGATTTGTTTTGAATATGTTTTACTTAATTAGGTATTTAGGAAGTATCTTATAATTGTATACTTATGATGTAAAATGGGCTTGAGTTGCCCACTATTGTTACCTTGCTATCTCGGTTTAATATTTTGTTTTGTTTTTTCAGGTCTAGAGGATATAAAGAGGGAAACATTCATGCCTGTCCTTGAGGATGAAGATCAGGTGGACTTTCCTAACGACAGAGACTGCCTTGAGGATGATTATCAACAGCGATTATCCTTCAGATCAGAAAAGGCTAGATTGGAATCTTTTCATAACTTTCCGGTTAGTTCTGTACAACCTAAGGAGCTAGCACGAGGAGGATTTTACTCACTACACTCGGGGGATAAAGTCAAATGCATATTCTGCGGTGTTGTTTTAAAGTCCTGGGAACCAGGGGATGTTGTTGAAGATGAGCACAGAAAATTCAGTCCGAATTGTCCTTTTTTGTGTGGGCAAAATGTTGGTAATATTCCTATTGACAGAAAAAGTGAACATATTTCACCTAGAAATTCTCATTCATCTCCACAATCAAGACAGCTGCAAGTTCCCAAGTATCCAGAATATGGATTGCCAGAAAGTCGACTTAAGACATTTAGTAATTGGCCTAAAGGAATACGACAGACACCTGAAGAGTTGGTAGAAGCTGGCTTATATTATACTGGTAAACTGGATTTGAACATGTCATAACAAGGATACAATAAATGACAATAAATAAGAACAAAAAGAACAAGAAGCAAAACAGGACTTTATAAATAAATTTTAAAGATCTCAGGTCATGGTGAAACTAAGAGGTGATTTGTGTAGATGGATTGAGCAATCTACTCCATACATGTTTAATTCTATCAAAGACTTTTTTTCAAAGTTAAAACAGTTAGGGATAAATTTGTCCTGGAAATTGCTTTATCAATTTGAAGTAAAGAAACTTGCTGAAGGATAAATTAGATTATCTGTTTAACATAATCTTTGAAATGTTGCAATATTTATATTCAAATTTTAATGGAATGTAATTACCTGGGGAAAGTTGTGTAGAAGAAATAGAAGAAATTAACCCAAAGGAGGGTTCAAGGACACCGTTATCACTTATTACATGTTTTTTCCATTAAGATAATCAGAAGTTATAATACACCAGGAGCAACAATTCAGGCTTTGACTTAGTAGCTCTGCAAGGATGTGTCAAATTGTCACATTTTTGTTCTTTTTTTTCTATATAGGAATTAGGCTGCTTACTTGAAATTTCACTTGGGCAGCAATGACTTTTAGTTGTCAGGGCATGTTGGGTTGGGTAATTGTCATCCCCAGACATTGGTAGTTACTACAGCTGTACTCTCAATCTGGCAGTTTGGAGAATCTTTCCTGCTACATTGGAACAATCAACAACAACAACAACACAAAAAAACCTCTGGAACAGATAGATAGGATAAAAAAAGATATCTTTATAAAAAAATATAGTCAATCTTGAGTAACTTGTAGCAAGAAAGATTTATTGGAGCATGGTGACATAATAATAAAAAACATTTTCATGTTATGCTTATTATGTCTAAAATTTCAGGTTAATTCATTAGTTTTTGGAATTAGTTGCACACAGGAGATTAATCATGTAGTAGATACATAATACAAAAAAAAGAGGAAATGATTTAGAAAATCTCAATGGAACATGATGACATAGTATAATAATAGACACTATATACTTCAGGTGAAGATGCCCATTTTTTTAGCCTTTAGTGTGCAGCAAGATCTTTCAGAGTCTTTGCCATTTGACTTATGAAATTTACTGAAATCAGGTTAGGGATAAGGCAGGAGCATTTGTATCCTATGGACACATTTCTTGCTTTTCTTTGTGATATCATTCCTTTAATGCTGAACATTTGCCCCCTGTCTATTCTTTATTTACTTGTGTTTGAAGTTTTTACCAACTTAGAGTACTTTTCACAGTATGATCAATTACTCCATTTATTTGTTATTAAAGCCCCTTAATTAAAAATGTTCAAGCTTCTGGGATGACTTGGAATAAACATGTGTACAATGGTTTCTGCGTTGTGTGACTAGATTACCACAAACCAAATTCTGTTAGTAGCCAAAATTACATCGATACAAGTTTTACAAGTTACAAAGAATGAAATGCAGTAGATATTTCATAACATTTAGTAGCCATTGGGTAAGTTTTTTGATAGGGTGCTAGTGGTTATTTTGTTTTCTAATTGGAACATACATATAGGTCACTGCTAATTTGACCATTTTATAACTTTAGGAATTGAAGATAGTGTGACATGCTTTTACTGTGGCGGAAACTTGCGCAACTGGGAGAAAGATGATAAGGTTTCACTGGAACACAGACGTTGGTTTCCGCAGTGTGAGTTTGCAAGGACAAATCAGCAGCGGAAGCATGCTTTTGAAAGACAGCAATTGTACCAGGATGCTCTGGGCTTAGAATATGATGAGGAGCTAATAAAGAGGGCAATGGAGGAAAAACAGAGACAGGGGGGTGAGTGTAGATTTCATAAAGGGATGATCAGTATCTACCAGAGTTGGGGATGTTGTAATTTTGGGGGTAGGTAAAAAAATTTGTACACTGAAAAATCCAAGAATCAGTTATAAATGGAGATTACTGCAGGGGTTGAAAATTCACATGCCCAACTCAAAATGGCAAGTGAAAATGATTGGCAGTTAAGTGATCAGGGCTGATCAGTGTTTCTCTTTAATGAAAATGATGTTCTGTCAAGAATATGCTCTCTGTGTTCATTGAACGCCCATACTTTCAGAGCACAAAAATTTGGATAGCCCAATGCTTGGGACCCCACTAAATCTAGATCAGGTCCATCCCATATTCTAAGTGAGTTGCCTGTCAGGCCTGTCCAAAAAAAAAGTTACCTGACTTTTCCTGAAAAAAGCCTTCATTGGTTACGTATAATTAGCACTCACTTGTACTGCATGAATAATGATAAGCTGTCCCTTTTTCATGCTGACTTGATAATGCATCGTTGGTTAAATACATCAAGTGGTACCTATTAGAGTTGGGTACCATTAAAAATTTTGTACTGCAGTATACATATACCACTGTATTGTTTTGAATATACCGCAGTATTACAATGGTATACCACAATTATATTAGGGACCAACAATTTAATTTTCTTGGGCAGGGGCATGGGATTTTTTTTTCTTAAAATTTCCAGCTCTCAGATAGCTGGAAAAAATATCTTGCTCTGATTTAAAGCAAAATAACACCATAATATATCCATTACATGATTTGAGAAAGAAATGAAAATTAATCATCTTGAGATAAAAGAAAATAAAATATCTTGGCTCACAAGAAAATCGCAGCCCCCCCTAAATTAATTTGTCAGTACCATATAGTAGATGAATTTGCTATTTGTATGTTAATTGTTGTATAAGTTGTCATCTAAGCACTAACTAAAGTAGGATGATTAAGCTTACACTGTAGCTGACACCCAGTAAAAAACATTGTGCTCACATCTGAGAGCTTGTTGATAAAAATTGGAAGTGTTGACACTGAAGTCTACAATTTACTAGCTACAATACTGCTATAATAGGCAGGGAAACTTTGAGTGGGATGCCCACACCCAGGCAAGATATTTATCAGAGAGGGCCAGTAAACATAAAACACACTAACTCAACAAACGTGAATATATTTTGTGGACTGGAGAAATTACATAAAATTCAAACAGAAAACAACTGCTCTCCTGAAAATTGTAGGATGATTCTTGTTCTCACAAAGGAATACATGTACCTAACACATTGACATATGCTAGTAAATAATTTTAAAAAATGACGTTATTTTTCTTTTTAAAATAAGAAATTATTCCAAAAGTTTGATTCGATTCGAATATCTTTCACAACATCCCATTCAGCCACCATATTGACAAACGTGACACATCTCAAATATATGATTAAAGGTTCATAAATATAATTATATTTTGTAATATTCAAAATTAATCTGCGACAAATTCAACTTTTTTGTAAAAAAAAAATAAAAATAATAATATTTGGAAATATTTTGTCATGAAAAATGAAAACAGGCTTTTAATATCATTAAATTCAAAACAAGGCTACTCTGGAATTTCTGCACATTCCTTACTGACGGAAACTACTGAAGTACCAGTACAGATAAAAAGTAGCGTAGTACGTACCACCAGAACAAAATACTGCAGTAAACTGGTATACCAGTAATACCGCGCACCTCTGGTGCCTATGTGATAGGGGATTCGTGACTTATAAAAGCCCCCAATACAATGTTTTTCACCCTAAAGGAACTGGTATCATTGCATTATATTTTAATCCATTTAGTTAAAAGAGTTAGTATTGATACAGAGTGAGTTTTTTCTGTAATTGTGACACATCCACAGTACTATCACATGAACTAATTATGAAACTTGAAGCTACTGTTTATACTGATTGATATGAAAAAAGATCAATACCTCTCCGACTTCATTTCTGTTTTTAACTTTGACTGAGAAACATGGAGTTTTATATTTTCAGTGCTTAAAAAATCTGATAGCCCAACACCCAGGTCCCCTCTAATTGCAGATCAGGCCCCTCCTGTATTCTAAGTGAAGTGCCCATCAGGCTTGTGGAAACAAAATCTAATTTGCCTGAGAAAACTTTGATCACGCTGATGAAATATGGAATTTTATTTCTATTTTGTTAAAAGACTAGTAAATTATTAATATTTATCCCCATGTATGCCCCTTACCTTTATGAAGATTGTCTGCTTACTGTACTTCTATTGAAAGCTGTAAACTTTGTGTACAAAGTGAAACATGTAACCTATGAATGGGGAACCGATTGCTTGGATTTATCTATAATTAGTGCTCACTTGGTTTTAACATACATGTGATTCTACCAGTGGTAGGGCAAAAATACTGTTTTTAAGGTTGTCTGCCGCACATACTGTTTAATAGCTGAAATCTATTGCTTTTGACATTTTTTTTTTACATAATTGAAAAAGAACCCACTGTATTTTTATGCGTTCTATCCACGCATTACAAAAACCAGCGAGAACCTGTGTACTGGGGACTGGAACTATTACAGCAGTTGTTGTGACTGGTGCAATTATGCATTGATGAGCAATAGGATTAAGGCTAGCATGTGTACACAACAAGCCGTTATTTGATTACCTTATTGTTGTAATCTGGAGAGCTTAGACAAATGCAGAATGTTTTTTGAGGTGGTATAAGTAATAAAGGGATCAAAGGTGGTCCATGATGGCTTTTGAGTCTTTAATTAAAAATCGTCCATCCTTTGGCAGAGTTGATATAAAAAAGGACAGACCGACCAAAAAATGATTTAGGCAAAAACTTGAGTAAGTAATGCAACACTGGTCAAACATATTAAGTGGCACGTATGAACAACATCAAAAGTGTAAAGAGAAACTGTAAAGCAAGACACATTTCAGAAGCTAATGAACATCAACATTTTTGATCCAGTGAGTAAGGAGGACATTGATAGAGCAATCAGACAATAGTTGACATGTGGACCTGGTGGAAAATATTGCTTTACGTGAAATATTTTGAGATCTGAATAAACACACAAGTCAATTTAATATGATTTTGTTTATTTCTTTTCATATTAAATGCACCGCAATTGCAACATTGTGTGACAAATAATAGTGAAAAAAATATGGCCCTTTAGGGTCCATGGAATTTGAGTCAGGGCTTGTGGATGTTTGAGTCTGGACTAGTGATATTTTGAAAGTCACCAGCCCTGGGCCTGTGTCTGAAAAAAAAATGTCTTTGAGCACTGATTTTGTGCAGTAAGATGTGGGCTGGTCAAATTAATTCTCAGCAATAAGATATTGTTGTTTCCATAAGTTCTAATTTTTTAGCATGCATGGAGGATGTATATAAGACCATGTAAGCTTTAATACAGTTATAGAGTTACACATTTATTTTTATTCTGATGGTGAAGAGCCCCTTTTGTGATCTTACATATATCCTGATGGTTTAGAGCCCCTGTTGTGATCTTACATATATTCTGATGGTTAAGAGCCCCTTTTGTGATCTTACATATATCCTGATGGTTAAGAGACTCATTTGTAATCTTACATACATGCTGATGTTTAGAACAATTACTGTGTATTGAGGTTACTAAAAGAGAAAAGTAAAAGGGGGATCACCTGTGGCTAATCCACTTGAAAAAAAAATAGAATTGGAGTGGTGTATGACTAATGTTCTTCACAAGATTATCAATCCAACTTAAGAAAACAAGCAAGATTTCAAACAATAATTGAGACACTCATTTGATTACAAACCAGAACTAAGTATATCTAGATCAGGTGCAAGGGAATTTTGATTAGATCCTCAGGGGAAGAAATTAGTCCCTTGTTCCAGTATAGCCAGATTTAATAACAATATGAAAAATCTCATAATTTATGTAGTATTCCCCATTTTGGCCATTTACACCTGAAATTTTATTTCCAATTAATCCAATTTTTTTTCCAAAGTGATAGGTCCAAACCCCTTTCCCAGCCAGCTATTATTAGTGATAAAACAACATTATACAGTCAGACCTGAATTAGCAGCTACATTTATATAAAGATCACATGCTCATAATTGGTTTGATTCACTCTGTTCCATTACATTTTGCTGCAGTGAATTTGCTATTTTTTGTGAGGTAGCAATTTTTACAGATTTTGTGGTTGCCACAAATCATGAATTTAAATACAAACAATGATTCTGCTGTTTAAAATATAGTACTCCTTCATCAATCCAAGAATTTTAGTATAAATAAAAATGTCATTTTTTACAAACCAGGAAAATTGATGCCATTGAAAATAAATGGGTTAACTTTGTATAAATACTCTGTATACAGCAGTCACCTCCTCAGTGCAGTCAGTGATCATTATAAATGATTTATGTATGTAATGGTCAGGTAAATTTCACCCTATTGTGGCAAGATAGATGTAAACTAAGTTTCATTTCATTATCTTGTTTTTTTTTCTGAAATACATGGAAGACAAAAAGAAAGTACTGTTGCATATCTGCATTATAAAAGTGTGTCACTTGAAAGACATAATTTTTGGACCCCCCCCCCCTCTTCAAACCATGATATGTACCAGTAACCTGTAGCCTGTTAAAGTAAACAGTTCTGATTTTTATACCTTTATGCTTAATGCTGATGTAAAACTGTTTGTACAGGTAATTGTCATAGAGGCTATTAAAATGTAAAGGTGGTAAGTAATAAGCAGCCACCATTCCACAGATATCTTAATTGACTGACAATAGCAATTGTCATTGTGTGTTGCTATTCCTGGTGATGGAGAGTCCATTAGGCTAATATGCATAGGTAAAGTGCACGAAGTGGAACAACCCAATTCATTTGAAGTTAAGTAAATCAAAGATAGGTGTTGAAGAAAATAATAGTATTACACTTCATTGCCTTGAATGAAATGTTTTAGCCATTTTATTACAGATTATTGACTAGTTCTTGTTCAGTGTTAATGTTTCTTTAAAGTTTAAAAATGCAAAATGTGATTCTTTTGGTAGTTGGAATGGTAAAATTAAGATCAGTGTGGAAAGGTAATTCACTTTTGAATGATTAGACATCTGCAAAGTGAATAAAATCCATCAGAACTGAATTTGATGGAGTTTGACTTTGCAAGGTGCAACAGTGGGGGGTGGGGGGTGTGAGGGGCAGTTTTTTACTTTGCAGACAGTGCACCATAAACACCATATTGACATTAGCCATTCTGGACCTGTATCAAGATAATGCACAACTGCAGAGCTCAATCCCAAAAGTAATTAAGACGTTTAAACAATCATCTTCTGGCTGAGTCATGAGAAGTGAAGTGTTTTTCTGCTGCACAGTACTATCAAGTCTTTAATGAGTGCCAAGATGAACACTAATTACACTTGTATCACCTTCAAACCCTGCAATTAACTGTTGAGAACAGCAAAATATGCAACTACATGTACAAGTTAATACAATATTCCACTGTCCTTTGGATTTTAGGAATAGAACTTTGTGTATATTTCATTTCCAACTATGTGCATGTGTGTGTGTGTTTACATGTGGTGATGATATATGATAATACTTATTCTACCAGTACTTGTTTTGTTTGGTAGTATATTAAATGCTTTAAAGAAAAAAACAACATTTCATTTTCTTTTATTCTATAGGATTATATGAGTAGATAACTTATTTTCAGTTGTATGACACTACTTTTTTGGGTCACTCACACTGGCCTCCTCCTCCTGGACACTGGCCCCCTCCCCCTGGACCACAAAACACATTTTGAGTCTCAGACCAGTGTTATCTAAAGATTGTCTAAAATTCAGAACATTCCAGAAAATTAAGGGACACATTAGTGAATCACCATGGCATTTAGATGTACGACTCCTATGGATAATTGATTGTGTTTTGTCCCGGTAATACAGAATGTGTAATTGTGAATGGAATGCAATTTTGTTGCTATTTTACCTAAATAAATTGAAATAGCTTTTCCTTTTATTTGTTCAGATAATTTACAAAACCAAAATCAATGGAGCAATTTAAGTCAGACAGTAGAATGATAAAATATGGTACATGTTCATTATCTGCAGGATGTGGTATGAATTATCTTGTCGCTTTCATGCCACTGATACTTTACTTGTGTAATTGATGACATAATTATTTACTTCATTACACATGATTTCCCATATATATGCTTCAGTTGAAATTTTCTCTTAACCAGTTCTTATTCAAAATATTAAACTTAAGACAAAGAAAATACTGAACTTGTTTTTGCCATATTTGTGAAATCGTCATTGTTTGAATAAGACTTGTATTGATCTAAGACACACTTGCATATATATATATATATATATATATATATATATATATATATATATATATATATATATATATATATATACACACACACACACATACACACACACATTTGAATGGAAAGTAAATACTATTAAAAATCATAGTAAGTTAGGTCAGAGTTACAATAAGGTTAATACTAATATATTTTTCATGCATAAGATTTACCTTATGCTGATCAGAGATTTTCCTATAAAATTTTACATATTTTTTTACAGTTTAAATGTTTAATTTTAAGGTTTACCAACATACTTGTTCAGTTTTAGTCATAGGAACATATAACACAGGATATTCAAATAATAATAAAACAAATGCAAGTCATCAGTTATAATCAGTG
Organism: Margaritifera margaritifera; assembly: GCA_029931535.1. Taxonomy (NCBI): domain Eukaryota; kingdom Metazoa; phylum Mollusca; class Bivalvia; order Unionida; family Margaritiferidae; genus Margaritifera; species Margaritifera margaritifera. Next base: position 4,038,710 of record JAQPZY010001580.1, read on the forward strand.
CATTTTCTACAATAACCAAATAGTGAGATTGTTAATTTGACCAAAAAAAGTACATAGAGCCCTTGAATATAAATTATTTCAGCATAAAACCCCCCAATGATATATTTTATAGCAATAACCAATGCTAAACATACTTCAAAATATCTAGACCGAATGAGACTGTAACCTTGTACATCGTAGCAGTCAATATTGAAACCAGCACCCATATTATACCTGAACTACATTGAAACCTCTCAAAAAACAAATTTCATCATTATTTTGGATTCCCTTTCCACAATGGAAGCTTTGCAAATCCTTAGATTTGACAGTCCATTAATATTCCAAATCTTAGAGGAACATGATTCGCTCATACAATCTGGAAAAAGTATTCTGTACTGTTGGCAGCCTGTTCACATTGGTATTAGGGATAATGAAGGGCAGATAAAGCAGCCAAAGCTGCCCAGTAGTCATCCATCTCTGAATGGAAGATTGCATATACAGACTTCAAATATTATGTTATACAAGTTGGCACATTCTATAAAAAACAATATGTGGAATGAAAACCTTACAAACAAGCTTTGGAACATCAAGCCCATCATTGGAGAGAAGAAGTGGTATTGTGTTGGTTGCATATACATGTAGGGCACAAAATCCTGAATTCATGCATATCTCCTGAAGGCTGAACCTCAACCACAGTGCATACCCTTACAGTGGAAAAACATTCTTGTTGAGTGTATCAACTTCCATCCTGTGAGACAGATGTTATTTTTTTTTTTTGCGAACTCAGTAAAGAAACTTTAGGATAATGTACCACGAGAGAAAATCTAGGACTTTTTTTAAGGGAATGTAGTTTTTATAATCAGTTTTGATCCTATATTTTAATGACTTTATATTTTTTACCTTTATCTTTTATTTTAAATTGCATTTCAAGTGTTTGACCTTTTATTGTGTAATATATTACATTTTTATGTTTATTTGGTAGGGTTTATCTAAAGTTTTTTTTTTTTTCCATTTCTTTATCTTTACATTTGTAGAACTCAGCTTTTAATTGGCACCATATATCCAGTGTTGTGCTGATGTGCTGTTAAACCCTATGCATACATATATAATTTAGGGCTATACAACATTTGCAAAAGAAAGATTATACTTACCCATGTGTCATTGTCTTCAGTAGATTTATTCAATACTTTGAACATTTTTATTATTGTTCTGTCCCTTTTATTTGGGCGAGGACACTGTTCAGTGCACTTATCAATGAGAGACACCATTTTACTAACACACTCTAGGGAGTCAAGGTAGCTCAGTTGGTTAAGTGTCAGACTCATAATGTAAGGATTGCAGGTTTGATACTGGGTCCGCTGCCTCGGTGTGACCTTGAGCAAGGCAATTAGCTCCCCTCCCAAGTTTTTAGTATGTTATAGCCAATAAAGTGCTAAAAGTGCTGTTAAAGTCAACAAAAACGAAAGAAAAACATTAACACACTATGCCTTGCTTGTGAAGCACACTGCCATTGGTCACCAGGTGATGATTGAGCTAATCAAAACCTAGTTTATGTAACCAATCAAGGATGTAAAGAAGCAGTGGGGCATTATATTACACTGCATCACAACTACATACAAATTGTTTGGATTAAACAAGATTTTGAGTATCTGTCAATCTGTCCTCACTCTCCAATGAACTCCGTCAAAAGAGTAAAAAAAAAAATGTTCATTGTCTGAGGAATGATGCCCACATGAAACACTGTTATTCAGAGAGTGTTTGGAAGATTTTTGTATTTGAATTCCAAGAATTATTGTATAATACTGATTGAGTCTTTAAATAATTACTGTATAATTCTGATCCAGTCTATAGTTATTGTATGATTTGTATCCAGTCAGTTCATTATAGTACAATTCTGATCCAATGTATAATTGTAGCACTGAAAACAATGAACTTGATACAGTCAAGTTTCTTTATTATGGACTTTTATGCCTGATCACATTAGTGATGGAGAATGTAGTGTTTTCCTTGTCCATCTGTCTGTCCTTCACACATTGGTTAAGTTTTGTGTTTAGGTAACTTTTTAGGCACTGTAGTAGGTCATCTGTGTTCCATGAACACATTTCTGCTTAATCAAACAGTTACTTTTATCTGATCAAGACTCATGATTCTCACAAGGAATTGAAAACTTGGATTCACAAGACTCCTCCTGGGAAAAAGTTAGAGTCCCAGCTCATAAAAGTAAAACAATTAGGAGTACCAATTATAAATATTTTAAACAGTATTGTATTGTAATTAAGATGTCATGTTCTTGCACAGGAGCAGAGAAGACATGATTTCAAATTATCCATAAATTTTAATTATTTAATTTAACATTCAGGCCCGCTGACAGAAATTCCGGGCCCCTGGGCAGAGAAGTCAAAAGCCCAAAAACATGTTTAATTTTATTTATATAAAAACCTGTGTACAGTTTTGCATATAAAACCTGTAGTAATCTACCATAACTTACACTTTTGCAAGGAACAGATTTTAATATTTACTGTGAAGATTAATTTATTTTTTATAACTGAGTTGACGGCAGGCCCCTAGAAATCGCTGGGCCCCTGGGCAAATCCCCCTCCCCCACCTCAGTGGGCCTGGTTATATTTGACATGACTCATATTTATTTCATCATCATTATGGTACACTCTATTGTGATAACATAAGTTATGAAGAATGATATTGTCATGTAGTAACATCTCAACACCAAGAAATGAATGCAGAGTCCAGACAGATATTGCGAGACAGGGACCTGAAGAACATTTAAGTTTCACTTCCTGGTATAGCTATGAAATGTGATACTTACCGGGGCTGAGCAAATCCCATAGTCTGACGTCCCGGCCTATTCATTGTCAAAGTAGAGCAAGTAAAATTTTCCAAGTTGCTAGTCTGGGACAAATGCTTTTTTCCTATTTTAAAAAAAGTTGTGCAGGTGCTTGATTTCATGCCATGATCACTTTATCTACCTTTATCTGGCCATTCATGCCCTGCGGGCATACTCGATACTTGATTCTACCCCTCTCCATGTATTTATTTACATCCTGTATCACACCTGCCGGTGGTCATTGATAACTTGTTGCATGTGCACATGTTCTATTACCGCTTGACTGCATATGCAATGATCAAAATTATTGGCCAATAATTAACCTAATTAAACTTAGCGATCAAAACTATTGGCCAATCAAAGCACGTGAAACAAAACAAAGCCAATTAGCAGTGTTTTAAATGACTTTGTTGTATTTTGTAACCTAGATCCTCACAAATTACCCACCGTTAGATTTCAATCCAGTGAGTCAATCTAATTAAATATATGAAAGGCACTTTACCGACATTAGTGTTGGTACCCTTTATAAACTGATTAAATGTCAGTGATGATTCTTTAATTTTTAATTGATTATATAGAGGATTAACTTCCATATCCGATATTGCATTTGAAGTGAAACAATTATGCTAATTAAGGAGCTGTCTCTGTTCGTATTTGAAGAACAAAATGTATGTTACAATCACTTTAGAAGTAGTTGTCAAGCAAGCTGATATTTACAATGTGGATAAAATGAGTTTACTAAAGTTAATAAGGAAGATTCAATGAACGAAAATTCATGTGAAACTGGAGGGTAAAACATAAAACTGCCACAGAGTGTAAGGTAACTATTTCTCCAAAGAGACATAAGCCAGACTCTCTGGCAACAAAAAATGTAAAATATGACACTACTAAGAGACCGAGAAATTTTCAGCCACATTAGGTTGATAGTTATCCCAGGCTTCAAGTCATTGGCTCAGAAGGAAAAATGTTTTGCACTTATTGCAAACAATATCCCAAACTGGCACAGGTTGGAAATCGAATCAGTGTATTTGTCAATGGAACTGACAAATTCCGGATTGAATCTATCAAGTCTCATGACAATTCTGGATCTCACAAAGCCTGTGCAGCACAGTATATGCATGACACTAGCCAGCATGTGCAGAAAATTGCAGAAAGTTACTGTTGCTGACTCTACACAAGGAAAGGCCCTTTCAGAACTAAATGAGACTGAAATTAAGAATAAAAAAAAGAGCTCTCTCTTTAACACAGTCTAAAACCTAGCCCATTATGGAAAACCATTTTCTGATATGAAAATTCTGTGTGCAATCCAGGAGAAGAAAGCTGTTGAACTTGGTGCTAATTATAAGAATAAATTCAGGGCAAGATACTTCATTCTATCATTCTATCAAGTCTTGAGAGAAGAAGTTAGGGAAAGTCTGAATTCCAGTAAATTCATTTCCATTCTTGCTGATGGAAGTACTGATGCTACCATATCGGAGCAATAAATAGTGCATATAAGATACATGGACAGTGGAAAACTGAAAACTTCCGATGTAACAAAATGTATAATATCAACCTATGTTTTCTTTTAAGAAATAAATATGTTGTACATTATTTTGTTTGTTCTTTCTGTGGATTAAAGTGCATAAATCTCATCAAATCTTGACAAGTGATTCAAATTTTGGGACAAGTGAAATGGTAGGTGGGACAAGTGAATTTTATGAAACCACTTGTCCTGGACAAGTGGATGAAATAAAATGTGCTCAGCCCTGCTTACTCAATTATTTGTGCATGAAATTAATGGAACTGTTTGACTATGTGAATAATGCACTTGTGAGATGTGGACCCTCATTTTTCTAAGAGATGTGTCTCGGGGGATGCACATTTTTCTGAGCAAACTTCTACTGGCTTGGTTGTCTGTGACAGTTATTCACTCTAACTAAAATTATAAGTAATAGCAATGTAATTGAGTATAATTGAGCTTTCTTATTAAAACTCTGATCACACATACATTTTACTATTGGCACACATGAAGCCTAATAAATTATTTAAACTCAATCACCAAGATCACTGTCGATTTTTGCCAATAAAATAGTTGCAAAGAGGTTGCTTTTGTGTATTTCATTGAAATAGTATTGCTATGTTGTCACAATATTGTATCATTTGATTTTACTTGAATCCACCAAGAAAGATATATGATTCGATCCTTATGTCGCTGTTTATAGAAGAAAGGCAGTTTTCTTTTAAAAAGAACAAAATGGAATAGACACCTGTGAAAATGTCTATGAATGCATATTTCAGGGCCAAACAATATATTATACAAAATAAATGGTATTTTTCTATCAACTCCTGTATATCTTATTCTGCTTAATGTAGAATTGTAAATGTCCGATCTTTATCATTCAGAATTACTGTATGGCATGAGTGTTTGTGTGAGTGGAAGTTTGATAAACAGACATTAATTATCCATGTTGTAGAGTTGGTATTTGTATCTGCTATTTGTGGCTGCAGGACTTGACTTAAATGATATGCTTTGGTGATTGAACAGGGTTATTATGTATTAGATTGAAACAAGTGCTTGCTATCTGAGTGTGGTCATTTTATTATCACACACACACACATCAGCTGAAAAATACCATAATGATACTTGAAGAGCCCTGTCTCCTCTATCTCTTGCTGTCTTACATTCATTCTTTCCTTCTTTATTTTCAGCTTGTTTGACCGATATCATACATGTATGTTTTTCCCCTGGATTCTCATTTTTTTCACCTGGACCCTCAGTTATATTCTGGTTGAGGGTCTTGACTCTTGGTCTCAAAATCCTACAGAGAGTGAAGTGTATGAATAGCGGTAAATGAGTTCACATTGATGAGCAGTACTTTGTCTCATATCAATTAAGGAACACTGTATATTATCATAGATTTGCCAACCAAATCCCCTACTACCTATTAATTAACCTATTTAAGACCAATAAGGAGATAAAAAAAGCTAATCACCCTGTAACAACATAAATAGACTACTGTATATACTCGTGTATTATCTGATACCAACTGCAAACTGCATAGACCCAGATCTGCTGTCTCATAATGCGCCGGCAGATCTGGGTCTATGCAGTTTGTAACGACTAATCAGTAGAACAAACAACATAGACCCTGATCTGCTGGCGCATTATGCGATGGCAGATCAGGGTCTATGTTGTTTGCTTTTTGACCTGGCATATACGCGAGTATATATGGTAATACATGAGAAGGCATTATCTCAGTTATCAATGTGTTGTATATTCACACATGAAAGAGAGGTGCACTTGACCATAACTTGTATACTTTGATCTTTGATGTGGCTGAGAGTGTTCTCCAGCCAGACATGCTTAGAAAAATTACTACTGATAAGCAACTTTGCCTTCAGTCTCACCTTGATTTCATTAGTGGCATTCTTTATGATTGTACATAAACTGCTGTAAACTACATGTACCTTCTGTGTAGTTTATGTCTTTTAATATATATTAATCAAATTACTCTTATAAAATTAATTACTTTTATTTAAAAAAAGGTAGCATACATACATTTGCGCAGAAAGTTGATAATTAACTGATCAAGCAACTACCCATGAATTAGTTTTGTCAGTTGCAAGACCATCCATTTAAAAACACACATTTTAAATGATAGTGGTCATAGACCATATGATCTGAGCTGATGAAGCATGACTTTCCTTTAAAAAATCAAGTGGAGAACCCTTTGACAGGTGATAAAAGTGGATTAATCCCATGCATGCATACAAAGCCCTTGTGCTGTAGATGACGAGTGTCAATTATTGTTTAATTTTTCAACTACATACCTTTTTTTGAGTCTCACTTGATTGTGTGAAAATCTCGCTACTGATAATTTGAGATGGATTAGGTTGGGTGTTGGGAAAAAATGTTATGCATCCATTGGACTCTTGTACAACAGGTTTAATGCATGTAAAGCAACAAATTTGCATACATATGCATGAATCCTGGCATCCAAAAGAACCACGAGACATTAAGAACACTTATTTTTTATTGTATGTATCTTACTATTCAAATATATTTGCAAGAAGGAGTTTGCTTTCACACTTTTGCACAGGTTTAAAAATTTAAAGAAAAATGTATTCCTGGGTTTTCACACTGGTAATCCTTGCTATACAAACAAGAATGTCAGTTTTCATTCCTTTGATATCTAAATGATTGGGATTGATGTTGGTATGAGGGTACACCACTAGGCCTTATATCTGATATCTCAGAAGATTGCTCACTCAACATGGCTATTTTGACTTATAAATAAATATATAAAAAAGAACAAGCTGCTAACTTTTGTAAATTTTTTGATATTTTAAAATTTCATAAGTGCACTTTCTGAAAAGAGTAATGTCAACACTGTGCAAATGAATTCTCTTTTTAAAAAACAGGCAAAGTTAGTGTACTTTGCTCAGTTTAAAATTCATTTTCTGAGCACACATGAGCAGTCATTTTCATCATATGTCTGCTTCAGGGAGAGTAGTACATTGTATGTTTTAGATTTTTGTTACTGGTATATGTCAGTCATTCTATACCCCATGACTTTAGTATTTTTTATCTTGATCGTCGTATATTAGTGCATGCGATGTGGGTTTATGAAATATATTTGTAAACATGCGCATGAAAATATTTTTTGCGTATCAAAAATCGGCGGCTAGCTGTTATTAATTTTCCAATTATATGTATAATTATTTGAAAAATACAACAACTGCACCCTTAGGCACCAGCACCCCAGTCGCGTAAATGATTTTGCAAAGAGTTACTCAATTTTTACTGTCTGTAAATCTGCTACCTGTTTTTGGTTGCTAATGCCTCGGTTGCGTATCTGTGCTTGGAGTCACCAGTGGTTTTCAATTTCTGCCAACACGGTCTTGAACTCAGTGGAGCTAATGATTTTATCCGCAATAGCTATCGAGTATAATATATTAATTGTATTGAGACTACTTTTTGCTGCCGCAAGAAGTTCTGAATAGATATGTATTTGTGAATGCAGCCATAATTAGATTATTTTGCTAGCACCGCCTGTGACACAAGTTACTATCGATATGGCTCCAACAACAATTCTGATTGGTGCACCTATAATAGTCACCATTATTGTGATTCCTGCCATGCCAAGGCCAACAGCTGCTGCTGCGGCAAACTCACAGATAGCATCAATAACCACACACATGCATTTGTATTTTACGAGCAATGTGGTTCTCTTAACGATTTCATCTCGCAGTGGCAGTTCCTCTTTGATTATTGTTTTTTCATGTCAGTAACATTGAGGGTCCATTATGGTTCTTCTATTAACAATGTAATTGCATAGTACAATTGCTCGACAATCATGCCTTGTTCAGGTGCAACACACACACACACTTCTAACCAATTACCCTTTTTTACTGGTACAACTGCTATACAATCATAGAAAATATCTTCCTGGGAAAGTACTTGAGTCTCCAGCAATTGGGCATTCTGGGGGTACGACACCATGTTCACTTATAACCATATTGATTACACCCTTGGTTGGTGTCTGAAACGATTGTACACGTCTTCGCCCAAGAATTGTTATATTGACAAGTGTGTCCTTGTTAAATAACAGTCGAGCTCTTTCTCTCCTTGGCTGAGTTAATGTCAGTTTAACAAATCTGTTGGGGAATTTAAATGGGGTGGATCCACCGCTAAATATTACTTCATCACTATTGAAACAATCCCTGGATGTTTTCACACTTAGTGGTGCAGTCAGCGATCGGACATTATCACGTGCTAATGCAATGATTCCAAGCTGGCTTCGAGTTGGTATGTCCACACCAGAGTGGTTCCAATGGTTGATTTCTATTTGGCCTTTAACAAGATTATATTGAGTGTATATGAGGGTCTGGTAACACAATTTGGAAGCAGATATTCGTCATCAAGTGGAACAAAATCACTATCGATATTGGCATCATGGGTCAGTCGATCCAATACTCTGTCGGTAAATTCCGCAACCTCATCACTGCGGTCAGAATCCATCACTTATATGTAATGATAAATCTAATCTTAAACACAAATGCCAAAGACAGTTAAGTATTCATCTGGATAAATGTTGAGTTCTTCAAACTGAATTTCATCTCTGGCGACTAATGATGCTGATATTACATATGTATAAATTTCATAATAAATTCTCGGTTTTCTGATACGTGATATTGGTAGTACAAAATCAAGACTAGGATACTGCTGATCATTTATTAACATTCCCATTCTAGCCCAATTCCCAATTTTATTTCTGGTTATGATAAACAAGTATGATCCAGATTCGCGCACCTTTAAGATGTGACATTTAGGTCTATCAAAACCATTTGTAGAAGGATGGAAAACAAGTCGCCCATTTGCAAAGTTTAACTTGTCAGCTTTTTCCTTCGCTTCGTTGGTTAATATTCCTATAATTTGGTTCCAGAACATTACTATGCATGGTGGCAAAGGCACATCTGAGATCTGTTCATCCATGTGTTGTTTCATCCCACCATTAGCAGTATCAACATTGTCTTTGATAAACGCAATCGACACATTAGAGTCTCTGATTAACCTGTTTTCAGTGATTTCAAACAGGTTTTTCGTGACAGCACCTCACAGCCTTACAATAACATCTTGAATGTCCATGTTATATGTTCACAATTTTCCAGTTTGATATTTAAAAAAATCACAAGCTCGTCCGGGTCGACCCCAGCAACAACCCAGCTGGTAAACTTGATCAAATCCGCTTTGGTGGTAAACCTGCTCAAATCCACATCGGCACCATGTCATCAGGCGGTTGAGTGTCCATAAATGCTAATAGGCATTTTGTATACTCTCAATTGCACTTTAATGTAAAATCAACAAGTGCTTGCGGGGTCGGGCTTTCCGTGAGTGCAGGCAACGCTTCAACAACAAGATGACTGCATATTGGCCCATCCAATCAAGTTTGCAATGGCAGCATTGAATAAAGCAGCGGTTGTCATCTGCCTTAGGTTAAGTAATCAACAACTTCAAGTGGTGGTGCAAGCCCATACGAGTCAAAATATAAAAGATGTCAGGGCGTTATCACGTATGAGACCCAATGAGTACCAGGTCCAATTGTCAAAATCCAGGTTAACAATGCCAGTTACCCTCGTGCGGGGAATCATTGATGCAAGTTCATTTCGCATCAAGACACCTCGGAAATGCTTGACTGATTTTACCATTGTGAGTAAGTCAAGATTGGTTAGCGGCGAGGCCTTCTGCAAGTTGTACTGGGTAGTCGAAGACCTCTGCCTGAGGGTATTCTGCAAGTTGTCCCAGGTAATCAAAGACCTTTTCCTTTTTTATTCATTTATAGATGTTTCCACTGACCACCTTTTTCAGTGCCATCCTGCATGAGGTTCCAACAGCCACTAGTGCAGCTGCTTTTGCAACCGCAGAATCCACAGCTGTTAACAACCCTGGAATTGTCGCAAGGAATGGAAATATTCCACCAGTCTTTTGCAGCTGTGTCACTTGTGACTTCAATAACGTTAATGTCACCAGGGTGTTTTTTCGTTTGGCTGCACAAAGCTGTTTAAGTTGTGTTTGGGTCAACTAGAATGAGTCATTTCCAGTTAATTAATTTTTGCAGGCGAAAGTTTCAATGAGACCCCATAATTGTTTCGTATTACGCTTTTGATTTTCGCAAGCTGGTTTTCGCTAAGGCCAACCTTAACTTCGTGGTAGGACATTATTTACAAATGTAACAGGTTCAATTGCTTGTTTTAGAAAAACTTTACTAGTTTTCCACTGGTGGGTCAATAACACCCATTCGGCCACCTATGCCCTCCAACAACAGCAGCTTATCAGAGAGAATCACAGCAATGTATCTGTAACTGGGTGGATCGGGGGCAACAGGTGGACGAGTAACACATGCATGAAAGTGCATGTCAACCACAGACTGCTTAGCCATGTCCAGATGCGTGAAGTAATAAATTGGGTACAACCCAGTGAACTCTTTTTGGGAAATCTGCAGACCTGTGTCAACGTGTTGAGCTCAGTCCATGAATGATAACAGCTTGTGATATGCATGTGCAACATGATTGTTTTTGAAGTCAAGAATAATTTCATCTGTGGGTTCCTGATGACCGTTTAATTGCAGAGAAACTGAAGACACTCCTAAATTGTCAAATACCATTTTATTACGGAGCTGTCCACTATTTACCCGAACCATAGTCTGAAATGCCACAAATACATGTCTTGGTGTGCTGAGACCTTGTTGGGTAGTTATTTGCCATGAAAACTGCTGAACTCTGCTTTCTATTGAGGCTGTGGTTAGCATGTGAAATGACAGCGGTGATGTGTCTCCAGAACTCATCAACGATAACAAACGTGTTTCTGCACCCATTGAAGGAATTATCACAGGCATCCACAATGTTAATTTTGATAATATAACTTTACCATCAGCGACACCATCAGCATCAAATAAACATAAAAAGTACTGACTGCATTATCATTAAAATTTTCATTACTACTTTTCTGTCAGTAGAAATTTTACCATAAACATGTTTTTATGATAAACAGAATTAATTGTAGACAGCGACACCATCAGCATGCCAAACTGCATCATTGCTGTTATGCTTTCAGTATAATGTGACTGTGTGTTTGGCTCCAAAAATAGCCTTGTGAACATCTCTGCAAAACCCGAATATGTGACTGAGAGAAATCGCGCATGAAAACCTCCATAAGGGTTCAAGAAGTTGTCCTCGATGCACTGCGAATCCAATTTTGTAATTGGGATTATAAAACGTTAAATTTTCTATTGCTTGAGCGCCAGGGGGATCTGCGCTGTTATTAGGCTGTCATATTGTTATTAGGCTGTCATATTGTAAATTGTACATGCTCAGCATGGTTGTTTGTGTCCTTGTGAAACATAGATGGGCCAGCAGATCTCGTGTATCTGTTGAGTCCAAGAATTGTCGTAGCAATATCAGCATTGCTCAAATATGCTTTGATTTAGTTTCCATTGATGGAATAAAGTGCTCTGCTAAACAACGCCATGATGCCATTGTTAACAGATCCAACCTTATCACTGCAGTCATATTTGGTATCGGTGACATCGTTTTGTACAAGTGCTCCATCGATTTCTAAGAAAGCTTCACACAGAAGAAAATACAGAGACATGTCATGCACTTGTAATTCTGTTCAGTCCTTTTGATTATGGGCCTTAGCTGGGTATGAATAATACTGAAAATCTTTGTTACTTCAATCTACCGTCGAAGGAACATCCATGTCAAATGTGGGATCGAATTTCTATTGTTTTTTCTTATACATTAATTGGTTCATCTAGTACCTTTTTGTGAGAAGTCTTTGCCGTCCACGCCCAGGTCAAGTCCACAATCATAATCCACTTCCCATTACAGCATTTGCAAGCAATGAATCAGCTAGACATTGTTGAGCAGCTTCATTGATGACTTTACTAACTGGTGCGGGCATTGTTGCTGTTGATGGAAGTATAACTGTTTTTGGTTCTACCCGCACGGGTGCCAGAGTTACTAATTGTCATTGTCGATCTCAAACAGTTTGAACTGCTTGCAATCCCAGATTTTTTGACCAATCCACAGCAATGTGTGTGATGCTATCAGTGACTCACATTGCAACTTGTTTAGTGATTGGTGCAGCACGCAAAGACAAGGCCACTAGAACCTTTGGTGCACCTGTAATCAATCTTTGGACAACATCACCAAGACTATTTCTGTGATATGATATGTAAACAGATTTTCTCACATTAACAACATGCATTGGTATTACACATCCCCGTATGATTGTCATTACCGGTCTAGCATGGAAGTGCCAGCATAGATTGGCTTTGTCAACTTAAGCTTTAATTTTTTACTGTGAACAGCTATGAGTCCACCATCACATATTTTATGTGACTGAAATGCCGGGCCCACAATGAGCCTTTGAAGCTTGTCTTGTTTGGTATCACGGATAAGGTCGACACAGATTTGCTTTTGCAAGTTTTCCATTGTTTTTCTAAACACAGAATTATTCATGAGTGTAAAGAAGTCTTTCTCAAACTCGTTGGTGCAAAGGTCCGTGTTCATCTGGATATAAGGAGCCATGTTGGTAAAATCTAAGTACCCGATGAATTTTGCTTACACGCATTTCCAATCGCAGATACAACTGCAGGCTTCATACATGAACTACATAGTTGGTTTTAGTTCAAAGATTTGGAACAAGCTTGGTGCATTCTGTAAACTTGTGTTCGGAGTTTGTCAACAATCCCACAATGATATGGGGACAGCCATTCATGGGGCACCGACAGCACTTCCGGTACCAGTATGTAGTCATTGTGGACTTGATGAAGCTCATCTGGATATTCCAGATCAAAGAAGTATCCATGGTCACTTTTGCTGTTGTGATCATGTACATGTTGATGAAGGTCTGTCTGTGTGTGTTGGATCAATCGATTCAAACTCACCAACAGGAGGCAGGGACTGCATCATTGCCCATACGTACAAGTTGTTGTAGTGAAGATACATGATGTAACTGTTTTTGTTTTGTCATATCCGTCCACGCATGGGTTGTTCGTGTGAGCGTATTGATGGCTTGCCATGGAAATCCTGCCCCGAAGTGAGTGCTCAATAAAGAGATGCTGGTCAATATCGGTGAGCAGTTTCAACTTGATCTTGGTTTTCAACAGCAACACATCCCAGGACATTCTCAGTGACAAAAAGTAGTGCGCTGGATCGTGCTTGTACACACTCGTGGCAGTATTGTAAAATGCCTCAAAAATATCAGTGAGCAGTAACACATCAGTGCGGAGATACATATCGTGATAGTCACTAAGATTTTGACAACCAAATGTGGACGAGACATTTATTGCATGCATTTTGTCAATGACATTTAATTTTTCATGTATCAGTGTTGAATAAAAACACTTTGATAGGGTAACTTTGTTTCGTTAAAGTTTTCAAAAGAATCCATGTACTCATATGGATATACACTTTTACGAAGCAGTAAGGCTAACTTTTTTTCATTTTGGTCTGGTCCATACGGGTAACTGCCCTCATAATTTAATGCTGCATTAAAAGCACCTCTGTATTGATGAGTAATTGTAAAATGATCATTGTCATTCGCTGCAAAGTTGTTTGCTAGTTTGTCCAATGATGAATTCAAAAACTGTAATGAATTGATGAACTGCAGCTGTCCCAGCTGAAATGTCATTTATTTTTCCATATTGTTTGGAATGATGCTTATTGGTGCCTTTGACGCTGTGGCTGCTGTGTGCATTATTAAATGGCCATCATACCCACGCAGGTTATGAAGCATTTCAGGAATTCTTGTTTTATTTGGGTAAATTCACAGCTGTAGGTTGCATGCGGTCCGTGCGGCTCCTCTGTACACGCCAGTGATATGACAGTGATCGCAAACTTTCGCATCAGTGAAACTAAAAGCACCTTCACAGATCCAGCAATGAGTGGCCACGATAAACTCATCAATATCATCGCAGGTCCTAATCATGTCTGTGGGTGAATAGAACCATTGTCGGATCCATTTCGCAGTTTCCTCAGGCAAATTAATAAACATCTCAACCGAATCATTGCCATGTTACAATATTGGTGGATCAGTTTGTCCATCACATCTGATGATAATGAAACAAAAACTGCATGGAATTTGTTCAGCAACTTGGGCTGTTTTTGATTGGACTGTGGGGGATTCTTCGGTTCTCATGGGAATGTTCAAACATTCAAAATCTGCGTAAATTACATACGGAACTTTCATCTTTCATTGCACTGCAGTGAATTTCAAAATGTTTTTGCCGGGTTCTGACATAATTGTACACTGAGGTTTTTCACTATTCCACCACAATAAAAGTCATGACTATCAAGTAACCGTTTGGCGTTAAATAAATGCAGGCAATGTCTGCATGGAAACTTTTTACCCATGTGCTTTCTATGTTGGTTAAGAAATCCAGAAAGATTCTTTATCCATATGTAAGGAGATAACAACTCTGAACCATTCATACCGCTTATCAACAGCAGATCAATCTCAGTCCGTTCATGCGAATCTATGTTTTATATATGTGGAGATAGTGCAAACGTATAAAAGACTTTGTCCCAAGTGTACACGTTAACAGCAATACTCGGCTTTAAACTTTTTCAGTATGGTCTTAGTAACCTGCACCAGAAATTCAATGTTGCCAAAATCAAGTTCACACAAGTACTGCTGGTATTGTCACAGCTTATCTGTATTATTGCTCACGGGATGTAACACGAACACCAGTGCTCATTCACAATATCAGTTGACATAATTTTTTACATTTTATATCACTGACCGCGGTGGAACATATTCTGGCATTGGTATATAACTCAATTCACGGAATGGGTCGTACGGGGAAGTATGCAGTTGAACTTCTGTACATGGGTCAAGAGTCCATCCTGAACTGGTGTTGGTGAATTTTTCCAACACGTGGAGAATCTTTTCAATACCTGCATCGATTGCTTCATTGATATCCTTGGCATCTTTGCGGTTCATGATTGTAAGTGGACCACCGTGAAGCCACTGGGTTTGGGTTTTAAATCTGTCCTTGTCTGATGACATGTGATTAAGCAGCATAGTCAAATGTGCATGTGCAACAATATCTGCTTTAACTCTGGAGGTACCAGGGTATTGTAACATCTGTAACATTTATAAGTTTTATAATGTCGGGGCTGAGCAAATTTTTTTTTCATCCACTTGTCCAGGACAAGTGGTTTCAGAAAATTCACTTGTCCCACCTTACTTTTCACTTGTCCCACCTTACTCTTCACTTGTCCCACCTTACTTTTCACTTGTCCCAAAATGGTAATCACTTGCCGAGATTTGATGAGATGTATGTACTTAATCCATAGAAAAAACAAACAAAATAATATACAACATAATTATTTCATAAAAGAATTTAATTTTTCAAAAACATTTGTTGATATACATTTGGCTACTTCAGGTACATGTATATATGTTTTAGCTGCTGGATTTGAAAAAATGTACATGTACATGTCTGCCACCTGCACCAGCACTAAGCCAGCAGTTGATAGCTGTAAAGTCCTCAAGCTCTGATCCATTTGGTGAAATGTTCATTAGAATTTTTAAACTCTCTTGGTTTAAGGAATTCTGACACTCAGTAGCAGTCTTACATTTTATCCCATCACTTTCACAAGAATTTTCCTTCTTCGAATCGTCCTTATTACCTTCCTTGCGAAAATAATTTAGCAAACTCATTTTATCCACATAGTAAATATCAGCGTGCTTGACAACTACTTCTAAAGTGATCATAACAAACATTTTCTCTTTTAAATACGAACAGAGACAGCTCATTAATTAGCGTAATTGGTTTGCGTCAAACGCAATATCGCACTTTAAAGTTAATCCTCTGTATAATCAATTAAAACACTGCTAATTAATCATACCGGCTTTGTTTTGTTTCACGTGTTTTGATTTGCCGATAATTTGGTTGCTTAGCCCAATATGCAGTCAAGCGGTAACAGAACGTGCACATATGGATGTAAATGTATACATGGAGAGGGGTAGAATCAAGTATTCAGTACGCCCAGAGGGCATGAATGGCCAAAAAAAGGTAGACATAGTGATTAAAGCATGAAAATAAGGACTTGCCCGACTTTTTAAATACGAAAAAAGCACTTGTCCTGGACTAGCAACTTGTACAATTTTACTTGCCCGACTTCTAAAATAAATAGTCCGGGACATCGGGCTATGGGATTTGCTCAACCCTGTTAAATGTCTTTACTTGGTGCATACGTGTTTGGAATAATTGCATGTGAGACTTAAACTCTGTGACTTCTTGTTCACAAACATATGCAGCCTCAGCAGCGATATGACGGTGGTCTTTTTCACGAACATGCTCGACTGCCTCAGCGGCGATAGTAGCTGCGATGCGTCAACAGTTTTGTTCATCTTGGACTATATTTGCAATTTCCGCACGCTTGACTTGTGGAGAAATTCTAATATTAAATCATGCTGCTATTTCATGAATCTTTCTCATGGTCTTGTGTGGTTTGGCTATAATACCTAATATTGTAATTATGTCAAATTTTCTTGCACCTCTTGGTATTTTTATGTTCTGCTTGCTCGTGAATTGTCTCAGTTGTTGTACCATTGCTGTTGCCCGGGTAACTAGTTGTTGTGGTTGTTGCACAACCGGTTGTGGTTCAGTTACGAGTCCTAATAACTCGAGTATATCATCTTTTCGCATAGGACTTGGTATTTGTATCCCACGCTGTTGTGCAAGTTGTTTTAGTTGAATCACAGTTTGCATACTGTTATATAAAAGAAAATCTTTGTTAATTGCAAATTCCATCAATAAATTTTTTAAGAATTTTCACTTTACTGGGCTTGGTATTGTTTTCATCACTGTCGTTGGGCTTTTCTTCAATGGTGCCAGGTATTTCCGCAATAGGTTCTATTGCTGTTGTGCAGGCAAATCTGTAACGACATGCACGATAATACTCGTGAACAGATCCACATGATCAGCAAAGCTGATTACGAGAGTTTACTCCGATACCACATTTGAGACATGGATGAGCACCCGGACCAACACTTAACATGAGCAAATGTGATTTACAGTATTCGTAATGGCATGTTCTGTTGCAGAGTTAATGTTTTCCAAGGCATACACCTTTGCATTAATTTCATCGTAATGCCATTGAACTTCTTATATATTTACAAATTTTATTCTCTAATAGACATAATCATCTGTGTATTCAATGATATAATCATCTTTGTTTTCGATTGATGGTGTACATAACTTCAGGCATATGTACTCTGCACAGAATACAATAGATTGTGCAGTTGCTTGCAGTGGATAGTATTGATTGTACTTGCTGCAAAAGACTTTTCATCTGTCATTGTAATTTCCAAAATTCTTGGCAGTGCGTTGTAAGCAAATTCATTCACCAGGCTGTATCACCTGAGGATCAATTTCAAATAGATCTTTGTGTTCGAATATAATTTTCTTCAATTCGGCATTTGTCCATATCACTGCATACTCGTCAGTACCTGGAGATACTATACCAACTCGCAAATGACCACTGCTTGTACAATGGTATCTGATAACATAAAATGTCATATACTGTTTTATGTATATTGATGCCATATTTGCTGCGTCTTTGCATGAGAATCTCTTATCAGCCTCTGAACAGTGCATACCCTGCTCACGCTCTGCATATTCTAACAGTTTCACAGATTTACAAAAACATGTCTTGGTGATGCCATATATAAGTACCAAAAGCATTTCTCTAATTAATTTGTTCTTGGTGATCTTCACTATTGCTAGAATATTCACTTGATGTTTCAATGTCATCGTCATTATAGCATTCGCTTGTTTCACTATCTGTACCAGTTGGTCTAGTCAACATTAGTGACTTTATTTTTTCTTGCACAATATCAAATAATGTTTTTTGAGGTTGCTTGTTATATTTTTCTCCAAGTAGACATTGCTGTTTTTCCAAGATAATTCCTAAGTTAATAATTTTATCCAGATATGTGTTTGAAAAATCATATAACATCTTTTGAGTCTCTTTAACAAATCTGTATGATGCATTTAAGTGAAACAATAATTTAATATTTTTGGTGACGTTTCACACACTCACTGGTCTGGTAGATTACTTCCAGACTCAAATAGCTTCATACATTTTTTTAGAATACAATATGCATCGAACTGTGGATTTTTCACCATTTATATATATATATATATATATATATATATATATATATATATATATATATATATATATATATATATATATATATATATATATATATATATATATATATATATATACACACACACACACCAGGGTAAATGTCTAATATAAAAATATTCTCTGTGGCAGTAGGTATAAAATATTTTCTGTCAGCGAAACATATTCTCAGACTACGCCTGTATAAAATACTCAGCTGTGGAGAAAATAATATCAGACTAACTCAGTTGCAGAGAAAATAATATCAGCATTATATTTTACATTCAGTGGCAATCAATAATTTTATTTCTGCAATGGTATAGTTGTAAGCAATAATCGGGGCCTAACTGCGGCACTGGAATCGTCACAGCTGTGTTAGTATAGTAATCTTTGATACACATCACTGCGCTAGCTGGGAAATTTTGCTGCATAAAATTCCTGTGCAAATGTTCAGTGTCTTAGCATTCTGCTCTGGAATTTGGGAGCCATGTTAGCTCAATTGGTAGAGCATCAGACTCTTAATCCAAGGGTCATGGGTTTGATACCCAGCCAGGTCAGCCCAGGCTGGCTGTCTCATTGTGTCATTGGGAAAGGCACTTAGCTTTCATTTCCTCAGCATGATATAGCCAATAATGTGTTAAAAGTGCTGTTAAAATGAACAAAACACAGGATTAAAAATTTAAAGAAAAAAATGGCTCAGATTTTCTCCACTGGTAGTTCTTGATATAAAAACAGGAATGTGTTAAAATAAAGGAAAGTTTAAGCCTACAGTTTTCTTAATTTTAATATTTGAATGATGGGTGTACCTCTGATATGTATCTCATAAGATTGGTACAGTAGCTCTGCATGTGTATTTTCACTTTCTGAACTTCAAAGGTAAATAAAAGAAAAAACAAAAATGAGACAATAGCTTTTAGGGAGGGATTTTTGTACAGTTTTATAAGTGCACTGTCTGAAAATTGTAATGCCTACACTGTGAAATTAGTTTCTGTATTTAAAAAACAGAAAAATCTAGTGCACTTAGTGCTATTTCAAGTTCATTTTCTGAGCAGTCATTTTCATCAGCTGTCTGCTTCAGATAGCATATAGTTCTCTTAACAGTGTTAAAAAAATAAATGTCAATCCAAGAAGGTGGAAGACATGTAAGTGTGTGTTAACTTTCTTTACACTGTGCAAAATGTGAGGCAAACAATCTTATCCTGTACCTTCTCCTTTTTCAGTGCAGCCTCTAAATCCTGGGGTGGGGCCTTTGGTACAAATCCCGCTAGTCTAACGCATTTTAAATTTATGCATCCAAACGTGAAGCTGATGTGGCGAAACATAATGTTTCTCATGCTTGATATGCATGTTTTGTATTTCTGTTTCAGGAGAGTTTCAGGATCTAAATTCACTTATTGATGTATTGGAAAAGTTTAAAGTTCAACAAGAGACTCAACAAGCTCAAAAGAAACTGGAAGATTTATCACCCGAGAGCTCACCAAGGGGGATAATCAGTGGTGGAGCAGGTGCTAGACCATCAGGTCTTGTTACCAGTGCCACATCAGGTGAGAATTACGGAATTTGTAAATGAGAAATAAGAAAATTCCACGTTAGAGTTACAGATGCTTACAGACCTTAATTTGAGGTCAGGATCTGATCCCAGTAATGATTAAGATATGGAAGATGAGGTCAAGATCTGATCTCAGTAATGCTTAAGATATAAAAGATGAGGTCAAGATCTGATCTCTGTAATGATTAAGATATGGAAGATTGTTGACAAAGAGTTTTACACAGAATCATTTGGTTGAATATTTGTTGTATGGTCATCTTAAAAAGTCCGGTGCACAATGTTATGGTGCTGTCCATCCATAAATTTATCTTGATGTCCATCTATATATCACTTCAATATTTTGAATATTTGGGAATTATATTTTGATAAACTTTTACCATTTATACATTTTTAATAAACTCTGTTTTATATCAGGTTGAGATTTCTTTGTCTGCTTTAATCTACCATACTTCATCTTTTCTTTTCTTTTTTTTTTTTCTCATTATTTATCTTCTTTTGTCTGCAGCTACACAGCTACCCCTTTTTGTTGATTGATCAATTGGTGGATGAAAAGATGGGTCAAAAAGCATCAGACTTTCTTTCATTTTGTATAATTGTAAAATGTTGTTTTTTTTGCAGGTGCCTCCTCATCATACATTGAGAGTGAGTACCAGCAAATACCAGACCAGCTTGTGTGTAAGATCTGTATGGGACAGCCCATTGCCATCACATTTTTCCCATGCGGTCACCTGGTAACATGCATTGCGTGCAGCCAGAAAGTGCAGAATTGTCCAATATGCAGAGTCAAGATCAAGGCTGCGATCCGGACTTTCCTGAGTTAGAAGAAAGGGATCAAGTCCTGTATTCACAAAGCTTCTTCACTGGAGTGCACACTCAAACTCAAATAAAAAACCTAAAAGGAATTTCATGTTTGTTAAATATTCAGAATCATCAGTATCTAATGATATTTTCTTATAAATCAATTATAAGTTGTATCACTTTCATAAATAAGCTAGTTTTCTCAAAATCAAAATCAAGATTTGCATTTGAGTGTGCACTCAAATTGTGAATATGGTACCTAAGCAGTTTATAGCACCATAATCATGTTTTCTCTGAAGCAGCTGGGGTGTTCCTGTAAAGTACCAGTGGGAACATAAGCAACATCAACAACAATAACAAGAAGACTTAGATCTGATTCTTCCAGGAAAAAGATTCCACTAGAGAACAATGTTTCTACTCTGTCATAAATGTAAACTGGTGGCATTTCTTATCTCAAAATTTGGCATTGTGAAAAATCTTTTTAACTTAAGGCTGACTGCACAGGTTTTTACTGGTTTTGCAAAAATCTCACATTCTTAGGACTTTTTTGTTGTTGAAAATTTATACTTTGAATCAAGTAATATAGTGAAGTAAATTTTGTGGAGAGGTTATGAAAATGGAGATGACTCTGCTGTAAAAGAAATTGTTTCTTCATGTAAAATTTTACACCCAAGACTTAAAATTACAACTGAAAATCTGCAAGTAAATTTTTTACAATTGCAGTTTTATAATGTAAAAAATGTGAAAGCAAACATTTATAAAGAAAAGAATACCCCCCCCCCCCCCCCCATTTGTATTCTTGGATATCAGTAGCTATGACAAGTTATATGAAAGTTGCACCAAAATGCTACATGTAGTAGACTTTTTGACTGTTTATATTTTTTTTATGAAACATTGATATGATGTTTCATAAACTCCAGTGAGGTCTGATAAGGAAGGGTCTATTGTATTTGTTGCTTTAAACCTGCTTCTGATGAAGATGTAAATGCTCTGGTAGTACATTTGAGATCAATCGAACAAAGGCTACCATATATACTCGTGTATAAGACATGTCCAACTGCAAACAACATAGACCCAGTTCTGCTGGCACATTATATGACAGCAGCTCTGGGTCTGTGCAGGTTAAAGTTGGACTCGACTTATAAGTGAGTGTTTATGGCACTCTAATTAGTGCTTCAGAAAATGAGCGTAAAATTGGGTGAATAAGAGCTTTTTAAATTTCAGGTTTTTTGCAAAAGGTTTTAGACGGTGCTTATAGTGGGATTGGTGTGAATTAAGCTATAGTTTCAATTTGCATTTAGTCATGCCAACATATCTTGGGTTCAGGATTACTAAAAATTTATCCTCATTTGATGATAAGTAGTAATACATAACAGTGTTATAGCTTGAGCTAGATGAAAGCCTGCAACCTTCAGTTTTTTTAATTGTACATCTTGGTTTTTCAACAGCAAAATCAATAATTCAATTACATAAAATAAGGTTAACAAAATGATCATGTGCCATGTTGATTTGTAATATTGTAAAATGGGTATACATAAATTTAGATACAAAGGCAGGGCTCAAAAAATCCACTTGTATGCTTGTATTTATGAGTGGTAGCTAAGGAATGGCAAATTACTTTTTCAAGACTTCATTTTAAGTAGATTGAGTACTCTGGAAGGTAGGATGAGTTAAAGGATGTGGTACAAGTAAAATTTTCAAGTCATCTGCACTGCAGGACATGTTGTCAACTGAAAATTGTTAATAGTCCTGAATAGTATACTTTATTACATGCTTATATTAGGTTTTGTCATTCATAGTTGGTCTTCTACAGTTATTGCATCTCGTTAACCTTTCTTAAGCAGCAATCTATGGAAAAAGGCCAAACTGGTCTCTTAATTCAGATTCAATCTTGGTTTTTGAACAAATATTGTGCACCAGATTAATCAGTCATTTCAAAGATAAATCATTAATCTATGTTATTAACATTTCTTATAGTGTCTAGTGTCCTAAAAAAAATGATGCCAATCTGATTAAAATCTTATTATTTCTATGCCTCCTGAATGGATGGTCATATTGACATGGTGTTTTCACCAAAAAAACTTAATATGATATCTTTGTTGGTCCAAAGCGAAAATGGTGCTGCTCTTACATGGCCACCCTGACAGCCATCTTGAAAATCATGTTGGCACTACTCTTTCTAAATGGAAACATATTGACATGGGAATTTCACCAGAATACTTCTTGTGGTGTCTAGCTGTCCTAAATGAAAATGATGCTGATTTGACATCCAATAATGCTACCTTGGCAACCATCTTGAAAATTTTTTTATTGATACACCCCCTGGATGGATGGTCATATCAACATGTGGTTTTCACTAAAAGACTTCTAATGATGTCTAGTTGGTCCTAAATGAAAATTATGCTGATCTGCCATCCAATATGGCCACAATGGCAGCCATCTTGAAAATCTTGTTATCACTACTCCTCCTGAATGGATGGTCATATCAACATGGGGTTTTCACTAAAAGACTTCTTATGATGTCTGGTTGGTGCCTAATAAAAATGGAGCTGATCTGATGTCCAATATGGCCTCCATGTCAGCGATCTTGAAAATCTTGTTATCACTACTCCTCCTAAATGGATGGACATATCAACAACACTAAAGACTTCTTATGATGTCTAGCTGGTCCTAAATAAAAATGGTGCCAATCTGACATCCAATATGTCTGCCATGGCAGCCATCTTACAAATCTTGTTATCACAACTCTACTTGAACAGAAAGTCATATTGACATGGGCTTTTCACCAGAAGACTTCTTATGATGTCCAGTTGGTCCTAAATGAAAATGGTGCTGATCTGACATTCAATATGGCCACCACAGCAGCCATCTTGAAAATCTTGTAATTGCTATTCCTCCTGAATGGAAAGTCATATCTTTAAAATATTGTTATCTATACTCCTTTCCAACTGGATGGCTATATCGACATGGGGTTTCACCAGTAGACTTCTTATGATACCTAGTCGGTCCTAAATGAAAATGGTGCCAGTTGTACATCCAGTATGGCTGCCATGGCTACTGTCTTAAAAATCTGGTTGTCACTACTCCTCCTGAATGAACAATCATTATGATAGGGGTTTTTAATAAAGTCTTAAATGAAAATGGTGCCAGTCATACATCCAAAATGGCTGCCATGATGACTGTCTTAAAAATCATGTCACTACTCCCTCTGAATGGATGATCATTATGACATGGGCTTTTTCACCAAAAGACGTCTAATGATGTCTACTTTGCCCTAAATGAAAATGGTGCTAAGCTGACATCCAATATGTCCACCACAGCAGCTAATTTGAAAATCTTGTTATCGCTGAGGAACATCAGAGATGGTTTCAACACTTGACAGTTAAAAGGAAGAAATGGTCTTATCTTGAATTCCTGGAAATTCTTTTCGCCCAGTAGGGCATCAATCCCTTGGAGGGACTCTTGTGTGCATTTTTTTTACTACAAACATTACACTGCACTTATTCAATGGGAATGAGCATTGTTTCAAAACTGAATTTGATTTTGTTAATGATACACAATACATAGTTAGAGCTTTCTTTGATCTTGATTGAAAGTTACACTGACAAATTGACTCAGGTATTGTGAATAAGAGATGAAATGTCTTTACCTTCAGCAATGCCTTTCTTGCAGAAATAGGCACTTCATTAGCATGCTTAGAGTGATGATGGTTGATATACTCAAGTGACCATGTAAAGCAGTAAGAAAACACTATTAGTTATGGAACAACTAGCTGTTGACTGAGGAAAGCAGGTGACTGTTTAACACATGACTTTTATATAGGAAATTCCACAGGGGGAAATGAGAATGGCTGTTGAGACCAGGTTACCAACAAATAAAGGTGACCATTAGGGTAGGTTTGACTGTATTATCCATAATTTTACCATTTTGTCATCATTGGCATTCACTTGTCAGAAACCACTATCTGGATTTGCTTGTTTATTTGAAGGCCTGATTTCCTCTCTGGTCTACTCTTCTTTGATAATGTTTTGTCTGCAGGATTGAGAAATCTGTGAATCAGATTCTACTTATTGTAAGAATTGATCATAGAGTTACTATCCCCTTGCTAGCAAAGTTGGAAGGGCATACAGCAGTTTGCCATTCATTTGTTTCCATTTGTACATTTGTTTTCTTATGTTTGATACTTTGATTGTTTGTTTGTTATGTTCTCATTGTTTTAGACCCTATTTCACCTTCACTCATGAAAATTAGAATGCGGACATTTCCCAAGAAGAGTAACTCACCCATACCAAAACTAGATCAGTCACCTAATGTTCATACTTGAGTGACTTGTGCTTTCAGTTAAAAGGATCTTATGGAGAATAACATGACCATACCAAAACTGGATCTCTTTAACCTAATTTTCACACCTAAGTGACTTGTATTTTCAGCTATCAGTTTCTTACACCTTCCGTATCTTTGAATTTATTTCCCCTACACTCATGGAAATTGGTTTGTGGATGCATCCCAAGGAGTGCTAGTTAAACGTAGCCCAATGAGGTCACACTGTGACCTAATTTTTGTGTCCCAGTGTCTTATGTATTTTCAGCTGTCCATTATACCCTCAGTATCATGGACCATATTTACTCCTGAAAAATGGTATGTGGATGCATCACAAGGAGGGTAACTCATCCATACTAAAACTAGGTCACTGTAACTTAATTTTCACACTTGAGTGACATCTGTATCTATTGCCATTTGTTTGTTACATCCTTTGTATAATTAACCCTTTTACATCTAATCAAACTTTTTTTTTTTACCCCACACTGCAGTGATATTTCCTGCTGCCAGATGGTGTCTCAGTCATTAGCTTAGACTCACAGCCAGTGGGTAATATGTGTAAATCATGTTCAAACCAGCCAGAGTTGGCTGTTGTGGCATATCTCAGTGCAAGGTACTTAACTCTCTTTGGCTTGGGATCAATCATCTGTACCAGTCTGTAGATTATTGGCTATTCCAAATGCACTCCTATTGGAGAGGGGATTTGTGTTTATGAGTAAACATCTTGTTTTACGGATGATTATTATCAGTTTTCTTTCCTTTACAGTTGATATTAGCACAATTTATATATTTACTATAGCATGTCTTTTGAAATTTAGACCCTCTGAATTAGTCAATCTTTTGTATTATCGCTAAATAAAATAGTGACATCACTAAATAAATTAGTGAATAATACTGACATAGTCATATTGTGATGAAGAAATGCATTCCCAGGATGAAGTATCACTATATATTTCACAATATCACCAATGCTTGTAACATCAAAAATTTTTTTTTATCATTTCTGTTACTTGTGATGAATGTCGGAGAATGTCTGTCTGGCATCAACATTTGTTTTTTAAAGGTCAAAATTTGTGCCCACAGTTGCATCATGATGGAAGGAACATTCCCCAAGATTGAAGGTAGTAGAGGTTAAAGGTTAAGATAACACGGGGCTACTGTTTTATTTTAGTTGAGTGGTTATTGGTTTTTGTCTTTGGATCTGGCAGGATATACTGGTGCTGGTGCCATGGATAAATTACCATCAGACATTGCAGAGAAGTTAATCATATAGAAAATCTTTAGGGATTTGATAGTTAAAAGGTGAAAGGTCACAGTGTGTTGTTGTTTCATATGCCAGTGTATAGGCATCAGATTTAGAGACAGATTCACCAGTGTGTGTGCATAGAGTATCCTTGATGATATATCAAAGGGTCAAATGTTAAGGTCACAGGATATAATTTTATTAACTTTTAGGATAAACTGTCAAAAGTTGTATGAACTGGGTATATCTTATGTCTACCCTATATGAATTGTTCTCAGATTTAGCACTCGTGTTTATCAGAGATGAAACACTCACAGCAGTGGGTGCTGAAAAAGATTAAAGGTCAAGGTCACATGGATGGTTGGATAGTGTTACTAAGGCCACAGCAACATCACTGCGGTCAGTACAAGAAATGTATGTATTTGTTTTTTTAGCTGCAAATAGTGATGCCAAACAGTTCTCTTGCATTAGTCAATATAAGAAATGAAATAGCATTGGTAATAAATTATTTGTTTGTATGAAAAACATGAAATAGTAGTGGTGATTGTTTGTCAGTGTGAAAAAAACTGCTCAGATACAACCAACATTATTCTGGATAATGCTTAATGATTATTAAAGTTGCTTTTGAAATTGGTGCTATTGCAATATCGGCTAACAAATTGTCAAAATATTGCCAATGCTGCTAAAAGATAAAAACTACAGATATATGTATGAAGAAGCTTGGAGGAGTTAAAATAATTACTTTTTTGCCTGTGTGTCATACAATAGAATTGTTTTATAATGGCTATATATTTGTATTGTTACCGGAATATGGATTAAATATGGCATTATTATAAGATGGTTGCACAAATTAATTTGTGTATTTGTACAGTTGTTTATGCACATGTATTTTTTAAACCATAGATAATTCTATTTATTGCAGTGGATGCTATTTTATTTAGTAACTATGCATATTTTAAGATATAAACTTCTGCATTCACTATGTGAGAGCTCAAGAGGTTTTAAACATTGGGGTCCAACTTTAAAACTGAAATAATATTAATTTTTACTTTCTTTTAGGTTTAAATTTTGTATTCAACATATTTTTGTTGTTTTTATTGGGAGGGATCATGCCATTATCACTTATTTGCCGTGTTTTTAATGCACAATGAGGACATTTTTGCACGATATTGATAGATCAGGTGGTTTATTTATTTTGTCTGTCCATCTGCCTGTGGACAAGGTTGTTTCCACAACATAACTTTCATTTGCTGTGTTCTTCTTTTCTCAAACTTTGTGACTTATGTATGGGTAGAGGCAGAAGCCTACCGATTTTTGCACTGCTTGGTCCAAGGTCAAGGTCACTCGAGTTGAAAATGTGATTTTCCTCGATAAATCAAGTTTCTGTAACCTTTCATCAAACTTAATAGGTAGACTACTCTTGGGTAGGGGCAACTGCTTATCGATTGTGCAATCATGAGGTGAAAGGTCAAGATCACTGGAGTTGGTATCACAATTTTGTGTCTTTTGCTCCTGGATCCAGTTTTTATCAGACTTTATAGTTAAGTCTTCACTTGGGAAGAGACACCTCCCCATTGATTCACAAGCCTAGATGTAATAGGCCATGGTCATAGGAGCTAAAATTGTCATTTTGCGTTCTACATGATATATCTACTTTTTTATTGTTTCCCATGCCCAATATTTGTCAACTTCATAGTTACATAACATTTGAGGAAGTTCCTATCAATTTAAGTCCCTAACAATAAATCAAAGGTCAAGGTCACTGGACATTAAATTGCAAAATTATGCTAAATTTTATATTTGTGTACCTAGTCAGTATGGGGTGGGTGGGTGGAAGGAATCAACCATTCTTCTGATTGCCATTTTTTTTTACACCTGTTGATAAAATTCAAATTGCTTTGAATTCCCTATTTTTCATGGGAGTAACAGTAGCTCAGTTAGTAGAGTGTTAGACATTGTAATCCAACTGTTGCAGGTTTGATACCGGCCCAGATGGGCTGCCTTGGTGTGTCCTTGGGAAAGGCATTTAGCTCCCATTTGCTCAGCATGATATAGCCATTATTGTGTAGAATGTGCCATTGAAAACGAACAAGAAAACTAATATTTGTGAATTTCATAATTGGTACAAATAGAACTTAAAAACTCGACCAACAATGATCTTTCTGTGGAAACAAGTGGACCTATTTGCCCAATCCATGAATTTTAAATACATACAAAAATGTTCTTTTTTGTGTGCAAAACTTTGAAAATTGATATCCACAAAAATACATAAATTGATAGTACATGTTTGTATTTATGTTACAGATAGTAGTGTAGTGTTTTATTCATGTTACAGGAAGTAGTGGTGTTTTATTGATGTTTCAGGTGGAGTAGTGTTTTATTTTTGTTACATGTAGTAGTGGTTTGTATTTATGTTACAGATAGTATTGTAGTGTTGTAAAAACATTACAGATAGTTGTGTAGCATTAAATTTATGTTACAGGTAGTAGTGTTTTATTTATCCTCCTGATCTGTTCATATTAGTTTATAATTATTAGTCTATTAATGTTTGAGGGTAGATTGATATCAATGTGCACAATTTTGACACAAAAATTATCTCTTCAAAATTTGATCAATATTGAAAACAAGTGTATTTTGCAAAGTCAATACTTTTTTTCTTTGAAGAAGCTATGAAATGTTGATGGATGGATGGATGATACATGATGGATTGATTACACACAGCAGCAGAATAAAATAAAATAAAACTGCATGACCATAAGGGCAGGTGAGCTGATGGTATAAATTGATACTAAAGGGTATATGCACAATAATTAAGCAGGATTGTGATGCCACCTATATGATTATAGTTCCCATAATTAACAGGATACAGAATATGACTTTGATCCACATTTCATACTTTATTTCCTACTTGTGTTTAGATAAAAGTAATTTGTGCTGAATAAATGAAACAGATAAACATACTGTGTAACATATATGTATTTCTGGATGTAAACAGTCTCATGACAACAAAAATATATTGACAGTATTTTGTACATACTGCAAACCATAGAGTCCTCAAATTTTTAGTATGTCATGCCTAAAAACTGCATGAATTGAATTTTTATTAAAAATACTGTGGCAGAAAATTTCCTCTAGTTGACTGAAATTTAGTTCTTGTTCAAATGAAATATAAAATGACGAAGTTTTTAATACCCAACTTTAGTCAATGATATAGGAGTTGGAGCTGATCTTTTAATCCTACCAGGTTTAAATACATCAATAAGACACAAAAAACATTTTAAATAAGTTTATTATTCACAAGACATATAATCAGAATGATTTCTTGTAATAAATTTTACTTCAGATTATATTCTATTTGTATGCGAAGAAACGACCATGTAAAACTTGCATCACAAAATGAAATTGTTAGATTGCCAAATATTAATTTGACTCAGAACTTATATTTAACTGGAAAGTATGTAAAGGAAAATAATTAGCATTACTCTATTTTCAGTGTCCTTGAAAAACACAAAAAAACAATTAAGAAAAAATGGCTTTATGCTGAAATATGACAAAACTGCATTTTGGAATTTTGAAGATCTATGAATGCTTATAGCACTTTGCTATTTTTCTGCTTATAAACCAGGAATTTAGAGGAATGGAGTATAGGAGTATAGTAGATACAATAACTGTAACAACAAAATTCTTTGATTTAGACAAAAGGTTCACAGAACAATATACACAAGGTTGCCAAGACAAAAAACAGAACTATGTAAGTATAGATTCTATGCAGAATCTACTTTATGTTCTAAAAAGGAACATCTAACTATTCTAATACTTAACCGTGATTCCTGATATGCCCCTAATACATCAAGTCGGAAAATAATACAATTACAAGAAAACAACAGTTGAACTCTAGAACCATATTTCCATTTAGGCATAATTTCATAAAAGAGGAGATATGATTTACAAAATGAAATGACACTCTCTGCATGGATAATTAAAAAACTATTTATAAACATTGTTATAGTGGACAGCTATTTTATGTATACACTGGCTCGAAAAGCTACACAAAAACATGTAGCAATACAAGTTTGTACAGTAAGTTTTAAACAAAGAAACAGAGAGTTGCTACTGGTGCCAAATTTCCATATTAACATGTTGGCACATACACAGAGAGCTCTGCTCTAATTAAAAATATCCTGTTCATCAAACAAGTTTGCCAAAATTACATAATCAAGATATGTCAAGGTCGTAACAAAGTGCAAAATGTCTGCATTCAATACAAACTGGGATTTTACAGGAATGTCAAAAGCTCTAGGTCTAAATAGCATAGACTTTTTTTTTCTTTCTTTTTTAGTATTATACAATAAGTATTATACAATATATCATTTTGAATAGCATAGTTGTCTCAGATGGTTAAAAATTTCTGCAATGCTCTTACATCAGTGGCAATTATGGACATATCAGTATAGCCAAAGTGATTCAGACATGCACCTTTGATGTAACAACCTACATTAAATTTATATAATCTCTGACTCGGATCATAAATATAAATGTTGAAGCGAAAAGGGGACAACACTCCTCCCTGTCTAACCCCATTTGTTACTCAAAAGACATCTGAGCATTAGCCTATCTTACAGAGAATAACTGACAACTGTAACAGTGATGCGAAAGGCAAATGATATATAAAGGGAAACCCTTATTTAAAAATTTCAAAAAGAGTTACTTGTGGTTGACCTCGTCAGATGCCTTTTGAACCTTAATAAAACAAGCATATACAAGGACAGCCTTGAGCTACATTAATATTGTACAGCTTCCTTAAATGCCAAAAAAAAAAAAATGTGTATCAGTAGAATGATGCTTTTTAAATCCAAACTGATCCTCTGATAATAATTCATTAACATGCGATCGTTTCAAAAGAACATGTCCGAAAAATCTTTTAAATTAAGGAAGCAAGAGCAATAGGTTTGTAATTATCTTTGTCCGTGATATCACCAGATTTGCTTTTCACAACAGAAATGAGTATAATGTCGGTGAAGACACTCAGTATATATCCATGAATGATCATCATACTGAACAGGAAACTTAAGAGGACACTGTTCAATTATTAGCATATTTAAAGTATTCAGCTGTGAGACAATCCGGACAACATGATTTGCCCAAAGAGACTTGATAATTTCTTAAACTTCATTGGGTCTTGATAGGTGAATAGTTTTAAGTGTAATATACTTCAGATTCATAGTCATTATACATGTCAAATCTGCTGCCAACCAAATTCAACAAATTCTCGAAATGTGACTTCCATATATTAATGTTAGAAGTTTCACTTGATGCACCATTCACCATTGAAGCAAGTGGCATGACTATGCCTGTCTCTCTATTTGCTGATCTCCAAAAAGATCTATAATCTTGATCTAACAAGACTAAGACAAGCGCATCATCACGAATTAACTGTTCATTCCATTGACGAATGTGAAGAGCAAATTTGAGGCATAGAAACGATCAATTTCCAGAATGTGCCTGGAATCTTTACAATTTGTATTTTTAGATACAATGTCTGTAGATACAATGATCCCAATTTTTCAGCAATAATGTCACAGTATAGCTGTTTCTCAGCTTCAGACACAGATGACCATCTAAAATATTTATGACCTGCACCCTCAGTATTGGTATGTTCCATGCGCTGCAGATTCTCAACATTTAAATGTAACAAAAGAGGCATGTGATCTGATGCAATAAAATCATGGAGAACACTCATACATGAGACAACCATGGGCCCTAAACTCAAGGACATAGTGATCTAGCCAGGATACAGTATGATGTACATTGCTGATAAAAGTATGAACATGACAGTTTGCAACATATCAATAAATAAAAACATATATTCCACAATGTTTCTAGCATGCTTTTTCTAATGTGTGGCACACTACAACTAAATGAATTATGATATGTGACCAATGATGGGGACACACTATTATATCAATAAAAAGTCTTTTAATTAAAAGTCAGAATACCTGTCCAAGCTAATATTCACAATCTTTATTATTAATAATATTATCTTAGTTTCGTAATGATATTACATCATTTGGTACCTGATGGAAATGAAACAATAAATCTAATGAATGTATTACATCACAGGTGAACTGAGGAAGATTAATGCTGAAAACTTTTTGATATTAACTAATGGATTATAAATATAAAAACTACATACCTAGATTCTATGGATAATTTCCTAATTTACAATTTAGCAAATCTGAACTGGCTTTATGCCATAAAAATGACCGAAATGGTCTGTGAATGCACAAGATTTAAGATGGCATTTCACCATTTAAAAGATCCAATATCCCAGAAAATAGCATACAAATCTAAATAAATGTCAGTAATATTAAGATCTGCTCACTTAAAAAGAGCTAAATAATTCTAGGATGACATTATGCCCCTTAGAAGACAAAAAAATTCTTGTATGATCTGTAATTTGGATTTGTATTCCCCCTTGTGATCGTTTATATACTAAGGCCATGTATACAATATAATCTTTCATTTGTTTAAAAAATGGTTCTCCACAAGAATAAAAAGTAACTTCTCACCTCTTAAAAAAATCTA
Source organism: Margaritifera margaritifera (assembly GCA_029931535.1). Lineage (NCBI taxonomy): Eukaryota > Metazoa > Mollusca > Bivalvia > Unionida > Margaritiferidae > Margaritifera > Margaritifera margaritifera. The sequence continues at coordinate 4,071,716 of JAQPZY010001580.1, forward strand.
ATGATGATACTTCTTTTTTATACATAAGAACATTTTGGATCAAGATTAGATTGTTCGCAGATACACAGAGAAGGAATATGCAAAAGGAATTTGACTTTGTGATGTCTTGTATATTAACCAGTCAGACACAACTCACATGAAAGATTAGACATGTAATCCTCTCACAACGTTTAGCGTTACAATTGTAAGGATTCAATGAAAATTAGGTAAGTAACTGTATATTAAATTATTTGATGTATCTGCATCCATCAGATTATTGTAACTTAATTGGTGATGTGTAAAATGACAATCTTTATACTCATATTATTACACGTGACCAATGCATATACATCCATTATAAATGTGTGCTTGACAAGAGTCATATTGGGGATAAACATTATATACACAAGGTAATGAGATTTATCAACTTTGCTAATTTTACATCAATATGTAGACTTATAAGCTAGTCTATACGGTATGTTGTATACATGAAAAAAAGATAAAGAAAAGAAAATATTACATATATGTGTTTAGAAAATCTGAATGTGATCATCATATAATAACGACCAAGTATCAGGACAATTCTTCCCTCATAAATACCCCCCCCCCCCAAATATTGTCCCCATGACAAGCATCTCGAATTTAGACTCTGACAAACTATGACATAACCTATATATGTGTGTTACTTATTTAACAAATATGTTCTCAGCAAGGCTTTTAAAGTTTCGTTATAAAAGTAGGAAAGCATGTCATGAAAACTGGTCAGTGCTGATGGGTAAATAAACACTAATTATGGGAATTCACTTTCTAATTTTTTTTCGTATGTATGTAATAAATAATAATTATTTTACACGACACAGAATGATATATTCAGACAATGGGAAAAAAAGAACAATTCACTTTCTTGAGAGGAGAGTTTTTGTTTTTGTCGGTCGTTAAAACACATTACTGGCTACATCATGCTGAAGAAATGTGAGCTAAATGCCTTTCCCAAAGACAAACTGAAGCAGCCTATCTGGGCTGACCTGGCTTAAGAGAAGAATATACTGCAAACAATGGAGAAATAAAACAACATTTGCTTATGTAATTTGTTTATATCTATTTAATATTCATTATAACTGCAAAAAAAGAGGTACTGTTGTAATGCATTAAAATCTGAAATGGGGTTAAATTATCCAAGAAAACATTTTTTCCTTGGGGATGAGTTGTCAGGAGTAGAACTGTCAGGGATTAATTATCCACGGATGAATTGTCCTTGAACCTAATGACATTGATATAAACATTAATTTGTAAATGATTAAAAATATGGATAATCAAAACTCAAATTTACCAATATCAAAGATACTCATATTAAAAAAAAATTCAGATTTACAGAAAAACAACATAAATATAACTTTAGAAAAGATATATCCCCAAATTAAAAAATAGGCAAAGGATAAGCAAAAAATAAATACACACAAACACAAGTTTATGCAAGCATGGTCAATACAATATGTACGACTGATACAAACAATCAGAGTTCACGTATATGTAACGATTCCTAACATGTATTTTGTAGCCTTTAATTCTGAAAAGTGTCCAGACTTGTTGATGTCTGGAATTATATTTATATAGGAATAATATTCTGAATATAAATAGACAATGCATGCCAGTGATAGACTAATGACTGCTGCCATGAAGTCAACATACCAACAATGCAAAAAAAATCCCCAAATTTATCATTTTTCCTACAACGATGTTGCTGCAGCCCTTGCAACACAAAACCAAATAAACCATGATCTTGACCTCTGACCTTTTAAGTTCTCTTTGCTCTAAAGAATTAGATATGTGTTGTCTGAATGCCTGCAATCACCATTTGTGAAACGTGTTCACTATCAGTCTTGCCATTTTGATTAATGTCACTGTTCTCTTTGCACCACATCTCAATTGAGAACAGCCAGAACATGTCTAGAACACTGTTCCACAATATTCAAATGCTGTTTGGAATGTTCAGTACATTCAAGACCTTGAATGGATCATGTAAATGCAAGGGTTATAACTTGGTTGTAGCCAAATCAGTTACTGCATTTATTGCTCTGACCATGTCTAAGCTATGTGACAAAACAACCAATATGTTAGAAATGTACTACCAATCTTGCCTACACCTGGGAATAATTTCTTAAATTTCAAAATAGCAAATGTCAATATCTGCTTCCAAATGATACAAATCTGCACAAAGTTTGAGAAGGCACTGAGTTATCAAAGCTAACATCCAAAGAACAGCATCTGCAACCTAATATCCTCAGGGAAAAGAATGTGCAGCCAGACTAGGATTCAAGCTAATTCTCCCATATATATTGCCCCGTTTTATACCACCCGATTTATCCAACCAAATCTCCCTGCACCAATCCTTCCAAGACAAGTCCCTGTGTCCCTGTTAACTCACCTCACTGATCTGAGACACCTTTATCCTTAAACTCCAGTGAGCTGTGGTGGCTCAAGAGTTTGCATCCCAGACTTATGACCAGAAGGGTGCAGGCTGAAATTCTTCCCTGACCAGACCAGCTCAGCTCCCATTGTATGTCTCTGGCCCTGGCACAATATCCTCTCATGTGATGATGTGCTACAAAACACCAATCTTTTCTCAAGCTCCAGCAGATGGAAATGAGGTCCCACAGTGAAAGCCAAATATGTGACAGGGGAGAAATAGTTGTGGCTGAAATTGGACTCAAACCTTAGAACTCTGTATCTCTATCAAATCCTTGAACATCTGGCCAACCTTACAGGCACTACTGTTACAACAATTAGCAAGTATTTAGTCAGAGTGGTATCAAGACAGCCTCTTCTGTGAGGTGGCAAAGTGCCCTCTCAGGAATGGTGTCTACTAAATATAGGCTCATGTACATCTTTAAACTGGTTCCATTAACATAAAATACATTTGTGTAAACTAGGTTGATCAAATGAGGTGAATAATCATTCCATAACCTAGATATAAAAAACCCCATCCTTTGTGTTGTAATATTTTTTTTATAGAATATTCTTTATCTGGAAAAATGCTACCAGCACTTCATGACCAGAAGGTCTTGACTGATCCTTCAATTGGCTTTCTGCAGATGGGGCAGTCCTTTAGTGGCACAGCACAAGCTATACAGCAGGCGAAATGACCACATGGCAAGAATGTAACAGAAATTTCCTCATCTAGGCAGATTTTACACAGACGCTGATCCTTTAGACTTTGGTTCTCTTGGAGGATTGTGTTCACATCTGTGTTGGAAAGAAAACCATTGAAAACAATTACTATAGGGAAAATTAGAATGCTGCATCACATGGCTCTGGCATCACATGATCATGAACCTATGGGTGCTTGGGTTTAACCTCATCCTTTTTTAAATCTCCTAATTACCGTAAACAAGAGACCTAAAACTGTTTATTTTAATGGAATTTAAGCCATCCATCACTCTTTTAATTTTTTATCAACAACCTCCTCTTGGTATCTAGACCAGGGGTGTCAAACTCATTTGCTATGGCAGGCCAGATTTTATATAAATAATAATAAATAACAATAAATAATAATAATAAATACTGAGTCTAGTGGCTGTATGTTTGACACCCCTGATCTAGACACAATGATATGGATATGTCTGTAGATGGTGGTGCTGCTAAAGCTTTAAGTTCAAGTATCAATGATATTGCAAGTAAACTAAATTCTGTAGTTTTGTGATTTAACCAGAGCGTAATCAATTATTACATAATTCACCTCTACTTTTACTAGTCTCCAGTAACCATTGTAAACATTATCATGCAGAAACTTGCATAATCTTGGCCCCTTGTTTAACCAAAGATTTTTGTGCAATATTTTATGTTTACATTAGAACTTTGAATCATTTTATAATTTAAAATTTGAACTTTTAATTGGCACTGTATTGCCTGTTTTGTGCTGACATACTGTGAACCCACCTACCTTACCTGCTCCTATGAACCAACCCACCAACCTACCTTCTGGTCACATAAAAATGACTGACAAAAACAAAATAAGCAATTTGACATTTTGAAATATTTCACAGAGGTAGAAATAGTAGAATAAAGAAGGTAAAAAATAAACCTATGTCCAACAGAGTTAGCTTCCTCAGGTGGTAATAGTGGCGCAATGTAAAATCTTTAAAAGCACAAGCATAAATCCCTTTTGACAGAGCATATGGCCACTGAAACTGGTTTAGAAAGGATCATCACTTAATAACCAATCATAGATTTCAAACTCCTGTAATTTCTTCCATGTTGAATGAAAAATAGCAGAAGCACAACAACAAAAAAAACCAAACCTAGCTATGATGTGTGATAATACCTATCAGCATGATGGAGGGGGAATGTTTCAGAAGTGTCTGCGTTGAGCTAAACCCTTCATTCTTATTCTGAATATTCATCTTGATACGTGCTAAATTATGATAAGCTTCATATCAGTAGATGTCAGCTCTGCCAGTCTATGCTACAATGTCTAAGTTTCATATGTTTTTTACAAACGTTTTTTGAGATGAGCCGCTGCTGCTACTGAGTGACTGCTTGAGGTAACACAATGTAACCTACATTGAAAGTAGCATACATGTCAACAGAGTTAATCAGACTAGTAAATTTTAAATCTAGAATAGCAATTAGTTTAGGATTAAACAGAAATTTGGTCTTGTTAAAGAAATAACTGCATTGATAAGCTGCTTTATCAGCAGTGTACCTAGGATACCAAGTGAAAACTAGTGTAGTAATGTCTATTCAACTTAAGTAATTGTGATGGATCTGTATGTCGCTGACGACTGTCAAGTTTATGGGAAAAATATAACAGATTTACAATGTTTTTTTAAAAATATTTTTTTTAAATAAATTACTTGTATACTTAGCAACATATGTAATTCTTTAATATCAAGACTTATCTGACTTGAGGGCAAGAGACTGATTATCAATGATTTTCTTGTCAGCCACCTTTCTTATGGTCTACTATACGACAATGTAAGATCATGTTTCATTTTGTAAAGACATGTAAACACTTAAAACAAAATGTAAACGCAACAGTCCTACTCATCAAAATGCATCCCCTCACCAAGTTTCATGACTGTATGTATACAGGGTGCAAAAGCCTATTTGTCCATGAACTAAACACAAAACTTACTCTAAGCCAATGCAATATGAAATGTAGGTCACAGTTACCTTTTCTTCTATGGGTGTGGTACTAACAGAGATGCATACAATCATCTAGTTTGATGATTACAGCCTGAATAGAGCTTGAGAAATAAATTTAAATTGAACCAAAGTCTGTAAACTGAAATATGGGTCACAGTGACCTATTTTTGCAATGTGGGTGTGGTACCCATCAAGATGCATCCCTCACCAAGTTTCATGGTTCTAGTTATAGCAGGGTGCAAAAAGACTATTTGTTCATGAGCTAAACACGAAAACTTAATATAAGCTAGTAAAATGTGAAATGTAGGGCAGTGTCCTTTTCGATGCAGGAACGGTACTAACAGAGATGTATACCATCATCTAGTTTAATGATTCAAGCATTAACATTTAAAACACAACATTTAAGGCAGTGAAGCATGAAATATGGGTCACATTGACCTACTTCATGATGAGGCTGTATTGAAGTACTAAAGATGCATCCCATCACAAAGTTTCATGATTTTAGGTAAAACAGTATGTATACAGGGTGCAAAAAGCCTTTTTGTTTTAAGCTAAATGCAAAAACCTTATCCGAGCTGGTAAAATATGAAACGTAGGTCACAATGACCTTGTTTTATTGTAAGCAGGAATTTACAAATTTCATACAAGTCGGCTTGCTCAGGTTAATGCAAATTTAATAAAAGTCAGCTTGTCCAGGTTAATGCAAATTCAAATGTAACTGATAAGTTATAATATAAATATTTGTCAAAACTTGCTTCAAACAGTAAATATTTACATTATTCCATTAGTTTGAGAAAATGCGAGACTTACCTTGATATTGACTACAAAATGGAAACAACAGACTCTGACAGTATATCGTTTGAAATATGGGATCAATAGATGAAAGAGACTGCAGACAATTATAAGAATGTGGTACATGTAAACCCTAAATAAAGGTGCTGATATATGTACTGTGTCAAGATCATAGAGTATAAAACTTGCAGAATATAAAGCATTACAAATTTACGAACTGAACACGAACCCATCTCTCTCTCTCTCTCTCTCTCTCTCTCGATTTTTTGGCCTTGTCCTGGGCATTGGGCAAGTGAATTTGTATAGCCCTGGTAAGGGTGTGATACTAGGAGAGATGCATATAATCATCTAGTTTGATGAATGCAACATGGACAGAGCTTGAAAAATAAACTTTAAGCAAAATGTAACCAATTAGTGAAGCATGAAATGTGGGTTACAGTTAACTTTTTTTGTGATGAGGATGTAGTACTCTTCAAGATGCATTCCCTCACCATATTTTGTGATTCTAGATATAACAGTGTGTATACAGGGTGCAATAAACCTATTTGGTTATGAGCTAAATGTAAAACTTGCCTCAAGCCAGTAAAATGTGAAATGTAGGTCACGGTGATTTTTTTGTTGTTTTAATGGTGTGGTTTAAATAAAGAAATAGAGATGCATACAATCATTTAGTTTGATGATTCTAGCATGAACAGATCTTGAGAAATAAACTTAAATCACAAAATGTAACTAAAGCCAGAAGCATGAAATATGGTTCACCATGATCTACTTTTGTGATAAGGGTGTAGTACTCTTCAAGATGCATCCTCCAACCAAGTTTCATGATTCCAGGTACATCATTATGTATATAGGGATTTTGTTACTTTGGATACTGCCTTAAAACAAAAATTCAACAAACCTTTGTTGTCTTTACTCTTTTTCCTTGTTTCCATATCAGAAGATTTGGTGTCATAGCTTGCCTTCCTTTTGTCCTTGCACAGAGTACTCTGCCCCTGATTTTTGCTAGCTTCTGACTTACGATTATCAGATGATGTTGGTGGTTTAAAAAGTCCTGCCGCTTCATGACCACTGCTCACAGCTTGTCCACTATTTCTGTCTGAAGCTGCAGGGAAATAATTCTGAGCTTGCCCTGATGTGGGAGTCTTTAGTTCTGTCTCCTCAACCTCCATGGTGTTGGAGTGAGAGTTGTCCATCCTGCCAAACTCCTGTTCCAAGGCCTTAATCAGGTTTGTCGCACTTATCAAAGATGCCAAGCCTGTCAGATAGTCAATTTTACAACTAAATTAGTTCTGGAGATGACATTTCTTATGCTCAACTACCCTGGATAACTTAAAACCAATGCTGGGCTAGTAAACTTTCATATAATAAGCCCATTCTATAATTAAAAAAATTACAAGTCGCGCAAGTGGCTATGATATTGCTCACCTGGTATACATTGGTCTAACAGACAAATGTAGTAGTAAAAAGCCATGTAACTTGGGTTTAAAGGCATCCATGTCAGGATAATTTCCAGCTATTAGAGTGAAATTGGTGGTATCTGATATGCTGTTTAATCATATTTCTACTCTGAGTAACTTCAACTGAACTAGATATTGTATTAGCATCTTTCATATAAATGTTAAAAGGTGTACATGCAAGGATTCCACATATCAAAATTTGGTCTGATATGTTCAGGCTGTTTTTTTGAAGAGAAAGTAGTTCTAGGAAGTTTTTTAACAAATATATTTAGTAACAATAGCCATACTATACTTGATGGACGATGACTATCATTTATAGGTTTTCCACCTGGTTGCCATGGAAACCACAACACTGCTAAGGAAGCCACCCCAAACTGGCACAGCATAACCTCAGGAACATTACTACAAGTTTAATCAAATTTAGCGGAGCCATGCAGAAGAAATCGAAAACAGGTTTTTTACCTGGTTACTATAACTATTCCTAGGGTTCCAATAGGTACAAATTCTGATAGAGCATGTCCTAAGAATCATTCCTACCAAGTTGGATCAAAAATGGCACAACTGTTCTGGAGAAGAAATCAAAAAGTTTGTTCACCTAGTTGTTATGGAAACCACATTGTTGCTAGAGAAACCAATCTGAACATAATTCTAGTAGAACATGTCCGATGACAAAACTCTATGAAGTTTGATCAAAATGGGCTCTGTTCTGGAGAAGAAGTTAAAAATAGTTGGAAGTCACGCAGTTGCAAGGGAGCCACGTTGGAAAAAAATCTGGTAGAACATGTCATATGAATTGTTCCTACCAAGTTTAATCAAAATTGGCTCATCTGTTCAAGAAAAGAACTTGAAAATTCTACTATTAAAGAGAAAGTGTTGCTAGAGGACCTACTCTTGTGATGAGGGTGTAGTACCTATTAAGATGTATCCCCTAACCAAATTTCATGATTCTAGGTATAGCAATTCCTACCAAGTTTCATAAAACATTGTTCAGCTGTATTGAAGAAGTTAAAAATTGATTTTCCATTTGGTTGTTTATGGAAGCCATGCCTTTGCCAGGGAATGCCTCATCCAAAAGTTAATTTGAATGCCACCGTGGTGGGCACAATGTGAACAGAGCATATCCTAAAAAAACATTCCTCCCAAGTGTGATCAAAAATGCCTCAGCTGTTCTGGAAAAGTTTAAAATAGGTTTTCCATATGGGTTGTTATGAAAGCCACACCACTGCTAGGGGAGTCACTCTGAACATAGTTATGATAAAGCATGTTCTAAGAAACAATATTAACAACTATGATCAAAATGAGCTCTGCCAATCTAGAAAAACAGTTGAAAATATGTTTACCACCTGGTTGTTAAGGAAGCCATACCAGTTTTAGGGAGCCAACCTGGATTTAACTGTATCCTAAGAAATGCTCCTATCAAACTTGATAAAAATTGGTTAACCTGTTCTGGCAAACAAGTTGAAAACTGATTTTCCACATGGTTGCTAAGGGGCTTATATCAAATAAAATCTTGATAAAGCATGTCCTACGAAACATTCATACTAAGTTTGATCCAAATTGGCCAAGCCATTGAAAAAAAGAAGTTGAAAATAGTTTTTTCATATGGTTTCTATGGATGCCACACCATTGCAGAGATGCTGTCAGGATTTTATCTAAAGGGGGATCTCCCCCCTTGTCACTAAAATGAGGGGGTAGTAGAAAAAACTGGGAGGAGGAAACAGCAATACTTCAATATTTACCTAACACTTAAATATGTGTCTCTCTTTCTTCCTGCTTCACTCTGTTAAGGCTCATTAAAATCAAAATCCTCAAAAGATATCCCCTCTGGTGGTATAAGCACTGATCTATTGACTGTTTAAGCTTAATCTGTACTTATCTGTGTATGAATATTGTTCTGTGCTGAGAACCCACTTTTACAGTCTGCTGTCTGAAGAGGCATAAACCTAGCTAGCTTAGCCAGCTTGAACAAGTTGGGAAACTGTTCTTTATTGTTATTATGTACAATTTTTCACAGCTCATAGGTATTATCTTTTGGATATCTCTTGTCTAAAAAAAGATTTGTCACTAACATTAACTCTGCCAAAGTTTCACTTTCTTGAATCAGTGCTTTGCTGACTACTATGACAGATTTCTTATGTGTTCCATATTGCTGTATTAGTGTTTCAAGTCCATCAATGCCAGAGTCTGCTTGTTCAGACAGAAATATTTTGATAAAATAAATATCCTTACTTTTTAATTTCTTTTTAGATTCCTATTTATTCAGTTTATTTTAATCCTTAAAGCGCTATATAGTTTTAAAGCACAAGATCCCTCAATGCTGAATTGTTTTTGAAAAGAAATGAAAACTGCACTCTGCTTTTAAATTGCCTGTATTTAAATTAGGTTTGATATTCTCCATTTCTACATTTAATTTCAAAATATCAGTGAATAGGGGGTTGACTGGCATGCCATCTGTTTCTGTCCATCCAGCAAATACATTGGACTTGTATTTAACATCCTTTTTGGACTCAAAATCACTCACTGGTTTCAAGTAACACTTTCCCAGCTCCAATAACCTGATATATTTCAAAACTTTCAAATTCTTGTCATCATCGCCATCATCAGCCAGTATCTGCTGAATGAATTTGTCATCTTAAGATGAACCATGTTGGGATTCAGCCATTTTAGGTTTTCTCAGTAGGCCATACTTGAAATAAGCATTTGTAAAACATCCTTGACAAATGCAAGGTTAAAAATGACAGAATGCTTGTTTCAGGGCCCAATGTACCAATCAAATTTAGTTAATAATCATACGTGTCAACCCAAAGTACCCTGATGTGTAAACAGTTGCCAGTTGCCTACCTGAAAAATGTCATGTCATGATAAGCATTACGAGACCTCTACCGGCGGTGTAACTTATGCTGCAACACGCACTTTAAGGGTTAACAGTCAAATAAAAATTTTATACTGCACAGAGTACATTTTTATATGTGCAACTTTGAACTAGTTTGCAGGGATTCTCATGCATCACTACCTTCTGAGTGCACAAATTCATATAAATTTTGCATGATTTGCACACTCTCATGCCCTGGCAGCATCTCTGCCATTGCTAGGGAAGAAACCACCTTGGACACAATTTTGATACTGCAGGTCCTAGCAAACATTACTATCAAGTTTGATCAAAATTGGTTCAGCTGTTTTAGAAAAGAAAGTGCAAACTGGGTTTTCCATATGGTTGCTACAGAAGCCACCCTGGTCATAATTTTGATACAACATGTCATAACAAACACTTCTTCCAAATCTGATCAAAACTGGCTCAGTCATTCTGGGGAAGAATTTGAAAATAGGTTTTCCATATGGTTGCTACAGAAGCCACATCAGTGCTAGGGGAGTCACCCTGAACATGTGCAGCATGCCCTCAGGAACATTCCTGCAAAGTCTTATCAAAATAGGTTCAGTGTTTTTTGAGAATAAGTTAAAAAATAGCAAAAGTGGATAGACAGATGGCCAGACGCACAGTCCTGCCATAAGCTCACTTTCCCTGTTTCTTTGTTTTAATACCAAGGCTATCTATAGTGCTGAGAAATATACATTAGAATACGTATGTGCATGATGATGAACACTGAAATTGAGTGACAATTTAATTTGATTACAAAATTTATGAACATGAAAACTCTGTACAACTGTAATGCAAATTTACTCATGGTCTTTGCCCTTCTTTATTTCCCAAAAGCACATATTATATACATTTATAATAAAGAACACTCACTGAAACTGTATGCAATCAAATACAATTCAAAACATCTGACAAATGTGAAAGCATTATTGTTCAAGAAAATAAAATGCAAAGCACAGTGTACACTTTTTTATAAGCATATATATCCATTAATCATTTCATGAATAAAACAAAAATGTTTTCACTGCAGTTTTGCTTCTGTTGATCACATGTATTCATCATTACACTGAGTATTAACGTGCAACACAATGTTCACTATTGTTACTAAATACCTTTTGCACATAAAAACTAACCACTGTACATAAAAACTGCTGAATAAACAATGAGTAGATGGGTTCCGCTTTCTCTAAGCCCATTATAATCAAGTCAGTCTGAAGCAACATTTTGGCATGTGTATCACTTTGCATGAATTGGCTTGAGGGTATATACTTTCAGGTCAAATGAGACCTTATCTGAAAGTGTATCTCCACTGTCCACCTGTTTATTTAATTGAGTGACCTTATGTTTATTTAATTCATCGATCACGTGTCAAATATCAGTAATAAAACAGTGATTTGAGTTGGGTGAAAAAGTAAGGTCACCGAGCAACAAGGGTTCCCATGGGGTGATTGGGCAGGCTCATCATGTTTTCTGTACCAGCTTTCTTGAGTTTAATGTTGTTTTGCTTACTTTCTTCCTGAACTCAGAACTGAACATTGTTGCTGCTTTTAACTCCATTTAACTCCATTTTTGATTGGGTATGTTGCAATTTTAGCTCTACTTTGTTCATCGGATGAGCTGTACTTACCTCATTACCACTTACAGGAAGCATGGGATTTCATGAAAGTTTCAACAACATCATCTGCGGTTTCCACAGAAAGAGCTTCTCTCCTATAAGAGGAATCCTTAGGATCAAGAAGGCCCACAATGGTAGATTTTACTTCAAGTTTTCTGCTCTTTAACCACTGTGTCAGTGATATTGTGATACTAGATGACAGTGTGAAACTCAATTTTGACAGAAATGTTTTTATATGGCAAAGATTGTTTTGAGAAAAGAGTTTTACTCTCATTGGTTTTGTTGTAGCACCTAATTCCTAACTCTTGAGGACTTTATGCTTTGATAGCATTCTTTAAGAAAACTAAAAAACATAATATTATAAATTACGGCAGTGGAATTAAAATTGTTAACTCGAAGAAAAGGATATCAGCATTTTCTTTGATTAAGATCTCCACATTTATGGCAGGTGTTAGCAATGAATAATTTAATTAACTTAATTACTTCAGCAGGCAGGGCTAAGCACATTTTTTTTCCAGAAAATTAACTTGTCCCACCCAACTTTTCACTTGTCCCACCTTACTTTTCACTTGTCCCAAAATGGTAATCACTTGCCGAGATTTGATGAGATGTATGTACTTAATCCATAGAAAGAACAAATGAAATAATATACAACATAATTATTTCTTAAAAGAATTTAATTTTTCTAAAACATTGGTTGATATACATTTGGCTACTTCAGGTGCATGTATATATGTTTTAGCTGCTGGATTTGAAAAAATGTCCATGTACATGTCTGCCACCTGCACCAGCACTAAGCCAGCAGTTGAAAGCTGTGTCTAGGTTAAAGTCCTAAAGCTCTGATCCATTTGGTGAAATGTTCATTAGAATTTTTAAACTCTCTTGGTTTAAGGAATTCTCACACTCAGTAGCAGTCTTACATTTTATCCCTCCACTTTCACAAGAATTTTCCTACTTCGAATCGTCCTTATTACCTTCCTTGCGAAAATAATTTAGCAAACTCATTTTATCCACATAGTAAATATCAGCGTGCTTGACAACTACTTCTAAAGTGATCATAACAAACATTTTCTCTTTTAAATACGAACAGAGACAGCTCATCAATTAGCGTAATTGGTTCGCTTCAAACGCAATATCAAATGTGAAAATTGATTGTCTGTATAATCAATTAAAAATGAAAGAATCATTACTGTCATTTAATCAGTTCATAAATGAAACCAAAACTGATGTCGGTAAAGTACCTTTAATTAATTTAATTACGCTGACTCATTGGATTAAAATCAGAGTGAGCCGCTCGTGAGGATCTGGTTTGAGTAAACACAGTGCAACAAAGCCGATTAAAACACTGCTAATTAATCATACCGGCTTTGTTTTGTTTGATGTGTTTTGATTTGCCAATAATTTGGTCGCTTAGCCCAATTTGCAGTCAAGCGGTAACAGAACGTGCACATATGCGATAGTTATCACTGACCACCTGTAGGTGTCATACAGGATGTAAATGTATACATGGAGAGGGGTAGAATCAAGTATTCAGTACACCCGGAGGGCATGAATGGCCAAATAAAGGTAGATACAGTGATTAAAGCATGAAAATAAGGACTTGCCCGACTTTTTTTAAATACGAAAAAAGCACTTGTATTGGACTAGCGACAGAGATGCTGCCAGGAATTTATCTAAAGGGGGGAGCTCCCCCCTTGTGACCAAAATAAAGGGGGAGTAGACAAAAAATGAGGAGGAGGAAATGGACATAGTTCAATATTTACCTAATACATACATATCCATCTCTTTCTTTCTTCCTATTCTACTGAAATAGAAATCCTCAAAAGATGTCTCCTCTAGTTGTATAAGCATTAATCTGTTGATCATTTCTGAGCTTAATTTGTGTCTTATCTGTGTATGAATACTGTTCTGTGCTGAGAACCCCCCTTTCACACATGTATAGCTAGCAAGGCAGCTTGAACAAGTTGGAAAACTGTTCTTTATATTTGTTATGTACAATTTTCAACAGCTCATAGGTATTGTCTCTTGGATATCTCTGCTCCAAAATAATATTTTTCACTAACAAAAGCTCTGCCAAAGTTTCACTTTCTTGAATCTGTGCTTTGCTGACCACTATGCCAAATTTCTTATCTGTTCCACAATGTTGTATTAGGGTTTTACATCCATCAATGCCATTGTCAGCTTGTTCAGACAGAGGTATTCTGATCAAAAATATATATCCTCACTTTTTGATTTCTTTTTAGATTCTTATTTATTCAATTTATCTTAACCCTTAGAGTGCTATATAGTTTTGTACCACAAGATCCGTCAAGGCAGAATTGTTTGAGAAAAGAAATGATACTTGCACTCTACTTCTAAATTGCCTGTATTTTAATTAGGCTTAGTATTCTGCCTCTTTGACATTTAATTTCAAAATACCGCTTCATAGGGGTTGACCAGATTGCCGTCTGTTTTTTCCATTCAGCATGTACATTTGACTCGTGTTCAACATTATTTTTGGGTTCAAAATTACTCACTGGTATTTCCTGTAACACTTTCCGGGCTCCAATAACCTCATATACTTCAAGACTTTTAACAAAATTGTCATCATCGCTATCGTCGGCCAGTATTTGCCAAACGAATTCGTCACCTGAAGATGATCACGTTGGGAGTCAGCCATTTTGGGTTTTCCAAGCGCCTTTACTTTAAACATGGATTTGTAAAACTTCCTTGAAAAATGCAAGGTTCAACCTCGATAATGCTTGTTCCAGGGCCTATAATGTGCCAATCAAATTTAGTTTAGCAACTGTTCATGTCAAGCCAAAGTACTCTGATGTGTAAACAGTTGGCTACCAGAAAAAAAGACAGATAACGATAATAATGTACAATGTTTTAAAATAACACTTTCAGTTTATAAAAGGTTACATATCACATAAGAACTAAATAAAGAAAAGAAACAAAATATATTTATGGAAGTTGAAAATCATCTGTCTGAAATGCCTTGCCTTGTTTCCATAGTCCTATAAACTTAAAAGTAATTAATGTATCACAAATATAAAGGATGTGAGGCTTTCACATAGAATGAGTGAACTTAGGAAAAATGAGGCCCCTTTGAAGAAAGGCCAACCCCCTAATAATGGACCACCTTGTGTTGCAGAGTGGTACATTTTTACAATTCCTTCCCTCCCATGAAAGGTGCTCTGCATTAAAAGGCCACCTTGTCATCGCAGAAGTATGAACTCAAAAGAGGAGGACCATTGCAGTTCCTTTACATTAAGTGATCAATCTACTTAATAAGATAGCATACATTTTTTAAAAATCATAAACTATGCTATTGGAAAGATAATTCATATCTATACAACACAGACTTTCACTCACCATATTTCTCTCTGACTTTCTGTATCTGCTCCTTTTTGTAATTGGTGTCCTTCAGCACAGCTAGGACATGGGGTGAGGTGAAGGGATCAGGAATGATTCCACTCTGTCATAAATAAATCACTCTGTCATAAATAAATTACTGAAATATCTTTATATACTGATTAATAAACTCTGCAATGCATATAACATGAACACTAAACTTTATTAAAACACAAAAAAACTATTAAATCTACCAGTAATAAATCATTGGACAAATTAGGTTACTGGTTGGTTGGTCATTAATGGCAACTTTAACATATTTACTCATGGTCCCCTGGAGATTATTTTTATTTTTAATTTAAATGGGGGTTGGAGACATTTTTCTTGTTTCTTCCGATTAAATCCAAGCATATCTGATTCAGATTTTGGATTGCTAAATGCGTAGATATATTCTATTGGCTATTTCGCCTGCACATGAGCAGATGGGTGAAAATTTGACTTTTTTTTTTGCTTAATAGACCCTTGTCTTCCTCTAAATCCCAAACTCACCCTACTTTCTGCAAAGGTTCATCTGTTTTTGTGAAATGTGGATCAGTCTGCTTAAGATGTAACTACAGCAAGTCTAAAACCCGGACACAAACTCTGGTTCTGGACCATAAATTTGTTGCCTAGAACAAAATCGGGTTTAAAAAATTACCTTTTTTTGGCTGTATTTTTTGTAGTAGAAAGTCTACCTTGCATATTATCATTGTAAAGCTACATCTTTCCCCTTTTCTCTAATACTACCTCCTTCGGTAAATCATAAATTGTGATACCACAGACCTTGGAACAAGGTACTACCTCACCATGCAAAAATTTGGCATTTGGGGATAAGTAAGCATATGGGAGCTAAATGCCTTTCCCAAGACACAACAAGGCAGCTGACCCAGGATGGCCTGCCTGGACAGTGTCACAAAATTTCCAAAAGTACATTTTTGATTTTTAATACTTTTACTGCTACAAATTCTGATGTTTCACCAATCAGAAAGCATGTTACACTGATAGGTGTGTTAGAATTGAAGATAACCGTAAGGAGCAAAAGAAAAAATTCTACATGGAAGAATAATGCACATTTAGTAAAAGAACTGAATTAAAATATAATACATCTGTCCTTGGATAACTTGCACCCTGATAACTTGTGAACCCACTTATAACACAGGATCAGGCATGGATCCCATTTTTTCCTAGAAAATACCACTGAACATGAAGAAAATCACGATCAAGATTGGTAAATGAAACCTTGATATATTTTATTGTCGAAAATGGCAGTTAGTGCCTGGAAATTTAAAACCAACATCATGAAATTCATAAGTTTTAATAAGAAATCACATATTTTGCTAGATTTTCTTGGAAAAAAATATTTTCTCAATACGCTGTAAATAACAATACATGATGAAAATATTGATCAATTAAAAATGTCAGTATTGTCTGCTGGTGGTAATACTTGAAGAAATAAATACCAATATAATAAGTCTTATTAAGTGAAAATCATTTTTCAGTTTTACCTTTTAATTTGGTTTCAGTGTAATCATCATAAATGTGATATGCCCTCTTGTATTCCAACGTGAAAAGTGTCAATCGACCTTCACAGCGATGCCCAT
The DNA here is from genome assembly GCA_029931535.1 of Margaritifera margaritifera. Classification (NCBI taxonomy): domain Eukaryota; kingdom Metazoa; phylum Mollusca; class Bivalvia; order Unionida; family Margaritiferidae; genus Margaritifera; species Margaritifera margaritifera. The sequence continues at coordinate 4,088,555 of JAQPZY010001580.1, forward strand.
GAGTGTTTCCATAAGAACCTAATTAAGTACTGACTTAATTTTGATCTCCGACTTGCGGAAGTGTTGGTTGCATTGTTACAATCAGTTAAAAGTTCACCTGCATTATCACATTAATTAGTTTTTTGTATCAAATCAACTAAATGGATAGTTTTAAAGGCATGCAAATCCGACCTGCGTAAGAGCTAGTGGTCACGTTTGTGTGTTAAGTCGACTCATTTCAATTGACTATTTGAAAACACTAAGTACATGTAACATAAAAAAGTATCTAACATTAATCAGTCACTTATCATACTCATTTTCAAAGGTAATCAACGATAACAAAAGGAACCAAGTGAAAGGTGTACTGGGTGCATGAAAAGCTTAGTTCCACAGATAGGGTTCATTATGGAGAAGCGAGTTTCAAGTTTACAGTGAACCTAAAATTCCTGAATTGGCACTCAGAGGTTTGCTCCAGGACGAGCAGAAATTTTGCTATAACTTGCAATGAAATCAAAGTATCAATCTTTTACTAACATAACAAATTTTTAAAAAAGTCTTTCGTCATTTTTGTTTCTCTAAATAAATGTCAGTTTTTAAAAAATGAAAAATCTTGTTTTTATTCTGAATCTACAATAACACTAGAAAGTATTCACATTCAAATGCAAGAAACACCGACGTAATACACAAAGTTTTTACGGGTACACATGCGGTGTTGAAACCATTTGGAGTAATGTTTTAAACGATCGTTTAGAGATTGGATATATTTAAAAAAAAGGTAATTTATACAGAAAAGTAAAGAACTTCATTAGAAAAAGTTATTTATTCACAATTATTCCCAATGGGAATATTAAACATATATTCAACTATTTAACTCCCCCTTCCCACTTTAGATGTCCATCCCTTTCTAAAATTTGTGCACAGGTCCCTCTGTAACTCGTGCCCTCGAGTATGCCGTGGTCTATGTTTTTGGACCCTGTTGTGCGCGAGTTATCGAGCAAGAGGTGTACTGTCAATTCACTTTATTTTGAGACATAACAATTTTTGGGGATTTCGTGGTTGCTTCAAACCATGAATTTAAAAAACCAGCAAATAATAATCCTTTTGTGGAAACAATAAGAACCATTCCACAAACCAAAAATGTAAGTACCAACGAATGTAATTTCTCGTAAAACCACAAAAATAAATTAATTCACATTACTACACGCTTACTTAAAGTACTGACTGATTTTTCCTCAACAAACAACTGTTCACTATCCCTAACAGTACTGTACACACAACTATTTTATAATATGGTCTCGATTTAAACAAAGTAACACTACAAGTAACCCTGACCTACAAACATTTTGGTCAGATGAACACAAGTGTCCTCTAGCTGATAAGAATCCACTGTTAATTTTTTTTCTACCAATACTGCTTTTCTTAACTAGTAACTGTTGTCCAATTATTGATGGGAAATTGTTCTAATGTGACAAACTGGCCAAAATTGTTACCATAATAACAGAGCTAGTCAGTATTCCAGTCAAGTAGTTCAGGGCAAGATCTGCATGACGTGATGGTCTATTATGAGGTTTAGAGAATTAAACCTAGATGATGTACATGTCTAACATAGAAATATTTAGCAGCTGTCAACATGGACTATCTTTTCCTTCTGATTTTGTGCGCTCCAACCAAGGCCTCAATGTATTTTCTCCACCAAATACTTTACACTAAGTTAATAATAATTTGAGAGCTACATGAACATCAGTATACCAGAACATCCTGGATGTACTTGACATAGTCCTCTCCCATCATCCAGATGAGGTAGCCACATGCAGGGAACCACTTGGCATGCTCCTCCCAGGGGTCGTCCAGTGGATCCCAGTCATACAACTCTCCCCCACACCAGAAACACTTCACTCGATCTCCCTGACCTGGAATACAACCACAGAAATACACTACCACACATTTATTTATTTTTTCTCAAGGTAACCAGCAGTTATTATTTAAATTACAAGAAGCTGGCCATAGTCTGCATGTCAATCTGGCTCCTGAGTTGGTGGTAAATCAGACCAGCCAACCCTAACAAGACCTTCTCAGTAAGGCAGTCAATATTTTCTGTAAGTTAAACCAATTTTCAATAAGGTGTAACAAAATAGTATGTACTGCTATTGTCAACTTGGAAAATGTGCATTTTAAAAGTTCAGAAGTGTGATCTGATGCAGAGAGGGCAAACATCATGTACAACTAAAAAGTTTGTAAAATACACTTAGACCTTAATTACCTCCAGTACAGTTTCAGAAGCTGCATTTCCAAAACCCCATGGAGCTCAATGGCTTCTTGCTATATCTCTCAACTGGACAAAATCATTTTTTTTTTTTTTAATTTCAAGTGGCGATGGCAATCATATCTCCTGCCACAAGACATAAAAATCAACACAACATGATGTCCAATCAACATAACTGTTGCCTTTCTTGCTTATTTCCCAAGAATCTGAACACACCTTTTTATACTTCTGTGCTATTTGTTTCAACTTTTGAAGGAGTTGTCCCTTTTGCCTTCATCATGTGTTCATTTGTTGGATGACATTTTGAGAAAATGCTATAAGCAAAAGCATGATCATGCAGGCAATTTGCATGAAAAACACGAACAACAACACTGAATCTAATATGAAATCCAGATCAAAATTGGACAAGCAAATATGTGGATTTTACTGCAACGATCATATTTTCATATTTTTTGCTATTATTCCATAAGAACATAATTTAAGGGTCATTTTAGTAGGATGTATAGTTGAATTGTAATGGTTGGAAGTCTGGTAAATTGGTATTGTACAGATCAAACGGATATCCACATACCAAGTAACATTACTGTGGCCAACTGAACTTGAGAGACTGACTAAATAAAAAAGAGGTCCAAGTGGGCCTGAGATTGCTTACTTGACTGACATGTGCCTAATAGTCAAATATTAGAACAACTGGTAAAAAAAAGTCTGGATCTGAGGACGCTTTCCATAGAAACTTCCTCCAATGCTGTTGATTGTAAATATTATGAAAAGAAATTGTCTCAAGGTTTCAACAGGTCTTTTATTCACCTTCATCAATATCTGATGGCACATCAAAGTCTTTTGTCAACTACTGAAAGGCCTCTATGCCAGAGCTAGTCAAATTCTGTTCAGCAGGGATGCTTTCTGTCACATTTAGTCAAATTATATTCAGCAGTTATTAAAAGTTTTTTTGTTTTTAGTAGTGGTAACCATATTTAATGGCAGAATTGCATAATTTGTACAAACTTAAAAGCACTTCATGCAAAGATCCTTTCTTTCAAATTTGGTCCAATTCTGCTGCGTGTTTTCTGAGAAGTTATTCACAGAATTTTCTACTTTTAGTAATGGTGGTCATATTTAAAGACAACTCAGCATTATTTGTGTAAATCTGAAAACCTGTCATGCCAGAATTTTTGTGTTAAATCTGATCCACTCTTGATATGCAGTTTCTGAAAAGTCATTTAAAGTTCTTTTAGTTTTAGTAAGAGTGGCCAAATCTGACGGAGAATCAGCATCATTTGTATAAACATTAAAGGCCTTTATGCCAGGAGCATTTCTCCCAAATTTGGTTAAACTCTGTTGACAAGTTTTTAAAAAGCAGTAGTTTCAATATTTCTCTACTTTTAGTAATGGTGACCATATTTGATGGCAAATTGGCATCATTTGGAAAAAAAAAGTCTGAAAGCCATATATACCATGATGCTTCTGTCACATTTGATCAATTTTGAAAAAATGTCAATTTTTAATGATTTTTTATTTTTAGTAACAGTGGCCAACATTTGAAAAAATCTGGAAGACCTTCATGCCAGAATGCTTTCCATTAAATATTTTCTCAAGAAGCTGTTTAAAAGGTTTTTCTATTTTTAGTAATGATGGCAATATTTGATGGTGGATCGGCATCATTTAGTTAAATTCTGAAAGACCTTCAAGCTAGAATGCTTTCTTTTAAACTTGGTCAAATTCTGAAGAGTGATTTTTGAGGAGAAATCATTTAATGGTTTTTCTGTTAGCCATATTTGAAGGCGGATAGACATCATTTAATTAAATGTGAAAGACCTTTATGCCAGGATGCTTTTTTGAAATTGGGTCAGATTCTGTGGGGTGTTTTCTTTTTTAGAAGAAGCTGTTTAAATGTTTTATTTTATTTTTAGTAACAATATCCATATTTGAATGTGGATCATCATCATTGGAACAAATTTGAAAGAGCTTTGTGCCTGGATGCTTTCTGTCAATTTGGTCAAATTCTGTTGAGTGCTTTTTGAGAAGTTGTTGTAAATAGCAATTGTGAATTGACAGCATACAAAGAAGCATTCCATTAAATTCACTTGGCCTTATGACCAGATGAGCTAAAAACTGTAAAACCGAGGTTAATCAAGGGTATGGACATATGGATGGACATGCACATGAATGCCAAAGTAACCCCTTCATCAAGCTTCTGCCAAAGTGGGCTAACAAAAAATTAGATAGCAGCACCACTCACCAAGCAACTATCAATGCGCAGATGACGACCAAGTTTTCAAATAAATATCATGGATTATAATTATTATTATTATCTTGTAATGGATTAATAAAACTTCATATTCTGAGGTTGTGAAAAAACAAGCATCAGGGTCAAGCTATATATACATTCAAATGAAATCCAAGTATTAAGAATACTGATGGAAAGGAGGGTTTGGGTAATATGGTACATTAAAAATAATCACAGGGATAAAAAACATATAATGTGAGATATTCCTTTTTATGATCAAAACCCAGTATCAATATGCCTCCAAATGCATGCAATCTGAATTACAATATATACTTGCATATAACCCGGGACCAAATGCAAACAACATAGACCCTGATCTGCCGACGCATAATGCGCCGGCAGATCCGGGTCTATGTTGTTTGTTCTACTGATTAGTCCTTACAAACTGCATAGATCTGCCGGCTCATTATGCGCCGGCAGATCCAGGTCTATGCAGTTTGCAGTTGGTATGGGCTTATACACGAGTATATATGGTAGAAAGGTTTTAAGTCTTTTCTTCTCTATATTTCTTAACAGGGTTAATTCACTGAAAAATTCATCAAATGTGTTAAGTAAAACTGTTTAGCAATTATATCTTACAAGCATTTTGTACTGAAATTATTTTATATTAAGTACTTGACAAAAGCAGTAAAAATATAGAAAGGGAGGTAATGAGTCTAATAGTTCCTCTTAGATTTAGAATTTGAGTTATGTTCCTTCACATTACTTGAGTATCTTTTCAAGGCCAAATGGCTAATAGAATTAAGTATAGAAAAGCCACTTATAAAGTACAAGGGCATGTCAGTCAACAGTAAAATCTCTGTATTAATAACGCTATGACAACCCTATTAATCCTTGAAAACTATTAATATCCCTGTCCCACCTCTGTTTTACAGATAAATACATACCCATGTAGAAGAGTCCTGCTTTAGCCAGCGCCTGTGGCTTCTGGTTAAGTTGGGAAGGCCAGCAACTGTATGTAGCCAGTCGAATTGATTCCAGATTCCAGGCTGGATACTTAGCCTGCCCATGCTGTAGAGCATTGGAACTTGCAAGAGCGATTTGTCCACGAGCATCTGGTGGGTTAAGATGGGTCGCTTGGGCAAAATTACCAGAAAAATTACCGCAACTGCCACTGTGTGTTCTTCTTGCACTCTGAATCTGCTGTTTGAAATACTCACCAGTTACTTGATATGGAGCCAAGTTGATTGACCTAGATGGCTCTTCAATTGGAATGTTCCCCATGTTATGCACACCAAGTGCAAAAGCACAATCTGGACTATGTCTTTTATGTTCAGCTGCAACATTATCACCAGGAGTCCAACCACTGAGTACATTATGACAGAAAGCACACTGAGTTCTATCTCCAATACCTGTATATATAAAACCATTCTTTGCCAAATCTCTGACACTTACAGCTGCATTTTCTGGCCAATTGTGGAAAGTTTCCAAGCGTCTCCTTTCAGACAGAAAATCTAGATATGGATTGTGCACTGGACCAATATCATATCCATTAATGGTGGCAGGTATTTCCTCATGATTTGGACTTTGTAATAAGGATTGGGACAAGGTTTCTGAACCTGTATAGGTCTCCTGGTGTGAGTAACCTTGACCTTCAAATACTGACCCATGAGATGATTCATGCGAGTTATTTCCACCTTCAGATATTGACTCGTTAGGTGATGACAACCTTGTCCTTAAATATGGAGGCAATTCACTGTCATCTGTTGGGTTCATCACAGGTTGGTTTCGATCTGACAAGCTGTGATGACTGAAATTTGCTGCTCCAATTGGCAACACATTTGGGGGCACAGGTTGAGCCTCTGATGATCTCAAATCATTACATCCACTTTGGTTAATACAGCTAAAGTTTCCAAAGTTACTCCCCCGTATGGGTCCTGGGGCATCTACTGCTAACAGAGGAGTATCAATGTCAACATCAGAGGGAAGGTCAGACATGACTTTGAAAGCAGTTATTTCTTACACTTCTTATACTTGATTAAAGAGAACTGTAAAAGAAAGAAATTAAATTTAATACTTCTTCAGGGATGTTTGATACAATGCAATCTAAAATGTTTCATGAAGCAGGATTCTTTCTAGACTGCACCCTTACACCAATGATCCTATTTTCTTCTTTCACACATGAATGTTCCATCTGCAGCACCCACAGGGTGCATAAAAAAGACAATAGAGATAAAAAATCATTATGGTTAACTTTACACCGAGACTAGCACATCCCAAGCTTACTGAATAGAGTGCACTCAACAAATCATAAGACAATCAATTTCATTGGCTGACAGAAATGTCTTACTGATTCTGATTAGCTTGGGCACCAATCGAGAGCTCGTGGTGGATGAATCATTGATAGAATATGTAATGAGATCAGATGAAATCTTCAGTGAAAACAGGACCATATTTATAGTCTATTTCCAAAGTAGTATATAGCGAGGAAATAAAATGACTCAAAAGTACAAAATAAATTCTTGAGGGTACTAGTTCATTCTTCTGGAGAAGCAATAACGAGATTTTCAAGATGGCCATTGTGGCAGCCATATTGGATATCCAAGCAGAACCATTTTCATCTAGGACCAAATAGACCATGTGATGAATGTGTGTGTAAAAGTTTCATGCCAATCCTCTAAGTCGGTTAAGAGTAGCGATAACAAACTTGTAGTAACGGACAGACAGACAACAGGCAACAGATCATCCCATAAACTCTTCTGGTCTATGACCAGTAGAGCTAAAAAAGTGTCCCAAGAAACACTAATGACAGGTTTGACTGAAATCAGCTCAGTTAGTTTAATAGTCAAAAAAAGGTTTCCAACCTGGTTGTTAAGGAAGCCACAGGACTGCAATGGGAACCACCCCAGAGATAATTTTGATAATGCATTTCCAAACAAACATTCCTACAAAGTTTGATGAAAATTGATCAGCCATCTGGAGAAGTTGAAAATAGTTTTTTTCTATACATGTAGTTACTATGGAAGCCACACTGTTGCTAGGGGAGTCACCCAGAACACAATTTTTGTAAAACATGCCCTAAGAAACATTCTTATTAGTCTGATCCAAATACAAAGATCCAATATTGACAGCAATATTCTGCCCACCCTTAGATACTAATATACTAATGGCAAAATTTCCAGGTTGACCACTGTAGACGCAAGCTGGTGGCCACATACAATACCAACTGATAATTTCTCTCCATTAATTCAAAAATATTGTTTAGAGAATACGAGTAAATTAGCTTGGAAATGGCTATTTATTAAAAAATTAATTTAAATGTTTGAACTGTACAAGAAAACTATGTACATAATACCAAGTACATGTACCTTGCAACATTGTTAAATGGGACAGTTATAATGCCAGCATAGAATTAAATAAACAAAACATATAACTGGATTTATTGTTTTCACTTATACTTCAATGTTCTTGTGCGTGTATCTCTGAGAAAATTCTGTAATTTAGTTCAACAAATGATCAGTGCTGCAGAAGTTATTAAATGAATTTGTAGGCATAAATGATGGCACTTGTCACGAATGTAACACGTATTCTAACATAACTTTGTTAATAAACATCCTTATTATAGTTTTTTCTCCACAGATTAATTTATTTAGAGACTCTTGTAATTTTTTGTATAGATATGTATAAAAGTACAAACTTTTAGAGAGTATTCTGTAGCCCTCAAATTATCCTTCCTCTTTCGTTCATGAAAAATTAAATTTTTTCCTATTTTTTCATGATAGAGATCTAGATGTGAAAAACGAGAACTATGATTGCTCACTATATATCAGAATTAATTTCAGCATTCACAATGGGAAATAAAAAAGCTTTACAAAGATTAATATGACTGTATATGTATTTAACTATGGCTCTATACAGTGTAATACACAAGGACTCGTCCTCCTTGTACATAATACTGGATCTATAAGTAAACTAGGCAAAGCAGGAAATTCTCTTTCAGCCTATACAATTTAGTAACAATTTCCCTAAAAAATAAGGTAGGAGATTTTAGATAGTTATAGTTTCCTTTTATGAGGTTTGAAATGGGAAATACCCTACAAATTCTAATGGGGAAAAGAGCAAAGGTTATAAATGACAAGTACATTAACACACAAAATGCATTTATCAGGAAATTATATTTTCTTCTTTAATCATTTGTATCAAATAGGAAATAAATGATATTTTCTTCCTTTACCATTTGTATCAATTAGGATTAATGTTTTCTTTTACGCTGATTTAAGGTGATGCAGTTACTCCCAATCATCCAGTTAATAGAAGAGGAGTTTCTTCATGTTCCAGGTTTGTTGGGGGTCAATATAATAATCAGTTCAGCATGTGTATGCACAAAGCTATTCTTTAGTGATCAAGAGAAAGATACGAAAGCGATGATGTTGAGTTTTATAAACCTGTGACTATATCCACCCCCCCAATATATTGTACAGATCATTTGTTTTAAGAAAAAGAATAATACCAGTACTTAGAACAAAGCAAGACAATTAGGGTAGATATTTGATTTATCTAAAAAGAGGATACATATCTCTTTTTAATATTTATTTAGAGCCAACATCCCCTTGAAGTATTAAGAAGCCTGTATGCTGTCAAAACTTTGCACATCCAGATGTTTTTCCTATGCACACAATGTTTTACCATTTTCAGTCAAAATATGACAAAAATTCCATCAAGGATGTATTTTATACAGAACACTAAGGATTTAACAGCTGTCACCTGATGAAATTTAAAAAAAAAAAAATGATTCAGTTAAATACTTCTGAATAAGACCAAAACACATACTTTAGCATTAATGGTGGCAACCATCATGCTATACTTTTATTCTAACTTGACATTGTTTATATCACAGACATGGCAAACTTACTTGATTGGATCACAAGGAAATCAATATTCATGGAGTGGATTGGTGTATTGGTTAAGATGATTTTCAAAAGATGCTGAAGTAGCAATGACGTTGAACGACAGACAATGCATGCCGCACCATACCATCAATGACATGTAGATAAAAAATGTATACTGCCTTTCCATCTTTTGGTTTGTCTGTCTGACAGTCACTATGTCATCCCAATACACAATACATGAAACTTTATCTTTATTATAAACATTGGTAGTTTGGGTAACATAAAAGCACTGATTCTTGATGATCTATTTTGCTGATGTGACATATAAGAGTTACAACATATTATATTCATATATATACACTGATAGTATAGATTTACAATAATGTTGTTGTTTTTGTTGTGGGTTTAATGCCATTTTTCAGCACATTATAGGCTACCGTATACACGGTGGCCAGTATATCTGGTGCAGGAAGACCCCTTGGAAAACCCTGGGAAGAACGACCCACCCACAGGAAGCTACTGGCAAGCTTTCTCACATACCCACATTGTCTGAGCCTGAGACTCAAACCCATGCGGATAGAGGTTAGATGTCAATGATCTGTAAAGGCGAGCACCTTAGACCACTTGGCCACCCAGGGCCCCATGATTTACAATAATAAAATACAGATCAGAAACATTAAAATACCAACTGTAACAACTGATTGGAAGACAAGTGGCAACAGACTATATACAACATGAAGATATGAAGATACACTAAAAAAAAAGAAGTAAAACAGTAGTCATATTTCTCTGTAATCTATGTCATTAAAACTGATTATTACAATTAAGATTTATCATAAAAGTTCAATACTATCTCGCGATTTTAGAGGCCAATAATTCATACCCTTTGGCATGTGAGACAGAACTATCAATATTCAGGAATTTTGGTAAATTTGCTTCAAATATAATTATACGTGTTTGATCTGACTACAGATCAACCAACCATGACCCTTAATGGGAAAGTCCAGGTTTCAGTTTATTTATAAAATATACCATGTTGGAGAGATGTTTTCTACAAGTTTTTTTCTTTATATATATGAAAAAAATCATATGAATATATGCCTACATGTATGTACGATGTTATCACTGTTTTATCTGCCTTCCTGAAAGACTGTCCTTGACATCACAAGGTCAGTTTGTTTACAGTTGCTACATCTCATCTACTACAGTTAATATAGCAACAGGTGCCATTACTAGAGGGCACTGGTAATCATGATTAATGATTTCTCAAAATGGCAACCTCATTACACCTAGTATTTTCTCTCCTTTCATATATAAAATTCTGACAGTTCTACATCCAAATGTATTCATGTCTGAAAGGTCAACTGCCCATATTTGGCTTATGTGACGTACGGGTAATTTCCATATTTGGCAGTAATAAACATCAACAGAATTTCTCAGAAAGCAGAAAAATGAAGTAAATGACCATATATACTCATCTATGTCTGAAGTTGTTTTCACAAGAATAAGGGTGAAATGTGTATGAATAAACCCCTGAATTCCACATTTTAACACTTGCCTCTACTTGCTCATTCATGAACAGTGTAATATTGCTCAAAATAATGGTTAAAATTATGAAGAAAATATTGCAATTTTGAGATTCCAAAATTGATAGTTGAGATTTCTGAAATTGAAACCCTAAAAGTCTTGACTTCCTGTAATGAAGAAATAGTGGAAACCGTGTGCAATATCAAGAGCTGAATGAGAAGAAAAAGTTGATAAACTGAAGCAAAACTGTGTAAATATTCAAAAAAGTTCTTTCTTTTGTTCTTTTCTGGTCATTGATTTTATTTTAAAGCAATAAATATTGACCAAAAATTTCTGATCATAACCACATTTTAAAAATGCAACTGTTATTTACTAAATTATGAATTCAGAATAATGTACAAAAACACTGTAATGATAATGCACCATTTGTTTTTACAGTAACATGATTTCAACTTCTGTACATGTATATCTAAAGAATAACAATTTCATGCAAAAAATGTTTGTAAAATGCACAGAAAGGCTCAAGAAGTACCTGTAACAAAGAAAAAGTAAATTTATTCTTAAAGCTGAATGTTCACTAAACATTTCTTATAACCATATGTAAGAAATATGCAAATTTCATATTGAAATAACATGAGGTAATGAATTTGAAAAAGTTATTAAAGCCCAATATTAAAAATCGTGGAGAGTGCACGTGTTTGAATATTTCTTGTGAATTTATTTCCAAAAATATCATTAAGAGGAGCTTATTTTGAAGTCTTCATACTCAAATTATGCAGAAAACATTCCATTTTTATATATTTTATAAATCCTGAAAAAAAACCATGTACTGTTGCTAGTTAAAATTCATTACAATGTGCAGTTGTTGCCATGTTCATTTGAAGTCAGATCGATCAAAATGCATGGTGCAATGATCATCGATCAAAATGCAGGGTGCAATGATCAAAGTGGTAAGATGAACTGTATATATCAAAGATAATAATAAGATAAACAGATTAATTACAGTTAGCAAGTACATGTACTGTCGTGGAATGATCTGTGAGACAAAGACCTGGAAAATGTCACAAGGGCACGCGAGGATAAAACAATATGTAACTAACTGCTTGTAGGTAAGCCATTCAAGAAAGACTATATTTATCTGATTAATATTTACGTGTGATTGATGCTATTCAATTGTACACATGATCAATAGAACACTGTTTGCTTTAGGTTTTTGAAGTAATTATCAGGATTTTATTAACCAGGTATGGGGCCTCGCTTTGGATACTTTGTCAACGAAGACAGACAAAGCAGTATTCTAAAAGTCAGATTCACTCAGTGACATACTCAGAAGTTTTAGATCTTATACAGAGATTAAAAAACTTCGAGATTGCTAAGGATGAGCGTTATTTGGCTATGGTACAAAAAATGGAGTCATTAACACTAGCCACACTAGTGAAAGAAAGATGAAAGAAAAAACAGACAATACTCCACGCCTTCTTCAAGCCAGACTCTTAAACTGTGAACATTATGAATTATATAGAGTATTTATCATTCATAATTCTAACTGACTTACAGTAAATTTATAAAAGTATCTTCTTTCTCAGATACTTCTTGTGACAAGGACTGTATTTCTATGTTGAAGAACTGTATTTATTTATATGACAGGATGTGATTTTCTGAAGGAACATATATTGTTCAGCTAATTCTCCATTAAATACATGTATTTAAAAAAAATAACAGCTTTCTTAATTTTGTGCACTCTGACACATAGACACTGCTGCTCTCACAATTACACACTCTCTCTCTCTCATTCATCACACAAGCGCTTAGAAAAAGACTTTTTTCACATCTGCAAAAAACCTCAGTAAACAGAAAGCTTCTCAAAACCAAAAAAACTTTTTGAGTAAACAAGAGTTTTCGGTTTTGAGGAGTTTCACTATATATATATATTGTATAGGCTGGGGATCTCAACAGTTTCCAAGTGATGACCCATGAGCATGTCACCATCCTCAGGGTCTGTACTGGAAATGTACCTGATTTCATCTCATGTCCTTCAACCAATATATGGTTAGAAGGTGTGGATCTCAACTGTTTCCAAGCTATGACCCAGGGGCAAGTCCACAACCTAAGGGGCATAACCCATGATCTGTATTGGATATCCCGGTATGTCTAGTTTTGTCCAATGTCCTTCAGACCCATATATGGTTATTGACTGGGAATCTCAAAAGTTTCCAAGTTGTGACTCAGGGAAAGCATACCTACAGGGACAAGACCAGAGTGTAACCCAAAAGCCCAATGCATTAGTTATAGCCCTGGACTTAAAGATGACACAAACAAACTTTCAGGTTTCCACCTACAATGCTTCAAATATTTAGATTAAAAAAAAATAAAAATAAAAAAAATAACTATCCATGACATGGGTCCCATCCCAAGAGTCAGAATTACATTTTTGAAACCACTGTGTACATCTAAAGACTACCCCCAATCAATTTTGAAGCTTTAAGTCTGTGTTTTTAATGGTGTAGAAGATAAACTACATTACTGGATGGACAGACCGGAAGGAAGACATAATCCCCACCTTTTTAAAAGATGCATGGTGGTAAAAGTAATTTTTTTTTTTAATTACTTGAACATTATGATTGTCATCGATAATTATGACAAGATTTCAAACACTATCAAAACTTTGAGAAAAATCTTTCATTTTTTGACAACGTACACCTTTTATGAAACAGCTCTTCATGAAATGAGAACAAAATAAAAAATGTACTTATATGTATATTTGAACATAATGATATAACTAAAAACTACACACATCAGGGTTCTCAGTAGATTTTAAAACTGAAGAGTCATTCGACTCTTGACCCCATAATCTCAAGAGTCAAAACTGAAATCTCAAGTCATTAGTTTTTTGACAGTCATGAGCTCATAGCTGGGATTGTTTGTTATTCATGGAGCAAACTAATGTTAAAGATTTCTTGTCTCATCTTGAATAAAGAAAAACACTTGTATAGTGTTTTGTCAGAAACAGAATTGTTACAAACTTGCAGTTTCTTCAGAGTCTGAGGGTCGAAATGATCATCACTGGCAGGTGGTTTCTGAGACCAAGACAGTAAAGAAAATAAATTTCTTTGAGCCATTGTGATTTAACATTTCACAAACACATCTAATATACACTTTTCAAATCTGGAAGTTGGACTTAGATTATCTATGTAAGTCCAAATGTTTGACTTGTACTTTATGGATCAGAAAGTTGTGTTTTTAGAAGGACAGCACTCCTTTTGAGTTTTACAAGAATTTTATAATTTTTCTTATTATACAGTAGTGCTCCTTTAACTTTTAATAATAGTTTTTGACAAATAAAATTTTATTCCATCGCATTTAATTTAATTTTTGTTTAAAAGCTATGATATGACAGTAGATTGTAATTGACAAAATCAAGAATTTCAAACATAATTTAATGAATCTAATTAATTAACTGCATTAATTACTTTATGTAAGTAGAATATTATAAATAATGACTAACTTGCCTTGACTGTACATATGCCAGAAATCACTCTGCTACAAACAATAGTGCCAAAGTAATTATATCAAACCTGTTCATCTATCAATGAGAAACTAACCTGAACTATGCATTTGTCAATAATCACTCTGCTAGAAACAATAGTATCATACCAGCCCAACCTTTATAAAGGTGTTTGAACCTAATTCCAAGCTACATACATGGGTAGTTTATCATACCTGTCCAATGAAGTGCGACCGAGTGACGTGATCACATATGAATTGTCCCGAATCTGCTAGTGGTACGAACAAAAATCTGCTAGTGGTACGAACAAAAAAAAATAAAAATAAAAACAACAAAAGACAAAACATTCCAAGGGAAAGCCCATGCGAGGAGTAACTCCTGTTTCCAGCGAACCGTTTACTTCCTTTAAATGAACAATTAAATCATACCCATGATAATGACCCGAACAACTAAACTGAAAGCTGAAAAAGATCATCCGTTAAACATTCATAATCAAATCAGTTGATACACCAACAGATTGTTCTCCGCCTTTTTTGTTTTTTTGACGTCAATGACTAGTCATGCAAGATTAAAAAAAAAAAAAAAAAAAAAATGGGTGGAGAACAACTTGGTCTAACCGGTTGAGACTGAACTCCATGAACAACATAAAACAACATATTTACCAGTCTGTTGTCAGTCCTTTGATTCCAACAGAAAGCCATGTAATCACACATTTGATAGTCACAGAACCATAATTTTTTTCAAGAAAAGAAACCAATGAGGACAATTATGGTTTCATTCCTCGTCAGAAGGCAACTTTCACTTTTTGGCAAAGTAATGGGTCTTTCTCCTAGTCCAAATGAGCTCCGACATATTTTTACCAACGAAGTAGCGACAGGCAACGCCGATAGAGGGCACTGGCGATCAAGATTAACATTTTCGCAAAATGTCAACCTCATTACACCTGGTACTTTCTCCGCTTTCGTATGTAAAAAACCGACATTATTATATCCGAATGTATTCATGATTGAAAGGTCAAATCTCTATATTTATCGTATATGACAGTGGGCCATTTGTACAACATATTCGGGGAAAATAAACGAAAACGAAATTTTTCAAAACGCAGAAAAGTAAATAAACGAACATATACGCTCACCTAAGCCTACGTTTTAAATACTTTGGAGTTCTTTTTACGAGAATAATGGTAAAATGTGTGCGAATATTTGCGGAAAACCCACGAATTACGTCTTTTCAAAGGTCACCCATGCCAGCAAGAACAGTAACTCTTCCCGGCACAATGGTACGTACGAAATGGAACCAATGACAACAACACGACATAAATTAAGTTCAAAAACACACGAAAACTTGATTTTATGAAAGGGCAGACGTTTATATAAAGGAATCTGATTATACAAACGTATTGTCATTCATTATACCAAATTTATTACAACATTTTGGTACAACTTTTGTTGTGTAATGTAATTTCGAGATTAGAGACTCGACGGTTGATACTGATAATGATATTGATAATATTATGTGATTGTGATCACTTAGATATTATCAATATCGGGTCATCTGCTCTAGGTACGATTCTTATCTAGAGACACTGGTATTCAAATTAAAATGTTCATGTTTAGTAGGGGCGAAAAAGAGGTAAAAGTTAAACTTATTTTCAGAGTTTTGAGAAATGAAAACAAATTCATTTCATGCCATTTTAAAAAAAAATATCAATATGAATATTGCCATCGATCAAAATCCTTTCGAGTTCCAACATTTCAACGTGTCCAAGATAGAAGTCACCTGATATGGTCAAACGTTGTGTACTAGACCCTTTGAACCTAACTTAGCCCAGAAAAATTACTTAAGATCTCTCTTGACGCTGTTTGAAGCCACAGGGCAGTTAGGTACGAATAGCAGCCACGATATTTCCTACGACAATTATGCAGGAGGATATGCTTTCTGGGGGATACGATTTCACTCCAGACCAAGGCAGCGAAGAGGGACATTCACACGCTATAAGCTTGGGCCAACTTCATGTGGAACTTCAGTTTGCAGTAGCTCTGGCAAATACAGTGAACGTCATCTTGTATTCAGAATTTGACAATACTCTGGAAATCAACAATTTGAGAAATGATCCTAGACTATTAGAAGAAAACAAAAGATTGAACACGAACCTATGAAGTTTAACGGTTTTTGTTGTTGTTGTTGTTGTTTTTACCTAGAACAACAACAACAACAACAGTCACAGACTACAAGTGAAGAAGAAGACACAAATACAGTCATGATGTCAAGATGTCCAGAATAAGAATAACATTTAGTCTCCTGTTTTGCTCGTGACTTGGCTGAAAAAAATCACAGGCCTAGCCAGAGAACATTGTTATAGATATCAAATCAATCATCCTAGTCAGAAACAACACGATAAATATTTGATGATGAGTTCAGAAGACAAGTTGGAAGAGTATCTGGAAGAGACATGGACCCTCGTCTTAGAAGAGAAGATTTTGAAAAAGTGGTATAAAGACTTGCGTGACCATTTCTTACCTCAATTGACTTCTCTGGAGACGAAACGCACCGAAGCTCTCTTACAACAGAGTACGGAGACCACCCGTTCATCGACTTACTTGACACATATTTTCAAAGAAAAAGGTAGGTGTGAATTGATGACTTATCATTACCTGTGTGTGTGTGTGTGTGGGGGGGGGTACCTGGGAACTTCATTACTTTTGAACTCACAGTTCGTACACAGCTTCTTGGAATCCAGTGACGTGTGCTAAAGATGAACTTACACATCGAAAGCCTAAAGATGTTCTAACCTATATCATCTACACAAACGACAGTCATCGAACAGGAACCCATTGGGTAGTCGTCTACATTCCCAACGACCACAGTGTGGAATAATGTGATTTTTATGGATTACCTCCTCTGGAAGACGATATCACTGCCTTTATGAGAAGAACTGCTGTATCCACTCCATTCAATAATTTGAGATAACAAGGATCAGATTCAATTGTGTGTGGACAATATTGTGTGTATTTTCTTCATCAACGCAATCTTGGATTTCCCTTAGAACATTTAGTGACTTGTTTTGATCGTGAGTACTCTAGAAATGATGATAAAATAGAAAGATGGTTTTGTGAACATTACGGCTAGTTATTTTCTTTTGCACAGAAACGTAGTGTGCATCAATGGCAAAATGACACTGTGTTAGATCATTGGAAGTCCAGTCTGTCTCCACAACGTTGTGAACCATGTCAATACGTTCAAGTTTAATTTGTCAATTTGTATTCATGTTTGAGAATATGGTGTTGTCTTGTTTATTTTTTTAAACAAAATTGTGTTGACATGCTATTTGACATTCTCTTTATCTATCTTTGTAACCCCCTACAAAAAAAAAAAAAAAAAAAAAAACCCCAAAGAAACAATGTTTTCTTTCACGTCCGCGTACCGAATACGAGGGATGTTTTCCTTCACGTCCGTGCTTCTACCATATAAAGCGGTGCGTTCACCTGACTAAATTTTTCATAGATAAGGTGCAAGACGACGATTTTTCTTGATTTGGCAAAATAAACACAAAATTTTTAACCTTGGACCAGTTGGAGCCATCCTGGAACGTCAAGGCGCCATCTGCAGCTCTTTTCCGCCTTTTCCACCGCTGGACATGAGTAACTGATAAGTGTGCGGTGCACACAATAAAGCAGTAAATCAAACATTGCACAACTCGTACATGGCCGAATGGCCGCACACGAGTATAATTTAAATTAATTAAGTAATGACTGGCGAGGAGTCAGCAGCGAGCATAGTAGAAGCAACAAGTATTTACAACGTTAGCGATGGAAATAATCATTCCTGAACACGCCTTGAATGCTCTGAAGTCGCAATTGGGTGGAGCCTTCGGGCTCAAGAGAAGAGGACAACTCTTCTCCTTATTTGGGAGGAAGAAAGAAGAAACCCTATTGAGAGAAGCCCATGGGAAAGAAGAAGCCCCAATAGAAGACCGGGACAGGGAGGACGACCACAAGCACAGTGGGGGCGTTATAGGCAGACACCTACCGCACAGTCGAACCAGTTCATGCCAACTGCCCCTCCCATGGAACCCATGAAAACAACGACTGAAACACCGCCACCTACCACTAAAACAACAACACCAACAAGTCCAACTTCAACTGTTGAAGGTAGGAAAAAAACTCTAGAGGGAACTAAACCACAGGAAGCGAAATGGACGAAACCTCCCCCCATATAGTGCCACCAACCTCTTAAACACTAAGGTCGACGACAAAAAAAAAACAGGTTAAACAGATGGAAACCCAGGCAGTGGTGGAAGAGTGCAAGATACCCCTACCCACCCCACGACCGATCCCACCGCCGGAATTGAGTGAAGCCGTGTTGAGAAAGCAGAGTGGGCAATATTTGTACGACCAATCGTACGAAATGGGGATGAATGATTTATGGCTCGATAAGAAAGCAGCCCAAAAGTTCATCGACGATTTCAAGATGGTCCTTCAAGCGAAGAAACAAACAATGATTGGTGGCAAACAATCCAAAGTTAGCAAACCCCGTGCCAGAAAAGCAGCCGAAATTCTACAACAATGGGGGAAAGAGTTTGCCGACTGCCCATTACAATTAGCTACGTGTATTTGTAACCATCTGAGTGCATATCACGGACTCGAGACCGAGATTGTTTCCTACGCCATATCCATGAAAGAACTCGACATGGCAGACATCATAGATCCGAGCAGTCCGAAAGAGCGTATTAGACGGACGCTCATGCAAGGCTTGCCGGACCATCTGAAGTCGTTTTTCCTGCTGCGGCTCCAAGCACAGCCCCTCAGTCCTTCTAAGGACTAAAAGAGTTTGCATAATTTGGTTTGAAAACCTTTTTGAATATAACTTAATTTCAATACAAATATGATCACGTATCCACCGAATCAAATGATAACTTGATAATATCTGATTAAGATAAAAAAAATTGAGTGGGTTACTCAAACGAAAATTTATTATTGTTTTCGGAGAACATATGTACATTCTGTTCACGAAATTTCAAAATTGATATGAGATTAGGAAAATTGATAAAACTTGATTAAATGTGACCGTAATTACAATATGTGGCTAACACACAATTGGTAATAGGGACAGCCCCACTTAACTAACTGGGCAGAATTTGATCATGTACGTTTAAGGCGTTTCAGTTCTCCGTCACGCTTCGCGCCTCCCTTGCCTAGTCCGTGCTGCCTGCCACTCCAGACATGAACAGATTAACTGCTTAAGTGCGCTTCGCGCACACCTGCATATCTGTAAACATTGTGGTTCTAGTCCTATGTAAAGGTATAAACATTTATACACCCACCCCCCACCCCCACCCCCCAATATCGCGCCTTCAATGAACCCCCTTAATTGTGGGGAAACCATGCAGCGATGGAGGGGTGTGACAATAGCGTTTTTAACGCTTAAACGTGCCAGGTGTGTTGCAAACTAGCAACACACTTGACCACAAATAAATAGTGTGCATTGCACACACTTTACCCCCCCCCCTCCCCCACGGCGTGCTAAGCACGCTGTGGGGGTAAATAGACGAACGTGGTCGAATGACCGAACACGTCTCTAATCCAAATTCTCTCTCTCTGACTGGCGAGAGTCTACGGCGAACATAGAAGTAAGAAGTCATAGAAATATCTCTAGAGATGGAGCAAATTATTCCCGCTAAAGCCCTGAGTGCACTGAAAGGCATCGGTCTTTCAGTTGCCTCAGGATGGAGTCTTAGAGCTCAGGAGAAGAGAACTACTTTTCTCCTGATATGGGAAGAAGCAAAAATAGAAGTAGCAAGCAGAAGCCCTTATAGAAGACCGGGACAGGGAGGACGACAACAATCACAGTGGGGGCGTTTTAGGCAGACGCCTACCACACATCAGAGACAGTCAATGCCAACTGCTCCTCCCGTGGAACCCAGGACAGCTATAAAAGAAACACCGCCAGCTACTATGAGAACAACAACAACAACAACAAAAACATCAGACATTCTAACTCCAACGGTCGAAGTTAGGAATGAAATTCCTATGCCAGCTGCGGCAATCAGTCCGCAGAAAGGGGCGAGGCAGGAAAAGGAGGAAATTAGTAGGTGAAAACAAATACAGAAAGAGGCCCTAAAGGAAATCCCTCAAGAGGCGAAAAAGGGGAAAACATCCGAACCAAGCATTGCTTCCAGTTCTACTCCAAAACCGGTACCCCAGATTAGGGAAAAAGAAAAAAAGCCGGAAGGGAAGATAGCGGAAGCCTGCAAATTACCCCCACCTCTTCAGGAAAAAAAGGACATCAACAACACCACCACCACCACTACCAACAACAACAACACCTGAAACAGCAATCTCAACCACAAGAAAGGTGGATCGGCACACGAAAAAGAGCCAAGAGGGAAAAAGATCTCATCCATGATGCTGACCTTTGACTCCTTCAACAATACACCCACCAGGGCGCAGACAATCTTGTGGATGATTCATCAGGCCAAACAGCCACAAGTTGTTACAATGACTTCAACATAGTATTAGATGCTGCGAAGAAACTTACAAAAGGAGAGAAAATTCCGGAAAAAATGACGGCTAAAATCAAACAAGCAAAGGAAAACATCAGACATATGGGGAAAAGATTTCAAGAATGCCCTATTCCCCTAGCCATCCTGATGATAAACTGCGCCATTGATGTATTTAAGCTGCTGGAACCTCCTGTACAAATCTGGGAACCATTATACCAGCTAGTGGTGGCAGATTTGATTGATCCTGGCAAGAACAGAAATAGAAGGAAATTCGAGCCACCTGAAGAATTGAGGTCATACCTGATACCGCCAGAAGATTTCGAATAGTCCGTTTAATGGACGGGCCAAATTGCCTATTCGTTTTTATTTTGGCTCTAAAACCTTTTCGAATATAACTAAATCTCAATACAAATATGATCACTTACCCACCGAATCAAATGATAACTTGATATTATCTGATTAAGATCACAAAAATTCAATGGGTTACTTAAACCCAAATTTATTCATTGTTTTCGGAAAATATATGTACATTTTGTACACTAAATTTCAAAATTGATAGAAGAATAGGAAAATTGATAAAACTGAGTAAATGTGACCGTAATTACAATATGTGGCTAACACACAATTGGTAATAGGGACAGCTCGACTTAGTTAACTGGGCAGAATTTGATCATGTACGTTCATGGCGTATCAGAATTTCCGTCACGCTTCGCGCCTCTATTGCCTAGCCCGTGCTGCCTGCCACTCCAGACTCAACAAAACAATAAATTACTTAAGTGCGCTTCGCGCACACCTGTATACCTGTAACCATTGTGGTTCTATTCCTATGCACAGGTATAAATTAAAGTAAATTATACACATCCTCCAATATCGCGCCTTCAATGAACCCCCCTAATTGTGGGGAAACCATGCAGCGATGGAGGGGTGTATAAAATAGCGTTCTATACGCTTTAACGTGTCAGGTGTGTTGCAATCATACAACACAACTGTCCATAACTTTAATGTGCTTAGCACACACCCTAATCCCCTTGTGCGTGCTTCGCACGCACTAGGGGTATATAGACGTACATGATCGAATGATCACACACGTCTCAAATTCACAATCATCATCATCATCTGACTGGCGAACAGAAGATGGCCAACCTACCCCCACCACCAGAGCCGAAGCCCCTTAAGAGCAGACGCCTAGTCGAGGAGTACAATGGACTGGCAAAGACCCTCCGGAAGTACCCCGACGCAGCAAGTGTAGCCTGCCAAGCCTTGAGCTGAAACTAGGAAGGAGCAGGGAGGATAACGCAGGAACCAGGGGAGCGAGCTACATTGACGCAGCCTACGACGCAGACCCAGGTTAACAGTGCGCCCACCCGCAGAGACAGGCGACCTACATAGCTCCTGCCTCAGACGATTTGCTGTTGACAGCTGGAATCGAGCCAGCCTGCCGATAGATACTGGGAGAGCCTGTGAGCAGACCATATATGGAGGGCTCTCCCACCCGAGCAGACTGGTCAAAATTGCCTGACTGTATGGGGTTTTCCTTTTGAATTTTTGAAAACCCCTTTTGATTAGACTATTTATATCACAAATTTGATTTATTTTGACCCATCGTCAAAAATACAATCTCTAATTTAGTAATTTGTGCGTGATACTAAAATGATATGAGTAACTTGTACTCACTTATTGGTATTATTTTTTGGGAAAAAATATGTACGCTATGTACGCAAAATTTATAACTGAATGGTTTGAATAAATAAACAAATTTGTAACTTTAAAGAATTGTCATAATTAAATATGTGGTTAACACATAATTGGTTTTAGGGACAGCCCGACTTAGCTAACTGGGCAGAATTTGATCATGTACGTTCATGGCGTTTCAGTTCTCCGTCACGCTTCGCGCCTCCCTTGCCTGGCCCGTGCTGCCTGCCACTCCAGACATCAACAGAGTAACCTGCATACCTGTAAACATTGTGGTTCTAATCCTATGTACAGGTATAATCAATGATACACCCCCCCCCAATATCGCGCCTTCAATGAACCCCCTTCGGGGGGAAACCTTGCAGCGATGGAGGGGTGTGACAGTAGCGTTTTTACGCTTTAACGTGTCAAGTGTGTTGCAAGCTAGCAACACACTTGACCACAATTATATAGTGTGCTGTGCACACACCTTAACCCCCTATTGCGTGCTTCGCACGCTTTAGGGGTAAATAGACGTACATGGTTAAATAACCGAACACGTCTTAAATCCAAATTCATTCATTCAGTCTTGCCACCCATCGTCGACTTGACAAAGAAGACAAAAATGAGAGAAAGTATTGGCAAGTTAACTGAAACCCTGGTGCACATGAACAGGGTAAGGCACCAGCTCATCGAGAGGAAAACGGAGAAGACCACCATTTGCCTGAAAATGTCCCAAAAGCTGGTGGAAGAAGTACTAAAAAAGAAAATCAACTCGGAAAATGCAACATGGGAAAAGATGAAGCAGCAACAGCAGCAGCAGGGAGAAAAGGTGGAGGAGTGGCAGACGGAAATGGATGAATTCAGGTTTACTATTAAAAAGAGGCGTCCCTGCTCTGTGGTGAGGTCTATGATGAAACCAAGTCGTCCTGGATATCGTCGATAACATCTCAACGGTCCTTTTCAGGGCCATCCACATCTCTTAGAAAAGAGATGCCATTCAATCACTGCCAATTTTGTATGTTTATATGTTTGTGTACGTCTATGTCTTCATTAAAATCTTAAACTTAGAAACCCCTTCTACCCCAGTGTAATAGTGTATTTGTTTGTATAGTGTGTATGTATAAACGCTCCCTAGCCCTTTTCTAATGATAAACCTATGTGTAAAACTAAGAAAAAGAATAGGTTTTTTTTTAGGTCCGCGTAGTTTCTCTTGAGTTTGTATTCTGTACTACATCAAGGGATGTTTTCCTTCAAGTTCGCGTCTCTACTTTGGAGGGAGGTTTTAATGCACGTCCGTGCTTAAAGCATATAAAGCGATGCGTTCGCCAAATTTGATCAATTTCGAACCACCGTCTAAAAATTATAACTCAAAATTGTAGTGTGCGTGATACAAAAATGATATGAGTAATTTTTACTCAAAGATTGGTATCGTTTTTGAAAATAACATGTACACTATGTACACAAAATTTTTCAAACTGGAAGAATCGCGTTAAATACAAAATTCTTAGAAACTTGAAGTATTGACATAATTAAACAAGTGGCTAACGCTTAATTGGTAATAGGGACAGCCCGACTCGGATAACTGGGCAGAATTTGACTTTGTACAATCTTGGCGTTTCAGTACTTTCGTCCCAATTGGCGTCTCCCCCGCCGAGCCCAAGCCGCCTGCCTCGCTACAGACAGACTGATTCCACTAGCATGTTGTGCATGCATTACTCTCAAACCTGTAAACATTGCGGCTCCAATCCTATGTACAGGTTGAAAGTAAATTTACACACACTCCCATATCGCGCCTACAATGAACCCCCATAGTGGGGTAACCATGCAGCGATGGAGTGGTGTGTAATAATTAATGCGCAGGTGAATTTGCAATTGCAAATCACTTGACGAACCTCAAGCTAATGCTACCGCACTAGTTTGGGGGAAAAAATTAAATAGTGCGCCGTGCGCACATTAACTACTCGTACATGGCCGTAGTGCCGCACACGAGGATAATGTAATATTCGATTCGATTCAGTCAGGCGAAAACATTCGGCAGCTGGGGGAGAAATATGGGAGATGTCCGATGCCACTAGCGATTCTGATATGCAACATGCTGATTGATGTACACCAATTGAAAAATCAGCTCATTACACTCTGGCCGCCATTGAGCACATACGATGTAGCAGACCTCGTCAATTCACCAACGAACAAGGGACGGGACAGACGTAAATTCCAACCACCTGAAGTCGTTCCTAGTGCCGCCAACAGAGGATGAGCCTCAGTCCTTTTAAGGGCTCATACAGAATTGGTTCAAATGCCTAAGGGTTATCATTTGGCAAGATAACCCATTTTAGATTTCAACTTTTTTCAAAACAAGATCAATTGATCCTTTCGAGCACCGGTCAAAAATATTTACTATAATATACACCAAATTATGATCACAAAATATGTAAGAGTTACTTTAACTCGTTATTGTCTTTAGACGTAGTTTCGAGAAATTGAAAGTACACTATGTACACTAAATTTCTAAAATTATTAGAGACTAGGAAAATTGAATTAAACCTCGTAGATTGACTCTAATTACAAATGTGGTTAACACACAACTGGTATTGGGGACAGTCCGACTTAGTTAAATGGGCAGAATTTGATCATGTACGTTCATGGCGTTTCAGGACGTAGTCACGCTTTGCGCCTCCCATGCCAAGCCCGTGCTGCCTAACACTCCAGACATCCATTCAAGTAAATGCAACCTGTAAACATTGTGGTTCTAATCCTATGTACAGGCAAAAGTAATTATACACACACTCCCATATCGCGCCTTAAATGAACCGGGGAAACCATGCAGCGAGGGAGCGGTGTGTATTAGTGCGTTTTGCGCACATCAAAACGGCAGGTGTGTTTGCTATCTGGCAACACACCTGACGAGCAAATATTTAGAGTGATGTGCACTCAGTAAAATCTCGTAAATGGCCGAATGGCCGAACACGAGAATAATTTAAATAAATCAATCAGTCGTGCCATTGATCGTCGACTAGTTCGCAAAGAATAAAAAAAATGACTAGTCAGCACGGCAGAGTGTGAAAATTGATGGAAGCAGTATCTTTAATGGAGAGAGTAGAGGACGTCCTGGGTCTGGTAAAGGAGGTGGACTGTTACCCCCACAAGCGGTATTTAAAGAGGGAGACGATCTCACTCAAAATCGGTAAGGAGTTCGTTAGAGAAGTGATGAACGAAGAAGTGGTGAAGACCAGGGCAGCCTAGGCGGAGGAGAAGAGGGAATGGGAGCGGTAGAAGAGGAAGAGGGACTTTGATCGCCTCAATGCCAGCTGGATGGGGGTTCAGGGGAGGATGCGGAAAAGGGAAGAAAAGGACTGGATCCCTGATGAGGAGAATGAGGACTGGGAGAAGGAGGCCAACGAGTCTAGTTTTAGGCTCGTTGTCTCCACGAAAACATCTTGGCGTGGAGACAAATGGGGACAACGATGTGCTGCCAGCGATAACTGACCATGGAGGTGTGACCACTAAGGAAGAGCGGTGGCAGAAACAAATGGCCGTTTCATTATATATATATATATATATATATATATATATATATATATATATATATATATATATATATATATATATATATACACATTTTAAGCGACGATACGAGCCCCTGTAGGATTTACAATGCAGAAGTTGGAGTGAAATTTCAAATCACGAGATAATTTGTCCTATCCAAGCTGATTATTTTATATATTTAGTATAATTAAACAAGATACTTATTTATTTCGAAATATGAGAATATGATTATATATATATATATATATATATATATATATATATATATATATGGCGGATTTTGAAACACTTGCGATTAAAAAAACAATGTGGGGTGTTTAAGAAACACCTTCTGTAACACGCGGGAATTGGATTTCTGAAAAAAACTTGTAACATTTCTTAAACACACGAAGTTTGGATTTCTGAAACACTTCTAAAATGTACTTGGCAGTAGTTATATGGGGTGATACGGTAAAGGGTGTATATGGCGGTAACGGCGAAATCCACTCTTTGGCCATCTTGGATTAGGGTCTATATGCCGGTAAGGGGAATTTAAGGTTAGAAATGTCGATAGGATTAACATTATGGGACTATATGGCAGCAATGGGAAATGTAATGTCAAAAATGTCTATAGGATTAACATGATTAGCTGTTATGGCGGTGATGGCAATTTAGCATTAACTGTCCAACACATATCCTAACTGACCAAAACTTATCCTGACGCGCCAACACGTGCACCTACAAAGTACAAATGGATGTGTAAAGGTGAGATATAGAGTTGGAGGTAAAATGATGAAGAGTAACATATATTTTTAGACAGACAAACAGCTATTATCGCCATTCAACACTCGCCCTTTACAGACCAAACAGAGAATGGAAAAAAGGAGAGATTTGAATCACTAACACAATGATGGACTAGTATCACACATACCTTCAATCACACATAGAACCATACAACCATACATACATGCATATAATCTATTTACCCAAAGTGGGGTGAGAGGAAAGGGTATGAGTGCTCACACATGCACCTACACAGAAACATACTATCACACTCATACTATGAAACACTAAGAAATAGAAGGGGGTTGAGCTTTGTATTGAAGATAAACATCGACAAAAATAACACCAACATAAAACACATACTATTGCCTATAACTAGTAGTATTTCTGTTTATAGAGAGTTGGATGGCCCTGAAAAGGGCCGTTAGTTGTATATTGTGGCTATATGGCGACAAAAATGGCTGTCTAAGGTAACATTGGGAATTCTATATTAAAATGTCCGTAGGTTTAACATTAATGTGACTCTATGGCAACAATGGAGAAGTTAATGTGAAGAATTAACATGACATTTCCTTTGTCGCTATAAATATTGTTTTGTTTTAGGTAAAAATTTAATCTCTGGCGACAATTCGAAAGTTAACGATAAGAATTAACACGATATTTCCTTTGTGTGTGTGTATATATATATATATATATATATATATATATATATATATATATATATATATATATATATATATATATATATATATATATATGTTTGTTTTAGGTACAAAAAATGCTCTATGGCGACAATGAGAAAGTTAATATTAGAAAGGTCCATAGATTTATCATTCACTTTTAATGGCTAACACCCACACGTTTTCAGCAATATGCCTTATTGACTGACCAACATCCAGTTATCTACTGACCAGCACCTACACTGACTCACACAAAGGGTAGGATATAAAAGAAGAGGGATGAAATAGAAGTGAAATCCCTTATAAACAAACCTAAATCCCCCTACTACCCCCCCCCCATAACTTCCCAACCATCCTCTTATAGACAAAACTACCACCCCCCTGCCAGACTTATAATCCCTATAACACTAGAAGTGAAGTATAAGGAGAGAAAAGGGTATGAATGTATACACACTATAAACACAAATTACTTATATACTATCGTGCAGAAAGGTAGGAGTGCTCACACATACACATAAACATCCATGAAAAGAGTAGAAGCGGTAACACATAAACATACATACTATCGCCTCTGAAAAGGGCAGGACTGCTCACACATGCACACAAACATCCGTGAAAAGGGTAGAAGAGCTAACTCAAACACAAACATACTATCACCCCTGTAAAGGGTAGGAGTGCTCTCACATACAAACATCCATGAAATGGATAGGAGTACTAACAGTACTTGCTTGGCATTCGTCCGTCTGCGTCAGACGATGGAAATGCAGTAGCCCTTGGCGATGACTTTTTAGTTTTTGCTGCATTTCCTCTTGTGGCTAGAAAGTTATATCCCGGCATGACAAGGCCTGCCGCAAGTGACACAACTGTGTTCTGTAATAGGTGGGGCCTGTTTGGCGCATTGCTTCTTGCGTTGGCACTTGCTGCACAGTTGGTCCAGCCACTGTTTGTCGTGATGTTGCACTCCAACCCTTCGGTATCAATGCTGTTTGCCAGTGACTCCCATTAGTCGATGCCTATGTTGAGATCCTTCATATCACGCTTCCAGACATCTTTAAAGCGTAGGTTTGGGCGCCCTGCTGGTATCTTGGCATTGACAACTTTGCTGCAGGGCATGTCCTTTGGGATGCATCCAGCTTGCATCATGTGCACGTGTCCAAGCCAGCGCAGCCGTCTCTGTTTAAATAGTGCCAGGATGCTTGGTAGTTTGGCCTGGGCAAGGACGTCAGCGTTGGTGACCTTGTCCTTCCATGTAGTTCCAGGAATGCGACGCATGCAGCGGACGTGGAAGCTGTTGAGTTTCCTCTTTTTGTGACTGTAGGTAGTCCATGTT
Organism: Margaritifera margaritifera; assembly: GCA_029931535.1. Lineage (NCBI taxonomy): Eukaryota > Metazoa > Mollusca > Bivalvia > Unionida > Margaritiferidae > Margaritifera > Margaritifera margaritifera. The sequence continues at coordinate 4,117,439 of JAQPZY010001580.1, forward strand.
TTGCTGACATACAGCCGGATAATGAGGACGCAGCCTGATAGATCAGCACTTTAGTCTTGATAGTAAGTTTGTTATCGCAGGCTAGTGAGTTTGCCGAAGGTGGTGGTCGCCTTTCTGATGCGGGTGTTGATTTTGTTAAGTGACAGATTGTCGATCACTGTTTATCCTAGGTAGCAGAACTTGCTGACTACCTCCAGGGGAATGCTATCGAGGGTGATTGTTTGCTGCGACGGCTTGTCACATGTCTACAGTTTTCTTTATGCTGATGGTAAGGGAAAACATAGATCATGCATGCGAGAGACATTCCATAAGGTTCTGGAGCCGCCTTTCTGAGTGGGCAACCAGTGCTGTATCGCTTGTGAATAGAATTTCTCTGATCAGGATCTACCGTATATTGGTCTTGGCTTTCAGCCTGGTGAGGTTGTACACTTTTCAATTGGATCTCGTATACAGGTAGACGCCTTCAATTTACGCATCGATGGCATAGTTAAGGAGTACAGAGAAGAATATGCCAAAAAGAGGGCTGGTGCCAGAACGCAGGCTGTTTCACTCCACACTTGATTTCGAAGCTGTCGGACGCGGAGCCGTCAAACTGGACTGTACTGCGCATGTTATCGCTAAATGAGCGAATCAGGCTTAGGAGTTTCGGAGGGGGAAGGGGGGGGGGCATTTGATCTTTCCGAATATCTTAAAACGTCCTGTTCCACTGACCGTATCGAATGTCTTGGCGAGGTGTCAACGGCAATGTAGAGTGGTTTCTTCTGCTCTCTGGATTTCTCTTGCAGTTGGCTTAAGGAGAAGATCATATCCACTGTTGATCTGCCTGCTCTGAAACCACACTACGCCTCCGGAAGTAATCCGTTTGCGAGTTGTTAGAGTCTACTCAAGATGACCCTTGAAAAGGCCTTGCCTGTAATGCTGTTGAGTGAGACACCATAGTAGTTGTTGAAGTCCCAGCGGTTACCTTCATTATTATATAGCGTGATAATGTTCGCGTCGCGCATGTGCTGTGAAACTACCCCTTCCCTTCAACATAACAGAATGAGGTCACAGAGATGTGGCAGGAGGCTGGACTTTCCACACTTGAGCACTTCGGCTGGAATTCCGTCCTTTCCAGGCGCCTTTCCGCTTGCCAAGGAGTCTATGTCTCGGTTGAACTCGAGCACTGTTGGCACCTCGTCGAGCTCCTTCATGATAGGTAACTCTAGCAGTGCGTCAAGCGCGAGCTGGGATTTGTATGTTTTGCGGAACTTTAGCCCAAGTTAGTGTTCCACTCAGCTAGACATCTGCTTGCTCCTGTCGGTGATCAGCGCGCCATCCAGTGTCTTCAGGATGCAACTTTGGTGATAGTGGGGCCAAGGACCTTCTTGATTCTGCCATACATGGCTCGGATGTTTCCTGTCTCCAATGCGGTCAGTATTTTCTGGCATAGCTCGGCCCAGTACTGATTTTCGCAGTTCCCGTTTGTCTTCTGCACCGCACTCTTCGCCGACTTGAAAGTCCGAAGTGTTCTGGTGTTGGTTTTAGGTTGTGTTTTAGGTAGGCAGTATTCTTTTCCTCTATCGCTGGCACCATTTTGTCTGCGTGGGTCTCTAACTAGTCATTGTTTTGAGTCCTGTTTTTACCAAATGTGGTGATATGTGACTCGTAGATAACTGAGCTCAGGACGTTCCATACTTCTTCAGTATTCCCTTTTAGGCCCTCTCGGATATAGCCTGCTCCATGGTCTCTAAGAACTGCAGGCATTTCGCGTTGTCTTTCATACTACTTGTGTTGATGTTCGGAAACATGCAGCTTTTGAGACTGCACTCTTACTTTGCTGCTGACAAGTGAGTGGTCGGTGTCACGGTCTGCACTGTGATAGGTGCGGGTATGAAGTACACTGGCTGGGTCGCGTATCCTGCTTATATTCAGATCGAGTTGATTCCTATTAACGGATTTTGAGTGGCGCCGTGACACTTTATTCCGATGTTTGCCCTTTAAAAATATGTTAGTGATGCAAAGCTACTTCTGAGCGTACCGTTGGAGTAACCTCTGGCCGTTTTCATTAATCATACCGACGCCGTGGTATCTGACACATGATGGCCATGATCTGTGGTCTGATCCGACTCTTGCATTGAAGTTGCCGAGGAGAAATAGCTTCTCGCCAGTGGTACGAGCTCGAGTACGTCATGTAAAACGTATTGGAAGAGGTCTTTGTCTTCGGGGATGCGTATACAGTTGTAGGATAGGCAAGGGATGACATGCGGAGTAAGATGATGCGCTCGGATATTGCTACCGGAGTCTCGATCTTCCGCATCAATGCGGTGCTGACTGCAAAGCCCACGCCGTGTTCAAGATGTTCGTCATTGCGCTTTTCGTTTGCTGAGTACACTCTTGTCAACTGCTTGTCGAGAAGAAACTCAAAACCCTATGTACCCACTGAGACAGGGAGACAGAAGCAGATCAGTACTTACTTGCTGGGAGCTAACAGCTTTGTGGCAGGGGTAACTGACCAGTAGGATGCAACGATCGTTCCCACCATCGGAGGCAGCCAGTGGCGCCTTTGCTTTACACCAAGTGAGATGGACTTATAACCCGTAAACTCATGCCTCGCGTGCTATGCCCTTCCTGGTGAATGCAAGAACGAAGTGTCCTGTTCATGGTTTACAGCCTGGGTAAAGGTATGGAGGCTCAAACTTGCCCAGCATTACTCGACCTTTCAGGCTGAGTCCAGAGGAAAGACATGTGCCGATACGTCTGGAGCCGGCTTGGTTGCAGGAGTTGCCGGAAGGGGTACAAAGTCTTTACCAGCCAGTTTGTCTGTTAGGGCGAGTTCCCTTAGCCTTTGGCTCTTCCGAGCTTAACCCACAAGGCAGTGGGTGCTATTTGACCTATAGTTTGGGCTTGGTAGATGGATGCCAGAGCGTGTCCACGCGCTAGTGGGAGTGCATATCGCGTCTCTGAGGGCCAAGCTCCTCAGAGATCCACCTCAGTTTAGCCTGGGACCGCAAGAAGCCAGTTTCCATTATTGTCGCGGGAGGTATTGCGGGAGTCTTGACTGTGTCGACACGTACGCAAACATACTATTACCATGAAAAAGATAGGAATGTTCACACACATACCTACTAACCAACACACCGTCTGGTTCACCAGAACTTACTCATCTACGGACCAGCACCTGCACTTACACACACAAATGGTAGGATGTAAATGAAGGGGAATGAATTAGAAGTGAAACTCGTTATAAATAAAACTAAATCCCACTACTACCCATATCGCCCTATAACTTTACTATCATCCCCTGATAAACAAAATTACCACCCCCTGCCACCCTTATAATCTCTACAACCCTAGCAGTGAATTGAAAAGGGAGAAATGGGCAAGAATATGTACACACTACCGATAAAAAAAGTAGTAATATGTGGCACTCGGGGGAACTACGGGTAATAACATTGTGCCGTAGGTTTACATTAAACGGCACTTGGGGGCACTACGGGAATTTGACATTGGGATGTCACTTGAGGGTACTACGGGAATTTATCATGGAGATGCCACTTGGGGCCACAAGGGAAATTTAACAGTATGTTTCCGTGTTGAAAGATTTATGGGGCACAAGGGGAAATGTAATGTACTATCCAACACCTAGTGATCTACTATCCAGCATCTAGTGATCTACTATCCAACACCCCGCACATACTATCCAAAACGCCATGTGTAGTGACCAATACTTTGTTATCTACTATCCAACACCCTACATCTATTATCCAACACTCCACACTATACCATCAACGCGCCATGTGTAGTGACCAATACCCCACAGCTACTATCCAACGAAAAGGGTAGGATGTAAAAGAAGGTAGACGAAATCAAACAAACATTATATTACGCGCCAGATGGTAGGAGTGTTTATATACACACTATACCTACAAATGCAGGAAGGGTTGAAGAGATTTTAAGTTTTATTTTGTGTGTGTGTGAAGAAGACAAGACATACACAAGCATATAAATACACAGGTTTGGCTATAATTGAGTAGTATATCTGTTTCTAAGAAATTTGGGTGGCCATGAAAAGGTCCGTTGGGGTGGTTTAACCAAAGAGGGTTAACACAGGTGGCACTGCTTCATATTTCTTCTTCGCAAGCTTTTCCTTACAGATTGTCCATAGATTTATACTCTCCTGAGGCATCCTTGCCTTTTTACACACTCTTCTCTTCCAGATAGCTGCATCTGGGATGCGTGTGATCGCCCACATTGTCTTGACACACATGAAGTACTCCAGATTAAACAGCATGCTTGAAATGATGGTAGAGGATTCAACGCTTATCAGCATACTGTCGGGTTGTCTCGAGAACAGATGACACAATAGGCGAACGCATCTCTATATATAGTATATGACCGGATCAAAACTGATTGGGAAGTTTCTCCAATCAGAACGCGTGAAACATAATTCAGCCAGTGCGTGTTTTCTATCTTCCAATCAGAATACAGCATACGCGCGATTTTCCTTCCAATATATATATATATACATATACACACGCACGAGCGTTCCTACAATGTACCATTGCTGAAGAGTTCAAGCAAAACACACAATGGCTGAAATGAAGACGATGTATTGGGGTGTGCCCGCAGTTAATACCACTTATACTTGGAGTGATAGTACTACTGCTGCTGTATGAGCATTCTTCCAGAAGACAATGACTTCAATTTGGCTTTGTGCGATTTCCTATCTTCTACGCAATAATTGTTGCCGTTAGTACCACCTTCACCTCCTTTTTTATCATTACCAGTCTATGATGATCTGAGACCAAAAAAAAAAGAAAGGAATTTTACAGATTTTTTTTTATATCATCAGAAAGAAGAACAAACATTTGTTCAACAACAACAACAACAGCAAGAGGAAAAGAAGCAAAGAAAGAAGAAGAGAAGAGGAAAACATTGAACCGTGAGAAGAAGGAAGAGAGTGACAACAAAATGGCCTGCCTGTTACAAGACATTTTGGTGGAGTTAATGCACTTGGGAGAAATGTATCAAACTTCTTTGGCAAAACCTAAGAGAAAGAGACCTTCACAATCTAAGACTTCTAAACCTTCTATGACTACATCGACGTTCACCACTACTGGGATGCCAGCAGCAGCAGCTGTCACTACTACAACCACCACAGGAGCAGGAGTAGGACTTACCCGTGAAAAAGGTTTGATACGATTGCAGCTGATGTTGAGAAGTCCGTAAGTTTTTTTTATTTAAAAACCCAAACGTTTCATTTCAGGGCCACCCAGTTCTCTTAAAAAAGAGATGCTATTCAGTTATTCAGTTACTAAATTAAACAAAACTCAAATCCCTCCAAATTAAACAAAACTCAAATCCCTCCATTATAAAGTGTGTGTTTTTTGATCCACACTAAAAAACAAAGGAAGACAAAGATACACTTACGTTTTTTTTTTTGTTGTTTTTTTTTTTGTTGTTTTTTTTTTTTTGTTTAATCTCATTAATCAGAATTACAATGAAATTTCAAAACATAGGACAAAAGTCCATTTGTTCTTCCACATCACAAAAGTCCATTTATTTTTATTCTTTTTACTGTCTTTCTTTTTTGAATTTCTTTATTGGAATGGGTTCTTCTTCTGTTTCTGCTTCTGAACGCTCCTTCTTGTTCGCTTTTTTCACTTTCTTGGGACAGTGAAAACCAATGTCCTTTTTCTTGACATTGATATCAGGTAGCTTTAATTTTGTCTCTCTTTTCTCTTGTTTTAGATGTTCCTTTTCTTTGTCTTTGTGGACATTATGGAGCCGAATGTCCTTTTTCGTGACAGACATAGCAGGTATATTGATTTTGTATCTCGAGAGGAGTAGTCAGAAGTCTTGTTGGAACTGTACTTTCCAATGACTCTCTGTAGATCTCTGACGAGAAGTGTGATCTTTTTTCGGCTTTTCCATCTTCACATATTGAAACTGCATGAGTGTATTCTCTTGGGAAAAGGGTGCCTCTCTCTGTATATGGAGAGAGTGTGCACCCTAGTCAACTAGTCAATCAAAGTTTGAATCATCATGAAACGATCACACATTTCCAAGGAAAAATCAGAATCCAAGAGATGACGTTCTGTGTCGCCACACACGCTGAGAGAAGTGTTGGAAAAAGTTCACGCTAGCGATTTTGTCAATACTATATACCTTACTACAAGACCCATAAAGTCAAGATCAGCCAAGAACGAAAGTCGTTCGGTAGCCTCAGAAGATTATTTCACATTCGATATACCAAGAAAAGTGACTTCCAGAAAATTTAAACGATGTCTTACACTTACACAGTCAAATTTAAAAAGTTAAAGTCTCAAGTTCCAGCAGAGAAAGCTGCTGTCTTCGTTATGGATTTATTTGATTCCAATGTAGGAGGACTTGAAACGACAATGTCAAGCTCAAGATCACATTCGCTAGAGACTATCCATCACTCACGACGGTTTGAAATCTCCTGTGTGGATCGAGTTTAAAACACCAGCAGAATTAACTTCTTCCAAAATCTTGGACAAAATTCAATACGCCTAACAATCTAATGACGAGTTTTACATGACCGATGGAAAAGCTACTCTTCACATGACACGCGTTTCACCCCCAAGAGGCAGTAGACGGCGCAATGTTTTATCGGTGGATGAACTTCGCAGTACCAAACAAAGTATCGTCCAGATTAACAACTATCAAGATTAAATGTGTTTGGCACTTGCCATCGTGGTAGCTCGAACTTATGCATAGAAAAACGATACAGTAGAGTGATGAAGATCACGGCAGAATATAAGAAAATCGGACAAAAACAGAATCGGAGAGAAGCAGAACTCCTTTCGGAACAAGCTGGCATTTCCAAAGAGACCGCGTGTGGAATTCCTGAAATGCAAACAACTTCCAAATGTGCTGGCTCCCAGTATACCTTTAAGTAGTTCGTGGAGATCTCATGTTTGGGGATCTAATTGTCCAGACGGAAAATACATCCACATTTATCATCACCAAAATCATTTCGATGCTATTATAGCCATCACAGGATTTCTCAGATACAGTTACTATTGTGACAAATGTGGCCAAGGATTTACCAGTCGGGAGCAACCCATTCATTTTGGAGAGAAATGTCGTGGCTGGTTAGTCTCCAAACCTTGCATTCCTGGAGGAAAAGAAAGAATTAAATGCTCTACTTGCAAGCGAACATTCATCATTCTATTCCGTTACGAGCGACATAGCATGAAATAATTTCGACAACAGAAACGTTCTTGCGAATTATTGACAGTGTGTTCCACTTGAAGACATCTTGTTCGAGTGTGTAGTCAAAAGTCACACGTTTGTCCAGGAAAGAAAAGATGTCGTTTTTGGGACCAAGTCGTTAAGTTCAATCATCAATGTTACATTCAAAGATATGACAACGAACTCGTGGAATTATTGAATAATAATCGGAGCTAGACTAATATGAAATGTGTGGATTTTATCTTTTTTTTTAAAATTTTTACTATGAATGTTCACAAGAGACTGCAATTTACTTTCCAAATTTTTGTGTGGCTCATCGTGCTTACAACGACTTCATTCAAGAACTTTTGTTTCATCGCTGTCGGAATTGTAGCATGATTCCAGGAGGATATGCAAAGATATTTTGTAGCTCTTGTACTCTTTCTGATTTGCCAAGTGGGTTTTAGACCCCACCGACGACACTTTGAGTGGATAGGAGGTACATCGTTACCGAAAATGTCATCGATACGCTACAGTCATGACTCACAATTTCTCGGGCTAGAACGGACAATTTCTTTTGAAATATTATTCAGAACAAGGAACTGAAGTTCCGAAAGTTACCATGAAAGGAACCAAAATCATTTTGTGAGTAGAATTTCTAAAATGATTAGAATGATAGAAATGGTTAAAGGCTATTTTCCACACTGTTTCAATACCGAAGTCAATCAACGCGTCGTGCTCCCGTATTTGCCTGAAGTTCACTACTATGACCCCGACAGATTGCGAACAGAACAACGAGAAGCTTTGTACGTTTGTTACCTGTTTTCTTCAACAAGACCTGAAAAATCCTTTCTCAGAGTTCACTATGGAAGAGTTGTACGTCCAAACATATCAATGACGCCAGAGTTTGGAAAGTCAAGGATACGAAGTGAAGAAATGTTGGAACACGAATACGATCTACGTTTGAAAACAGATTCAGCATTGAAATTGTTATTCAACCATTTGAAAAAGTGTATTAGATCGTCTACCAGAAACGAGTGCGATTTCCCGCTCACACGACGTTACCGTATGGGTACCGTTCTCCAATATAAAAAAGCCGCCCCCCCCCCCCAAAAAAAAAATAAATACAAAAGACACAAAAAAGAGAAAAAGGACCAAACAAACAAAAAACAAAAAACAACAAACAAACAAACAAACAAAAAAACAAACAAAACAAAACAAAGAGAGATCATTGTTATCAGAAATCTCCACAGAGAATGATGAATTCAACACATAAACAGTGTGATGGACCCACCGATTCCAAGTTCAGTAAGTCGAGTGCGATGCGTTTTATGTGCTTATCTATGGATGTCATCCATGCACTCACAAACCAGCCTGGACACAACCACAAGTTCATCAAGAATCACAAATACAATAAGAATACACGTTTCCCGTAGCTTTGCAGGCTATTGTAATTTTGAAAGTCGATTGCAGACGTTCAAAGGGAAATTGCCTAAATATCTGGAAGGACTCAGTCCCAAATCTTTAGCCAGAGCAGGATTTGTTTACTTAGGACAATGAGATTAAGTACAGTGTTTCAATTGTGGTGTGAAACTTCACTAATGGGAGTATAAAGATACAGCTTTCCTTGTCGCTGCCTTCCTTTGGTCGGTCCAAATTATGATCCTCGTGTTAGATACTTTAGAAGTGGAAAGGATTCGTAATTTACAAGTTACTTTTGGAGCTGCGTGAACGCATGTGCAGAGAGTTTGTCAAGATTCAAGTGAAACGCAAGGAGCAATTGTATCCTCTACGACATGACGAAATGGTTCCTTTAAATTTTGGACAACGTGTAGTGTGTGTGTTATTGACTACATTTCTTGGATTTCGTTTACCAGTAGATTCTTTGCGGGAAATATATTAGCAGTACATGCAAAGACATGACAGCAAAACTTCATCTATGCAGGAAAAACTCATTGTGTTAAAAGTTTTGCAAATAGTGATAAATACGACGTATTGTACCCACGTATAAAGAAGACATTCGTCGTACTTTATTGACTCTTCATACTTACCAAAAAGTGTGTATAACATGTTGGATACGCCAACAGATTTCACTAGCCCTTTAACATACACGTTGCTGGATCTAGTGGTTCAGGCAAAACGAACTTGTCAAACGTGTGATCGAACACAAATTACTTCTGTTCGATCGTCCTCCACAACGTATCGTGTTGTGTTACAAAGAGTGGCCATCGGCTTATACGCTAATCCAAGAAAGTCAAGGAGAATCCATTTCGTTTGTAGAAGGAATACCTCGCGAAGAGGATGGGATTCTGTCTGACTTTAGTGAAACACATCTCGTCATCTTCGATGACATGTTAGGAGAAGACTAAGAATAAATTAAACTTTGGTTTACACGAAAAGGACATCATCATAATGCCAGTATTATTTACATTACTTAAAATTTATTTAAACGAAGTAAAAGCACATCGCACTATCAGTCTCAATCGTCATTATGTTGTGTTGTGTAAAAGTCCAAGAGACAATTCTCAAGTTCAATAGCCAAACAGTTAGGAACACCTTGGCTGATTATGCTTACCACGATGCGACTCAATCGCCACGTGCCTCTTTACTCATCGATTTAAAGCCTACCGCTCCTGATTATTTGAGATTTCGTACGGATTTGTTTCACAATTGGTGTCAAGAAGGAGGTCCAGTCATTTATATGTCGCTTCCTCGTTTTTGTCTGTCCAAAACAAGACCCCTATAAAAACACAATTCACGTCTTTTCTATCTGATAGTATTAAACCTAACCCCCTTTTAATCTCATTCTCCCGTCAAATTATTTGGTGAACTGTATGCCATCAGTCGCGAACAAAATGCAGAAGTGCGTTCACATTTGTTAGAAGTCGGTCTCTAAGAAGTGTTACGATGGTTTACTTTGACAACATGTCAGTTACTACAAGGCATTATTTACATTCCACATCAAACAAAACTTTTTTTTAAAAAATTAAACAAAAAAAAAACAAAACAACAACATAAAGTAGCTTTGTCAAAACTGGCTGATCCCAAAAGCCGATTCTCAAACCAAAACACACAAATTATCTTGAAACCAGGTGGAAGTGGATGTTAAGTGGATGTTTATGGGGTCATTATTGGTCACATGTACGATGGGATCATAATGCCAAAGTTAAAAAATCCAAACAGTCTTAAAGACAGACGAAAAGGAAGGGAGGTGCCGCAAGTTCACGCTCTAAGAAGAAGAAAACCCAAAAGAAAACGTCTCCTTCAAGAAAGAGAGATACTGCCGCCAGAACGCGCACGTACTCAAGAAAACCTCTCTCGGTGACCGTCTCTCCTTCCGCTCTTCTCCTTCTCCGTTAATGATGATGCCTGCCAACCCCGATTTAAGACCGGTGATTCCCAATCTGATGAAAAAAATGAAACTCCTCTCTGAAGAAACTTCTATTCCGTCGAGATCTTTTTCGACTGTTCTAGCTGCTGCTGCAGCAAAAAAAGTGGCCTCGCCTAAGAAAAAAGTATCAGAGAGCACAGGCGTGTTACAGAGGTTACTAGATTTATCCAATTCAAATTGATATGACGTGACGAGAATCAGTGGAGACTAATTCTTATATAAAAAGAAGAAGTGTTGGATAAGATTGATTTCAGTTTTCATCCTGAACAAAGGTGTCACAAAAAGTTCACACCATCATCGTCAACATCCAAAGTTCACACCATCATGGTCAACGTACCAAAATCAATGCTCTGATGCAAAAACAAATTATTCAAAAAGCAAATAAAGAAATAATTGATACCGTGTGTGAATGTTGTGTAAACGTTTTGAAAGGAACGGCGCCTTTGACTAAGATACAGAAATAGCGATTAGGACGATATCGTCACGTTATTCACCAAATTGTGAAGACAAATTCCAATCAGTCAAAAGAAAAAAGTGCTCGTTCAACGAGGAGGATTTCTACCCATGCTGATAGGACCGTTTTTAAAATTGGCTGCTCCTTTGTTAGGATCGATTGCTGGGCTTCTTTTAGAAGGAGTAATCAGATGAAGATAAAAAGGACACACTTTTCTGGAAAGACATCATACTTGTAGCCTTAGAGCTTATGGGAGGACGAAACTTAGCTTTAGTTCCTTACAAACGGCGGATGGAACTCCATCGTTGATACGAACAATGAATACCACATTAACCTCCGAATACTATTCGCACCAAGATGTCACGGTTACAACACAAATCACAATCGTTGATGGATCAAACAGATTTGTCAGAAACAGAAAAATCGCAATGGTACGGAAAATTATTGCAACGTCTTCACCTTTTTCATCAGAAAACTTCGGACGAGACGGCTAAACCTATTGTGAGAGATTTCAAGACTGCCATAAGAAGCAAAGGAAAACAAAAAGCAGCAAGACGATGACGGTAACAACCACAGGGAGGGAAGAAGATAGATAAGCAAGAAAAGTTTTTCAAACTCCATCTGCTCCTTTTCCCTCTAGTGTGAGAACCTTGATGACACCTTCCCCTACTCCCAGAACAGAAGAAATGAAAGCTTGGGTCAAACATATGATGTCGACACCCTCTTCAGCAGGAAAAAAAAGTAGGACGACAGAAGTTAGAAAAGAAATCAAGAAAAAAAAAGATTGACTATAGAATCGATGACTACTCCTACTCCGGACACGCCAGTTATCGCAATCCAAATTACCACATGAACCTAAGAGGAGTGTCAAATAGTGGTTGACTTATTATGCAGCAACAACAACATGGATACACTTTTAGCTAGCATTTACTACAATCCTGCTCATGCCGCAGGCTACGGAGGAATTCAAAAATTGTATTGTGGAGGTAAAACCAAACTCAAATGTTTACGTCTGCAGGATGTGCGATGATGGTTACAAAAACAATCGGCGTACACGTTACACAAGCCCATTTGAGAAGTCAAACGAAAGTGACATGAATATGATCTGATGTCTCTCATTTTGCGTCATACAATCGAGGTTACAAATATTTGTTTTGTGTAATTGACGTGTTTTCAAAATCAGCTGGGGTAGTTCCTTTGACTTCTGAAAAAAGTTCTGAGTTAGTGCGATGTTTAGAACTTGTCTTGAAACAATTTGGCCGACTCCCTCAGCGGTGACAAACAGACAAAGGTACCGGATTTCTTAATCGAGCTTTTCAAAAAGAATTTAAAAAAGAGACACATTCATTTTTTCCCCCCACTGAAAATCCTGAGACGAAAGCCAGTGTCGTGGAACGTTTTCAAAGAACTTTGAAGGAAGGTATGTGGAAATATTGTACATATCAACATACTCTCAAATACATCGACGTGTTACCACGTATAGTCAAAGCTTACAATCGATGGTGCCATCGTAGCATCGGATATGCTCTAGAAGAAGTGACGCATCAGAACGAAGTGATTGTGTTTGATCGATTGTTTGAACGTCAAAGACCAGACAAAAAGAAAGAAGTGTTAAACACCGGAAATCTGGTTCTTTATGAAAAAACAAAACACACTTTGCACAAAGGTTATTTACCCAACTGGACGACATAATTGTTTCATGTCACAAGACTAGTATGTGTTAAAAGGAACTTTTTACTTGTCTGAGTTACAGCGAGTGACCAAGAAAGAAGACGACGAGTACGATATCGAAAGCATCCTCGATTGAATAACATATAAAGTGGGAAAACGTCAACTCCAAGAAGTCAAATTTCGTTGGAAAAGATATCCACCCAGTTTTGATTCTTGGATTGCAGCATCACACGTCATCGACTATAAAATGAAGTATAAGTCATGACCGTTAAACACTACTGCTTAGCCTTCTTAGAGTTCATCTCTCCAAGAACTACAGAACCAGCCAATGTGGGTGTGGTGTGTAGAACGTGTACCTAAAAATCAAATCGTCTTTTTCTGCCAAATCTTTGCTGTATATTGTATCATTGGAGCAGTCATGGAAAGTTTGACTTTGTAACAAGGAGATTAGCAACTGTGGACTATTTTACTCAGCAGTTGTAATGGTTATCTTCTTCCCAGTCCTTCGTTGAAATATACCGACAGTAACTACAACTGTAGCCTCGCCAAAGCCAGCCACGACTCTTCTTCCAATCACAGCAGTCATCTTCTCGAACCTTCGGAAAATCATCCTTTGACATCGAGTGACTCCCCGAAGACCAGAACCATCGAACTATGAATAATCAATTTTATTTAACATTACCTAATGACAGTTCTATGGATGTGTTTCCCAACAACACCTTGTGTTGTTTTACAGTCAGATGACCTCAGTTCATACAATTAGATCAGGAAGCTCATTGGGAAGTGGCTTTGGTAGAAATCATTAGTCCCTTTCAAGTCAGGATTGTGCTTGGAGATCAAACCACTTTCGTCATCGAAATATCAACAGGAACACTTAGATAACAAGGATCCTCTCATTTACGAATCCGAAACAGCATCACCTGTAGGATTTTATTTCAATGCTCTACATCGCGTCGATGGGATTTGAGTTATGATCAATGATCAACGATCCTTTGTCAAAGCACTGGGTAACACTCGCCGAAGTGTACTGATCGAGTACCATACAATTTGTCATCGTCTCAAATTGAATTTTTCCGACGCCAAAACGATGTATCTCATTTCTTCTCCCAGCTTCTTTGCTATTCTACGCCACACTAAGGGCAAGGCAGAAAGAGGCGTCGAAAACTCTTGGACACGGCTCCCAGAAAAAGAATAAGAAAAGAAGAACAGCTGCCAGAGAATTGGACGTTTTTGATTACCAGCTAAAACGAAAATGATGCACTGAGATTCTTGCGAATGTTCCAGGTCAGAATTCGATCTGTTTGCCATGCCATCCCTTGTCATCTTTAATGGCTTCAGCTCCTATCGATTTTGAAATCAAAGGACAAACAGAAGATTATATCGATCTGAATAACAGTTATTTGTACATGCATGCCAACGTTCTCAAAACTAACACCATCAATCCAGGGGCCTATGACAGAGTAGCTTCCGTCAACAATTTCACGCGTTCATTATTGAAACAAAGTGAAATTGTACTTGAACAACAAACTAGTCAGCAACAACATAAACACTTACCCTTACCGAGCTTACCTGGAAAATCTCTTGACGTACGGAAAAGAAGCCATATCTGGATGCCTCGGTGGTATGGAAACCTGACATGTTAAACAAGTTCAGCTACACAAATTTGACTGCTATGACGATGCTTACAATGTTGCATCTAAAGACTCTCGACAGAAAATCAAACAAGGACATAGTTTAGAAATGATGGCTCTTTTACACTTGGACGTTTGGTTACAAGACATCTATTTGTTAAATGGCGTGACTGTACGCCTGAGACTGAATCGAAGTAGTACCGTGCTCCATTTAATAGCTAATGCTAACGAGTACAAAACGAGCTTCGAAAAAGCCAGACTTTACATGTGGCATGTGGAAGTCTTACCTAAAGTGGGAAACGACATTAGTCAAACTTTGAAAAGAATGACAACCAAATATCCTCTACGACGAGTGGAAGTCAATATCTTCACCATTGCCCCTGGACTCCGATCCAAGAACGAAAATCATGTGTTCCAAGGTCAAATGCTTAAACATTTGCTCATTTGCATCATCAGCAATGCAGCCCTCAACAGAGCTATGGATCAAAATCCTTTCGAGTTCCAACATTTCAACTTGAATAATATAGAAGTCACCTGAGACGGCCAGAGGTTGTGTACCAGACATTTTTAACCTAACTCTGCCCAGAAAATGTGCTTGAGATCTTACTTGACTCGGTTTGAAGCCGCAGGACAATTAGGAACTAACAGTAGCCATAGCATTTCGTACGATGATTATGCAGGAGAATATGCTTTGTGGGGATTTGATTTTACTCCATACCAAGGCAGCGAACAGGGACATTTCCACCCTATAAAATCAGACCAACTCCGTGTGAAACTTAAGTTTGCACTGGCCTTGGTGAACACAGTAAACATCATCTTGTATGCAGAATTCGATAATACTCTGGAAATCAACAGTTTGAAAGCAGTGATCCCAAACTATTCAAAACATAGAATACAAACCCATAGAGACAGGTGAAGATAATGATTTCTATCCAGAACAGCAGTCACAGACCACAAGTGAAAAAACAAATACTGTTTTGCTCGTCACTTGGCTGAAAGAATCATACTTCGAACAAAAGAACATTGCTATGGTTGTGAAATCGATCATCCTAGTCAGATACAACACGACGAATGTTTGATGATGAGTCAAAAAGAAAACTTGGAAGAGTATCAGGAAGAAGCATGGATCCTCATCTTAGAAGAGAAGATCTTGAAAGAGTGGTAGAAAAACGTGAGTGACCATTCCTTACCTCCATTGACTTCTTTGTAATGAAACGCATTGAAGTTCTTTTGCAACAGAGTGCTGAGACTTCTCGTTGATCGACTTACTTGACAGATCTATTTAAGGAAAAAGTCAAGTGTGAACTCATGACTTATGTCATGAACACGGTCGACAGTCATCATCCAGGAACCCATTGGGTAGCCGTCTATTTACTCAAGGACCACAGTGTGGAATATTGTGATTCTTATGGATTACCTCCTCAGGAATATGATATTACCGAATCACCGACTTTATGAGAAGAAATGTTGTATTTGTATCCACTCAGTTCAATAATTTGAGATTACAAGGATCAGATTCGATTGTGTGTGGACAATTTTGTGTGTATTGTCTTCATCAATGCAGTCTTGGATTCCAATTAGAATTAGATGGTTTTCTTCACGTCCCTGATTCTAACATAAAAAGAGATGATTATGCAGAAGGAGAATCACCAGTTGTGCCATCCATCGTTGACTTGTCAACAGCTATGTCTATCATTGGTAAATTAAGCGAAACCATGATGCACATGCAGAGGGTAAAGCACCACATGATTGAGAGGAAAATGGAAAAGAAAACAACAACTTTCCTCAAAATATCGCAAGACCTGATTTAAATCTTTTGAAAGAAGAAATGAAAAGATAAAAGAAAGAATGGAAAAGAAAAAAAAAGCAGCAGCAGGGCGAAGATGAGGAGGAATGGAAGACCGAGGAAAACGAGGTCACTGTCTCGTACGAAAAGAGAAGACCATGCGCTGTGGTGGGACCCATGGTGAAACTTAGCCGTCCTGGATATCGTCGATAAGATCTCAACGGACCAGGACAACAACAAATGGCCCTTTTTAGGGCATTCATATTTTTTTTAGAAAAGAGATACTACACAATCATTGCCAATATATTATCTGTTTGTATGTTTGTGTATGTCTTTAACAACTAAAACTTAAACCCCTACGCAGTGTGATATTGTATCTATAAACACTCATACCCTTCTGTATCATAAGTCTCTCAGTCTCAATGATAATAGAATTGTCCAAAAATAAATAAGGATAGTTTCTTTTAGGTCCACATGATTTCTATTGATTTATGTTCTGTACTATATCTGGGGATTTTTTCCTTCACTCCCACGCTTAAAGCATATAAGGACTGGTTAAACGAGCATGAAGAGCCGCATCAGACGCAAGTTCGAATCGCCCGAATACCTGAGGCCATACCTGTTTCCAGCAACAGAGGTTACACCTCAGCCCTTTTAAGGGCTAATATAATTGCCTCAATTGCCAAAGAGTTTTCTTTTCGGACTTAAAAACCCTTTTCGATAACAACTTTTTATTAATACGCAAATACGATCCATTTCTACACCGTTTCAAAATGATCACTTGTTATTTTCAAATTAAGATAACAAAACTTTAACAATAGGGTTACATTGACCCGGAAATTATGTGGGGTTTTTTTTTCTCGGAAAATTGGATGTACACCATATACACTAAATTCTAAAAGTGGTAGAGATTAGGAAAATTGTATTAAACCTTCTAGATTTACTCTAATTAGAAAATGTGGCTAACTCATGTACATTCGTGGCGCTTAGGTACTTCCTTTCCGCTTCGCGCCTCCCTTGCCGAGTCCGTGCAGCCTTTCACTTGAGTCGATTTTTAGAGTATTTTGTCCTCTCATATTTTGGTGGTGATGCATGCATTAGTTTTATGCATTCTTGATATTGATTTAAAGGAAATTGTTCATTCTTTAGAATATGAGCATTATGGTGTGGTTGTCTGTGTGTATTTTAGCGACAATGCACAGTGAATAATGAGGCATTGGTGCTGATTCGCAAATGAAATCTGTGACCCATTGCACAGTTGCTTTGTTTACAGTCCAGCCTCCCAAAAGAATGCCAGTTAACGTATGACAAGAACTTCACAGTGAGTTCATCTTTAAAGATACTTTAGATCAACATATGATTTATTAGGATTTGGACACAGTGGAAAGTTCAGTACTGGCAAACAAATGTAGAGACTATATAGGCAAATTAATTTTTGGCCTGTCAGTCAGATGGCCTTAAAAGTTTAAATAGCTATTCCAAGTTTATTATTAAAGGTAGACACATGAAAATTTTTGACAGTTATGTATATTGACTTTAAAATAGAACTATCAATTTAAAAATTAAATTTTTAAAAATTTTCTTAAAAATTTAAATTTTTAAAATTTATTTTGCAAATATGTTCATATTTGTAGTCTTTATGGGTTGATACTCTGAGTTATTATCATGTATGTATTGCTACACCATATAAAAGTTCAAATTGTGGATAATATTAAAATTCTGTCAGAGAAGATATTTTTTAAAGTCAGAACGAGGCCTTCATTCAAAACGCATGAAGACATCTTTCTACTGTGCCTTTTAGTCATTTACACTATTTATTATGGGTCCAAGCAGTTACTTTATGTGTTTATGATGGGGTGATTATATGAGTAACACATATCTGCTTGTATGGCTTTCAGTAAATGTTTATAAACATAGTTATATGGTACATAGTGAGACAATGGAGGCAATAACTCTATAGTAGAGCCTTCACAGGTTGTCTGGTAAGCCATTTTAAACTGTCACAGTATGAAAAATGCCCAAAAAATAATATAGGCCAAAGGGATAAAATGTACTTTTCCCAAGTCTATTTACCTTGGATGTAAGAAAAAATGAAGTAAGTCTAACACAAAATGCATTCCTTTTCATTGTTCATTTTGGTTAAGACATATATTGAGAAAGTGCGGTAGTGTGGCATAAGATGATATCCCATTCTAATAAATAATTTTTCTTTATGCATTATTAATTACTAATAATAATTGTTCATCTTTACTTTAAACATTACACCAGAAATGTTAAAACAGATCATTTGAATTAACTTTGTATAACTGATTTTGACTTGGTTACATATCCCACATGAGGAAATGTCCATATATTTTAGAATGTCTGGGATCAGAATTTCACATTCACTACATCATTTAGGATCTCATTGTGCCTATAGTTGATCTGTTAGGCACATATTTGGCTGTTTGCACTTAAAATACCCCAAAATGTTATTTCCATCATGAATTTGCTTATGTATGGTAATATATTTTAATTTAGTACTTTGACAGAGTGCGGTATTGTGGCATCAGCTGATATCACATTCTAATGAACCATTCTACTTAATAACTATTAACCGACACACTTACAAATACACTAGAAAAGTTCAAACAGATCATTTGAATTAAATCTGCATAGTTGAGCTTAATAAGTACATGGTACATGTCTCACATGCAAATTTCCATCCTTGTTTACAAGTTTTGGAGATCAGAATTTCACATTTAGTTGATGATATATGATCTATGGGTACCTATAGTTGATCTGTGAGGCACATAATTGGCTGTATGCACTTGAAATATCCAACAATGTTATTTACATCATGAATTAGTTTACTTTATGGTAATATATTTTAATTTAGTACATTATTACTTAACTTCCCTGTATACTGGTATGTGCTATATTGTTCCACCAATGATAAAACTGCACCTGCCCGACATTGTCCTTAACTTTATGAGAGTTAGTATACCTTATTACTTACTTAGACTGTAATGGCCGAACATAATCTGATAAAACATACTTCTAGAAATCTCAATTATTTTTTGGGATGAATAGTCACTTTAATACATACTCATTGCTTCACATTTCTGAGTGTCACTATGTCAAGTTTAATGTTTTTTCCGGTGCTTGCACCCGAAATGTCATTTTGAAATCTCTATATCTAGCATATTTTGACTTCATGTACCTACATGTTACTGATCTATAAGATTAAGTAAAACATGTTATATCTTTCCAGCTCTACCCCGGTATTTGGAACAAGGTGGAAGAGTTGGATTAGCTTGGAAGCTCTCCAGTAGTTAGGTGGTGATACCAAGGTCTCATTGAGACATGTCCAATGTACCCGCCATTAGTTACCTGGATTAGTTTATACTACCACACTGATATATAGCACATGAAAGATATGGACTTGGTCTTCGTGAGAGAGATCAATACCACTGTTTGGTAAGAGCCTCTGTGGAGCTGTATTTTCTTATTACATTGTCACCTTTTGTGGTTATTGACATTGAAATGCAATGCGTTTTTGCTATAAAACAGGCTACTGGTCCCATCAAAATGAGAAATTTGAGTGCGCTATTATTTATGCTAACAACTGGCTGAGTACCTGACACAATAAATGTAGAACATAGCACTTGTCATTGTTTCATTCGTGTGTACACCTATATACATTGAACAGGCATATTCCAATTTGCTGCAAAAATCACTGTGAGCTATCTTGCTTCACTACCTGTAGCGGAACTACCCTCATGACAAGGTGTCCGCTTTATTTGGTTGGTTATCGTTAACTAGAGGATGATCGACCTCGGTGTTATTGCCCGGATCGAGTAAATAATAATATAAATTATGAAACTTATAGATAGAATAAATAGAGATCTGAGCAGATATATAGAACAGAATAACACAAGCCCCCGTACATGAAATATAACAATTTAATCAATTACATAAACAAACTGGGAAAATACATTACATTAGGAAGATACACCGCTTTTTGAAATAAATCATTTACTGAATTTCAACACAAATATACTTATGCAAATAGCCGATCTGTTTTAAACGATAGAATTAGTTCATCATAGAATCGAGTGAGCAATTGAAGTCATTGCCCCTGCATAACATCATAACCTGGTTAACGCTGGACCCTCCAAATTCACCGTTACTGTTCTCTTTGTTCTTTCGATTTTCCCCCTCCTCACTCTCTCTCTATCTCGCCTCTGTCGGCCCTCAACTTTGTGTGGGTCAGTGGATACGTAGGTGGGTGGATACGTAGGTGCGTGGATACGTAGGTGGGTGGATGGAGCTATTTCCCCTTTCAAAATAAACAGAGAAGCAACCTAAATCTTCCGTCAAATATCCTACTGGGAATAGAACTTTACTTCACTCTCGTTACGTCAGATATCGTCCTATTGGAATTCAAACAGATACCAAAGGCTATCTGATCAGGCCAAATTGGACAGGCCATAAACAAACCTAGTTTCAGAAGATTAATGTATTTTCTAACAGCTATTTCCTCCCTAATTCACATTAACATCACACGAGACATAACAGTTTCAGTTCCCGTCTCAATTATACAAATGAATCAATGAAATTCACTTCAGGGCTTAATTACATTAATTTCAGTGAATACTCAAGTCTTTATCATACATGAAATCATCTAAGACAACTTGTATCAAATAAAGTAATGCATGAAATTCTTAGCATACATGATTCCTATAACAATCAAGACGACAAATTCAAACAATTCGTCAAACTCATATAAAGAAGATTATTGTACGAATTCAGACAAATGAACTCAAATAGTTATACTCATATCAAGAAAATTGATCTACGAATTTAAACAAATAAATTCATGCAAATATAAACAAATAAATTCAAGCAAATAATTAATTTGGCATCAACGAATTACATGAGACTGATGCAAATACCTTGTGCTTTCAAGCCTTGCTCACTTCTACCGCCAGAATTGAGTCCATCAATTTTCCAGACATCTGGTCCCTTGAATAATTGTTTTTACGAGAGAACTTCTTCTAAATTCAATCTCGGAGTCAAAAATATCTTCCTCTTGCAGGAATTTAGACTGACGAAATTTTGCGATGGGGCATATTAAAACATGAAAATTTCGTCTGGGAAACACGCCCCTTATTTAGCGTAGCCAATCAGATTAAACGGATTTACCGCCTTTTATAAATATGCGACAATTCGGTCAGCGTAACCTTCTAGATTTCGCGCTATTTAAGTAATTGATTCTGGACAATCTCAAAAGATAATACAATTTTACAAACAATCCCTGCATCCTCTCAACGTTGACATTTCCGATACCTAGACCCACGTTAACCCTTTCCTTCTAATCTGTCTGACCGTTAAATAAACGAATGTTTAATTAAAAATCAATTTCACCCACAACAGGAACATTAAAACCATCGCAGTCTAGCGATTTCATACGGTACCTTTCCTCATAAATCTAATTAATTGTTCTCTGTCAAACTAAATGTGCTCTACAGAAATCGACAGAAATTTGCACCATTACACTACTCATGGACAAAATGTTATAAGCTGTACAGACCCAAGCTACCACTTGTTTTAAATACCATTCAATAGACAACTTTGCTGTCTAAAATGTGTCGGTTTCAGTTTTTAAAATCTGTATGAAAATTTAAAAGTTATTTTAAAATTTAATTTATCAATGTTTTTATATTTCAAACATATTTTCAGATAAGAATTATTTTGTATTACAATTCAAGTTTTACAGCATTTAAAAATTCCTATCATTAAGAAAGATATAGCAAATTAGTTTTGGCGTCTCAAAAGCACTTGGCCCAAAACTTGCACCCTGTGGAATACCAACACTACGCACTTTCAGACGGCTGTCAACCACCTTGTTTGCTATGAAAATCAAAAAGACTTCGTGAGTAAGCTTTAAATAGGTGTGGCATTCAAATATAAAAGTTTATTAAACTTGGCCATAAATATGTTGACCTGACAGGATTTAGGTCACAATTATTACTTCAGTATCAACGAATGTAGTCCCAGTCTATTTTTAGAGCATTTTTTCCTCTCGTTTTGGTTAGTGACGCATGCATTAGATTTAGGCATTCTTGGTATTGATTTAAAGGAAATTGTTCATTCGTTAGAATATGAACATTATGGTGTGGTTGTCTGTGTGTATTTTGGCGGCAGTGCTCAGTGAGTAATGAGGGATTGGTGCTGACCAGGAAGTGAAATATGTGACCTATTGCACGTTGCTTGTTTACAGTCCAGCCTCTCAAAAGAATGCCAGTTAACGTATGACAAGAACTTCATCGTGAGTTCATCTTTGAAGATACTTTAGATTTATTAGGATTTGGACACAGTGGAACGTTCAGTACTGGCAAACAACTGTAGGTACTTTACAGGACAATTAATTGTGGTCTCAGGCTACATAAAAGCGAATGCTTTATTGATGAAATCCGCTGATTTAACGACAGAAAGGAGGAAAATTGGAATTATAAGGAATAAATAATTATGGTTGGGTATTTATCAAAGTGTAAATTGTTACGTAATCACATAAAGTCCTTTGGACTTTATTTACTTTGAGTGATTTGGTAAAATCTACACGTCGATAAATATCCAACAATGATCACTTAATCCTATAAAACATTTTCCCTTGTGCCCCATAGATTTTTAAACATGAAGGCGTAATGTTAAATTTTCCTTGTGCCCCCAAGTGCCATCTCCATTTTTAAATTTCCTTTGTGCAGTATAAATCTTTCAACACAGAGGCATAATGTTAAATTTCTCTTGTGCTTCTAAGTACAATTTCCATGTTAAATTCCCGTAGCTCCCTCAAGTGTGAAATACCATAGTGCCATTTAATGTAAACCTACGGCGTAATGTTAATTCCCGTAGTGCTCCCAAGTGCCACATATTGCTACTCACAAACATACTTATATACTATCACCACTGGAACGTAAGGAGATTCAATGGTAGGAGTGTTAACGCACTGTACACACGCAAATACTTATATTCTATCATACATGGAGTTGAAAAGTCAATAATTTTTAAAACCCAAAAGGCCATTTCCAATCCCACCCGGATCTCTCAGAAACGAGATACTACTCAATGATTGCCAAACAAAACAAATCCCTTTATTATAAAATGTGCGCGTGTACATGTTTGAATATCATATCAATACTAACAAACAACAAATCAAGACACAGATGCACTTACCTTTTTGGTATATTCTTTTGAATAAGAATCACAATGAAATTTCAAAACACATCACAAACGTCTGTATTATTCTTCTTCTTTTTACTGTATCATTCCTTCATTTAATAAAAATGAGTAGATTCCTTGATATATACTTTCTTCTTTCCTTTCTTAGAGTCGGGGGAATTCCCTTGATGTAAATATTTATATATATTTTCCTTCTTTCCTTCTATAAATAAGTCAGTGACTGAGAAGCAGGAACAAATATGTATCCTTAAGTATGTCTGTGTTAGTGACTAATTACCCAACTAATTACTTAAATACCAAGCAAGGAGTGAGCAACAATACTATCGTATAGAATGTAAGCTGTTTTAAATGGTGATGCATTTTTGCGCTTTTAAAATGCACATCATATAAAATTAAAGAATGCAATGGCCAGCTGATCCAGTGACCTTTCTTTTCTTTTCATTCTTTGAGGCTGAAAAATTTGAAACAAGTTGGCGTTGTCAACACAATACAAATGGGCTGTTCATAAAAGAAATTAAAATGTTCATTTGTGGCTGGAGAAAAAATAACAAGAAGTAACAAGGACGTTTTTAATAGACTGAAATGGATATGAATAAGACAACACTTATCAAATTACAAGCACCTGCATAAATTGTCTTCTTTTAAGGGCATACAATTGACTGATTGCCGGAGGTATACGGTAGTTAATACCAGTCAGCATCGATACATCATGAACTGAGAGATCTTAATAGCAGACGGCCAAATCAACTGTGGTGTGATATTACCATGGACGGTTTGGTTTGGTTTGGTGCTTTGCGACACAGCAACACAAGTAGGTTATTTAGTGCTGAAGCAATTGGAATAAAGTGCCTTTCCCAAGGATACACCACGGTAGCTGACCCAGACTGGTCCGATGGTAGGATTCGGTTGTGAGACTGGCTCCTACCACAGATGGAAAAAGATCCAAATTCCTGGACCTGTCCAAAGAGTAAATAACCTGTGAAATGTAGTTATTGCAGATATAAAAGTAGATAAAGTTGTCATCTCAAAGTTCACAACTGCCTGGTGAAACTGACCACTAGGAATATATATTATTCATAATCACAATACAGAAATTAAAACAAAAATTACAAAGAAAAATCAAAATAATGTATTATTTACAGAAAAATTATAAATACTGTCAAAATGTATTAGTTTAGGAAGAGAATTAGTTTAGAAAGGGAATATAATGTTCAATGTATCATTTACATAAAAGTTACCAAAAACCATTAAACAAAATGATCAAAATGTATTATTTACAAAAAAATTTAACTGAAAAAATTACCAAAATTAATGCATTATTTGCAACGAATTTAGCAATAAATGTATCAGCTTAGTAGTAGAATTAGTGTAGATAGGGAATATAATATAATATAATAGCATGTACAAAAATGTACACAAAAGTACCAAAATTAATGTATTATTTACAAACATTTAGTATGCAAGGATATACATTTGATGTAGTTGAGGGCATTTGTATAGAAGATGAATATATTATTATAAGGTTATTTTGCACTAAATAATACAATATGGATTTATATTGTACAAGTCAATGTTGTGTGGAAAACCTACATTGGACGAGACGCAGGAGGCGTTGAGTGAAATACAGGTTTTCCACACAACATTGACGAGAACAATAGAAACACATGGTGCTGTTCAATGTAAAATGACGTTTATTTATGCATCCGAAATTTTTCTAGAAAATCTGTAAATGTGACTTAAGTCTCATATTTGTAAAAATTAAATTCGTTGTTAATTTGAACATTTTGTATCGCATATAGTTTATGTATTGTAGACTAGCATAATTTAAGTATGAGTGCTCTCAAGTTTAGGAGTTTCTTGAAACTGGAGCCTGTTCTTGATAAGATCTGAAGAAACCAATAAACTCAAAAATACATTATTTTATCGTGCTTAGACATTGTTCCCGAATATATTTGTTCACTTACTCATTTCTTTCAAAATCTGTCCCAAACAACGTTCCTCTCCCCACAATTATCAAGACGTTTGGAAAGGAGAATGGGGTGTTTCACCTGCACATATAGTCGTGAGTCTTGTGTTCTACATAAAATTATAGTCGCTCTCCAAGAGGAATATTTGAAACACAACTCAAAAGTTTAAAATATCTCTGAGTAACAGTTACACAGAGTACATAACCAGCTAGAACTATACACGTATATGCTGAGTCTTAAACAGTTTGTGTGTTTTTGAAAGGAAAACATTTACCGTATATACTTGCGTATAATCAGCGTCAATATGCAAACAACATAGACCCTGATCTGCCGTCGCATAATGCACAGTCAGATCAGGGTCTATGTTGATTGTTCTACTGATTAGTCCTTACAAACTGCATAGACTCAGATCTGTTGGCGCATAATGCGACGGCCGATCTGGGTCTATGCAGTTTGCAGTCCGTATCGATTTATACGCGAGTATAGACGGTATATATTTTCCTCGACTAAATAAATATCACACAATTATTCTAAAGCTATTATTCATGTTTACTAGAGTCTTTGCCCTTTAAATT
The DNA here is from genome assembly GCA_029931535.1 of Margaritifera margaritifera. Taxonomy (NCBI): domain Eukaryota; kingdom Metazoa; phylum Mollusca; class Bivalvia; order Unionida; family Margaritiferidae; genus Margaritifera; species Margaritifera margaritifera. The sequence goes on from JAQPZY010001580.1 coordinate 4,143,317, forward strand.
TTTTTTTTTTTTTTTTACGGAGACTTTGTTTCATAAAATGTTAGTGGTCATAACAAGCAATCACAGAGGGGAGCGATCCACAGACTGATTATCAGCATCAGATATGACAATGGGAAAGTGATTGATTTTTACGGTATGCCTGTAACATATATAGTGTCCGTCCACGCTCCATTTGTTCAGATTTACCATAGTTAACAAATTTGAACCCGAGAACTTGGAAAAAGTTTTGCACCGTAATTGTTATTGTCTGTATAGCTTATATATTATCTTGTGGGTGTAAATCATAATTTAGCAACGGGGATTTGCAATTCATTGATAAACTTCATGTGAGAGTCACTCTGGCGGAAAAGAACTTGAGTTGCAAGGCATTCCATTATGGTTATGTAAAAGGTTGCGTGCTTGCTCATCCACGGTGACTATAAGATCGGTGACTTTTTCTAATATCAGTACTTTAAAAAATATCGTTATTTCACCCCTCCAATTCCCTTCCCTATTACCCTCAGAATGGTCTGAGCTACAAGATTTGCTTGCGACAGTGCAAGTTTAATTTTAACTTGAGTTTTAGAAATTCATTTTTAATTTCATATAGATATCAATGTATCCAGCTAAAGAGAGGATTATACTGGTCAATCAAAACAACGACGGCTTTTAAATAGTCTTCTTCCATTTTTATTAAATCGCTTTGAATCTCACTTATCTTAAACGATTAGAAATAATTTAACGCAAGAAAGGAAGAAAGACAAAGAAATGAATTATTATGTAGTGTCTCTGCATCACTTCATGGTATTTTAATAGCACATGCAGATCAAGCTGGTAGGAAGAGTATTCTATGACAATACGATCAACTCAGAGAGAGAGAGAGAGAGAGAGAGAGAGAGAGAGAGAGAGAGAGAGAGAGAGAGAGAGAGAGAGAGAGAGAGAGAGAGAGAAGCAAGCTGAGATTGACACATGATATACTGTTTACTGTATTAAGGATAAACATTATTTTACATATAAATAATCTCTACAAAATGTATCCATAAATTCAGATATGTTTCGATAGAGATGAGTATGCATTACCAAGGTTTCGACATTCCAGTGTATTTTTAAAAAATTGAATTGAATGTCAAATGTAGTGTAGTAATTTTATAAATAAGTAGCCATATCTCACGGTGACGAGCTGATTTTTCATGTAAAATAAAATTGTCTTATCATGGACATATTTTATCAATGCCGAAATTATTTCTTTGAGAATATTTTATTTTTGTGCATCGGCATAGATAATGCACAACAAGTTAATCGTGTAGGCAACTGACACCGAAGGTCACGACCTGATTACTAAAAATAGCAGTCATATGCTCTTCCTTAGCTAACCGAACTCTGTGGTCGATAACCATTCTCGTTTATCTAACACACCTGGAGAGAGAGAGAGAGAGAGAGAGAGAGAGAGAGAGAGAGAGAGAGAGAGAGAGAGAGAGAGAGAGAGAGAATTCTATAAAGCAAGATGTGAAATAGTATGACCTATTTTAAACAGCTTTAACAACTTACTTGGTGAGCTCACCTACAGAAATGAACTTGTTATGCTACTGAAACAATACGTTTTAAATAATATGATCTATTTTTAAACAGCGTTAACAACTTAGTCGGTGAGCTCACCTACAGAAATGAACTTGTTATACTACTGAAACAATACGTTTTAAATAAGTCAGTACAGTTCAATAACATGGTGTGCTCGTCTACTCAAGTTGCCGTTAGCACTTGCACACGTTTATTAAACTGTTCAGGTTATTGCCATCGAGTTTAATGACCATAAATCTGATGATAGTTACAGGTTCTAAATAAACATCTAGTGTGAATATAAATAAAGGTGGGGACATCTATGAAGCATGCGCAGAGGCAGAGAAATGTGGGTGTATTCAGATCTGTATACTCTCTAGTAAATCAGGAAGTATACTAGAACGGTCTAACGAAACTGTTATGAGCAGAAAAATGGTTTTTAAACGTGTGTTTACAATTTTGTCGTTTGTGGATATGTAACGATGGTGTGATAATAATTTATACTACTTAGGACTGGTACAACAGATAACTACTGTTGGTTTGGAGGAAGGGAAACACTATTTAATACGAAAGGTAATCACAGCTGTATGTCTGAATATTGACTTTTGAAATCTATCTGTTTTATCTATTTGTAAGTGTGATTTGCCTTTAATACACACTTGCACACAAGTGTGTCTGTGTGTGAGTGTGTGTGTGTGTTTGAGAGAGAGAGAGAGAGAGAGAGAGAGAGAGAGAGAGAGAGAGAGAGAGAGAGAGAGAGGGGGTGGGAGAGAGTGTGTGTTCTATATTACGTCTTATCTGGCAGTTTGAGGGTGAGCTGCTATTCGAGTTTGCTTCTAAAATCGTCTATGGTTTACCGTGAAGCTGTTGGACATTTGGCTGTGATACAACTCCTCAGTTTCTTAATTAAAAATGAATCTCGACATGTGACCAATGGGATTATGTGTTACTTAAAGTGGAATCACTAATACCTATGTTGGCGTGTAGGTATCTAGTTCAGTATTATTAGCACACGGTCCGAATGCGGAACTATACGCTCCGCGTGAATGCCAGGTTTTAGAAAAAGCAAAATTGTGTATGAAATATCTACCATTAAATTGAAAATGCTTAGTTGGTCAGATTTTCTTACAATTTCAAACTGATAAAGGCAAATTCAGGTACTTCTGTGAGTGTAGTTGTAGAAAATAATCGTTTGTAAGAACAGGGACAGCGAAAAAAATACCGAATGTTTTGATATATTTTTGCTAGTTCAAAAACTGGATTTAACCAGGTGCACAATAATTCTCACTGAAAAATAAGATAAAACCATCAGTTGGACAGATGGAGAATTTTATTTTGAACTGTAAGAGATGAAACAGTCTCAGTATTGGGCAGTTGTCACCGGAAAGATGGAACTTCATGCAGGCAACATACGTTTCATAAAGTGAACTTTTGTGAAAACTGCGGAGCATAGCCTTAATTACCTAAGGCCAAAGGAGCATAGTCTTAATTACCTAAGGCCAATGGAGCATAGCCTTAATTACCAAAGGCCAATGGAGAATAAATATTCTGTTTACTACTTTAGGCCGCCTTGCATCGTATGTTTTTTTTAATGGTAAGACAATAAATAGTGAAAAAATTGCAGTTATTGGAAAGATTCTCTGCAAGCAGTTTTTGTGCTCCTCCTCCCCCCTCCTCCCGCGCCCCATTACCATTATTTGTCATGTCGCTTCAGATAGGTAATTGGCACATTTTACACCATAGCAACATACATTAAATAATATGACTGACTTTTTATACATGTCATAATTGGATTTGCGTTTTCTTCTTAACGTATTTTAATGGGGTTAAAGGTCAAGGTCATTGGTATCAAGGTAACATAATGGTAGAACTTATTTTGGGTAAAAATGTATAGAAAAATAGTAGACACAAACTCTCAGGGTAAATGTGTATCAAATGTTTGAGACGAAATTGAAAAAGCTTAGCTGGTCAGATATTAGTCAATTATGCATAGAGAAATGCAAATTCAATTACTTAAGTCTCCCGGGTAAAAATACTGAAATTGCGGCTATTTCTGATTCAGTTTTACTAATTCACAAGCTGAATCAACATCATTTGGTCACTTGTTACATTTTGTCCTTGAGATAATACACTTAAATATTAGCAAAAGCATTACAAATATTCAACTATATTGAAAGAAATGTAATCACTGCAGCATGAAAATGAGTAACCGTGATCTACTTCCTCTAGCTGTGGTTAGTATTTCCAACGATGAATGCATTCTTCAGATCTTATGACTACACATGAAACAGTTTAAGAGAAATGAAGCTAAACAAGAAGGTGTTCGCCAAATACGAACCCTCTTGCCAACCGTCCCTTTCTTGGAAGATTCCACTCAGGCTAGTATTTATGTGTTATTTGTAAAGTTCTGAATATTTTGTTATAACTTTGTTGTTTCTTTGAATCTGTCAATAAATTTAACGTCCATCGATAGATAAAAACATAATAAAAAGGTCTACAAAAAAGGTCTACCAAATGATCTGCAGCTGCACGTGCAGCACGCCAGACACCTGCAGATATATGGATTCCATGGAAGATGATCTACTGGAAGATGATCTACGTTCTGGAAGGTCATTGTCTGCGATTGGTGAGCAGGAAGTAGCTGCTGTGAAGGGGGCAATTGATGAAGATGCTAGATACATAGTGGAATATATTTCTATTTTCACGGGCATTCATTCGTCAGCTGTTTTTAATATGCTGAATAATCATTTGAAGCTCAGAAAGGTTTGTGCAAGCTGGGTCCCGCATTTGTTGACGGCTGATCAAAAACAGACTCGGATTGAAATCGCTAAAGAGGTGCTGGCCAAATATGAAAAGAGTGACCAGACACGCTCGTTTGAATGAGATTATCACAGGTGATGAAAAATGGATTTAGTTTTCGAACCCGACTCAAGAGAAAACAATAGTTTGGATCAGAGAATACGAGCAGACACCACAAATCACTCGACATAGTCCGACTGTCAAGAGAGTTTCATACGCATTATTTTTCGATGCAGAAGGCCCGGTCGTCCAGATATCTGTGCCGGACTCTGCTAGAGTCACGGGACATTTGTATGCCTCCAAAGTGTTGCCAAAAGTTGTGGAACACTACCGAACCACCCGTCTGCGCACCAGTGCCCGGGGTATTGATCTAATTCATGACATCGCACCAGCACATAAATCCACCGTCTTGACAAACTTTATGAAGGAGCACAGAATCCAGATTTTGCCACTTCCTCCATACAGCTCTAATTTAGCTCCAGTTAATTTTGGCTGAATCCCGTTATCAAAGATTTGCTGAGCAGCAGACAATTTGAAAGCCGTCATGTGGTTGGAAGTCTAGTATCCCAGTTTATGTGCATCATACCAGAAAGTGAATACAAAATTACATTTAATAATTGGATAATCAGACTGAGAAAGTACGTAGAGGTGCGCGCAGAGAACTTTGTGGGGATGCACTGACATACTGTTCACTAACTTTGTTCTACAGCGCACCAATATTCAGAACTGTGTAAATACCCCTCGTACATATTGGTTGAGAGGTTAATTTTAGGCCAAATAATGTAGGACATGTAGTGTCAGTCATACGAATTAAAATGTATACAAGTTGAAGAGTCTCCCTAGCTTCAAAAATATGTCACACTGACTTATTTTTGGTACTGCAATGTGCAATTCTTTTAAGTTGCATTAACATTGAAAGTTTTCCGAGTGTAGGGCTGACAGAATGGAAAATATGTACAATGCATTTCATTGATAAAGTAAATCCAGCGTAAAACCTAGGTCAAAGTGAGCTTATTTTTTTAAGTACCTCAGAAGATCCATCGACCTATAACAGTTGATGAAAGTTGGAGAAATAGTGGTAGAGGTATAGATTGCAATTTCGTTTATTTATTTATTTTTATTTTTTGGGGGGTCGGGGTGGATGTGGGGTGGTGGTGGTGGTGGTGGACAAGTCACTCAACCACAGAAAGTAGGTCATAGTCACCTACTAATGGACCGCTGTGTAATAAATTTAACGAAGAGTTTGATGGACATAGGCCGTCTAGTTTCAAATCTGTGAGGTAATTTACCTTTTGGTGACAAAGATAACCGATACGTCATAGGGATCTACTTTTGCTATGGTCTAATTGCATTCTTTTAGATGCATCCACATATGAAATTTAGTGAGTCTTGATGTAACAGGGATCAAAATATGGATGGTATAGCAAACAATTATCTGAAACGCAAACGTTACTCAAGAGTAAAAAAATAGGTCACAGTGACCTACATTTAGTATGGGATGTATCCACATCCCATTGAGTATAGTTCAAAAATGTACAAGACAAGGATGCAAACAAGCCTCTAAAAATATTAAAGTCATTCAGGTGTGAAAAATTGTCAAAGCGACCTACTTTTGTTATAATAGAGTTACTCTGGTTGGGAAGCATTCACAAACCAATTTTAATGTATGTAAGTGAAGTAAGATTAAAGATATAGATGTGTAAAGAACAGATATGAAATGACAAAAGTAAATAGTGTTAAAAATGTCACAGTGATCTACTTTTGGTATGAGTGAGTTACTCTTACAAAATATATTGACAAGTGTAGATTAAATTTTATCTAATATATGGATTTGGTAATGAATTTGCAACGAACGCACAATCAAATGAACATATATACAAACTGATATATCCCCTTGCAAGTCTATTGGCGAAGGGATACAATATCCGTTGATGTAGTAGCAACAGCAATAACAACATTATCAACAAAGCTGTCGGAAAAGCAAGACATTTTGTAGTTTCCATCATAAGGCGAATTTTGTTTGCTTCCTATAAACATTACCCAATTTGTACTTGCAGCTCCCTATTATCTTCATTGTTGAAGAATTGCACGGCTTGAAGCACTGGGTTTATTACCTGTCCATCACAGCTTACAGCAAGAACAAAGCCAAACAATATGTCACGTACTGAGAAGCAAACTTTCGTATTAAAACATTGACCCGTCCAGGCTAGAACCTCAGGGGTAAAGCTGCAGAAATGGAAGCGGAGATAAGGATAACCTTGGACTCCAAAAGTGTGTGGGAAACGCTAAAAGACAAGCTAGAAGATGAGCTAGATGAATACATCGCTCAAGAGGTATAGTAACAGTGAAGATCATTTTATCTAAGTTCATGGACAATTAGTGTATGATTTTCATTTTCCCTGCGTTAATTATACAAGCAAAACTTTACATCTCTTACAGCCAAATATTTATCAGCTTTCTGCACCCTGACATTTGAATTTTTTTCTATTTTAAGTGCTAGCAGCCATATTTGATGACAGCATCATTTGCTCAAATTTGAAACGATTCTATGTCAAGATACTCTCTCTCCCTCTCTCTCAAATTTAGTCTAATTTTGTGGGGCTTTTATATTTTTAGAAAAGAGGTGATTTGAGAGGGGTTTTTTTTTCCTTCTATTTTTTTAAATAACGGTGGCCATATCTGAAGGCGGAATAGCATCTTTTATATAAACTTGAAAGTCATACACTAGAATGCTTTCTTTCAAATTTGGTCAAATTATGTCAAGCGTTTTTTGAGAAGAAGTTATTGACTGATTCTATGGCCATGCGTCTGTCGTGCTTCGTGCGACAGTAAAAATTGCTATTTTAAATTTCTCAAAAACCGCGGGTCCAATTTTGACCGATCCGTCATCAAATGTGGATGCCATTATTAAAGATAGAAAGAGATTTAAACGACTTCTCGAAAACCATTTAATAAAATTTAATCAACCTTAAGAGAAAGTTTCCTGGCATGCAGACCTTTCAAATTTTTACAAATGATGCCGATTTGCCATCAAATATGGCCACCGCCTCTAAAAATAGAAAAACCATGAAACAATTTCTTCTAAAAAACCAATGAATGTAATTTGACCAAACTTGATAGAAAGCATATCGGTATAAATACCTTTCAAATTAATACAACTAATACTGATTCGACATCGAATATGACCAAAGTTACTAAAAATAGAATTAAAAAAAAACACAATTGCTTCACAATAACTACTTAGCAAACTTTGATCAAATTTGACAGAACCATGCTTGCTGACAGCGATTTCAACTTTATGCAAATGATCCGCCATCAAATGTGGCAAATGTTGCTATAGATAAAAACAATACAAACGATATCTTCTGAAAAAAAAAACTGATGAAAAGAATTTGAATAAAATTTTACAGAAAGCATTCTGGCGTAAGGGCTTTCAAATTTTTGCAAATGATGCCAATTCACCATCAAATATCGCTGTTGTTACTAGAAATAGAAAGATAAAAAACATTTAAACGACTTCTTCACAGATACTGATCAGCAGAAACTCACCATATTTTACAGAAAAGGGCACTTACCTGATATAAATGATGCAAATTTTCCATGAAATATGACCGCAGCTACTAACATTGGAAAATCCTTTAATGACCTCTTATATATAACCACTCAACATAATTCTATTAAATTTTATAGAAACCTTTGAGGTGTTAAGAACTTTTAAGTTTTTACAATTATGCCAATCTGCCATCAAATATTGCTGCCGTTATTAAAATAGGAAACCTTTAATAACTTCTTCTAGCCACTCAACAGACTTTGATCAGATTTAACAGAAAGTGTCCCAGGTTGAATGTCTTTCAGATTGATATAAATAATGCTGTTCAGCCATCAAATATGGATGTGACTGAAAGTAAAAAATAAAATGTACACAACTTTATCCAAAAACAAAACTAACCACTGAACAGCATTTGACCAACTTTGACACAAAGAATTCTGGCATAGGGGCTTTCCAATATTGGACAGATTATGCTAATGTGCTATCAAATATGGATAAAGATACAAAAAGTAAAGGAACTTTGAAACAATTGCTTTTATAACATGAAATCAACAGGATGGGAAGAAATTTCAACAGAAAGCGTCTTACTGAAGCAGATTTCTTGGCTAACTGAAAATGTCACGCTAGTATAAATTAGCGAATAATGACAATGCCTTGTTTTACAGGCCTTAACATTACTAAAAGACAAAATGTTTCTCCCGAGGAGCACTTTCCTGGATATTCGAAATCCAAAACAATTGCTGGAGTACCTAGAAAACAATTACTCTGAGAAAGAATGTATTGAGATCCTACGTCACGTGTTCCACATCATGCAATTCCATGTGGATTCTGGCAGACTGAACTTCACCGAAGTCATCGGCGAGTATGAAAAGCAACTTCCTGGAGATCGATTGGCTTTGATTGGTCGGGACGAACACATTCAGGGCGTGATGAAAAGCTTGATGGAGAACAAATACAAAGGTAAATTTGTCACTGATATAAGTCATTTATACATAACAATCGAAAAATGTACCCAAAATTATTACATATTTACTTTGGGTGGAACTAATCTATTTTTCAGTAATGCTTTGGAAACTTCACCATGTCCAGGCAATGTGACTTTTCTTTCCTCTATTCCAACATTTTTGTACAGTCTCTCTAGACAAAACATTTCAAATAGAGGTTTTTTTCTTCAGATATTTCATGTTCAGTATACAATATAGGACGCCATTCTTATATTTTTTGTTCATTTCCACATTGACATAGATTTAAAGATATTTGTACGTTTTAAAGAATTCTTGTTCCATGGATATGGCAGATAATTCAATGGTATACATACACACAGAATATTAATGAGCTTAACGGTGTGCAAAAACTAAGAAGCATGTATTTAATGGAATTCAAGCTATAACCATCACTCTTTGAATAAAGAGCAAAAACTATGAAGCATGTATTTAATGGAATTCAAGCTATAACCATCACATTTTGAATAAAGAGCAAAATTAAGAAGCATGTATTTAATGGAATTCAAGCTATAACCATCACATTTTGAATAAAGAGCAAAATTAAGAAGCATGTATTTAATGGAATTCAAGCTATAACTATCACATTTTGAATAAAGAGCAAAATTAAGAAGCATGTATTTAATGGAATTCAAGCTATAACTATCACATTTTGAATAAAGAGCAAAATTAAGAAGCATGTATTTAATGGAATTCAAGCTATAACTATCACATTTTGAATAAAGAGCAAAATTAAGAAGCATGTATTTAATGGAATTCAAGCTATAATCATCACTCTTTGAATAAAGAGCAAAATTAAGAAGCATGTATTTAATGGAATTCAAGCTATAACCATCACACTTTGAATAAAGAGCAAAATTAAGAAGCATGTATTTAATGGAATTCAAGCTATAACCATCACTCTTTGAATAAAGAGCAAAACGAAGAAGACTACACTAGGTACATAAGAACGAAAAAATACATTTTGATCAAGATTATATAGAAAATGTATCTAAATATAACTGTTGAGAAAGGTATATACATATATAATGTCATAGTATTTTAGCTACTTTTATTGAAGTTTGATAACTCTATCTGATTTGGCCAGTACTCTGTAGTTATATACCAATACACAGCTAAAATGTCACACAGATTCACCTCTCAGAGCGATCAAACCCATTTTCAACCAGGCCACCAGCTACTGAGAGGCGGACAAGCTTCCAAATGAAACGGGAGGGGAGACAAAGTCTATCTGTCGCGGTCGGAAATTAATCATTATTCGTTAGTCTCGCAGTCGGGTGCACATACCACTTGACTCAAAGGTTTGGACCAGCTAGACTGTTTAGTATATGGCCTCACATACGTAGACCGGTTCATGTGTTTCGTGGGTAGCCAATTTAGTGATAACACGCAGTGAAAATCGTTGATATGCAAGAAAGTATTAATGTGAAACTAAATCTCGTGTTTATGATGGAAATGCCAAAGATTATGTGCAAAGTTTAATTCGTAAGTCCAGAAAAAGCTTTTTTCCATGCAAAGTTTCAGGGAATATAACATTCTAATGTAATTTGATATTTATACATCTGTTGTTTTAGATTTGTTCCAAGACGAGGCTGAAATTAACATAATCACCTATGAGAAATCTTTTCATTAGAGAGCGGTGATAAATACATAAAAACAGGGCCGTCGTAAGGGGCGGGCGATACAGGCGACCTCACAGGGCGCCATGCCCCGGGGAGGGGGGGGGGCGCCATTTCGCGAATCATGTTCTGTTATTCTGTATTTTATTTAAACAAACGTTCAGTGTTTTCATTAAAATACCTACGTTTAGTTATTATTCTCATGACAAGTAATACATTTAAAATTAAACAGTTTGCGGTGTTTTTTTCCGAGGGTGGGGGCACCTAAGTCGACGCTCGCCCGGGGCGCCGTTTCGTCCAACGCAAACTTGCGACGGCCCTGCATACAAAACGTATCAAAGGATGTATATTTTTATGACGTGTGAGATATTTCTTTTCAAAAGGCTTGATAGAGTGTCTTGTATAAGTATTCCAATGCTTTTTTTCCTCGAGATACTGGACATTACTCAATGCGTATTCGCTTTCTACTTGCTGTAGGTATCTGGCTATACGGACTGAGTGGGATGGGAAAGACTACGCTTGCAGAGGAAATCTGTTATCGTCTGCAACACGATCTCAACCACAGATTCATAAAAATAGACATGAAGTATGACAGCCACCATTCTTTTCCACCTTTTCTCTTTTTTAAGTCCTTACTGATGTTTTCATCTTAGATGAATATTAAATCAGAACAAAAAATTTAAGTTTTCACGACAGATGTATGTATGTATGTATGTATGTATGTATGTATGTATGTATGTATGTATGTATGTATGTATGTATGCATGAATGCATGCATGTACGTATGTATGGACACATATGTATGTATGCATGCATGTATGTATGTATGTATGTATGTATGTATGTATGTATGTATGTATGTATGTATGTATGTATTGACACTAAAAATGGTAAATACAAAACAGTTTTCCAACGTTTCGAACTAATCAAACTCATCGTCATGGGAAGAAACACCTTATATCAACAAAACAAACACAAATTAGAAGTACTTAAAACAAAGTGGGCTAAGAATTGATACAAAGAATACTCTCTTAGAACGGTATATGAAAGACATAGTCCTTAGGGAAGTTCAAGTTGTATCCTTGAGAAACGGTATATTAATCGAATTTTTTTTTTTTATATCTTGAAAACAGAGTTTAAAAATATTCAGCAAGTGGGAGAAGGTACCCAACAATTTGTGATGCGTAGGTCATGAATAAACGATATGAATGCTTAGGTGTATCTGATGCAGTTTTACTCACTTCAGGGGTAAGGAAAGTTTAGTTGATTTGAGCCAGGAAATCCTCATAGCACAGAATCAATTATGGGAAGATATTGTGGAGAGGCCGAATACTGAGGAGTCTTCAGGGAGATCCTTTAAATCATCCATCTTAAAGCAACAGGTCCTTCAAAGTCTACACAATTTTTGCTATGGTATGATATGTCTATAAAATATGTAGGTAATTTTGTTTTTTCTTATAGGTACATAATAGCCATATACAAATTAAAAATAGCACCCCACCCCCCTTACGACCTTAGAAGCACTAACGTTATGACCATCTTCCCAGTGCACAAAAAGATTTAAAACCACAGATGATACAAACTGTCTCAGTCAATAGTTTCACTTATCAGACGAACTGAATACTATACAAATTATCAGTATTTGCCCTCTGTATTTTTCATCTTGTGCTGTTGTGCTGTAAGTTTTATCAGTGCAATACAAACATTCGCATTTTCTTTGTAAAGGTGTAAGGGTATTAAGTAGTTATACAATATTTAAACGAACCCCACATTTTTTGTAAAGTTCGGAGCTTTGTTACTCAATATTTTCATTGTTAATTTGTATGCTCATCGTGTGAAATACTTTTATTATATTCATTGTCCTGTGTTCATGTCGTGTGTGTGTTTATTTGTTGTTGTGGCCTTTGGGAAACGGATTCGTGTGTTAAAAGCTTAAGACTAGGTGATCTGGCAGTTGCATCTCGTTTGGTCACATTTAAAATCATATTTTTGTTCTCGAGACAAACAATATATCATCTATTCTAAGATAGCTCCTATTTGCATGTTTTCTTTTATAAATGTAAATGTTTTGAAATATTGTTAAGGTCAGGAAACAAAGTTATTTAGAAGTTACTAACAATCTAAGTATGACTTGTGGAATATGTATGACTAATACAAGTCAAGCTATGAAAGAAGGATCTTGAAATGTGAAATATCACAGATTTGGAACAAGCGATCAATTTCAATTAGAATTTATTCTTTTGCAGACTCTGTTTTACTACTCGACAATTTGGACGACCTGCAAGGAGAAGAAGGAGAGAAGCTGACGTCGTATCTCAGAGATGTATTCTCAGGAATCTTAGAATTAGGAGACCAATGCAAGGTGCCACAATACATTAAAGAAATTAATGTTTTTGCAACCTCAACAATTTCTACAGAATATCAGGCATACTTTATCCTAATGATGACTATTTCTGAATATCAGGCATACTTTATCCTTTTAATGACTATCTCTGAATATCAGGCATACTTTATCCTTTTAATGACTATCTCTGAATATCAGGCATACTTTATCCTTTTAATGACTATTTCTGAATATCAGGCATACTTTATCCTTTTAATGACTATCTCTGAATATCAGGCACACTTTATCCTAATGAAGACTATTTCTGAATATCAGGCATACTTTATCCTTTTAATGACTATCTCTGATTATCAGGCATACTTTATCCTTATAATGACTATCTCTGATGAGTAAAGCAAAAGAAGATCTGCCATTAAATTTCCATATGATATTTGTTGATATGATACACATACATAATGTTTTTAGTTTTCATTTTAAGACGTCACTACACTAATTACGTTCGCTACATATTTCACACTTTTTCCCACATTTTTGATGAAATCCAGTCCATTAGTTTTAACTTCAAATGCACCAAGACTATCTTACTTATGTTAGTCACTAACCTGGGGCACAAGGTATAAAACAACCTGCATAGCTTATGTTGCATTTTCTGGAAACAGTTTCATTTGAATGCAATGACTCTAATTTTTAGTTCAAGCGACCTTACAGAACCTACCGAATCACACATGTTCGCTTTGCTATCGAATGCAAAAGCCACAAAGCTGAATTCATTAAACATTTAATTTTTTGTTTAGGCTTTAATGCTGCTTGCTATTGTTTACAAGTAAGATTCTTCACTTGTCAGCAGACCTTCAAGAAAAAGCAGAGAAAAGATTTTCATTTTCTTAAGGACCACAACATGATAGAATAACAGCTGATTGGCTTAATTAGTGTAATGATACCTTTAAAGGGGAAGCTCGGGGTCTACTAATGTAGAGTTAGATACTAGAATATACTTTGATATATGATAGTCCTGACTTTTTCCCAATCCGGTGTGTGGTACAAGAGAAATTTTGACTCAAATATGTAAATATACGGGCACTGTGGCATTTCACTTATGTATAGAGGGCGCGTGAACAGTGACGTTAGCACGACACAAAACAAATGTCTGCTATTGGCACTGACCGCATATCCGTGTATATTTATGGCATGTATATGCTCAAAACGACACACTTTTGTTGTTTCCAAATCGGCGTAAAGAACTGGTTTGATATCCATAGGAATTTGTTGAGGGTGTCAAGCCGATACATATTTATATGCCATTTATATATCACACGATTAGTGTATACTGAGACAGAATATATATATATATATATATATATATATATATATATATATATATATATATATATATATATATATATATATATATGAGAGAGAGAGAGAGAGAGATGGCTTAGCGATATTGCCTATTGCATTTCATTAAAGGAGCAACACTTGAAAACGTTTCAAAACATTTTGAGGAGTAACATTTAACATCTTCCCCGAGTCAAATCCCCTACAAGACTGACTCAGGTGCAATTGCTAGTAATACTTCAGTCTTTAGTAATTAAACAATATATTTCGTAATTAAATCTCAATACTTTTTTCAAACGGTTTAGCTGTTCAAGACATTTCAAAGCTTTTTGTCACTCGCATAAGCTGTGTAGAATTTTACTGAATTTGACCAGTTCACTCAACACTGGCTGTAAACTTTACGTGTATCTTGAACTATGAACATAGATTTTCTTTATGAGGATGTAAACATTAACTCGATCGATATATGTCATAAGACGGAAGTTCATTAATGGGTGAATTTCGATGACGTCACCAAATTTGAATGTTCCTTGTTTATTTGATCATTTGTGCATTACCATTGCACAGAAATTACAAAAATAGCCATTCCTGGGGTTAATGAGTTAATGGGATTAGCCAGCGAGTTTCGAGTGGGTGTGCTCATTTTGTTATACACACGTTACAATATTATATGCTGAAGTTTGATTCCGTCAGATGTCCGGGGATGGGAATTTTGCTAGAAGTTGGTATGCATGCGTATTCTAAATTTCGAGAAAGAATTTGTAGGTGTGAAACTGTGGTTCGTGAAAGTAGGATATAGGCAAACATAGAGTGAAATATTATTCGTGTTTTCTAATGAAAGGAACCGCATTAGTATCGTTTCGTGATCAGTTTTTCTCTAAAACATCATAACGTTTGGCACAGTATTAATTGCCGCATTCATATAGGTGTTTTTAGTTCTATACTAGTGGATTTGCAATCAAGGTCTGAGAGATATTATGTTTTCGAGGGGGTAGGAGTAAGGAGGAGGGTATATGGCTATGAAATGTAACCATACTTGCAGAACTACGAAATAACGGCAAGTTGCAGCAGAGCAACATTCGTGAAATTCAGTGAATTAGAAGCTGTGGTTAATAGCAGAAAATAATGAATGTAAGTGTTCTTTTTATTTTACTTTTCTTGGAACGAGCACGAGTACCAACTTCTAGCAAAAGTACCACCGTCGAGCATAAATGTATTTTCTTCATAAAATTTATTTGAAAAAATGTTTAAGTTTATTTTTTTAAAACCACAGCCTTTACACAAGAACTATATATATATATATATATATATATATATATATATATATCCAACTTTTTTGATACAAGAGGCATAAGCGCTATATTACCAGGTAATGCTTATGGCAGTGAAATGTGCAGCACTTGAATAGCTACATATACAATTTAGAAACAAGAATATAAGATTATGATTTTATATTGTTTTGTCAGTTAAAGATGATCATAACATCAAGGCACAAGTTCCGTAATGCTGTCTCGAAAACTGGTGACAATATCCATCTAGGGTACGATGAGATCCATTGGAGAGAAATTGAGCTAAACGGACTGTCTAATGAAGATGGACAGAAGCTGGCAATGAAGGCTGCCTCACCAGTGAGCACGATTTTAATAATATGATAAGGAACGTTCACAATGATTATACTGCCGTTTGTGTTTTGGATTAGGTGCTTTTGTTATCACTAGAGAACTTCCCGTGAAGCTTGTGCCAACATTCTGAATAATTCACGTGATACAAATAAAAGCATATTCGTTTTCCGTCTTTTTTGGTGTTACCTTTAAGATAGACAAATAAATAAATAAATAAACCGTTTCGCTTCCAAGACGGGCCTTAAAATTGTCCTGTGGATTGTTCATATAATACATTTAGGTTCTCATCTTTGCTTTTAGTTTTCTACGCGTCAACAACCGAGTGAGCAAAGCTGCGTTACAGACATTAACTCGTTCAAAAGGAAAGCAAAAAAATAATTTTAAAAATGCGAAGATTTTCTGGAGATGTTGCTTTTACAGTGACTGTTTAATAACCTTTCACTATATTCTAACTTATTCCTTTATTTACAGAGGCATTTAACAGTAAAGGAGAGCTCTCAAGTGGCAGAGGCTTGTGGAGGTTGTCCATTGGCTATTTGTATAATTTCTAGGTTTATTCGACAACAATGGGGATACCCGGTATCGGATGTAATATCTTCATTTGCATGGAGACTTTCAGACATTGTCTCGTGTTGCATTGAAAAGTCCTTCGACTATCTTTCGCAGGAAACAAAGGAACAACTCATCCAATTGTCTGTCTTCAACCTATGTCCGTTTAACGTTCAGAACGCCGCGGCTATTTGGTCTGATGGCACTTTTCAACAAAGCATTGCCAGGGCGGAGATGTCGTTGCTTCAGTTGAAATACAGACACATGGTGGAATGTAGGGGACCGTGTGATCCGGGTAATCAGGGTTTGCTGACGAAAGGACAAGAAGACACAGTTACATATTCACTTCATCCTCTTGTCCTAAATTCAGTCAGTACCTTGTTGAAAGACAATACACACTTTGTGGATTGCTTGAACCTAGCCGAATCCAGATTTCTTGAACTGTACCTTAATAAACTGTTGAATATCGAAGAGAGTCTCGGGCGCGAACAAAACCAGGCCCTTCAGATTTTAGTTTCGGATAAGATTCACTTACAAAATGTATTTTTATGGAGCAGCGCATCAACAGTTCTCAGTCCCAGCGATGTAAAATTGTTGTATTCCCTTGAAATCAAAACGTGCAAAAGACTGGCGATGTTTGCCAAAAGTATTAACAAACCAGAGGACAAACCGGGAGTTTTTCAGAGACTGGCGAAAACAAGTAAAGAACTTGGTAACACTGACGCATTTTTCTTCTGGAGCGTTCAGCAAGCGGAAGCATGTCTAGATTGTGACATGGTCATGGAGGCAGAAAAGATTCTGCAGCATCTGTCTGGTGATGGTCAAGAGTATTGTAAAGAAGAAGTCACATTTGATGTGTACAGATTGTTTTCAGTTGCAGAATTCCACTATGTACAGGGAATACTATTCAACAAAAAGAAACTTTACAGCCAAGCGCTCAGACAGTTCGAAACATCTTTAGAACTCTACAAGACATGCAAACCTGAAGAGGCTTTTACAGTTTATCATGCTGCTGCCATTAATGCCAAAGGCAACATCCATTTCAAATTGGAGGATTACTCTAGTGCTCTTAAATGTCATCAAACAGCGTATGATTTAATAGTCAGACGAGTTGGAGGCGAATTTCACGAACACAAATCAATTTACTTGCACAATATTGGAAGTATATATCACGCAATGGCATTAAAGGAATGGAAAAGAAGCAAGGAAGAAGCAAAGGTTCTTTTGGGAAAAGCGTTGGAAAAGTATGATGAATGCATAGACCAGGACTTGCGTTACAAGCAAACAGTAGATCCCTACCATGCTGACCGGCGTAGGATCCGATCCGATATTTATCTGAGGATGAAACGTTTTCCGGAAGCCATCACTGACGCCAAAAGAGCACTTCAAATTCATAAAGACTTACACGACACGGAACATTCCAGTATTACCATAAGTCATTACCAGCTTGCCAAATGTTACATGAAAAGGGCGAAGGAGAATCGGAACATTGGGCTTAAAGGTATTTTCATTTAGGTCTACATTAAGCACCAGCCTTTCGAAAGGTCTACATTAAGCACCAGCCTTTTGAAAGGTCTACATTAAGCACCAGCCTTTCGAAAGGTCTACATTAAGCACCAGCCTTTCGAAAGGTCTACATTAAGCACCAGCCTTTCGAATGGTCTACATTAAGCACCAGCCTTTCGAAAGGTCTACATTAAGCACCAGCCTTTCGAAAGGTCTATATTAAGCATCAGTCTTTCGAAAGGTCTACATTAAGCACCAGCCTTTCGAAAGGTCTACATTAAGCATTTTATCCTAAACTATCTCGTTTATCGTGAAGCGAAATGCTCATCATATATATACCTCATGTAACAAATGCATATTTATTTACAAGATGCAGTAATAGTACATATCATGTGGAAATGGTTCCCATCATCCTAATTACATTTGCGTACAGAGGAAAGAAAATTACTCCTTTTTTTGTTACTTTTTAAAGTAGACAAAATTTTTAAGGTATGACACTCTTAACGGAATTCAATTTTTTGAAGAAAGAGCGATTTTATGTTTTACTCAAATGGAATATGTCTGTTTTTAAAAATTACATTATCATTTTTGCTACAAATATTGTGAAGGCAGTAACATTAATTTCACGTGATCGTGTGCAGTAAAATACAAAAACCATCATTAAGGTTTCTTTATCAGTTTTGTAGGAATAGTTTTGAAAGAGTTATAAACGCTCATAAAAGTAGAAATCTGGATGAGTGGAACTTCGGAAAAACAGGAATGTCTAAAAACTAAACACAAAAATTAAAATAAATTTTGAAATGTTGGAGTTTTGCATGTATTACAGAAATCCGTCTGTGACATCTCAGTATTCGTCAAGAATAGTTTTAATGAATTACTACGACATATTTCGAATGAATATACTTTTCTATTGTTTTAGAGGAAGCTGACAGTGACCAGAACGAATGTTGGCTGATTTTTGACCAGATACAGGATGAAATTAAGAAGGGTGGGTTATCACGTGTGGACCAACAATACTTAAATATACGTAAAGACCACATCAAGCTGGTCCAACGGTACAGATCGCGTCAAGAGCACTGGAAAATTGAGAGATTTTATGCTGTGAGTAAACATGTAGCATTGGTTTCATGTACGCTATATGCCATCATTTTGAGCACACATAGGTAGAGAGATTTAACAAATTAACACAAGAATTTTAGACAAGACATATTTAGAACCATGTTTGAAAATTAATTGAACATGAAAAAGGACTGGTGATGGAACTGTCCGATTTTCACGAGGAGTTAATTCTAACGTAATAAAGCCAATCGTGCGTAGGACAAATACTGATGGATTTTGTTAGAAATATTAAAGTTTTATGATACAAGGATCAATAACATATACGCTTCATGAATGACACAGGTTATAAGTTGTAAATTTAAATGAAGAAAGTTGGCTGGAAACACTAAGAGAAAATATCCTCAATTTGCAGTTCAGGTAGACTATTTAGTTCAGGTAGACTATTCAGCAGCGATACCTCTTAAGAAAAGGATAACGCATAGTAATTATTAACAAATATTATTGCTCATACTTGTTCTTGATAGAAATGGGAGATATTCGGTCAGGCATATGCCGTTTATAGTCATCTGTGCATATAACGGGCTATAGAACTAGTTTTACAATAGGCACTGCAAATTCAAATAGGAGTTTGTATTTCTATGGTATTTTTGCAGATAGGCTGCTAAACACAAACTTAGATGTAGTTGGTACATTTATAAAGCTTGTTTAGGTCAGGACGCCACACATGATTGCTAAAAAGGAATGGAAAAAGTAAGGTAGAATCTAAGATCCCAAAGGGAAATGTTTTTGCGAGGTATTAAGAATGCACAGAAGAAATCATTCGTCATGAACAAACAGCGTGTCCTTATAATGATTTTCATAATTTGTCTGTTTGATCAAAGATCATGTTTTTAAGAAAGTCAAAGTCAAAAGCTACACGCTTATATAATTTCATGGATAATACTTTGCCCTTTATTTCCTTGAACGTACAGCGTTTTGAAGATAAAGAAAGACTTGGGCATTCAATAACATCTTCCAGAGGGAGTACGATTTCAAGCAGCATGTCTTCTGCTTCTGGTGCAGACTCGGTTGACAGGTATCATACCACTTCAACAACCATTTTAGATCTTGGGAAAAAAAAATCACCTCAGCCCCCACCCTCAGACCCTGTTGTTTTAGTAAAATACCACACTGTGGTTTGTAGTCTTGTTTCTTAAATGTAAAAGTAAAATATTTTCAAAATAAGTCCTTTAAATTTGCACTTTCGTTAATTTTTCCCAAACATTAACCATCAATGTTCTCTTGTTACCCAAAATGAATGTCCAATTCCTAAACCCCACTGAAGATTTTTTCTTCTTTTATTTTGTGCAAGGCAAACGATGATCAGTGTAGCCTTTAAAGAATAGTTAAGGGATAACATTATCAGATTAGAAAATAGTTTGTCTACCCAATGTAACTCTATGAGTCGTGCATAATATGATAACATGGTTATCTGCTTTTTCACATATATGGTACACTTTACATACTGTGTCTCCGGTATCACATAGATGGTACACTTTACATACTGTGTCTCCGGTATCACATAGATGGTACATTTTACATACTGTGTCTCCGGTATCACATAGATGGTACACTTTACATACTGTGTCTCTGGTATAATATAGATGGTACATTTTACATACTGTGTCTCCGGTATCACATAGATGGTACACTTTACATACTGTGTCTCCGGTATCACAACATAGATGGTACATTTTACATACTGTGTCTCCGGTATCACATAGATGGTACACTTTACATACTGTGTCTCCGGTATCACATAGATGGTACATTTTACATACTGTGTCTCCGGTATCACATAGATGGTACACTTTACATACTGTGTCTCTGGTATATTATTTTCGATATGTCAGCAGGTTAATCTATCACTTTCTCTGAATTTGTTTGGTTCAAATAAGCCAGTACAATCATTTTGTAGTATTTTTATTATTGTTTGGCTGCGACCGTGGGAATTTTCCTTGCATCGTCTATTGTATTTTACTATTTACTATGATCAATATGGCGGCTGTCTTTACTCTCAATAGCCAAATGGACATTGGAAACGAACGCGCGACTATCATATAAATGCACAGTAGAGGTGATGTTGGTCAGATTATGGCCCATTTACACTGAAATCAAGTTGGTTACTTATTCCTTATTCTCGATTCAATAAAGAATCAGCAACCAGTTACCGATTCAATGAGGAATAAGTAACCACTCATTCCTGATTCAAAAATTTTGACATCGAGTTGGTTACTTATTCCTTATTCCCTATTCAATAAAGAATAGGTTACCACTTACTTATTGCCGATCTAAAAAATTATACAAATCTGAACATTCTTCATGGCCCTTCATAGCTAGTGGTCCACGTCTACCCCTATACTATGTTGAGACGAAACAATTAGTCTAGCTCAATCAGAGAAATAGGAGTGTTCTTATTTGTACCAGCTATATAAAGCTGGCTATGGAGAGATGACCGATTATATTAAAATTTTCAATGACGTGAACCCTTCCTTAAAGTATTTTCATCTGAACCCCACTTTGACAGTTTCTAGTTAAGAATCTTCTCCAGTACAAGGAAAAGTTAGGAAAAAAAATCGTCGAGCCTATCGAGAGATATAGCTATATAAATATACCTCTCAAGTCTATTTATGGAACATCCAATCCTTAAATAATTTTGACATGGGCCCATCTTTGAGATTGTATCTCTAGGGTTATTTCCGACCCATAAAACAAGTCAAAACAAGTCTTGAAAAAATTCTTAGAGAATAATCAGATAAATAGGAGGGTCATTATTGGTGCCGGCTATATGAAAAAGGTGCATAGTGAACCAGTTCTATCAATAATTTGCGCCAATTGAACCCTCTGCTTAGAGGATTTTGATTTCAACCACTTTTTGACAGTTTTTAGTTAGGAATCTGCTCCAACAGTATTGGGCCAAACAGCCCATCTTCAAATCATTTTGACATGGATCGTCCTTTGAGAGTTTATATCTAGGGTAATGTTCGATCCCCAAAAGAAGTATTGACGAAGTTCGTCAAGAGAAATCTGTGAAATAGGATGGTCCTTATGGATACTGGCAATATATAACCGATACAGTGAGGACCGACGATATCCAAACTTTGTAATATGTGAACCCCCTACTGAAAGAAAATATATTTCAACCTATGTTTGACAGTTTCTAGCTAGGCATTAGTTCCAACACCAGCATCAGTTTAAAGAAAATTCGTTGAGCTTGAGATGTAAGGAGATAAATGGGGGGGGGGGGGGGCGGGGAGCTATATTGAACTGGTGACTGGTTACTTATTCCTTATTGAATTGGCAATAAGGAATAAAGAATAAGTAACCGACTTGATGTCAATCCAATTTATACTAGAGAGAATTCTCAAAACGCCAAACAAAAACTAGAACATGGGCCTTGCTAAACAGAGAAGACCCAGTACGCTCTCCAACGCAAATATACCGAGTCTATGTGGAGAAACGCCCGGCAGTCTATTGTAATACAGACAGTCCGCGTCACATTGCTACTAACACACAGTATGGACCATGTACACCACCACTACCATCACCCCCACCCCCACCCCTCTCTCCCTCGCTCTCTCTGATAAGGAGGGTGGTCCGCGACTAATGACCTCTCCATGACGTTGTGTTATTAATTCTTCAATGAATATTTAAAGAAAGTGGCTTTTTAAAGTATAATTTTGAATAACTGCTATTTAAAAATTTGTTTGAACTGTTAAATAAAATCTTATGGCAACTCGTGCCTGGGACTATATTTAATTCGCACAGTAATTTGTATGTACAGCGTTTGAGACAGCAGTAAACATTGTTGAAAGTTATTTGTTCTTCTATCAATTTATTTACGCTTATCTCTTAAAGTACCAGTTATGTGATAAATAGAATATCCAGTGAGTAATGCTTTAATATGTAATTTATGAAACTCGTTGGATAATTTCCATGTTTGCTCACCAAGGCTCGCAAAAGCCGGAAATTACTTTACTGCTTTCATAAATTCAATATTAAATCATTACTCATTTGAGATCTTCTGTATAGTAATCATTTCGTAAACCTACCTTCACTGACAGTTCTCGACAATGTATATAAATGCAATAATTATAAAAAAAATAACAAAATATATGTCTGATAAAATGCCTGTTCCCGAACATCTTCTTTTTAATATATTGTGTTCCCGCAATTGCATTGGAGGGGTATGAGAATCTTGGTGTGGGTGAACAACTAACAACTAACTCAGCTTGGATGTTGATCTGGATCAACAAAGCGGGATTTTTAAGGAGTCTTAGGGGTCAATTTATAAATCGGCAAATCAGAAATAACCACGCCTACTGATTAACGCAGTATCTTCTGAAAGATTAAAGGATTTTCGTTTGAAAGTTTTAATACTTCAGAACAGTGTAGTTCTTGGTTCATAATGAAAACGTCGCTAAGTTATAGCAGGTTGAATGTGTACATGTTATAGAGTAAAATTAGCCAAGGAGTAAGACCATCAGTGAACCATGTCGCTTTATAGTCAGACAAGTTTAGCAGTCAGGACGTTATTACGTAATAAATCACATATAGCCTGGTTTTGGCGACTGACCGCAGTCCACGGGAATTTTTAATAAATAACAATTAACTGACAGTTTGTGCAAGGTACGTGGATCTTGGGAATTGTTCATTTATTCAGTGTAATAATACATTTTAGTGTGCACATCGGTCGGCAGGATAGCGGAATCAGTGAGTACTCGTTTTCTGGAAGCAGTCAGACCAGCCTAGACGGCATGCATAGTATCTCTAGTTTTCACTCCATGTCCCTCGAACACGGTCCTTCCATTGAGGAGGAAGTCCTTATGGACGACGATTACATGGATTATGGAATTCAGTCTTCACCAGAGGTGGTTCGTCCGGACGGTATGTATAAGTACTAGTCATGGGTGTTATTCTAGCTAAATGTTTCAACCATATTTTTCCCGCTTAAATACAATTTCGCTAAGTCTCGTTTGCATAGGTAGTAATTTTATTTAATTTGCTGCATTTTCCTTTGTCCAAAGTAAAGTCAGGGTAATTAGATGTAGAAAGAAAGTGCACATCCGAATCACATATCTTCTGCGTTACTACTTAAGTATGGAAACGATAAGTAGGTAATATATGAATGTAAGTGACAAAAGATACATTTCAGATAGTTTGATCTTTTGGCATGGACTGTCCCACGTGCAGCAAAATTAAGTAAAATGATTTGCTGAATAATTCAAATACTATTCTGTCGTGATTTAATATGTTACCTACTAATGAAACATCCTCAATATGTGCATGTGATTACGCGACCACCGACCTTACTACTGCATAAAAACACAAAACACCAATGAGTGCAATGCCACTTCTTCAACTACTGGATTTAGAGTTAGATGATTACACATTTGTATATGTTGCAAGATCATAAAATACATATATTTCCATCAGCATACTTAAACAAAAAGACACAGGATTTGAACAGGCAAATGAAGTATACATTCAAAACAGGATAGAAACATAGCCAAGGCAGAGAGAAATAAAATGTTGTTGTCAACCAATCAAAACAAATGAGTTGTGTACTGAGCGCCAGTGTGTAATAGTTTATAATCTGATTGACTTAAGTTAATAACTGACCAAACAATTTAAATGCCGACACTTTAATTAATAACCTATGTACAGACCTCTATCTTGCTATATGTACGTGACATTCCACTCTGCCGCACTTCCAGTGCAGCACTGGGCCACTTAGCGATATATGTATGCAAGGTCATTGTCGAGCAGAAAATCAATACTTGACTTGTATGTGGGTTGGAATTACATACACTACGGTAGTCTCTCTTCTAGAATGTACTGTCCGATTTTCTTTCTGCGATATATATTCCACTGTGACAGTGGTGTTGTATACTGAAACACAAACAGGAAAGAAGACAAAACCAATCTTCACAGAGAATATTCATTACAGTAATAGCAAGTGACTAAAGACGTTCAGTAGTATAATCGTTGGATTTCTAAACCAAAGGTTAATGGATCGAGGTTCGGCATCCGACTAAAATATTATCCATAAACTAATTAGTACGATCTTAGTACCTAAAGTTGACCACATAAAAGCAGATCAGAATTCCTCGTGTTTGAAATAAAAGTTGCTCTTACAGTTTCAAGACATGCCCCCAAACAAAATCATACAGTTGACGTATGGCATGTAAAATCAAATGGCATGTAAAAACAGAATTAAATTCATACTGCTAAAGTATGCCAAAACTTGACACAGGGTTTCATGTATGCAAACACAGAACAGAAATTTTGATAGTGGAGTGAAGGAAAAAGGTACGAAATGCGATCTGCCCCTGTGGATGGAAAGTAACTTCTTTCCTAATGTACTAGTCACAGCAACAGATACTGGTGTCGGCATTTTGTTAAAATGTATGGCAAAGCTCAAATCTATCATTTTCCCAAAAATTTTAAAATTTGAGTAGTAGTGAAATATATTAATATTTTGCTAGATAAAGGAATCAGGGATGAAAACATATATATTTCAGAAAATAATAGAAAATTATTAAAGGAGCCTTTAATACAGCTACAAAGTCGTTAAGAACTGATACGCATGAATTAGCAAAATTTAAACAGAATCATCACTAAAAAATCTTGAGATTCTTTGAAGAGGAAAGTAAACGAGCACAGATTTTACGGTGGTAACAATCAAGACATTTTTTTCAACGACACTGGACCATACCTGAAAAAGCTTAATTCGGAAAATCAGTCAATTTGTTTCTGTAAAATTTCAGCTTGACTTAACATCAGGCTTTTGTACAGGCAAACATAGAAGGGAGAGAAGGTTGAATACAGGGAATTTTATTACAAGACAAGCCCTTTCAGCACAATAAATAGAGGTGAAATATAGATTATGCCACTAGTAGACATTTTCATACCAAATTTGGCTAAGAAATAACCGAAAGCACGAGATGGATGGTTGACTGTGTGAATATTTAACGCAGCGCGTGGACTGGTATCAATCGGCATAAATAAGTTCCTATATTGATTTGCCTGAATGGATAAAAAATAAAAAGGCTTGTATCAATGTAAAAAATAATAAGGGTATGATATGTTATTTCTTTGCAGTTGAATCTGTGCTAAATACACCAAGTGATCCTGTATGTAGACCATTAAAATATAGTTTGGTTAGATATAGTCATTGGTTTGACATATGCCCTGTAAGTACGCACCATCAGGTTTTTGTATCTACGTCAGTTCAATTCACATATGTTACAGGCCAATAGTTCACAGAAGTAGTGACTGCATACAAGTGTTTTATCTCTACCTGCGTAGGATAAAGGGACTAGTCTACACTGAACTGGAAAATGCAAAACTTATAGTATTCACAGATGAAGACGAGATATATTTTAACTCAACAAGCACGTGTCATATCTGTGGGAATAAAATATCAAAAGATACAGTTAGAGACCACGATCACTTAACAGCCAATTACAGAGGGTCTGCGCATAGGGACTGTAATTTTAATTTCAGATACACAAAACACATCTCATCATTCAGTCATAATTTTTCAGGTTATGGAAGTCATATGTTCGTCAAGATGCTTATTAAAAATTATCCAGATGATGAGTTAAAATTCATTCCAAATAACGATCAGAAATAAATTTAATTCAGCAAAAAGTTCATAGTAGATAGGTAGAAATACCAGTTAAAAGAACGATTAGGTTTTAGGTTTATGAGGAAGACATTACAACAGCTCACTAAAAGTTTAAGTTATGACAAGTTCGTTGAGACTATGAAACCTTTGAGAGACATGCAACCTAAATATTTGAGAAAGGATGTACCCCACCTAACACGTACAACGTGCTTTGCCAAGAGTTGCGACATTGCGCTCATCAACTCCCGGTTGGGGTCAACCTGTAGCAGATTGGGCCACTTTAGCAGCCCCCGCTTGTAGATATGTGCTAAAGCATTGGCGACTTTGGAAGTCTCGTTGATGGTAAAGGGCTCGACCTCATTGTAACGGGTGGCGAAATCAACCACGGTCAGTGCATACTTGTACGTGTATCACCCAACCTTGTCGTGAGGCTGAAACAAGACATCTCGCTATGGATTCAAACAGCGGCCGAAGAAATTTAGGTGGTGCCGGCATATAGATCTGTCGCATAGTCTGTTTTTTGAGCCACTACCTGGCTACATCTTGTGAGGTTTTCGAGGCTTCTTACAGCTTCTTGACCGCTATAGCAGTAACCTCGCGGGCTGTAGTATATTGCCGCAAGCTTCATATCAATTGCATTTACTTTTTGCATTGCAGCACGAGAACAATTTTTTAAAAAGGCCGAGAAAATTTTGTACTGTTGGAACAACAACTAGAGCAAGAGCAAGTGTTTGGGTAGCGCTAGCGATTTACATGTGCCCGCCCACCGCCAGTTGATTTTCATGGCGCTCTCTTCGAGCCAGCAGCCAAGGGATTCGCTGATTTTGGGGCTCTGGATATTGTTTAGGTCATGGATCAGGTTCACGTCAGCCTTTTGCCTGTCGCGGATGTCACGGCTGTGCGAGTACGCCAGATGGTGTCGGTAGCACGTGACATCTACGTGGTTTATTTGGGCCTCGTCAGGCTTGGGTCGGCCGTTGGCGTCTACTCAAATGTCAATCCTTGTGCCTGGTCCGCAGTAGTTGTGGCGCGGTATATGCTTCTCACTGGGATACTTTCTTCAGGGCAGCCGCGACAGTTTTTCAAGGCTGGCTGTGATGTTGCCACCATCTTTGCGTTCGCGTATCCTGTCGAACCAACTAGCAGCGGCACGCACGATGATGGTGAACTTTTGACCCCGCATACCGCGCAGGTTCCTTTGAGTGCGTCTTTCCTATTGCAGCGCAGACAATATGCGAGCATTTTAAGGTGTGGATCGACTCTTTAATAAGCCAGAACGACGGGAGGACAATGGACATAATCGACTTTTCAGCCACAAAAAAAAAAAAAAAAAATTGTCAAAAAGACCGCGACACCATTGGGCCCTGCCACCCGACTGCATCCTGTCTGTGGAAAGACGCAGTTACTGCTGAACCTCCCGACGTGCTGGATGAAATGGAACAAGCACTGTGTGTTTGCGCCCAGCGCGAACGATCAGAAATATTACGACATCCTGCGGCAAATCAACAACGCCACCGTTTTCGAGCATGTCAAGATGCCAGCAGAGGCCATGGGCAAAAAGTCGAGCGACCAAACACTTGTCGCTATTGAGGACCATGTGAAGTTTATCTCTAACGTCCAAGAGGCCCCAGGCCCTGATAATGACCGCAGTCAAGACAACGTTATCGTTTATGACGACGTGAACCTCGAGGCGGGTAAAGAAACCCTACGCGTCTCTTTAGCCGCGGGCGGAACAAGAACGCTGAAGTGTTGTACTTGATTCAGCGCTACACCTAGATACCAAAGGTAATTCGCGACAATTCAAATATGGTGGTTATATTCCTCTGGACTATTGTCTATGGCCTGCGATATATGCACACCACGTGGTGTCCTAAAAGTCAATTGACTAAAGTGGGTGTTTCGAGAGGCTTCTGGAATAAAGCAGTCGAGTGGAGGCAAGTTTAATCAGTTTGTGAAAAGTGTTCTCGCTTTCAAGGGAAACTACCCCCCCCCCCCCCCCCAAAAAAAAAAAAAAAAAAAAAAAAACAAAAAAACAAATGAGGCACTACCAGTAGAACAAAGGCTAAGAAAAGACCACAGCACACTACCCGAAAGGCCATGCGAAGAACCCAAGAACCCAGCACACTTTCTTCAGGAATATTTTGAAGTTGAACCACCACCCCGAGAGAAAAGAAAAGCCCACACGGAAAAAGGTCTGTCAAAGCACTTGATGCTCGAGAGCAACCGGAAGAAATGCTGTTAATAATGCTAGCACGATCCTCTGCTACAGCGGCCCGGACGAGCTGAGGGTGCAAGTGACAGTTTTTATGCACAAATTTATTGCCTCATCAACCTGCCTAATATAAAAATTCATAACACATAAAATATTAGTACATTAGTGAGGTCAAAAAGGTCCATATTTTTGGATAGCTATAATAAGACAAATTATAAGAATATCATTCACTTGACCTGACAAGTAAATGGAAGTTTATAGGAAAAGAAGTTTATGCACCCCAGCCCCAAATTTATGCATGCATTTTTCATGTCCGAAAGTAATTTTTGACACAAAGTAATGCTCACTGTGCAAACGCAAGCCCCAGGTGATAATTTGAAAATCACTGTGTACTAAACAGCTTGATGCAATTCAAAAGAGTTGCCATCCAGGCCGTATTTGAAATATTCTACTTGATTTGAACCAATGGGTCGCTGCTGTGGGTGGCTAGCTCTGATTCCGAGCCGACTATTGGAATTTCACTGTCTACATACTGTGAAGTAACTATGGGAGGTCTACATGCCTTACATCAATGTCAAAAACAACACGTCCGAAACACGTAATTCACAAATATATCCATATCTTTAATTCTTAAACAATAATAGCTGAAAAAATTACATCATAGCCTTAAGTTAAGAAATTTGACAGGGGCCAATTTACGAAACTATCCCCTGTCACCTGACCAAACGCCTCAAAATGCTGATAAGTTCTTTATGGGCCAGCAACACGTCCCTCGAGGCAGTTAATGAGGCTAGCGCCATTTGCCAACGCATGCTAAAGGTTGAGATCATGGACGATGTCACATTTAGAGCGTTAATTAAAGAGCTTTATGACGAGGTTTATAACTCATACATGTGTACTGTCGGAACGGCAATAGACACAAACGGCACAATCGTAAAAATACTAAAGCAGATAGGCGAGGACGTCTTGGCCCGCCCACAAATCATTCAAGAACATACCGCCCCCAGGACAAAACAGATGGTGTCAGCGAGCTAAAAAGGACAGCATTTTACATCATCTTTCCGACGCCAATGAAGGTCCTCAAGAGGCACGATCTCGAGATTGCGCTGGCGTCTCTTCGAGTCTACTATAACTGGCCTAACAACTGCTCTCACCATGCCAAGAAGCTGAACCATTTTCACAGGGGCTGCCTGAGGAAACTGATGAGGATAACATGGCAGGACAGGGTCTGAGGTTCTCAAACGGACAGGCATTCCAAGCATCAACAATCTGCTGATGAAACAGATGAGATGGGCAGGCCACGTCACTAGGATGTCAGAAGAGCGACTACTAAAAAAAATCTACGGCGAGCTGAAGGAAGGAAAGAGATCTCAGGGCTCAGGGTGGTCAGAAAAATCGCTTAAAAGATTCCCTCAAGTCATCTTGGAAACATTTCAACATTGTCCTGAGTCTTGGGAAGATCTCGCACAAAATCGCTCCATCTTGCGCAGTCTTATTCATACTGGAGCTACAGACTTTCAACTGAGGGGAATTGCAGAGGCAATGCAGAAGCGTGAGCAGCGTAAATCTCATACCTGCAGCACGTCCTCTATTGATGAAGCAACCCCAAGCGGCATCTCCTGTCTAGTGTCACAAACAGTTCAGTTCACAAATTGACCTGATCAGCCACTCACGTACTCACAGGAACGAAACCCGTTAGTGATGTCATGGTCATCTTCGAACTCGGAGGACGAACAAGAATCACCATTTGGGGCGCCGGCGCTTGAAATAGCAGGGCGTCTATAGATGTATACAGGCATGATATGTGACTACACTAAGCTAAAAGGGCCTGTCTCCAATTAACACGTGCGCGTACTGTCAGAGCAAATCAAAATGAGTATTTATGCTTAAACAATATCATCTAATGTATAAAGCTGCCAGCGTGAAAGGCCGGAGCTAGACGTATCAGAGCTCACAATAAATAAGCGGTAAATGCTGTAGTCCACAATACGCAAAGGGTCGATAATGGGTTAATAATGGGTTAATAGAAACATTGCACTCGCACAGAGTTGTCCACAGTGTATCATCCGGTACGTCAGCAGGGTTTCCTTGCAGAAGATAATATGTGATGTGTCCTATAGTGTCGAGCCATGCAATCAAGTAGAATTTCCAAATCTTTGCTTTGTTAGGAAAACTCACTTACATCCAAGCATTACATTTTTCATTTCGAGCTGCCCATTCATTAAATTCTGGGCGAAACGCATGAAATGCTTGGTATTTGGCGTCATACTCAGAACTTGCTTTAACTACAAAACCGTTATTCTTAGTATTTGAGAGGAAACAAATCCGACGTTGTTTTTTACCACATGGCAACACAATGGCTTTGTAGACCTTCGGTTTTGTTTGCAGACCATCCGAAACATTTGCGCGTAGTCTGCCAAAGGCCACACATGCTTTGGCAATTCTGGTGTTGGTTTCATCGTCGATGTGGACGTGACAGTGTACTGCCGAGATAGGTGAACTTGTTCGCTGCAATGAGGGTTTGGCCATTTACTGTGATGGTAGGCTATACATAAAGGTTTCCTGGTGCAGGTTGGTGCATCACCTCTGTCTTCTTGATACTGATTATGAGAAATTGTCACAAGCTGAAGAGAAATGGTCCATACTCTGTTTTATGTCAGACTCAGATTTGGCATTAAGGGAACAGTTATCAGCAAATAGAAGATCACGAACTGTCACTTCTTGTAACTTCGTCTTTCCCTGTAGTCTCCACAGATTGAAGAACTTGCCATCAGTCCGGTATCCAATGTCAGTCCCAGTGTCATAGTCACAGAAGGCACCCATAAGCATGTCAGAGAACATCAAAGTAAAGAGGGTTGGGACCAACACACAGCCTTGCTTGACTCCATTGAGGAATGGCTCAGATGACTCACTGTCATCCACAACACGAGCGAGCGTGCCATCAAGGAATATCCGAACAATTATGATGAATTTCTCTGGGCAACCAAATTTTGCCATGATCTTCCGGAGAAACCACGACGGGCTGTGTCTAAGGCTTTTGTCAGGTCCATAAATGTCGTGTACAGGACGGAGTTCTGTTCCTGGCATTTCTCCTTAAGCTGACGAGCTGCAAATACCATGTCTTTGGTCCCTCGTCCTTTCCAGAAGCCACACTGACTCTCAGGCAGGAATCCACGATCAATGTGATGCACAAAGCGATTCAGCAGGATTCTGGCGAGAATTTTGCGGGCTATTGACAGCAAGGTGATCCCCCGATGGTTGTCTGTCGCCTTTCCGCTTGCACAAGTGGACAATGGATTAATCCTTGTACTCCTAGGGTATTTTAACTTGGGTCTACATTGACTGGAAGAACTTAGTTAGTTTTTGTGCCATGTTCGAGCCTCCGGCTTTCTAGACTTCTGCTGGTATAGCATCCGCTCCAGGTGCTACGCCATTTGACAGCAGGTCAATTTCAACATGGAACAGCCTCCTTACTAAAACATAATTGCTGATTGAGGATGTTGTTGAAGTGTTCTGCCCATCTTTGTAGCATCTTTTCTTTGTCAGTGAGCAGTGTGGTGTTGTTAGCACTCAGTATTGGAGATGATCTAATGTTGACCGTAGATTGTCTTCAAAGTATCACAGAAGTTCTTTATGTCATTCCTGTCTGCATAAAACTGAATTTCATCTGCCTTGTTGCTCAGCCATGAGTCTTGCATCTCTCTAAGTTTGCATTGGACAGTTCTCTTGATGTTGTTGAAGGCTGCCTAGATGATGAAGTGCTGTTTTCTAGACAGGCTTTTTGTATCTGATGTTTCTCATTCAGTAGTCTCTGTATGGCAGCATCGTTCTTATCAAACCAATCTTGATGTTTACGTGTGGTGAGAAATAAGGTTTTGGATGCAGCTGAGTACACAGAGTCTCTGAAGGATGCCCAGTTTTCCTCCTCGACATTCGCGGAGTTCGCATCAATTGTGTCTAGTTGGCTGCACAGTTTTTCGACAAATGCCTGTTTCACATTCTCCCGTTTCACTTTGAACACATTGAACATTTTGGGCACGTTTTTGCCCTGTGGTCGTCTGCTAGGCTGAATCTGGATATTAAGCTTGGAGACTATGAGCCTCTGGTCAGTCCAGCATTCTGCATTTCTCATGCCCTTAGTGACTAGGACATCATGCCTGTCTCTTCTACTGACGAAGACGTAGTCAATGAGATGCCAGTGCTTGGAGCATGGGTCCATTAAAGACATTTTCCTGCAGTTTGGCAGGCGGAAGACTGTATTGGTGATTAATAGATCGTGTTCAGTGCATCTCCTCAGTATGAGGAGTCCATTGTTGTTGCATTTACCAAAGCCATTTTTGCCAATGACGCCTGGCCATGCCCGATGATCTGTGCCAACTCTAGCATTGAAGTCATCAAGGATGTTGGTCTTGTCTGCCCTCGGTACTTCTGAGATAAGAGACTCTAGGTCTTAATAAAAATTTGTCCTTGATCTCATCTGGGTTGGTCATCGTGGGTGCATACACACTGATGATAGTTGCATGTCTATTTCCAGAGAGTGCTACATGGTGATATCTCCCAGTACACATCCAAGGCCCACTTCGCGACTTTTGCCAACCGTGCTATTAAAGCAGACCCAAATAATCTGGTCGTGTTTTCCGATGCCTTCAATACTCGGCGTGGATGTCACTGCGCTCCTCACCAAACCAGCCAATGTAGCAACTAGCAACATTGCTGTCATTGCCGCCCCTGGTACACTGAGAGGTGATGGTGTGTCCGTGAAATTTAGCAAATACTATATTGACGTTGTAGATGCCTCAGTGGTCTTAAAGATACAATGAGCGGCACGCTGGTGATGAACAACAACTTAATAAAAAATGTACGTGATTCTATCAGCCCTCAGGTTGCTGCTACTAAAAAATTCGTCATTAACCTGGTAGCAGACCTGCCATGCAAGGGAATAGCAAGGCCATACTGTCTTGCATCCTCTCATGCGTTGGTGTCTGCCTCCTCAACTTGGAAACGTCGGTTACCCGTAGTATACCCCACTGTTTTAGTCGGTAACCACCATTATGCCTACCAAGATAATGTTATTAAGATATCGGGTCAGTTCAGAAGGGGGCGATTTCCACTACAATAGCGATGTGATATTTAAACATAAAGAGCTCAAATTGGTAGCATTTGCGTTGGAGTACATAAATCCCTAACCACCGATGGCTTCTGAGCAATGGTGTGGTGGAGATTGCACTCTTGCCAACAATCATTGTTATCCGCATCGAGATCGCCTTTGAGATCACATCTTTGAGCTGTAATCTGGTTTCTGTCGTTGGTCATTTTATCAACTGGCGACTATCCATGAAAGCTAAAAAGCCCGATGAAATCTGTGTCTTGGCCAAATAAAAGCTCAACAGAATCGCAGACCACATGTCTAAGGTGCTATTTGTCTGTTAAGAGTGAGCAGGTGGACTGGAGCAAGGCAAAACATTCAATGCTTTGGTGTAGGGCCATGTGGGTAACCTCAGATGAATTTTGCCATGATTTGGGCGGCGCAGAGGGTGCATTAAGGACATACTAGCAGTTGATGGCTCGGTAGCCAAGCAAAAGACCTACAATGATTGACTTTTATTTGAAGGTGCGGCAGTTTGGAAAAACAAAGACAGTACGTGACCACTACAGTGTTTGGAATAATCGGAGAAAGGCTGATGGAACAAAAGAACCCTGAAAAAGAAAGTAACATTAGTGAAGACTAGCAATAACTATAAAGAAAACAAATAGACGTCTAGCAATGCAAATTGGCATGATTTTTAAAACAATAATTTTCATCATCTATACAAAAAGAAGACTTGTTTGCCCTCCGGTCTTCCCTAGTGTTCATGCAGTAAAACCCCGTTTTGAGCAGGCTTCATGGGAGGTGGAGGTGGGAGCTCAGCCAGTTTAACAATCCGTGTTTTTCCCTCGTGTCCAAAAATGGTCCCAAATCTGCCGGGCTCCAACCGGCTGACAGTTGTTCCTATGGGGACCTACAGCCAGGCTCAGAATGGCCTATCTAAAAATGCGCCGTTGGGTCGCCAGGCCACATAGCTTTACCTCCCCCCCCCCCAAAAAAAAAAAACAAACTAAAAACAAAAAACAAACAAAAACCACCTGTTCCAAAAGTTCTACTTTACATCTACTTAAGTTTGATACAAAAAGCTACCAATGATTTCAAAAACACTTCTTCAAATTGATGAACAATTCAGTGTTCAATAAGCAAATGGAAAATCTCCGAAAAAGAACAACAGTTAAAATATATCCAGTTGAAAATAAATGTTTCAAATGTCAGAAAAACCTCCTTTGGCAGAAGGACAATAATAGATGATGACTTGGAGCTAGACAGACTCAAAATTATAAAATCAAACTAACCAAACATATTTATAAAGAATTTTTTATGGCAGAGCAATCCAAAATGACTGGTGTATGAATTCTAATACACCAAATGGAAAAGCAAATGCTGTTATAGAATGAGACTATGGATAAAGGTTCTCTGTGCATTCATGTCGATACACAAAACGTTTACAGCGATATGAAGGATGACATGAAGTTTTATGAAACTTGTGACTATCCCAGGGACAACGAAGAAAAAGCAAACCTCTATGCATACAGGACTGACAAAGATGAAAAAAAGCTTGCAAATGAATAAAACAATGCACAATTTTAGAGGTAGAAAGATTGTTTATTCAATCACAAAATAATAGTACCTGGAAATGAATTTGCTCAGTTCATACAATCACCAGGCGTATAGCATCACAATGAAGAAATTGCATTGTCTGTGTATGATGACGAGATTTCTGGTTAACAAGAGAAACATAGTATCTTATGGGCAGATCAATACCTTGAACTGAAATGAAAACTTAAGCCTCATCAAATGTTTGTTTCTTTTGTTTGTTTTAAAATATTTACAATCTCTGATTTCATTTCATCCGGAATTAAGTGGCTTTCATCTTAAACCATTTTCTTTGTCTTCTTGTCCTTGTTATAGAAGACTACAAAAAAAGTGTAATTTCTATGAAATCTGAGTTGTACTTTGCATGATTATTCATTCTAATATTTCAAAATGAATATCACTGAAATCTAGTCTATTTATGCCAGTTGTTTTCTTTTTTTACATTGTCATGATTCATACAGTCATCAAATAGAAACAAAGTATTGGTTCCTTGCTACATATCAACCAGTAATTCTAACCACTTATATAGTTTATGTTCTGGATCTATTAAGGTGACATTTCCATCTTTGAATGTCCACTAATCGTCATATGTCTCGTTGCACAAAACATTGGACAGATGAGAATGATGTGATCAAAGAAACCTTTATATTCAGTCTGTAAGAAATTGAGTGCAAAAAGGCTGTATTACATGAGAAGTTGAAACATATCCAGAATAAATGAACCCAAAGAGCTGGAAATTTAACACCACTAGAGAGACGTTTCAGAGAAACAAATGGATATAAGAATTCAGTAGTGAAGGAAAAGTACTTTTAGTAATATTATTATCATCATCCATTGTCTCTACATAATTTTTACCCACTTTGTCTTCATTTTTGTCCTCTATTGTATTTTGTCATGCTGGCAAAAAAATTGTTATCAGCCTTGGGAATACCTCCCTTGGTTACCTTGGTAACAATGGTAGTCTTTAACTCCAATTTGACCGAATCACTGGATTTCTGTAAATTGTTGTTGTAAATCAGGATACTACCCATTTTCATAACCATGTCACTTCATAACCAAATGATATCGTTATCTCCGACAGCATTGTTGGATGTTTACCAATATGTTCTAATCAGTGTCGTAACCTTGCTGTCCTAGAATGAACAGCTCCATCAACTTTTCAACACTGTCAGATATTTTTGAAACAGACTAGGTAATAGATGTCTTGTGCAACCAATATGCAGATTACTTATGCTGTGATACTTTGATTCAGTCTAGATATTCACTCATCTGTCAGTTATTATTATCATGAAGAAAGAAGTATGTCTGACCAGTAGATTCTTCTTTGACTGTCATTGAATTAATTTCATCAGCTGGCAATGTTCTCCAAAGTACTTGACCCATAGTTGTGTGTACACTGTTAAGTGGCTAACACAACAGCCAGTGTAGGTTCTCTGAAACCTTGGTATACATTTTTCTGTTGTTATGGGCTGTTATTGAACAAGCATTTTTTGTTTTACCCTATATGTTTCTCCAGTCATGCTGTGTTGGATTTTAAAAAAAGTTTGCAATCAATTAAATTGCTTAAATTCAATGTTGTTCTTATTCAATTTGAATGGATCATCATCATTATCTGGTAAGGGTATTTACATACTGACAGCAATTTATAGATGTGCTAAAATTGTTCATGGTAAATATTTTATACAGGAATATTGCGTAGTTGATTGAGTAGTAGTGTGGTTCGCTGATATACCTTCCTTGAATGTTGTTTGAAAGCCGTTTAAATGTGCCAATGACTGCATTAATGTCCATTCAATTTTCCTAACCTTTTATCTTGTTCAGAATTTCGTATACTAGCTTGTGGTCTTCTTGTATTTGTTTCTCAGCTTATTTGTGATATCCTTTGAATCAACTTCATGTTGCAGTGTCGTCTCTTTTTATTTCTACCGTAATGTTTTTCAGCTAGTAAATTAACTGCGATGTCTTTTTCTTCCCTTGCTTTGTGATCAATACGAATTAACATGTTTTAACTCCCTCATTTTCTAATGCACTGTATTTTCACATCTGTTACATTCTAGAAAGTCGTTATCTGTAAAAATTTTAAAAAATAAAAATAAAATATTCTTTTTATAAAAATTTTCAAGCTGCTTGATAATACTTTATATCTGTTAGTTTCTACCATTTATTTTAATGAATAATATTTTATGCTGGTCCCCAACTGTTACACGATTCATCATAACCCTTTCATTTCACGAGTACGTACTTTTTGTCTTTCAGTATTTTGGTCCTCTAAATCTTTTTAACTTTGTATGCATTAACCTGTTTGTTATACAAAGATAACTCTTGTTAGTAGAACATGCCTTCTATATCCTCTCCATTCAAGTCTGCACAGTTTATAACAACCAAACAAGCAGATCTCCAAGTATTACATGCCTGATTTTGAATATTTTCTCTGTGAAGTTAAAAATTGTTTTGTATATTGATATTCTTAATGTTTCATCAATTTTGATTTTTGGAGTTCCATATATATCAGTTGTCAAATAACAGATAGATGATCTTTTTTTTCTTGTTTTGATGTTTTTCTTCCTCACTGGCTTCGACCA
This sequence comes from Margaritifera margaritifera, assembly GCA_029931535.1. Lineage (NCBI taxonomy): Eukaryota > Metazoa > Mollusca > Bivalvia > Unionida > Margaritiferidae > Margaritifera > Margaritifera margaritifera. The sequence continues at coordinate 4,181,385 of JAQPZY010001580.1, forward strand.
GTGTCATGTCTTTTGATTTGTGATGAATGTTATTGTATCCCTAAGTTGATTTGGTAAAACGTCAACCCATTTCCTGGTATTTACGTTTTAAGTGAAATAGTACTTTCATCTAAAATAAAAGACTTTATATTTGTTTAGTAGACAAAGAACTTAACATCAGAGACAGGTGGACATGACTCAATCTTATTATAAAGTATAAGCTTTCAACACTTAACACCAACTACAGATACATGAGGTCACTAACCCCTAGTCCTTGCACAAAGGTCAGCCTACCCATCATCTCTGTAACACAAATAGAAAGCTTCCCTCCTTTGTGTAGTGAATACAATTCATGCAATAAGCCAATCTGTTGCTAAATATAGTAGATCACAGCTTCTAAGCACTTATTTTTAGATTCTATGTGAAATTTGAGGAATAAAATACAAAAAAATGCCAAGGAAAAACAATAAGTATAGCAAGTCCAATGGAGTTAAAAACAGGAGGAAAGTGTACATCTAAAAGGGACATGTAGCTTATAATAAAGGAATTAAAAGAGACAACCTCAACATAGAGAAAAATGATCACCTTACCTTAGAGAAATATGTGGAGGCAGTGCCCCATTGGTAGAAATACAGTCCCAAGGCATCAGTACTATTACATCCATTACAAGCACCTAAACTTCAGGTGAAGCAGTATGCATTCCCATCTGAAATAAAAGGGTAAATAATTTAAATCATATAGATGCATATAATTTATATTGGTCCTACACATAAAATTAAAAATAATTGGCTTAAGTTAGGCACAAGCAAAAAAAAACAACCGTATAAAATCTGTCAATTAATAAACCTTTCAAATTTTGCTGTAAAAATTATTAACTCAGTTGTACTTACACTTGCATGTATGGTGTAAGGGAGATAACTTAATGAAATACACAAGGTGTGGTATTTTTATTTCCTCCAATATATTATCCATGTAATATAAATGAGTTCATGAAAACATGTATTAACTTGCATGTAATTAAATTATCCAAAAAAAATTATTGATAAAGTGTATAACCTAAAATTGAGGCTTCTATATGTAGTGGAGACCTTGAGAGTAATTTAATTTTGTTCTCAGAGATGAGGAGGCTGCCTCATATCAAATAGTTTATGTTCTATAGAATGCCAGTATGTGGAGTTCAGCCTTCTGCAAACATGGCAATATAATCCCATGCTATTCTGGATTTTTGTTATGGGATCTAAAGTTTGAAGAACAGCGTGGACTTGAATGGAAGGAAAGGGCAATATGTGACTAATGTTGTTACCACTCAGAAATGTTTGGCCTTACATGAGGAGATTCCAAAAGAAATAGTTGGGCAGAAATAAATATGATTAATTGAAAGTCAATAGAGAATTATAAATGGGCACATGCAAATGTCAATGGGAAATGCTGACTTAAAGAAATTGCTCTTGTATGATATTCCTGCTAACTCTACAAAAGGGAATGCAACATAACTTATCTTTATACTCTGCTTGCAGAATTTCAAGACAAGAAAGAGTACAAAAAGGGGCAATTATTACATGACAATAAAAAGAAAGTGGGAAGGATGACCATCTCTATGATAAGTTACCTAAAATGACTTATACCAGCATATCCTATATCATCCAAAGTGATCTATAGCAATTCAAGCACTTTTCTTGAGCCGTATAGTGTTCTGTAGTATCCTGGTTTATGGCATGCTTTTCAAGAAGCAGATAGTTACTGTATATACATGATTTATCATGATATGCAGGTAAAATAGTTAATATTGGTCCAAAATCATCCACATTGTGTTTACGTAACTAATTTTGTTGCATGTATGACAATCTCTAATATGACTCCACTGATATAAAGCCATCAGACCATACAACCCCTTGTCTGCCATAACCATCATTATCAAATGCCCCCTCCAAAGCCAACATGTGTTATTTTCTGAAGATTTTATACATTTTCTAGCTAAAAGTATGTCAATATTTTACCCAAACTTCTCAATATCCATTGTTTTTTACCAAATGACACTATGATAGTTTATAAATGGCACCTACATGTACATGTTACTATGGATACACTGCGAGGCTGGTATTCCCTATAGGCATCACGGTACCAATTGTTTTTCATTAGACCTTAATGTTAATGTTTGGTGAAATAAATATACCTTCACGGCTACTTTAGCATGCGTGTCACACACTGTCATTGAGATCAATGTTAGATTGTCTATTTGACAAGGACAGAACCGGGTACTCCATTGCATTTAAGAGAGATAACTCTGCTGGAACTAGACAGGAGTAAGAGTTATCCAGTAACAACCGACATTTTCAGTGTTGCGTGTCACATTTTTAAAAAATCATAAAAATACAAAACATGATCTACATATGAATTAACATAATCTCACATGTTGCCAAAAGACTCAACTTTTTTTAACCTGACAGAAACTACAACTCTTACGTAATACACCAATCACAGTTAGTTTTGTTGTTTATTTCTGAATACAATGTTACCTACACCTTAAGCTCCGCCCCCCCCCCCCCCCCGGGCTTGCGCAATTGGTACCGTTATAACAGTATAGGTGGCAGCAATTTAAAACAGTTTAATTTATATCCAGATAATACTTTACGCTTGCTGAATTCTTTTGGCGCGATCAACAAGCCAACAGAATATCCTGCTTCAACTGGTACTTTTATATTCAACAATTTGTAACATTTTGTAAATCCCTTCAAATATACGAATGATATCAGATCGATTTCAAATTTTGCCATTCCAACTGTTGATTCAAAAACAGTTACTGAATATACTGAATCACCATGTGCTGTTTAGAATCTAACTTTGTTTTCCACAAATTCGATCCATTTATTGATGGATCTTTGTATTTTGACATCGTAAAGTTGATGAGATCTTTAAGTTGTGCAGTAAATTTATCTTAGTCAAATTTGGTGTATTTTTTTATGTTTGAAAGATGCAAATCAACATTTGTATTCTCTGAACCTTTGCTGGATTATTAATGCTGTTTAAAGAATTTCAAATAATTTTGTGTTGCGATTTTGAACTACCACAGCTGTAGAGTTTTATCAAATCAGTTTAACGGAGTAGTAAAATTTCAAACATCACGTTATTATGGTACTGTTGTAGTAGTAACGTTTAGGAGATACCTGGACCATATCATTGAAAATCTATTAGTGAACGAAGTGGGAAGTGGTGTTTTTTGTTTTTTGTGCAATAGAAAGGTGGGTGGCCCTGTGATCACGTGCATATATTGAGGGATTTCAGTAGTAGGTAATATATGAGATCATGATAAAGCAGTAAGTTGCATTAATTAGTGAGTCATTCCATTTTATTTGTTGTGCGTGTGCTACAACTCACTCCAAAAAGATGAAACTATTTTAAATTTATTTAGTTGTCTCGTACTCTCATATATTACATATTATGATATAACTACAATCTCAAACCTTATGTCAAAATATGGTTGATTTTATCCCTTTCTCGAGTTCAATCTTGCTCATGGCCCTCTGTCGTACTATTAAGTACCTAATAACGTTTCTCGTATATAGACGAAACCTTTTACATACTTGTAAATACCCGAGAGGGACCCATGAAGCAGACACGAGGAATTTACAATTTGCTTACGCTTAGATTATTATATGTTCATTTCCTACGAGATAGTTATGCCAATTTATGTATCTCCATCATCAAAGTGAAAGACGACGTATATACTATTAGGAGAAAATGTGAAAAGTAATTATCAATAATTTGTTTTTGTTTCTCTGTTTATGCATGTACCTATCTATCTATCTGGTTTTTTTGTGTAGACTAGTTTAATTTGGCATGCTAATGATCTTACTTATTGTCAGAACTTTCATTGCGATATCATAAATAGCCACAAAATAGTTTTTTTTTTCCTTTCTCTATTTGGTGATTACTTATCAATGTTCTCTTTCCCGTAGCTGCAGCTATTGAGGAACAGGGGAGAAAACGGAAGCTGTCGGATTTAAACGATTCCCTCAAAGATGACTGAAATAAGTATAAGACAGCAGTCGTTGAAAACTTACGCATATAGTAAGCAAGATTTTTACACAGAGCATGTTGTGTCATTATAGCATTTTAAAGTTATATCTATAAAAAAGAAAGACTTTTTACGTTTTATAATAGAAAGTGTGAATATTTCCAAATATAACTGCAAGTCTGTTGCAAAGTATATACTTTTAATTAATATTGGTACTCTTCTGATAGACGCCTGTTGTTGTATATTTCTTGAAACGTTTTTAGAGTATTATAGGTGATCACCGAAGACCACGTTTAACAGGTATTTTTACGTGAAAATATTTCATTATTGAAATTAAGTTATCTGTCTAATATAAGGTTAGACCAGCACAATCTTCTAATTAGTCTAAACCTTTGTTTCTGCTTCATTTTGATTTAACCGTCTCATAGGTTTCATCTCCTTTATTGCTTACATTTAAGTGATAGGACCAATTAAAAGTATCTAACTTTGGCATTGATTTTTATTTAGATTTATAGTCACTCGTATTTTTGTGTGTATCACAGACATAACAATGTTTCATATTTATCTTATTGTGCGAGTCCTAAAATGAAGAAATATGACACTGCGAATCCTTAGCCTGTAGTATGTATCTATGCATGTATGTGTGCACGCACACACGTATGTATGTATGTAATGTATATATGTATGTGTATGTGTGAATAGCTGATATATTGAAAAATCAGGATCATAGCAAACTTTTAAACAGTACGATCATTTTTTTCATCGGCTTCGCCCATTCGTAAATAAAAAAATACATCTTGAAATTTCCAGAAATTAAAACTTCAGTTCTCTTAGCATATCAACTACTGCAAAAACTACTGGACCTGTCATACTGAAGAATTTAAAACAAATTAAAATAATAAACCAGCCCGACTTTGAAGATGATTAATACCGCAACACACTAACTCACGCTAGTTTAGGTATAAAAAGACTGTAAATGTTAAAAATCAATATTCATTCACACGGTAATATTTGGTGGATTTTATATTCATAAAAAAGGAAGAAAAAAAAAGATACTTGTAAGCATGCTACTTGACATTGTATTAAATAAATGGAGATGATACAATCTCCCAAGCTAACTGAAGCAAGATGATTATACAAAGCATGTGTATCTAAGGTACAAATACAGGCACAGTTGCTTTTTGATTTACAGAGTCTTATTAGCTGAGACCCTTAGGTTGATGCATATAGCACTGAATTAGATAGAGAAACGTCTGGGGTTCGGTTCCTACCAGAGATGGAATTTTGTTTCAAAATGATTTGAGGACACCCACTCTCGTCCATTCATCTTTAAAGCATGACACTGTAAAATTTGGTTGAATGACTCGAGTCAAAGGAAGTATAAGATCAAGTCAGTTTCAATGGTATGAGATGAAAATTTTTTCAGATTACAGGGCATGTGAAGATGTGTGGAACCTTAATTATCTGGAGAAAAGTTTCATTATGCCTACAGGTTGAATTACTTTTGGAGATTCTAGCTTTTCTTTTTTGACGCAAGAGCTTCAATGGATGTTAAATTAAAAGGAAGTAATTAAACGACATCCTACCTGATTTGATTGAAAAAGCTGACTGCGACAAATCTCAAAATTCACCACAATACAAAATGATGAAGCCTGTCCTTGGTGGCGGTCAGGTACACCTAAAACTCCAGAAATGGCTGCTACCATGATTGAGAGAGCAGAGAGAGAGCAGATAGGTTTTTGCTGAAATTTATGATAAAGGTCAAACGTCAAAGACTATACACATGATATATATATATATATATATCACAAAGTGGGAGTAGTTCGATATGCCATTACCAAAACAAGTGAGAAAATATTACAACTCCCTTTAAATACATCTACAAACTCAAAAAGAATTAAACTATTTTAATAAACAGGAATGAAACAGAATCATAATGAAAAAACTTAGAAATTATTTTCGTAAATCTTTAAATGAGTATAGATTTTATTGCGGAAACAAAACATTATTGTTGGGATTTTTTAATGAGATTGGGCCCTATTTGAAGAAGCTCATCTATAGAAAACTTCGACAGTTTGCTTGTGCGGTAGCTTAATTAGTCTTGACGATTAGATTTAGGAAGAGATACATTAGATAAAGTGCACAAATTCAATATAATTTTTTTTAACTACATATAAAGAACTATTAGCTATTGAATAGATGTAAAATGGATCCTGTCATTCAACATTTGTTTGACATTTTACATACCAAATTTGCACAAAAAATGAGCGAATGTACAAGATGAATATTTGATGGAATTGAATCTTTAACAATGTGCATAGATAGGTATCAACCGCGCAGAGGGGAATCTAATGCATAAATTTGCCTGAATGGGTTAAGCATAACACATTCAGGTGAAAGTTAAAGATGTTAGGTGTTTATTATATGCTGTGGAATCTGTGTTGAACATATAGATGGGTGATTAAAATGCAATTTGGACATATAGTCATTGGTCTAAAAAGATGTCCTGTAAAATTAAAGGACTTTAAAAAATGAAATAGCTGTAAATGTTTATGAAATACTTTAACCATGTTACATCAAATCAGTTAGAATAACTGCAATAGAGAGAAAACCAAACTGACACGTGAATCATATTTCATTGTGGCAGTCCTAACGGCTGTAAAGTTAGAAGGTACAATTGCATTGTAATAAAAAAAATTTCAAGATTGGTGTCATCAACCCCCAATAAACAATGAAAACAACAACAATAACAACCACAACAACAACAACAAACCCTCCCAGAAACATAGCATAACAATTCGTGACAATGTTCAATAGGCCAGACAAATTTTCAGAACACAAAAAACTTGAACAATGTAGACAGATATATCACCTGCGGTAGGTTCAGGTGTAAAATTAAAAAATATCAACATCAGTTAAAAATTCTGTATGCTATTTGTTGCAATTTTGAAATCATGATTGTACCAGAGGTTCAAAGCACTAAGGGTGGAGTCTCACTGAAGGTGGACACAGAGTTTTTGCACTCTGGGGCAAAGGTGTGCATTCAGAACAGGAACGGGATAATCTCACCTGAAGGTGAACACGAAATGTCTGATAGAATTGTATCTGTAAAAAACGAAATTGACACACAGCTTGGTGCATTTCTAATCACGGTGTGTTGGAATTTCAAACTTGTTGCAGATCAATTTAAATTGTTTTAATTCTATATCAGTTTTATTGGGATTAAAAACATATCCTGATAAAGGTATTATGTATTCGGATAACAGTGTTTTTATATGGAAGTAAACATGAAACCGGTAAACTGATTTAATTACTTTTTAACACTTTGGTATGTTAAATGCCAGAAGGAAATTCCACAAGCAGATGTTGACATCCACACTGTCAAGCTTAGTTGATTCGGGCAAATTCTCAGGTCACAATATGTATCTGCTCACATAATCTTCACTATCAAATTTTAAAGTGTACTTATAAAAAATGTTTAATGCTTTGCATGTGAAATTTTATTTTCAATGTAGTAAATTGTTATCGTGTTAAATACTTTTGCAGTTCTCTGATGAACAGCAGAGCCTGTGCGTAGCACAAATGGAACGTTAAACTTAGTTTCAGGGCATTGCAAAGGAGGTGTTCTTGTTAGTGTTTAAATCTGAAGTCCATTATTGAAGTTGAAAAATAGTTATGTGAAATTGTTTTTTCTTGCGTAAATACATTACACCTGTATTTACTGTTTTTTCACATTCACGTTTTGTTTTTTGTCGACATCTGTTTCTAATGTTTTCATGTTCTAATACCGTTTGAATCTTGTTGAATTTACAAACTCTATACATTTCTGGCATTTTGGATTTCGTTTTCCAATTTTTCCTCTATCACTTTTTCTTCATTGCATTTGTAACATTTTGCAACTGAGTGTATCTCAAATATTGATTGTACTACGTTTGTGTAGTTCAATTTTTATTACTACTAAATGTTCAATGAAAGTTCTGCGAAAGTTGGCTGTTAAAAATCTTGATATCTTCACATCGTGAAAGGCGTACCCAATTTTACTTCACCCATGGGGGCTAAAAATCTTCCCATATTTCCATATTCATAATTCACCATGTACTGCTTTATTATCTGACTTTTTGTTCCCCATTAATCCTGTCTCTGTTTCTGCCTAATTGCTGTAGATAGATCTCGTAAAGATTACAAGATCTTATACATGTACTGTAAAGTTGGTCTATGACAAATCTGTGTAGTTATCCACATCAAAGACGTCATTTATTCCTTTCTCATACTCGCCTGTTGTAACCACCATGCTATCGGGGATGATATTTTTTAAATGTTATTATCTTAGATAATCTGTAAGCCTACAACTTTTCTGAAGCACTGAAGTATATGTTTTGTATTTTTGAATCAATAAATGAACACTTTTATTATATTCAACATTATTCGTCAACAGAGTCTTAATCACACTTTTCTCCTGTCCACGCCAGTAAATATGGAAAATGTTGAATGCAATACAACGCAGCTTTGTTCCATTATTTATTATGTGTAAAGAAGTTTGCAATACTGTCTGTTCGTAAAGTTTTGTCTTAATCCGACTGGTTTAGTAATTTAAAAACAAAAAAGAATCTTCTTTTAAATGCACAATTATGACTGGTCCAGTGATATTTAGAGTAGCTGATATACTGAGAAAACGGGAATTGTAATTTCTCGAAATTTCTCGATGTATTTGTTTGTTTAAATATGATCGAATAAAGGATCATGCTATTTTAAATTTCAGTATCATTCAATTCTCACAATATATCAGCTATGTATGTAGGTGCGTATGTATGTATGTATGTATGTATGTATGTATGTATGTATGTATGTATGTATGTATGTATGTATGTATGTATGTATGTACATCCTTACTCATGCGTGAATACATATGTGTACGTATATGTGTTTCTGTATGATTACATAATATTTTGTCAACCTTTAATACTCTCGTGTTCTTACTTTTATGGCAAAGTGCTTCACTAGTTAGGAAAAAGTAAAAAAATAATTGAAAGGATCCAGGAGAGTAGTGTGAAATTGATCGCCGAATGACCCTATATTTTTCAATTAGCACTGTATTTTATAACATTAAAATAATGTCCTCAGCATAGTATTGATAGCACGCAAGATATTGCAGACAACAAGGCACATGGTAATACGTCAGATTGGGTACATCAAACAGAAAACACGACTCATTCTTTTGGCAAGAAAAACAGGTTGACGTTTCTACGTTAACTTAGCCAGCTATGTTATTAGTTACTTTCAGTTTGTTGATAGAAAATCATACAGGGTGAGTAGGCAGAACTGGAGACCTAAAAGCTTGTTTCTTTTTCTAGCAACACTATCACAAAGTCTACTGCAGGCTATTTTAGGTATAATAGTATTGTATAGAATGATAATTCTGGCCACGTGTTGATATATTCACAGTTTTTTTAATTGTTATCATATATATTCACTGTTATTTCAATTGTTATCATAGATGTTCTGTAGCTTATTGATATATTCACTGTTATTTCAATTGTTATCATAGATGTTCTGTAGCCTATTGATATATTCAGTTATTTCAATTGTTATCATAGATGTTCTGTTGCCTATTGATATATTCAGTTATTTTAATTGTTATCATATATATTCAGTTATTTCAATTGTTATCATAGATGTTCAGTAGCTTATTGATATATTCAGTTATTTCAATTGTTATCATAGATGTTCTGTTGCCTATTGATATATTCAGTTATTTTAATTGTTATCATAGATGTTCTGTTGCCTATTGATATATTCAGTTATTTTAATTGTTATCATAGATACTCTGTAGCCTATTGATATATTCAGTTATTTTAATTGTTATCATAGATGCTCTGTAGCCTATTGATATATTCAGTTATTTTAATTGTTATCATAGATGTTCTGTTGCCTATTGATATATTCACTGTTATTTTAATTGTTATCATAGATGCTCTGTAGCCTATTGATATACTCACTGTTATTTCAATTGTTATCATATATGCTCTGTAGCCTATTGATATATTCAGTTATTTTAATTGTGTGTAGAATGATAATTCTGGCCACCTATTGATATTCACTGTTATTTTAATTGTTATCATAGATGCTATGTAGCTTCACCTGTCCATGGCTCGTAGCTCCAAAGTTCACTTCTCTGTAACTGTTACAAATACAAATAAAAGAAATCAATTTAAAAATTCATAATGTCAAGCGACCTAGAAACTCTAATTTAACATACTACATGAATTAATGCAAAACTAAATTTATCAGTTAAAATGGATGAAAATGTTTAATATGTATTTTGAAGAAGAAATGAAAGGAAAGAAAGATAAAATGTTTGCTATGAACAAAAATATCAAGGAGCAATATAAAGAATACATGAATATGAAATAAGTGAAAAAATGTTGTGGTCCAAAATCTTGACTTACAAAAGATCGAAAATAGTGTGTGAAAATAGTACAAAGTAAAAAAAGGCCGTCCATAACCCGTTCTTTAAATAGACAACTGTAAATTCCAATTACTGCAAACTTATGTATTGCCTGCTAAAGGCCTGCTTTGAGAAAAATAAAATAATAAACAGGCACAAGTTAATCAATTTTGTAACAGTGACCTTAATTTTGTAACAATGACCTTGTTGCTTCTAAGTATCCTTGCGTGTATTTTACTAATTTGTTGTGGTGTCCATTGTTAGTCGGTTTTGTAATCAAACAATGGTTATACGCAAAATCATACCCTTCATTAGTCCCTTTAATTGCAATTGTTTCAGATGGTATCATACACTTCATTGGTTCCTTTAATTGCAATTGTTTCAGGTGGTATCATCACAACATACTACACAATAAAAAATGTACAAGTATTAAATTCCTATTTGAGCAAATTTAAATGCGAAATACAACACGTTACCGATATGTACAGGATATCAAACGTGGCACTTATTGTTGAAAAGTATTCAGAACCAAAAGAACACTAAACAAGAATAAGCATAGGTGTTATAACATTTCTGGTATGTAATAATTACTGCTAGGTTGAATAGTTCGTTTCATTTCTTATTGTGTACTTTGTAATCAGAGAATTGGCACAAAATGCTGAACAGAGAGTGTTTTGGCCACGTTTGTAGTCGATATATGATTTAACCGATGCGACCAAACAAACAACATAATACTGGAAATAGAAACTGCTTCTATCATACCTTTTCCTGTTGTAACTATTTCTTCTTATCCTCCGTCATTTCTAACATCCTCATCAATTCACCATCCTCTGTATCTTGTAATATAATGAATCTGTTCAAACTTTCTTCTTTTTGTTCTAGTTTGCTAAACAAAGTCTCTAGTTTTTCTCTTTAAAGTTTTAATTCGTTTGATGATAGGATTGAACGGTTCTTCAGTTTTTATTCGTGTATCTGCTTTGGCTAAACTTTCCTCAACTATATTTTTCAGCTTTAGCTGTTGTATGTTCTCTTTCTGTCTTTCATCTGCTTGTGTAATTGCAGGCTTTGAAGATTTTAAGTGAGATGGATTCATCTGTTTTATGAGGATTCTTGTTTTTCACGTTTCTCATAGACTTCTACATATCTGCGTAGAGTGCGGAACCAAGGGCACTGCTTAGACATGTTAACTATTTAGGTAAATAGGTAACTAGTGCGTCACCTAGGAAGTTACTAAAAGATGATCTCATTTATGCTACTTTTTGTTCCTAAACTGTACAAATAGATTAAACTGAAAGTCACTAAAAGTACCCAACGGAATATCGCTTTTATTTTCTAGATTGTTGAATAATAATTTTTTAAAAATTCAACCCAAATAAATGGTAGCCGCGGTCGGTCAGGAAGGTATTTTTATTGTAGGTAAAACATTTTGGTAAAATCATCAAAATCACGTGTAGAAAGTGTCATGAACAAAACAATCCTGCTTAGTTTGGGAAAAGAATGATGGTTGGATGCCATAAAAAATATGTAGAAGTAGCATCAATAAAGCAATGAGGAAGATGAAAAATTGTTTTTTAACTCAACTAACATTTGTCATATCTGTGAGAAAGAAATCATGCCAAGGCAGCGTGTACAGAAGGTACAGTAACAATTATCAAAGTCAAGGCTCATGACAACACAACAGGAAAATATATAAGTCCTACTCATAGCAAATGCATTTTAAAACATTTCATGTATTATCATAACTTGTGTGGATATGATTCATATTTATTAAGGAATTAGTGAGACATGATGCTGATCAGGCAGTATTAATCATACCGAGCAATGCGGAGAGATGTATTTCATTCAGTAAAGACGTATAGAACATAGTTTCTTGTAAAAAAGAGAGGAAATAACTGATAAAAGATCCATCAAGTTTGTAGACAGCTATCGGTTCATTGGTCAGTCCCTTGAATAACCAGGTAAAAATTTAAATGATGACAAGTTTGTTGAAACATTAAGATGGTTTGAACCAATGCAATGTAAATATTTAAGGAAAGATATATTTTATTATGAATACTTCAATAGTTTCGATAGGTTGAATGTGACAAATGATTCCAGCTATAGATAAGTTTGACTCGTCACATTTCAACCCCAATATAACTAATGATAATACATAGGACATTAGATACTTTATTTAAATTCGGATTTTACAACCAACAACATTAGCTCCGATGAGCTATTACTCTAACTGATATTAAATACAAATAGAACCACATTAGTATTTTAGACACAAAGATACATACACATCACACATAATGCATACATACATTACCATACACTGCTACATAACATACACATCACACATAATGCATACATAAATTACCATACACTAATACATAGCATACACATCACACATATAGCATATAGACATTACCACACTGCTACATAACATACACATCACACATAATAGATAGAGACATTACCATACACTGATACATAGCATACACATCACACATAATGCATACAGACATTACCATACACTGATACATAGCATACACATCACATATAATGCATACAGACATTACCATACATTAACACACTACATAGTTATAATAATAATTTAAACAGACATCAAAACGTTAAGACCCATATAATGCTAAAAGTACACATTGAATTCATGGATAATCACATACATACATACCCGTAATCACAGTAAGTCTTGGGACACGAACAAAATTTTTTTTTTCGTGTCCCAAGACTTATATGCCTTTAAAATATATAACATTTTCGGTGTCCCAAAACTTGTAGACACAAAAAAAAATGTAAAGACAAAATTGGGAAGATCGCCATACGTCACACAGCAGTGACCAGCTCGTTCAATTACCACGTCTTTCGTCAATAAACTGTTATACACTACTATGATTGTTTATGTTATTATTTTGCATGTGCATATTTTCCGATTTCTCCAACATGATTTAAAATAAAGGTAAATAAAGACTTCATAATTCACGGGCCGCTTACATTTAAGGGAAGACCTGTACTATAGTGTACAGTACTTACACAGTGCAAATCGTACTTGGCGTCACTTATATCCTTGTTTATTCCCAAAAATATTCGATGCAGATTTTGCTTTATTCATCATTTTTACCAAATCGCATTCTTCCAGATTACATTTCAGCTACACGTTCATTGCTGTTTAATTTATTTTTATTCACGCGCTCAACAGTTACTGTTTTTCAGTGGTATAAGCGATCCTACAGACTGATGTAATCTATATGAAAAGGCACGCGTGTTTAATTTTATACAGCACATAACCAGCATAAATTCAAATAACTTGTCAAATATAATATATGTTAAAATTCTGAATATAGATCGAATAAGAGCATCATTGATCCATTTTAGTTTAGTGTTTCGGCTTCACAAAATGATAATTTTCCACGCATTATTCATTCAACTTTTAATTTTGGCAAGCTGGTTGTTTTGGCGTCTCCTTTGTTTATAATTGGCGGATTTGTCTTTTGTTTTCCGACAGCCATCCAGGCCAGCTAATTGTTAAAACCCTGAAATTGGCTTGGGTAAAGAGGAATTTTGTCCGGCGGCAATGCTGGTACTCTGATGTGTGATTGGCTTCTACTGCGTAATATTAGCACGATTACCGTAACTGAGTAAACATGACTTATTTAAGGTCGCTTACATCAAAGCAAACTACCACGGATTAGTTCTTAAACTTCTTTATCGTATTTTAAAGATATTATTTAAGTTTAGTGCAGTGGTGCCTATGATTCGAATCAAATGTATGTACTTCATTCATCACAAGTAAAATCTTCAATGTGCACGTGGTGACGCCATGATGTAAACATGCGTACAATAAATGCTAGAGTTGAAATAAACACCATTTTCATTGTTCTCATCCTGGTATCACATTGTAATGATTTAGGTATTTCCATTTTCAGGGAAAAAAACTCCCCAATAATTACAGGTGACTTTCGACAATTTTAATGCAATAATGCATAAACTGACAATAGTAAACTAGGGCACAATAGGGAGAAGTTATTGTTGAATGGGTGTAACATACCGCTAATGCTCAGTTCTTGTCATCGTCTGATTAAATTATACATATTTTAATTTATTAGAAATAATAAGAAAGCAGAGAAAATTCAATATATTTATTGACTCTTCAAACAAATTGTAATAATTTATAATATATCTATGTAATAATTCATAATGAGAGTCCCTTAACAACCACGAAGTCCTGTTTATTTTACAGTAGGTTACGATCGATAAAATACGCCGATCGATCAGTAGAAAAAAAAAAATGTTTTAGGTGTCCCAAGACTTATAGTACATGAAAAAATTGCTTTAACTTCGTGTCCCAACTTTTATAGGTCATACAAAAATTACTTTTGAAAATAATTAAGGGTGTCCCAAGACTTGTGGTGTCCCAAGACTTACCGTGATTACGGTACATACATACATACATACATACATACATACATACATGCATACATGCATACATATATACATACATGCATACATACATGCATACAGTATTACCATACATACATTCAGTATCCCTATACATGCATAATACAAAATTTTGTCGCTGACAAAACTAAAATTGATGACATGCTAATTGGGTTAAAAAGTACAGAAAATTAGAAATTAAAGAAAGTTAAAAATGCATGAAGTTAAAAATACACATCATGGAAAGCATAATGGCCACTGAAAAACTAAGAGGCTAAAAAGACTAAATGTACATAAAAATAAAGACTAAAGATGGACTAGGAGCTAAATTAAGCACACATACAAACTAATAAAATAAAACTAAGCCAGACATTAGGCTACAGGTACTGTTAACAGTTACAAAAGTTAAAACAAAATGCCCAAGGCAGAGCAAAGCTAAAAGATTAACAAATCTTCCGAAAAATTTCGAAGAATTCGTACTTCGAATCTTGTGTGGCGGGCTGTTCCTGACATGTGGAACAGCAAACCCGAATGCAGCCTCGCCACACCTTTCTATTCTCACCCAAGGTAGATCCAATATATTATGGTACCTGAAATTATAACGAGAGGTTTTTATTTGAACAAGGTTTTGAGGGATATCCTGCTGCCATGTCCTATACAATTTTATAAACTTCTAAGGCCATGATTTAAAGTCGATTTAAATGGAGCGTTGGTAGTCCTGCACTTGTAAGCAACTCGTCGTATGAGGTATTGTAGTCTTCAAACCTAGTCTTCTTACCTAAGCTACTATGTACATTGCGAAATAAAAGCGAAGACATCATTCATTACAGAAATTTAAAGTTGCATTTTCGACGAGGTCGAAAATTAACAAAAGTGCGTAGAGTTGTCTTGTCTGAACAACAAGCAATGCTAAAATCATACATGGAACTCAATACAGCTTTGAGACAAATGAATCTAACTGTCTTGTCTGAACAACAAGCAATGCTAAAATCATACATGGAACTCAATACAGCTTTGAGACAAATGAATCTAACGATTTCGAAAAGAACGTCTTGAAATTGACGAATATCGCGGTGCTTTGAAAGCAGATGGAAAATTTGAGGAAGGAACAACTGTAAAAATGTGTACAAATGAAAATAAATTTGGATAACTTCAAAAAGAGCTATCCTTTGCAATCAGTACGATTATTGGCGATAATTTGGCTTTGGTAAACATGAGAAACACAAAGAATAAACTCCCTAAGCCAATATATGGAGGATTTACAATGTTGAAATGATCAAAAAAAGTTTATGTACAAGTTTTACTACTACAAGTTGCTCAATAAATCTGAAGATGGAATGAAATTACTTTTAACCCATACAAATTCACTATGTATCAGTGTTAAAACAAATAAGTTTTATACTGACATTAAAAACAATATTAACTTTATGATACAAGCGACTTGTAAAAATACAATATATTCCATACTTCAATTGTAAACGAAACGTTCCTGGATTTTTCAAGGATGACATAACGGCACACCAAGATGTGTTGGATATTGCTTAGCAACAGATTCAAATAATAAAGTCGATAGATCAAAGAATTGTAGAAAAGCAAGCGAATCGTTTAGTTCAGTAATAAAATCATAAAAGAAACGACCAACAATGGGCACCACAACAAATTAGTAAAGTACACATAAATATTATCCCCGTGAAGAATCCTTATAAAGCATAAATATTTATTTGACATCATGCACGCTTTCTAAGTTTTAAAATGTAAACATTTTTTTTTCTTCTAAATTTTAAAATGTTTTTTTACTCATTTTCATTTGCTGTCGTTATTCGACATTGTGTACTTTTATGTACAGTCTGTAAATGTTTTGGATTTTTTTTTTTTTTTTGCTTTCAGTCTGTGCATTCATATTTTGCACTGAAATATACATTAGGCTCAATTGAGATTATGGTGGTTTTTGCTTTATTCAGCCTAAATAATGTCTGTATGTCTGTCAGTTTATCTCTATACTCGATTTAATTTAGAAACAAATCGGTAGATACATGTGTAAGTTTATTTCGTGAAATAAGTCTTTGAGGACTCATTATAAAAGTATTTATTTTAGTTTTCCTATCAGTTGTCTAGGAATGCTTAAATAACTGTTCATAAATTAAAGCAAAGTATTTTGCAACATTCGTTTGTTTTCTCGATTTCTCTCTGTACTTTCTTACCTCTGTTCGAATCTGTCTCTCATTGCAATGTTTTTGTTGATTAATAATATACATGAAATTAATGGCTCAACATATATTGATTTATTGAAAATTCTTATTATTTTATATGAACGTAGATACACAATTAAAATGATTTTTTTTTTTTTGTTGTTTTTTTTTGTTGACAAATCTACATGGCTGTGAAGCATTCTCTATATTTTAATGTACACAATACAAGCTTATTGTTTTACTTAAAGATTGTAGTAATATAGTTTATAATTTATATTTCCATGTGAAAGCTTTTGCAAATCTGTCTTTGTTTTTCCGTGAGTGTGAATTCGTAAAGATAGTATGTGTATTTATATTTTATGTAGTGCGATTTGTTTTTACTTATTGTTTACTTACAAATTACAGTTATATATGTTTTGACTTTTATGTTTTCATTTGAATGCTTTTACAAATGTGTTTCTATGGACCGTTAGGGTGATATAACAAATAGAATATGTCCAGTTAGTAAATAGTATGTGCATTTATATTTTTGTGTAACTATCCTTTTGCGACTAGAGAAGCTAGTGCATGCATATACATCCTCAGTCAAGCGATTGATACCGCTATGTTACTTTCATCCTCAGTCAGGCGATTGATACCGCTATGTTACTTTCATCCTCAGTCAAGCGATTGATACCGCTATGTTACTTTCATCCTCAGTCAGGCGATTGATACCGCTATGTTACTTTCATCCTCAGTCAAGCGATTGACACCGCTATGTTACTTTCATCCTCAGTCAAGCGATTGATACCGCTATGTTACTTTCATCCTTAATCAGGCGATTGATACCGCTATGTTACTTTCATCCTCAGTCAGCGATTGAAACCGCTATGTTACTTTCATCCTCAGTCAAGCGATTGATACCGCTATGTTACTTTCATCCTCAGTCAGGCGATTTATACCGCTATGTTACTTTCATCCTCAGTCAGGCGATTGAAACCGCTATGTTACTTTCATCCTCAGTCAGGCGATTTATACCGCTATGTTACTTTCATCCTCAGTCAGGCGATTGATACCGCTATGTTACTTTCATGCTCATTCAAGCGATTGATACCGCTATGTTACTTTCATCCTCAGTCAGGCGATTGATACCGCTATGTTACTTTCATCCTCAGTCAGGCGATTGATACCGCTATGTTACTTTCATCCTCAGTCAGGCGATTGATACCGCTATGTTACTTTCATGCTCATTCAAGCGATTGATCCCGCTATGTTACTATCATGCTCATTCAAGCGATTGATCCCGCTATGTTACTTTCATCCTCAGTCAGGCGATTGATACCGCTATGTTACTTTCATCCTCAGTCAGGCGATTGATACCGCTATGTTACTTTCATGCTCATTCAAGCGATTGATATCGCTATGTTACTTTCTTCCTCAAGACGAAACATACAAAACTGTTTGATATGGTCTTTTTTTTTTGTTGCTTAACCACATTTTATTGTATTTCCGTTGAAATAGTATCAAATATGTAAATATCGACATCATATATATATATATATCGAAATATTTATAATATTTTGTAATATTTCGAATATGTTCAATTTATAATATATTTCATAATGAGTTTATGAAATATATCAGTGGAAGAAAAATGATATCGCCACAGTGGCGGTATCACTTTTGGAACTACTTTCTTTTCCCATTTAGGAAATATAATATATCTGCCCTTATGTATGTTATTCAACTCTGTATTTCCATATTTAGGCCTATTTAATTGTTCTTCTTCTTCAGCTCCCTCTCTTTGTCTCTTCCCCCTAATGTAAAATTTAGGATGAACAGATCTTAAAATATGTAAAGATTGTAGACCCTCTAGTATACATTTATTTAATCAATAAGGAGGTGCCATCAAAAATGCTTAAAAACGAACTCTAAAAAAAACAAAAAGTAGGCTTCATGTATTAACTTTTTTAAAATTTATGAACAAAAAAAATAATAAATTAAAATTAATTTTCCACATGAATCCTGCAAATTATTAGTTACTGAACTCGCATGAACTGTTGCTATTTGATATTATGTCACCCATACAGTGTCGTATGCCGTTTACGCTCTACGACAAACGGACATATCTGTAGGAAAAACGCTTAGATAAATATAGTAACAAAATTGAGTAAGTAGCGATTCTAACTCTCAACACAATCATAATCATGTATTAAAACGATGGAGAAATCGGGCATTGATGAATGTTGATTGCAAACCAAAATTAAATGATAATCGAAATTCGGGAGGAGCGTCTGTTACAGAACTAGACTGAAAGTTTGCCAAGGCCAAAACATCACGTTTGAATGTAGAAATGAACAAAATAAAGAACCAACTTCCGTACAAATAAACTCACAATAATTAAATTCTTTTGTTTAAAGATGTTACGCTCTGAAATCTGGCGTATGTGTCCGCTCTGTGATGTTTCTGTAGGACCACCTCAACAATGTTCACTTTATCAATCCGCGCAAGAAATGTGTTAACGAAAATAAAAATCTCTTCATTTTCGTTTGAAAACTGTCATTACTTTGACAAAATACACAATTTGAAGCATTATTTGTACAAGCTGAATTTGTAAAAGGTCACTGTCCTAAAATTATTGTAAATTTCGGAACTTTTTTTTATCGATGTAGTAATGCAGCCGTTAGGAAAAGTGGAAACATTTTGTATTGTCACTCGTGGTTTCACCACTGGTGACAATACAATGTTTCATACTTCACTCGTGAAATGTTTCTTTTTATTATATACCTACCAATATTCTACCCAAGAAAGACCCAGAATTTTACTGTCATTTCCTACAAGAAGGAAAACGATACTATCACCATAATCTGGAACTACGTTAACCTCGAGGTTTCCTGGTGACAATAGCAGCGCCCCTAGCAACGGAATGCCAACACCAGCAGTAAATAAAGCTCTCACAACGACGTTAGTTAAGAGACCTTGCGTTATATGTAATATATCTGAATGGTCTAAACCATGTTTTTTTCACAACAATAATAAAAAGCTTTTATTCCTTTATTTTGAAGTAGTAAAATATAGCCAAAATGTTCGTCTGAAACAAGATCATATTCGGAAATCGCGTACCAAAACATTATCCTCGAACAGCCACATTTCTTGGACTTAACGTGAATTTTTAACGCGTTCGTTATAATATTGTGAGAATCTATTCAAAAAACCATTGAAAGTGTTCAACTATATCTACTTCATTTAATCATCGTTATAAATGTTTTGGCATTTATGTACATTAGTTCAGAATTACCGTTTTTCCGAGGGTGTGTAAGTTTACTTATTTCCGGAAGTGGCATCCATGGTTCGTGACACTGACTAAAATGTCACTTGGCATATGACAGGAATGTGCCAGTTAGGTCAAGGTATGGATATTATTGGTTTATAGCGTCTCCATGTTTTTGAAATTTTTTTTTTTTTTTTCAAATTAATTTTTTTCCCGTTAATTCTATATGCAGTTTGAGCACTTACATTACTGCTTGCTTGTTCATTACCATATAAATACATGAGTCAATAGACTGAGAAAGAGAGAGAGAGACATACAGACAGACAGAGGGAGAGAGAAATTTAAAATTAGATACTGGTGAATGGATACACATTTTATTATAATAGATTCAACGTCTTTTGATGTACAATATATGTTCATTATGAAATAATACTGAAATGAAAAAGTCCATAGTGAATATATATTTCAATTGTAAATTTTCTTACATTGTATAAGAACTCCACATGATTAAAACCAAATATTTACATTGGCTATCCCGTTGTATAAATTCCCAGATTTGGTTTTCCTGTTCAAGATATGTAAACAAAGCCATCATGTGATCGGCGGCGATATCTTTAGCATATAATAGAAAATTCAAGACCAAAATGTCTGACACAAATAAAGCATTAGTGAAAATATAGATTTTCATTATGATTGTTAAAAATTACATGAAATTACCTGTTTTAATCTATTTTGTCTGATTTTACTTATAAAATACTTCCTGTCACTCTTGAAGAACGCTGGTGACACAGTTGATGACGTCATTATCTCGAAACAAGCGCGTTAGGTCGCGAGAAACATGGCGCACGATTGAAGGACTTTAGCAACTTCGGGAGGTTGGACAATACAGTTATACAGTAGAACCCATTTACGGAAAGTCATAAATGGTAATGTTAGTGAGTTTCACGCATAATAGATGAATTTGAAATTATAGATGAGTAATATTCTCTGCAACAAATCTGTACCATCAAGTTCCAACAATTTCTTAAATCCTGTTGTAAATAACTGTCAAAATAATGTTGTCATTCCCATGTCAAGTTCCCGAGCCTCTCACAATGTCCCGCCTATACAGTTCAACCGCATTCAATCTGGCCTCTGAAAGAAACTTTCAGTCATTCAGCTGGTGAAACTTCCGTGATGCAACATTCAGAAGTGCACAATAACTGTAAATCACATATATGAGTCTGTTGCCCCCAAGCGTCGAAGAATTCGTGTTATTGACAGTCATGGTAGTCAAACTGAGTGAGCGTTGTTTCGCAAGCTACATTCATAAAACTAATATTCATGCGCATGTCAGCCTTTCAAAAAGTAATTCGGTTTATGCTTTAAGATGAAGTTCGTATTAAAGAGGTTGAAATGTTTAGCAATTTCTTGTGTTTTTCAGCTACATATAGTGATTTTATTAATTTATCTGAAAATTGGTAGGTATAT
This sequence comes from Margaritifera margaritifera, assembly GCA_029931535.1. Taxonomy (NCBI): domain Eukaryota; kingdom Metazoa; phylum Mollusca; class Bivalvia; order Unionida; family Margaritiferidae; genus Margaritifera; species Margaritifera margaritifera. Next base: position 4,203,176 of record JAQPZY010001580.1, read on the forward strand.
AACAAAAATATCATTATCACAGTAATGTGATTTTGATTGCTAGATCTCGTCTCGTTGTCAGCATAAAAATCCGGCTTCGCGTCTCGTAATGATACGGATTTTCTAATGCTGACAACTCGACGTGATCTAGCAATCAAGATCGCGTTACTGTGATAATACACACACACACACACACACATATATATATATATATATATATATATATATATATATATATATATATATATATATATATATATACACTCATAAACGTAGATAAAGTCTATATAAATATTCTGTTGTGACGTCACAGCGATATTACGTCAACGGGAAGAAACCCTAGAAAACATCGTCTGTTTTACATTACAGACAAATAGAAATATCCTAGAAATGAAATTGTCTACAATGATACCTTAGGATGATGATAATAGCATTACTTAACTATGATAACAGTGTAATTTTTTAGAATATGCCCAGGACAATGCAGCAGATTGATCAAAGATAATATAGTCCGATAATCAAAAGAGAATGTATGACTTGTTGGAAAGACTATTTTACATAAAACCTTAGAAATAATATAATGCCTTAGGAAATATGAAAATTAAAAGGGTGGTAAAATCCCGAACACCCTGTCAAAAGACAGTGTAACTAATACCATACAGATAAGTGTCGCCACTGAAAGGTCATTTGCACTTATTTTGTAATTGAGCATATTTATCATTGACTAATTGACCAGCACATCTCTGTTGTTAATAAAATTCTATTGTTATATTTTCTTGTGGAACATGTACATATTTACCATAATAGAAACGGGTATTTTGGAATCTAAATATAAACTCCATGTGACGTCCTCCTGTGGAAGTGACATTGATTTGTCAAGCATTCGCTTCGCATTACAGATGTAACGAGTTTAAAAATCCGCGAGGATCATATAACGATATAACTGCATACTCACCCATGGCGAAGTTTTAATATCCTCCCCCCCCCCCCCTTCCTCTCACCAAACACACACTGTAATAACACCCTCGGAATGTTCAGGGCCACAGGCCTTTCCTGTAATTGTGCAAGTTTGATCTAAAATACAAGGGTGTGTTTTACGAATGGATTTAAAAAAATTCATCAAAGTATCCAGCTAAAGAGATGATTACATTGGTCACACCAATTAATGAATTCTCTGATATAGTCTCCTTCTTCCATCTTCATGAAATCACTTTGAATCTCATCTCTCTTAAACGATTAGACAAAAGGTCACGAAAGAAAAAAGAAAAAAGGAAAGAAAGGAATAATCAAGTTGTAGACTCTGCTTCATTTCATGGTATTTTCAAACAGATACACATTAAGTTGTAAAGAAGATTGTTCTGTGATATATAATCAACTCTAGGAAGACTTGCGGATTGTTAACAGGTCCAATGCGCGGGAGCACTTGCGCTCTGCTAGCACAACAGACAACAAAAATATATATATATATATATATATATATATATATATATATATATATATATATATATATATATATATATATATATATATATATATATATGCCATGATAATCCACTAGCGGATCGCGACGCGCTAGCAAATCACCACTGTCGTGGGTAATTTTTTTTACACCGCAATTAATTGCCACAATCAAAAGGTTGTGGGGGATTCAAACATAAACATGACTAAATTCAGGACTACCTGTATACCGTGCGTATTACGGAGGTCGACTTGGTGACACTATTGGTGGTCCTTTCAGGATAGCGGCGCCAAAGGTGTTAGGGAATTTAAAACCGTTTGCAAAACAAGTCTCGATGAAAACGATTGACGTTGTTAAAAATAAAGCTCTGGCCACGGTCGGTAATTTGCCCAGTAAAGCATTTTCATCGATAAGAGAAAGATTAGTGCGGTTGGTGATACGTCAACCTGTATCACTGCCAGCAACGTCTAATATGCCTCCAGAGGTTAACAAAATAATAAATGATGTTGCACAAGTGTTTGCAAGCGCTGGCGGCAGCTTCGTTGCCTGCCACTAGTGGCTTGGCGGTTAGTAAACAAAACAATGGAATCGCTAATTTAGAAGCGGGTAGTGAGCTAGCCCACCGCGGGCTCTACCTTCGACACCAACGATCTTGAACACCTTGTGTAAACAAAAGCGCGTGCGAACAAAGTGCGTTAGACACAGGTATTAAACAATAAAAAAAAACATGGCTAGATTCAAGGATGTATCTGATCCCGCATTTGACATGGACGCTCCCGTATTGAGAGATTTATTTGCGAGATCATCAGTTTTGCTCTTAAGATGTACGTGTTCCAAACGCACGTGGACGAATAGAATTACAAGTTCAAGATACAAGTCGTTAATTTTTGCCAAGTGAAGCTTTTATCGATGTCGAAGGACAACTAGTTGACAGATCAACCGGAAATCTGGCCGCAGATAATATCAGAGTTGGTTTTGTCAACAACGGAATACTGCCTATTTTCAACAGCGCACGATACCTCATCGATGGAAAAAAATTCGAAGCATGCCTGGAAAACGTCGACGTTGCTAAGACAATTCTAGGCTTGTCAAGATACAGCAACGACTACGCGTGAAGTGCTGGTCCTTCTATGCTGTTTTCCAAGGATGTCGTGGATCATCCCGATCCTAATCCGAATCTTAGACTCACAACTGCAGGTGCAACCGCTATTGATCCACAGTCAGACGGAATGGCACCCAGACAAGCTGCTGATTTTGCCTTTCTGCATAACGTCACTGTACTTCAACCTGGCACTTGCCGCACGTCGATCACAGCTTAACAAAAACGGTGAACTGTCGTGTGCGATTCCATTGTCACACATCTTTGGGTTTTGCAGAGGAGTTAGAAAAGTAATTTATGGAGCTAAAACACACACAGTTGTGTTAACAAGACGAGGTAACGACCACAAAGCCCTCTGGCGTGCCGCTGGTATAAATGATAGAAAAGTCAAATTAACAAAACTCTCTCTATCGATGCCTGCGATGACTGCATCGCTGACCGAACAAGGATAATTGCTGTCGTATATGTCACCTGGTGGTACTTCTACGTTGTCGTGGTTGACAAGGACATCATATTATGTACAAAGTATAGTAACTGGTCAATTTACTTGGCAAATTAGCTCACAACAAGGAATTTCAACTCCTCGTTACGTATTTATAGCAGTCCTGGATACACGACAGTTGAATAGACAAGTTGGAAATCCTATGGTGATTGACAGGCTGAGAGTCTCTGACGTGTCACCTCAACTGAGTGGTCATCAAGAACCATCAGAAGAAGTTGTACTCAATTTTGAGCACATTCAAGTCCCAGGAGCATATCATAGGTTACTATCGTTTATGGGACGCGATCAATATGTTGACAACGGATTGCAAATTTGTCAGAAAGATTTCACATTGTTGTATTGGATTCAGTGCTGGATTACCCAATAGGCAGACTAAGGACGTGCTTAGGCCACCAGCCAAGCAGGAACACCAAAAAAAAAAAAAAAAAAAAAAGAAGAGAAATTACGGTTTAGTATTGTTTTTATTTTGAATTACATATGGGGTGGCACCATAATCTTTTCAGTGCTTAGGTCCTCTAAAGGTCTTAATCCGGCCCTGATCCGATTTATTACTTTTCGCTTGAGCATTTTGATTTGTTTAGACAGTCAGTGGTCGATATGCATTTCAAAGCACGAGTGGGTGATCTTCATGCCGTTAATATCACCTATAGATGTATCGCAGTGATCCTGTCGGACCAGACTTTGCCGCTCGAAGGTGCTGGTGGCCAAATGGCGATCGTGGATGCACCAGTGGACAATATGTAAACAATTCACTCCAAATTTGCAAACTTGGGGATCGCAATCGTTTTAAGTACGAGTGCGTTAAACATAAATTATGTCGTACCCGAATGTATCAGTGACGTTGTCGCCAGATCAACTCCGAAAAATAATACATGCAATAGCGAATCATTGTGGGGTAAATTCAAAGCCACCTCACAGGCCTCTCTCAGGACCTCATCCAGGGTCACTAACGAGCACGCAGGTGAAACAAATCGATGATGCTCGACGTAATCAGCGTGAAGTAACCATACAATTATCTGTGTCTGAAGTTGCCGCGATGGAGCGACACGGTGGAATATTTCCATTTCTCGCAGCGATTCCAGCCTTGCTCGCCGCAGCAGCACCAGCAGTTGCAAAATCAGGCGCGGTTGGAACCGCTTCCGGAATGGCTTTGAAAAAGGCAGTGAGGCAAGGAGTGTCTAGTGGACAATTACAAAAAAAAGAGAGGGACTGAGATTGTACAGGTACTAGACAGACGCCTTAACACGCGACTTAAAAATCCTTTTTTGACTCGACGTGCTAGCACGTTGCCGTTGTCCAATTTTGACTTGCTCTAGTTGACAAAAAATATAAAATAAAATATAAAATAAAATATTTCAGAGGAGTTTCCATGCGTGATCAACCACCTACACAGCCAAACACATATGAAACTGGAATTAAAAACTTACATGAGTCGTTCGGACCAGGTACTCATTGGGTCTCATATGCAATTGCACTGACCGTCACGCTTTATTTTGATTGGTATGGATTAGAGGCCAAGGGAAGTTTTAACACAACGGGGCAATTCACGGTTGGGCGAAAAAGTCGTCACTGACTGCTTGCACGTCGCGGACTGACAGTGAATCGGAAAGCGTTAACGCGTCCATTGTTTTATTCAGCGCTGCCGACACAAACCCGTTTTGACGGCCCCGTATGCGGATTAGAAGCCATTGGAACGTTACTCGCGGTTAAATTTTTTTAGTATCACCTCGACGCTCTCAGTCTGCAAGCAGATCGGCATTGCGTGCGCTGTTAGAATATACGTTAAACATATATAAATAATGCCCGTAGATATTTATGGACGATCAAAAAGCGCAGGTAAACAAGTCGCCGTAGATGTGTCGAAGTTTGCTACGAAAGACGAGTTAACAAATTATGACACCGATGATGAATTAGCAAAATTTGCCACCAAGGATGATTTATCCGAGTTAATGGATATCGCCAATGTTGATCCAGATGAAGTCGCTGTGTTCCAAAATAAGTCTGGACAGCTAAAAACTAGAAACATAAAAATTGGAAATATTGTCACTAAAATTTTAGGTTCCACCAAAGGAAATGTTCCCGAGATCAATGAAGTTGGTATTTCCAGAAAAATTATCAGCGAGGAAATACGCAAACGAGTAGCTAAAACTGGTGAGAAAATGACCGGTGTCCTCGACATGAGCGTCAACTTTATCGCGGAGGTAAAAAAAAACAGTTGAACCAGGCCATGCCGCGACCATAAAAAACCAAAAAAAATAAATGTTGATAACGCTGTCGCTACAATGGTACATGATACCAGCACGGTCCATGGTAATAATCGCGTAGTTGTCCGCTGTAGCGTTATCAAGTATGTACAAAAATGAGTCATCTCGGTTCAGATGCGATATCAGAAGATGTGGTGGCGTCTGTTTTTTTTTTATATATTTGACCCCGCTCCCGAAGGATTTACTTCAAGTCATCCATCGTGACGCGCTCTGGAACTTATATATTTTTCTTTCTAGCGTCGACTAACGCGCAATGGGAATCATTTGGATGTACTATTTTCAGAATCGGTAGCGCACCTATTTCTTATATTTATATATATCGTTTTATAGATATTACCAACACCGTAATAAATGCTTCGAATGAAATTTCTTTCTCCGGGGTGAATTTACACACGCCATTGGTGGTTAACATATTTGGAATTTATATTAAAGCACACAGAATGTATATACGATGAGCGACGATAAAATCTCTGACGACAAAGTTGTTGGCGTAGTTTCTCACGATAGTGTTTTGGATCAGTTTGGGGCACGAGCCGACATAGACAACGATTTCGTGCCGCTCATGGATGAATATTTGCGCGAAAATGGAGTCAGCGTACCGTCGTACGAGATCATATGGAATTCGCAACGGGCTCAGATAGAAATTAGCACGTTGAATCATTCTAAGACGCCAGTACCAATTTGTGGTCAACAAAGAATCATCACATTGGCGCGGGCGGAATTACAGTCGCGCGCAGATGAAACGAGAACAAAGTCGCGACAAATCAGTGATTGTTTCGTTGGAAGCAATGTAGTCATCGACAATGACCCCTCACTGGTTATATTTTCTGATAAGCATGGTAAACCAATATTGACTCGATTTACCAAAGACAACAAATCCAGGTTGATATTTAGTAAACGACAAGGGCATGTCAGAATACCACTTGTTGCGCGACGAGATATAAAGTCATTTGGGGTCAACACAACTGGTGAAGTAATCGCGGGAGATTTAAATATTCCAAGCACGGTTAATTTCTATCACACCGTTTCGGTACTTCCAGTGAAAAGAGATAGCTGGATAGAAGTACGTGTACGCGCTATCAATCTGTAACGCAATTATACTTCTCAATAACATTAAAATACTCTACAAAAGTTATTCTTGTGGGCAACTGACCCCGAAAGTCAAGCGAAGAGTACTACAAAACTAATAAACAGCCAGCCTCGTGTATGTTTTCTTCGCTCATATCTTACCGAACTCTATGGTTGGCAACCATACCACACGTGTATCTAGCATGCTTGTGTGTGTGTGTGTGTGTGTGTGTGTGTGAGAGAGAGAGAGAGAGAGAGAGAGAGAGAGAGAGAGAGAGAGAGAGAGAGAGAGAGAGAGAGAGAAACTCAGAATTCCATGTCACGTCTGCTAGTATATGGTCAGATAAACTTGACATGGAAGAAGTCACTCCAATTGAATAACATGGTGCACTACTCAAGTTTCCAGTAGCACTAAGCACGGGTTTATTAAACCGTAAAGGCATATTGTTAAACATAACAAAGCGTTACAGACAGGTAATCGATAAACACCTAGTTTTTAATAATTATATGTCGGGGCTTGTTTGTTTGAAACATGCGTAGAGAAATGTGCTTTTCTATATTCTCTGTGTAAATCAGGGAGTACTCGAGAACGGACTAACATATAATGGTATGTAAACGTGTGTTTAAAATTTTCACGGTAGTATGTAACGATATTGCTGTCAGAATTTATACCACTCTGAGTTGGCAAAACAGGTATCATTTAATAGGTGGAAGGTACAGAATTTTAGGAAGGGAAACAACTCTGTTTATCACCGTAGTCATTGTAGCTATAGGCCCGACTGGTTTCACTGTTGCAATATGTCTGCCAACATGCCTGTCAGTCTTGTCTGTTTGTCTCTCTCTATATATTATGTTATTTGCCTTTAGCACACATATACACAAATGTCTGTGTGCGTGTGTGGTGTGTTTGAGAGGGGGGGGGCTCAGAATTCTCTGTCTCATCTGCTCTGCCAGCATATGATCAAATAAACCTAGCATGGAAGAAAAACAGGTGACTGCGACGTGCTTTTCGTAATTGTGACTTTAAGTCCTCAAGATGAAACTCTTATATATAAGCAGTAGAGTTGGCAATATGAGACTATATTTACTAGTATTTTAAAAACAAACAAACAAACAAACAAACAAACAAAATTAAACCACAAAAAACAAGCAAACAACAGAACTAATCACTGCAGCGTTAAAAGCCATTGTCAGTCCTATGTACAGACGTAAGTGGATGTATAATTTACATAACTATGTAACCTTAACCATGAAAGGATTATACTGAGACAATGCATTGTTGTGTTTTTCTTCCTGCTATCAATGATCGGTGTTGTTGATAATTACTTGTCAAAAAGGCCTGATGACATTATTATTTAATTAGGCCATACGTTTTTTTAAAAAAACAAATTGTGTTATCTAACATATGCTGAAGATCGACTTATTCATCCATTCTATAATTAAACAGGGTTATAAAAAAAATTCACCTGACGGAGGGGACCACTGGCATTATAATTAACAATGGCACAAAGTTAAAGGAATAGATAGTTTCAGGAGGTTGATGTAAAAACTTGTCGTGACATTGAAGATATAGAGTTCTAATTGTTTAAACTTTCTTTTGCAAGAAAATTAGGACATCTGCAAAGCTGTGTTTTTTATTCTCTTCCATTTTGAAGGTTTCGTCTGGACCCTTTACATGTGTAAACCAACCCTCTCCAATATTTACTGCATATCACCTTTAGAAGAAAGAATCTATCACCTAAACATTCTGTATAAGATTCAGGAAGGAAAAAAACAACAATCCAAACAGTGAAGAGAAAGCATCAGAGTTACAATAAGCAAAATATTTATTACTATGGATTCTTCTTTCTTTTGGTTGCTGTCGAGAATACGATTGTTATGTAGCTACAATGAAATATTTCCGCTGAATGACGCAAGCAACTAAATTTTGCTGTATGAAATGACATAGAGAATGAAATCTTATAATATGGTTAGATCAATATGGTCGTCCCAGTTACGATCCTGCTGTTTGATTGTGTTATTGAAATAAACTGGCGAGAGATTTTTGTTGCAGAACAAACGCGGATTTATGTAACCTATTATCAGAGGATTTCGAGCTTTACTATTATTCTGCTCGGAACATTTGGATCAGATGATACATTTATTTTATGAAGGACTGCCTGCAATCCATGCCTAAACTAAAATATAATGAAGTATTCTCTAATACAACAGTGATATGATGAAGAATCTGACTTACACATATAGAAAGTAAACGATCTTTATAACGCGTAGTGATGTGTCAGTTTGAACCTGACATTGTGAATTTTGTTTATTGACGCAGTTCGTACGATTTATTTTTGTAAATAATAATTTTGAATATAAGATAAATGAAATCGAAAAGGAATCTGTTACCAAAGTGTTTTAAATATCGTGTGTGGTGACCTCAGTCTTGTACAGGACCCAGAGTTGCATTTATATAACTATGTAAATGTTGGTAAGAGTGTTGATATTGGAAATAAAGGAAACTTTTAGAATGATTTACCCTTTTAGAGAGATAAATCCCATACTTTGTGGTACATGTTGGCAAGAGTGTTGATATTGGAAATAAAGGAAACTTTTAGAATGACTAACCCTTTAGAGAGATAAATCCCATACTTTGTGGTACATGTTGGCAAGAGTGTTGATATTGGAAATAAAGGAAACTTTTAGAATGATTTACCCTTTTAGAGAGATAAATCCCATACTTTGTGGTACATGTTGGCAAGAGTGTTGATATTGGAAATAAAGGAAACTTTTAGAATGACTAACCCTTTAAAGAGATAAATCCCATACTTTGTGGTACATGTTGGCAAGAGTGTTGATATTGGAAATAAAGGAAACTTTTAGAATGACTAACCCTTTAGAGAGATAAATCCCATACTTTGTATGTATACACGGAGTGGAAAAACTCCACTTAAACAAAATAGGCTTGATTTTTTTAATTTTTTTATTTTTTTTTTTGGTATTCGAGTTTCTCTTATCCAAGGTAGAGAAATATTTTATTGAGCATAGCTACAAATGTAATCATTCAATGGTCTCATCTACATTTAAACTCAGAAAACTTTAGGAGAGTGAAAGGACTCTGGAAGATTAATAATAGGTTATTATTTGATTATTGAATTTGTGAGAGAAATTAAGAATATAAGTAATAGAGCAAAAAGTCAATGTTATCAAGGAAATCAGGGTGATGTGCAAGATTTATCCAATGCTGAAATAAATTTTACTATCAAAGAAAACATATTTCTGGATACACTTTTGATGGAAATACGATTTAAAATATATCCTTTGATGTCAGTTATAATAATAGAAAGAGGCAAACTCAGGATAAATATGTTTTCATTCAAATATCTACTTTGGAGGCAGACTACGAAAATATAGAGCCATTCTACTGTTAGATTCTCCTTTTCCGTATAGGGTAATTTTCTCCGTATAGGGTCATACGTCCAAGGTGGTAGCCGTAATGTTCATTCGCATTGTCCGTATAGGGTCATTTTCGTCCGTATATCGCCACACTATACTACTAATAGGCCTAGACAGCTAGGTTCTCATACGAGGAAAATATTAAACAAAGAAAATATTATGCCTGGACTCTCATTGAAGCATTAATGTCGATCCCTATACGGATTGTAGAGTCTGTTATTGGTATCTATTTTTACGCTCAATGTTGCTACTAAAACTTCTGGGTCAGGCAAAATAATTTATGTTATCTGATATTGAACACCTTTTGTTTAGATAATAGGGTATCCTCTTTGCGGATGCCCCTGAGGTGTTCTTTTATTCTCACTTGAAATTTTCTTTTGGTCTCACCTACATAATATTTGCCGCATGTGTTCTTTTAGAGGTAGTCAGCTATCTTTTATAACCTGACATACTTGGATAGGATTGTCTTTGTAAAAAGGGAAGTAAGTAGTTAGGAAGTCGCAGATGCTTAGCTCTTTGGCGTTGATTAACCGGGTGGTCCAGTTTTCTTTTTTGGTTGTTAGTGACATCTCTTCTAATGACTATTTCACATGCGGCAAATACTATGTAGGTGAGACCAGAATGGAATTTGTGGATACACCAATAACACATTCTACAGTTCGGATAGGGAATGATATCTATGGTTAAACTGGAATCCAGGCATTTAAAATTATATTTGTGTTTATATTTTCACAAATATTATGTAATTTTTAGCACTACAGATATTACCAACTATCATAACATTTTACTTTAAAAATTGATTCAAAAACATATACTTTTAACTCATAATTTAAAACAAACCAAGAATTCAAGCTGCTAATTGCATTTGATCTATATTTATTTAGTGTCTCATATCAGTACATGTCATTGTAATTGTCCAGTGTTATACAAAGTCACTGGCACTCCTTGTACGAAATATGGACTCTAGGTGACTAGTTAATACTTGTATGAAATATGGACTGTAGGTGACTAGTTAATACTTGTATGAAATATGGACTGTATGTGACTAGTTAATACTTGTATGAAATATGGACTGTAGGTGACTAGTTAATACTTGTATGAAATATGGACTGTAGGTGACTAGTTAATACTTGTATGAAATATGGACTGTAGGTGACTAGTTAATACTTGTATGAAATATGGACTGTAGGTGACTAGTTAATACTTGTATGAAATATGGACTGTAGGTGACTAGTTAATACTTGTATGAAATATGGACTGTAGGTGACTAGTTAATACTTGTATGAAATATGGACTGTAGGTGACTAGTTAATACTTGTATGACATATGGACTGTAGGTGACTAGTTAATATTTGTATGAAAGATGGACTCTAGGTGACTAGTTAATATTTGTATGAAAGATGGACTCTAGGTGACTAGTTAATATTTGTATGAAAGATGGACTGTAGGTGACTAGTTAATATTTGTATGAAATATGGACTGTAGGTGACTAGTTAATATTTCTATGAAATATGGACTGTAGGTGACTAGTTAATACTTGTATGAAATATGGACTGTAGGTGACTAGTTAATACTTGTATGAAATATGGACTGTAGGTGACTAGTTAATATTTGTAATGTTTTTTGTGGATTTTTAAGTTTGATATTGGTGAACTGAATTGTATGAATTTAAAATCATTGTTATGATAATGATACCATGTTATAAAGAGCAGGTCAGACTGAAATTGTAATTAATTTAATGATAGATTGTATCGTCATTTGTACATACTATTTAAAATATTGACCCACTTTGCATTTTGAAAGAAAGATATTATTTAAATTCTGGTGAATATAGAAAACTTACATAATATGAATGTACAATTAAAACACCAAATTAAGACCACTGTTCAGACTAGAAAAAGTGTTCTTAATTAGGTAGTGGTCTCATTTATGAGGGTAACTATGCTCTTTTACTTAGTAAATGGGACTTAACAACTCTGGTTGCTATTGAGTCCACTCGACTGTGTACATATGATAATTTCTTTGAATTATTTCTTCTTTGCTTCAATGAGGCAACTGTTAAAACTGGAGCTGTTTACTTGTAAAAACAAACAGTTTTGGTCTAAAAGTAGTGAGACAGATTAGACTTCACTTTAGTTGATTTGTGTATGTTGATCTTAAATGAATATTGAATATTTTCCCCTCAAAATATTTTAAGGATATGTCTTTGCTACTCGGTTTCTGCCAACTGTGTGTAAAGTGGTCATGTAAATTATTTTATCTCAAGCTCTTTACTTATTGTCGCGTGATCTTTATGAGACCTGTTTGATTTTATTTTGTTTTTAGTAAATAACCGATTTTATTGCTAGAATTTTGTTGACAAAAAAAAAAATAAAAGAATTGTTTATGAGATTGTAAAAGTTGCTTATGCGGTGTATCAGATTATATGAATTAATGTTTTTTTTATGTTCTAGAACCCATGTAAATAGTTTTCATATACTGGTATCATGTATTATGCACCTCCACCTTCTATATAAAAATGCTGGAATTTTGACAGTCACATGAATATATGTATAACAACTCACAATGCCTACTTCGTGGAATCAAGGTCGTTGTTAGATTCAGTAATTTTTTTAATATATTTAATTTCATTGGAAAGTCATTCATATGCATATAAAAAATTAATTCATTGTGTACTATTTGATGTGCTTATTTTACACTTTCATTTTTGAGACTTACACTATTTTTGTGTGAATGGTTACCCTCTTTAGATAAAGTTTGTGCTTATTATTGCCACCAGGTTTGTGTTTGAGTAAATATATGTGTACTACATTTGGGGTATTAAATCCCCTAGGAACACTGAAGTATGAAAGATGGAAACAATAAAAACACAAACTTAATTTATGAATGCAGATGTCTAGAGGTGCCAGTACATGACTAATAGTTGTTATTTAAAACGTGCAAGTATTTAGACCCCTAGTTTTGTTGGCACTAATGAATAATGAGTACATTTGTCTGTTTAAAACACGTCAAAGTGTCTATTAGTAAGTGCTGGATTTATTGAATGGAATCATTGGTATTTCCTATTTGCATCTGACTGAAGATAATGACTTACAGTTTAATATGCAATAACTCTCTGATCATAAGGGAGTCTATCATCAGGGAGGCACAAGAAAGAACAAAATACTATAAATCTAACTGAATATAATAACAAAATGTCTGATATTTTCTCTTTATTTTGGACAAATCTCCATAAAATGAAGTGCAAATCTTCCTGAATGCTATTCCACGACTATCACATGTGTGTAGTTTCACAACAAGTTTGTTTCAAACAAGGCAATGTCATGTTTTGAAATTTCAAATAACTGCAGTGATTTATAAGATAATAATTTTTTTTTTAATCTTATAGTTGTGAGTAATAACTCTGTAACTGAAGAAATTAATATTGATTATAAACTGACCCTTATGTATCAAAATAGGTTGAGTGAAATAACTTGGTAATGTGTTTATATGCAAATGTTATTGTCAACACAACATGGTATGACCTATCTTTAGGGTAAGCTGGTTGTATTATTTTCTAATATCTAATAAATAGACCATCAAATAAGTAATAAGTATACAATTCAGGCCTCGGGAGTTACAAAGAAACTACTCTACACCAAGCCTTAAGTTTTAATTATTCTTACAAAATTCATTGTATCGGTCTTTTTATATTCTCTATACACGTTTTCAAAAAATATGGACTCAACTGGCTATGTTTGTTATAGCAGATTTATCTCATATGAGTTAAAATGCATTCACAAATTGCATATGATGTATTAGAAAAGCTGTAGGTAACATGAAATTTGTACTCAGTAATCAGTTGGTATATCTGTACAAATAAATAACGCACATATTTCTAACAAATTTTCTGTTTCTTTTTCTTTGCAATCACATACAAAATTTACTAGTTGTTAGTGAAATTGATTTGTCTGTCAATCATAGTATGTCTGTCAGTCATAACAAAAATGTATGCATCTGAGCATGGAAATTGACCATGGATAGAAAATTATATTTTTGTTTTTCAAAACCATTCCGATTTCCTTGTACTTCCTCAACTGAAATTATTTTCACGGATTTTGTATGCCTTCAGAGAAGTAGCAAATGGGTATACCGCTGTACTGCTGTCAATCTGTACGCCCATAACAAATCTGATTGTGTACACTAGCAGAAAAAATAATAAACATAGAGCCATGAAATTTTGTAGCATATTTTTGGGGTATATTGATGATCTGATTAGATTTTCAAGCCATTATAGCAATATTTCATTTTATTCACATTTGTAACATCTGGATCTTTTAAGACCTCCACTCTTATTACAGCGGGGACATCTTGATTTAGTCATGTCCATTTGGCTGTAAGCATGGTTGTGCAAAAATAAAAATAAAAAACCAATTTTGAGCATAATTGCGTAAAAACCACTCCATATTAAGAAATGAAACTTGGTAGATGATCTGATAGATTTTCAGGTCATTATAGCAATTTGTCAAGTTGTTTAATACATTTTTCAATAGTTTTTGGACTGTGACTTTTTCTTGCAAACATTGTGAGCACAACTGAACAAAAACTACTAAATGTAGACAAAAGACATTCGGTAGGCATGTTTATAGGGGTGTGTAGGTTGCTTGATTAAATTTTCAGATCATAAGAACAATTTTTCAAATTTTTACCAATATTGGAGCTTTGAAAATTAGACGCTTTACATTGTGGATATACATATTTTACAAACGCTCATCTGGTTTAAGTCTTCAACAGAAACGTATACGAAAAATTCATATTGACTATAATCTAGAATAGAAATTTACCTGCAGTTATCAACCTTTGAAGCTTTATTTAGCAAATTGTTCAATATTTATACTGTTCTTATTGATATTTGAAAATCAACAATTGCAAGGCTTCCTAAACTTGGAATTACTGTGAGTTTCTGCGAATATAAAAAAAAAAAAAAAAACAAGAGCCCATCCAAAGGAAATGATCGAAAAAAAGTCCAGTAATTAAAGATAACATCGTTTCTTCATTTTAACTGCTTAGTGTTGCAACCATCCCTGATATTCTTCAGCAATAACAATATTTTCAAGATGGCTACCATAGCAGCTATATTAGATATCCTAACGGCACCATTTTCATTTAGGACAAACTAGATATCAGTATAAGTCATTTGGTGAAAATCCCATGTAGATACAATTCAGGAAAAGTAGCGATAACACGATTTTTAAGATGGCGGCCATGGTGGCCATATTGGCTGTCAGATCGTCATTATTTTCATTTAGGGCCAAATAGATATGGATTTAAATTTTTGTATTTGAATCCATGAAAATAAATTATAATTTATTTTCATGGATTCAAATACAAAATGTATTACAGTTTCATAACACAACATAATGTCATTCTGTCACCATAATGATGCTCTGTGACATATGTGACCCTAATGCTAGTTACGTACTCGTGTGTGTGTGTGTGTGTGTGTGTGTGTGTGTGGAAAATGCGGATCCCTTGCACTAATGTCATCAGTACACGGAGGTGGGGGGAGGGTGCGGGTCTAGACACAATAAATTAGTAATTCCAATATAAGAAAATCTGCTGGTGGAAATCTGTAAGGAGGTTAATTTGAAATAATGATATATTAATGAGTGTTAATTGAAGAATGGGGAAATACTATGTACATGTATACAGACACACTCATAAATGTGTAGGGATAATTTCCAAAGCATGAATATAATAAGCACACTAATTCATGCATACAGTTTTTAACAATATGAACAAATTAAAAGATGTGGAAGTTATCAGGTAATTTAATTGCCAATATGTGGGTGTTTTATGCGGCATTTGCTTGTGAAATATGTCTGTGAATATGGCAGGATACAAGATCGGTAATGGATATTTTTCCAAGAGAGAAAGTTATTTGATTAGAAAAGTTTTTCTTTTCCTTTTTGAACCCCTGATTTATTACATAAGTACTCTAGCACTGAAGGTCGTACAACAACTTCCACTAACGTATCACGCTCTTGGGTTTCCAGTGGTTTTGGTAAATATCCATACAGAACGGGTTTGTTATTCTCACCCAATTTTCGGGAAAAATACCAGGGTTTCCGTTATCGAGCTTTTTTCAGCTGGTTTTATAGCCTTGAATATTTTAAATGCTACAGCTGTGATGAAAATGTACAAAATTTGAAAGAAAGACTTAAGGTTAACCTGCAATACATATGCACAGAGTTCCAATAATTCTTTGACTTTCTGTGAAGGTTGACAAATTTGAAGGTGTGTACCTGGCTATAATTGCTAAACTTAATCTGGAGTCGGTTTTAGCGCTTGTAAGCTCATATCTGTATGAACTGTAACCAGAAATATGGTTCTGTTTAAAGCACCATCTGATGCTTTAATATACTTGGTTCAGCTGAATTCTAAACATTAATCAGTTTCTTTTTATTGTAACCAAGGTTACCAACACACATAAACAATAAATTAGAGGTGAAGCAATTTCTGGTCACAGCGCAAAGATATATCTATGATGACATCGCTGGAGTGGTTGACCTTTGCTAATAATGAACTTTACTGAAATGACTAACTAAAATGTGATACCCCCCCCAAAAAAAAAAAGAAAAAAAAAAAAAAAAAAAAAAAATACTATATAGCGAGTTATTTTTTATGTAGGGAGATTTTAACCATTTAACATCTTGTCAAAATTATCAGCCGAATTAACTATGACCAGTATGTTTATTATTTCATGATATAATGAAAAACAATTCCTGAAGAAACAGTCCTATATTCTCAATGAGATTCTCTGGTCTTCCTTCTCAGCATACGTGGTAGAAATTATTTAGTGATTACTACAAATAAATAAACGTTGCTTTCTTTGTGTGTGACCATTTCTATCTATAAATCACTGTATTTTGGCATTTTGCAAAATTAATAATGACATGATTTTTTATCATTGAGTAGACACAACAATTCTATTATTTTTTTCAAATGGACCAGATTAGCGTGTAAATAAAATGTAATAACCTTTTGTATGGCTTGTTTTTCCCGACTTTTCTTACGTTTAACGGTTTTAAAAAAATTATCTGTCCTGTACAGTGTCAGGTGTTGCCGAGATTGGCTCAGCCTGCACTTGAAAAGGATCACCATTGCTAAAATAAAACCTCCATTTAACTGCAATCACTGAAATATAAGTTGTCCAAATGGAAAACTCCAATCTAAATTGTGTAATCAGAAGTCATAAATACAAAATGTAATTTGTTCCGAGAGAGAGAGTGAGAGAGGAAAACACCAGCTTCACTACCACAGAGATTATATGCTGAAACAAAGAGTCTAAAATTACAATAAGATTTGGCCTTTTTTCGAACAGGGTGTCTAAATTAGTGCGGTTACTTCAACTCAGATACTGGTAGATTTCAGTAATAAATGTATTATTTTTATGCTTTATCAATACTACGATATACATCTTGGTAAAACATGTATCGGTTTCCTTCATTTGTGAATACACATTGCTACACACGTTATCTGGCTGTCAAGTAGTCTTGTCTGACAAGCAATCATAAATGCTAGTATGTACGTCTGGTAGTTGTCTCGTTGTGTTAGTTAGTAATAACACTATCCATGTCAAAGACCAATATTAAATGTTAAATAAGACTGTCCAGTTCTATAACATAGCGAGCTCGTCTATTCTATTCAAATTTCAGGTAGCCCTTGCACGCCTATATAAACTGTAAGGCGTACTATATCATCAAGCAAAACGACACTGTTTGAAAGTATTACAACGTTACAGAAAGGTTATCTATGCATACATAGATAGAATAAATACCAGTCGGGACGTGTTTGACATGCGCGGAGAAATGTGACTTTTTCAAACCTGTAAATCAGGAAGTAGGCGAGAATGAACTAACTGATATTCCTTTGTGTGTCGACGCTGATGGCATTTCAATGTGTTTAGAATTCTGTCGGCAGTGAGTATATAACGATATTGCTATAACACTTAATAGACGGAAGGTACTGATTATTACCCCAAATACTCCTTGTAGCTATACGTCCGACTATATAAATATCACTATTGCATTCTATCTATCTGCTTGTGCGGGATCATTGAAATATATAGATTCCGTCGCATCTATCTGTCTGTCTGTCTGTCTATCTATCTATCTTCTTGTCTGTAATCTGTGATTGCCTTTAATACACACTTACATACACCAATATGTGTGTAGGGGGGGGGGGGAATTCTGTCACGTCCGCTCTGCCAGTATATGATCAAACCACAGGGGCTCGTATTGTTGCTTACAATTTACCTATCAGTCATACATGTACTATATAAATACTTGCTACTAGTATTATATAGTACATGTATGACTGATAGATAAGTTGTCAGCAACAATACGAGCCTCTGTGGATCAAACAAACCTAACACGGAAGAAAAGTAGGTCACAGTGACGCACTTTCGTGATTGCGACTTTAAGATGTCCAGATGATACACGTGTAAGCAAGAGACAGCGTTAGAGATATGGGACAAGATGTAAAAAAAAAACAATCACTGCCTTGTGAAAAGTAGAAACTGTGACCAACTTTCTATAGCGGTGGTTAGTATTCCCGCTGATGAATGTA
Source organism: Margaritifera margaritifera (assembly GCA_029931535.1). Lineage (NCBI taxonomy): Eukaryota > Metazoa > Mollusca > Bivalvia > Unionida > Margaritiferidae > Margaritifera > Margaritifera margaritifera. Next base: position 4,221,595 of record JAQPZY010001580.1, read on the forward strand.
TGCTTTAAATCTCATGACATTATTGAACACTTTCAGAAAAATGATGTTAAATAGAAGGTGTTCCCCAAACATGGATTTGTTCGCCAGCAGTCATTTTTTTTAGAGCATTCCAGGAAGTTTGGCATACATGTAAGTAAGGTTATGTGTAGGTTACATAATAAAGGTAATATACTCCATGTAGTGAAAAACATATCAGTTAAACTTGTATGTAAGTTTAAAAACCACTAAACCATAAAAGTATGTCACGCTGAACTATGTTTGATACTGTAATGTGTAATTTATTGATGCAGCAGCATCAAAAGTATGTCACGATAAACTATGTTTGATACTATAATGTGTAATTTTATTGATGCTCCAATATCAGAAGTATATCATACTAAACTATGTTTGATACTGTAATGAGTACTTATTGATGCACCAACATCGAAAATATGTCACACTGAACTATGTTTGGTACTGTAATGTGTAATTTATTGATGCACTAGCATGAAACGTATGTCACACTGAACTATGTTTGGTACTGTAATTTGTAATTTATTTATGCACCAAGATCAGTAGTTTCATCAAATTCTGGCTGACAGTGTGGAAAACACGTCTAAAACATTTCACTGATGAAGTCAGTCAAGTGTAAAACAAAGGACAAGGGAGCACAACGTTTGATAAAAGTTGGAGAAACAGTGTTAGGGGTATTTTGAAAATGTATTTTTTGCGACAAATCACTGTACCATAAAAAGTAGGTCACAGTAACAAACAAATGCACCGTTGTTAGATAGATGAAAAAAAATAATTAATGCATGAAGTTTGATGGATGTAAAGATTCTAATGCATATTGGTGACAAACAGGGCCGGATTAAGACCTTTAGAGGCCCTAAGCACTGAAAAGATTATGATGCCCCCCCCCCATGTAATTCAAACAACCCCCCCCCCCCCAGTAATTTCTCATTTAAAAAAAAAAAAAAATTTGTGCACCTGCTTTGCTGGTGCCCTTAGCACGTACTTTGTCTGCCTATTGGGTAATCCAGCACTGATGACAAAGATAATCATGCACAGAAAAATAATTTTTCATAGTGGTCTACATTTGGCATTGTCTAGTTACACTTAATGTGATGCAACCGAAAATGAAATTTAGTGATTATTGATGCAGTAGGGTTCGAAATATGATTGTATTGGTAAAAAAAACCTGTGCAAATACAAAAGTTGCTCAAGTGTGAAAAATAGTTCACAGTAAATTACTTTTGGTACGTGTGACTTGCTCTGCTAGAACTGTACGCACATATCAATTTTGATGAGTGTAAGTAAAATAAGATCGAAAATATAAATATGTAAAGAACGAACCTCTTAAAATGCAAATGGCACTTGTGTTAAAAAGGTCACAGTAACCTACCTTTGGTATGGGTAATTTACTCTTAAAACTATGCCACTAATGATGAACGTAGGTAAATTTGATACAAGATATGAATGGCGTAATGAACTTGTAAGGAACAGACGATCATATGAACGTATATACAACATTCTATATCTTGTTGCAACTCTGTTGGCGAGAAGGTACAAAAACTTGTTGACGCTTACCTCTACAAAACTACAGCAACAACAATACAAGCAACAACGCTTTTGGAAAAGCGATACCTATGTCTCGGTAAGAAGTGGCTGATGACAATCTATATTTTCTCATCATAGGGCTGTTCTTTCTCATTGTAATATAACATTTACCCAATTTTGTACTTGCAGTTCTGTATTATTTTCATTTGGTAGAATTGTAATGCTTGAAGCCCTGGATGTATGACCTGTCAATTACAGTTAACATCAGGAACAAAACTGAACACAGTGTCACATATTGAGAATAAAAATTGATATATAAACATTGATCCATTCTATGTTTAAAGTTTCCGAGTAAAGACGCGGGGATGGAGGCAGAGAGTAAGATAACCTTGGACTCCAGAAGTTTCTGGGAAAAGCTAAAAGACAAGCTAGAAGATGAGCTAGATGAATACAACACTGAAGAGGTATAGTAACTATGATGCTCATCTTTTCTAAGCTCATGAACAATCTGAAGTGTATTATTATTCATTTTCCCACATAAATTGGAGAAGTAAAATTTTACATCCTCATAGAAAGCCAAATATTTATTAGCTTTCCCATCGTACATTATGTTCTATTTAGCCCATGCATGCATGGAACTGATGGTTGAAGCAAAACTGTCATTACACTAACATGCACTGAAACAATCAGGATTACACGTCCAAAAATCTGTTTTCTGATTGTTTGATATAAATCTAGATTCGAATGTGACACGATGAAAATAAAAATGTCAAGGGATAGATGCGAGTCTTGAGTTTCTTGGTATTGGTGTTCGCGTGAAAAGTCATTTGGTGTTCCTTATGTTACTTTTTATCAAAACCAATCAGTTCAGCTCAATATAGTATTAAAACAATTATTAAAAAATACAACAAAAGGTCGCAGAATAATCGAACAAAGAAATTACTGTATGATTCCATTCCTAGTCTCAAATTTTGCAATTAACAGAAAACTCAAATGTTACAAGAGAATCTCATCGTAGAATAAATTAGCAAAAAGAAAGAATATATGACGCAGAAAATGCTTCTTTCTACAGGTCTTAACATTGATGAAGGACAAACTGTTTCACCCCGAGAGTGTTGTCCTCGACATCAGCCATCTAAGGCAATCACTGGAACTTTTAGAGAACAACTACACCCAGAAAGAATGTTTCGAGATAATGCGTCACGTGTTCAATATCATGGAATTCCACGTGGATTCTGGCCGAAGGAACTTCGCTGAAATTATCGAGGAGTGTGAAAAGCAACTTTCGGGAGACTGCGTGGATGTGATTGGTCGCGGGGAACAAATTCAGGACGTAATGGAAAGCTTTGTCGAAAAGAAATACAAAGGTAATGGCATTTGCTATCTATTTTCATCTTAAACAGCTGTCAATTACGGACATAATTTATTTATACGTAACAATCTGAAATCTTATCTCAAATTTACGTATTTACTCTAGAGTGAATTAAAATATTCCTTGATAATATAATACTCGAGAAACATCGCCTTCTTCAGGCAATATGACTTTGCTTTCATCTATTACAACATTATTGTACAATTATTTTGAAAATTTACTATTCACATCTTGGAATGTTTTCCGACACCTCTGGACCAAAGCATTGGATATGTTTCCTAGACATTACAACTTGTCATGTCAGTTGTCTTTTTTTCAGGTCATATTAATACAAGATTTTTAAACGCCTTCAGGCTTTAAAAATGTCTTGTACAATTCATGTGGTAAAGCATTCAATAGTATACAGGCATACAAATCGGCAATGAGCAAACCGGTAGAGAAGATCTTAAGATGTTTGCATTTAATTAGAAATTTATAAAAAAAAAAAAAAAAACATCACTCTTCAAATTAAGAGCAACAATACAATTATCGCACCATAGTTACATAAGAAGTATAAAGATAGCAAATACTTGTAACTTTAATTGAAGAGAAAGGTACATGTACAATTTTATAGTATTTTAACTATCTTCAAGGTTTCATTTGCCTTATTTGGTAGACAAATTAAATCCGGGTCAGTTGTTTCACCATTTTCTTTAGATGTTGGATCATTGTAAGTTTTGACTAATAGGGAGTATTTAAATTATATTTTGCTAAAACTTATGCTATAGAATTATATTTTTTGTTTAATATGTAGCTATTATAGAGGAAATCACTGTTATTAAAGAAACTATTCATGGAAATTAAATATTGCATTGGATGAAAATATTAAATGCTGTGTATACATTTTCATTGGTAAGTCCATACAAATGTGTTCCATACAAAATTTTGGTAAACTTAGTATGCAAAAATAATGTTACATTTATACAAGTGATTGGTTCCCTGGAAATTTGCACTTGGTCTTTGTCAAGTGTTATGTATATTGAGTTTATAATATGTGTCCATGATTGTAAGTTGTACTATAGTCAGATTATGGTCATTTAGTAAACGACATGTTTACATAGCATTTGAGTTCAAGGCCGGTTTCGTTAGCAGCAGGACTGTTATTTCCCTCTCTTGTTGTGACAAAGGTCAGGTACATAAAGTAATTTTCCATAAAAATTACTCATATTCTGATGTTAGAATTATCAGGTAGGCCAGTATTTTTCCCATTATAATTACTCATATTGTGATATGACATAGGTCATGTAGGCGTGTCTATTTATAAACAGATTTTGGTAAACAAATCCATTAATATTCTAGAATTTCGATTCTAAAAGATCAGTCTGTAAGGAATCTATTTTAGTTTTGCTGTTGAAATCAATATAAGTTGAGAGGAATTATTTATTTAAAGTATTCATTGGAATATTAAAGTGCTCATAAATTTTAAGACTTTTGGGGATTTATGTGAATTCATTCAAAACATTCCGGATTACATCATTGTGGTACATCAGTACATTCAAGACTGGTGGTACATCAGGAAATTCAAGTTTATTGGAATTCATTCGGAACATTATATATTTTTGGACTTGTGATTAGGATACTTAAAATTATTTGGATTTTAATTCACGTTGTTGTAAGTGTCTTTTGGATTTTCACTTTCATTGTCTAGAAATAAATTGCTTGCTGATTTTACTTGGTTTTGTTGGTTTTACTTTCTTTCTGTTACATATTTTTAGGCCATAGAATCGTAACACAAGGCTGAAATCATAATTATTTCAAAGAATATATGTTCATCATAAGGCTGAGGTACAAGGTGTTAAAATATTTATATTAATTTTATGACGCATCAGATCTTGTTTTAGAAAGACTTCATAAAGTGACTAGTATTCAAATACTGTTGTCAGTATTAAGCAAATTACTCAGTGCGCATGCGGTTCCTTCTTGCTGTAGGTATATGGCTGTGCGGAATGGGTGGGATGGGGAAGACCATGCTTGCAGAGGAAATCTGTTATCGTCTGCAACACAACCTCAACTATAGATTCATCAAAGTGGACATGAAGTATGGTAGCAAACATTCTCTACCACCTTTACTTTCATCCATTCATTCTTTATTTAGTTTTTTCTTCTCCTTTCTTTCTTTTTTTTATAAGCATTTTGTAGAACGGATAATTACAATCCAGCCACAGTTTTTTGCAGATAATTCTTAATTTTGTATGGGGTTAATAGTTTTGATTAATATAGGAAACACCATATCTTTGAAATAGTTTTCAAGAAAAAAGTTCTGCAACCTGCTGCAGATGAAACTGTCGATCTCTTTATAAAATGCATTTTTTTATATGAAAACTTTGCTGAAGTTTCCTTCTTAGGTAAATATTAAATCGGAACAAAAAGTTCAAGTTTGCACGACACGTGACGATATATAGACACACACATACACACACACGACGTGTATGAGAATATGAAACTTAAAGCAAAAGAGCCACTTATAAGAGATTCTTGTCCATCAGAATTTATTTATTAAAAACATTATTTAGGTTTATCATAAGTTCTGAGCAGATTATCTGGGTGTCGGGTCAATGGTGTACAGTCAGGTCCCACTTGCACATGCCGTCTCAAGTTTAAGTACATACTGAGCTCAAATATTCAGACTTCATAATTTGGTGAGGACGATGGAAGCCCGAGCGTCCAAGATCTTAAACACGTGCAGTAGATGACATCATACTATGGCCTCTCTAAGTCATTTCCTCCAATAATCGAACAAACACCTAGCGGTCAATTTTTGATAGAGTAGTCTCTAGATGTGGGTAACTGTCAATGTGTCAGAAAAATGTCATTCCACGGCTGCAGTTTACGTTACTCTATCACAACATGAAAAGGCGTATACATAATGAAGAAATGACTGAAAAGAATTAAGGTCACCAGCAGAATAGAGGACACACAGCCAACAGTAAACAGCATGACATGCAACGTCGTACAGAACACAATGAATACGGAAGCACTTCAAATAAAGTTCTTACATAATTGATATAAGGCTACAATCTTAGTGCGGTATGTGACCGACTTAGTCCATTGGGCTGTTTAAGTAGTATTATTTAGCATAAATTGTGAATAAACCGATACAAAATAGTGTTGGGAAATAAATAAATAAATAAATACGACAGAAAGATGAGTTGAAAAATATTTATCGAGGGGGACAGGTTACTACTGAAATGTGTGATGTGTATGTTATGGTTATATTCAATATGAATGTTTCCGTGTATCTGATGCAGTTTATTCACTTCAGGGGAAAGGACAGTCTGATTGATCTGAGCCAGGAAATCCTCATAGCACAAAACCTGTTGTGGGGAGAATCTGGAGAGAGACCGAATGAGGGAGAGTCCTCAGCGAGATCCTCTAAATTATTCATCTTAAAGCTGCAGGTCCTTCAGAGTCTGCACAGCTTTAACCATGGTGTGATATGTCTATAGAATATTTAGTTATGTCTTACATATTACATATTAAAAACATTTAAAAAGATCCCCCTTCTCCTGGCCATATTGCTATGAGATTAGTATTTTAGTTCGTGCTACAATGACTGAATTGTTATAACCTTAGTAAATGTGTCTTGCATTCTATATTGGTTATTATTTTGACCGCTAAGAAGAACCGAATACTATCAACATTATTATTTTCACTCCTTATTTTCATCTTGTGTAGCTTTGTTATAAGTTTGATTTATCATTGTAATGCAAAATTTGTAGTTAAGTTGTAACAATGCTAGAAATTTAGGAGGTACATACTAACTATCGTAACCACATATCTATGTCAATTTGAACAAATGGAAACTTTATTATTGAACATCTTCACTGTTTATTTGCATGCTCTTTTGCTTTGAACATAGACACAAACACATTATCCTGTGTGCTTTTATTAAATTATTGTCTTGCATTCATCTTGGGTTTGCCCGTTTCATCATTGTTGTTGTTGATTGCGAAAGGGAGCGGTCTGTTAAAACCGCCAAAGCTAAGGGACCTGGCCATTGCATCGCATTTTGTCACATTTATGATCATATCTTTTTTGTTTCTGACAAACAAGATCTCTTCCTGTTGTAAGATAATTCTTATTTGCGTGTTATCAAAACATGAAATGTGTTGAAATATTGGTAAGGTTAGAAAACAAATTAATTTAGCTGTCATTGACAAGAAAACATGCCCAGTGCAATACGTACTGAATAGTACATTGTCTTCAACAGTGAATAAAGACACACCAGTTTATAAATAATAGATTATCTCAAATGTTTATATATCACCAATGTGGAAATTGTGATCAATTTCATTTTAAAAATCTTTCTTTGTAGAGTCTGTTTTACTCCTCGATAACATGGACGAGCTGCAGGGAGAAGAAGGCGAGAAGCTTACGTCATACATTGTAGATTTATTGTCGAGGATCTCAGAACTTGGAGAGCTATGCAAGGTATCACCTTACAATGAAGAATTATTGTATTCTACAGCCTAAAACTGCTGCGTCATGCATACTTTATCCCTATGATAAATGCCCCAAATGAGCTAAAGCAAGTGAAAATTGATCAGTAATTTTCCAAAATATATTATGTTTGTATAATGTTGTTATCAAAAGAAACTATGCAATGAACCAAGCTATGCAAAATTTACGGGCCATATTAAAGTCGAGGGAAATAACTCTTCCCCATAAAGACAATAATATATTGTAATCGACATGCAGTTGCAAAATGTAAAATGCTACCTCTGACTAAACTGAAACTAAAAAGACTGAGGGATATAATTCAGCTGTAAGATGAATTATTTTTTTTTTAAAATTGTTAAATGATTGAATGCAAAATAATAATAATAATAATACAAAAAACACGATGTACCTGATATATAGCATGTCGCATATCCATTATTAACAAGCGCACTTAAATCAACACTAAAATGGAACATATTTTTGAGTCTTAGACACCGCAGAATACTAAATACCTATAAATCCGAGTCACATGAAAATAACAAAATGAAATCTCTATCAATCACTCTTGTGAAACCTTGTATTTACATTCAAGAGAGTCCATGATCTTGCATAGATTAGTATGACACATTTCTGTGATAACAATATCGTCTGTTTACTTAAGTCTGCGCAGATATTAACTATACAGTGTGATGTCGCACTGTATATACAAACAGATGCGCATTATCTAATCTAATAATAGACAATTATTGGACAAATATTGCTTTTACGGCATAATGGACTGCACACTAATAAGTGTTATCTGCATAAAGACAACAATTAATCAGGCATTTTTCTATGCGAACATGAGAGATATGGATTTTTATTCAGAGATTTTATACAAATATATAAAATATACAAATAAGAGGTATGCAATTAAAAGTTGGATACACTATATATGATCCCCTAGACGATTTTCTCAGTTTTAATTTTTTTTAAGGGAAGGTTCGGGGGTTACTAATATAGATTTTTAAAAAAAGATGTATACATTGATATATAAAAGTCCTGACTTTACACAATCTGCAGTCTTGTATAGGATATATCTTGACGTTACGGTGCAAAAGTAGCGGGTTCTGAGACATTTCATCTTTATTGAATCTTGAATCAACCAAGGTCTCCGTTAGGGGTATGCGATACTAATCAAAAGCAAACAGAATAAACACTTGAAGAGAGGAAAGATCCGTAAAAGAAAAGAAAAGGGAAACATTTAACAAAGATACATTACAACATATGGAAATAAAGCAATATTTGTATTGAGCATGTTAAGACAGAAATGGATATTATTTAAAAATAGCCACAATTGTTTTGCAAAAGATTGAATGTTTGACTAGACTGGTTTTATCCTGACTAGTCACAAGTTCCCCACATTGTGTAATATTAGTCTACTAGTAATAGCATCTAAGCAACATTTGTTTCTGTAACTGGCAGGACTGAACACCTTGGCACAGATTGATTAAGTGGTAGAACGCCCGTCTAGAGTTAGGGAAGTCCTGGGTTCGAGCCCGTTCCGGTCGTGCATTTTTTCCTGTTACATTTGGCGCTGCGAGCAGGATTCTACATCTGCACTTCCAACCGGCTTGGGAGGGTGCAGTTAAGTGGAAGTTGGACGTTGAGACACAGGGACGTGTCTCACAAAGACAGGAAGAAAGTGTAATAGCTAGGGCTGGGCGCGTCGGCTCGGATAGTTCAAGTGGTAGAGCGTCCATCTAGAGTTAGGCAGGACCCAGGTTCGAGCCCCGGTCCTGCCGTGCAAATTTTCCTGTTAAATGTCTTTAATTGCGAAAGAAGCAACATTTCAACAAGTACTGAAATTCGTTACCTAGTTTACTTATATTGCAAAGATGACATTTTCTATTCTCCAGAAAAATACCTTCCAATCCTCCTTTTCAATGGACAGTTTATGATTCAAACATCTGAATTTTAAGAGATTTAGGTGTTGAGGTTAGGGGAATTTTAGGTATGGTTCTGGGGATACAATTTCTTTGAATCTTCTATAATTTAAACTTTTACTTGAAGTATTAATTGAATATTGCCGATCTTGTTAAAAAAGTGAATATATTCTACATTGTGCTGATATATATTTGGATCAGATGCCTTTTAGTGCAACCAGGCTTAGTGCAACCAGGCTTCAGATAGATTGTAACTGTATACACAATATCCTTAATACAATTCAACCAAGTGTGACAAAATAATATTTAAAGTGGATGCCTACCAAGTTTATCATGTATCATACAGCTGTCTGTGGACATTTTTACCTTTATACAAAACATCAAATAAAATGATTCTGCAATATCCAGTTTTTCAAAATCCAATTCTTCACTACCATATAATAAGATTGGGATAACCATTGAATCAAACAAGCGACATTGGGCATCACTTGATAAGGAGAGCTGCCTACATTTTCTTAACAATGCCTGCATAGCTTTGCTTGTATGTTCAGTTAGGTTTATAAAATTTTGCCTGATTTGCATTTATAATTAAATTTGACACCTAAATAACAGAAATCTTCAACAACTGACAATTTCGAAGAATTGAAAATAAAATTTGCTGACTATATTATCTTGCTTTTGGAAACATTAATACTTTCATTTTGCAAGCATTCACCTATAGCCACCAAGTAAGACAGAGTTGATACAGGACATTCAAGTTAGCACGGAGTTCCTTATCTGACTCGACAATTACTACATGCTATCTTTCCAAGAGTATAATGAATAGAAATGGCGATGTTGTGAACAATGTGACTATTCAGAATTTTGACATTATGATTACCATGTGAGTCGGAGTTTTAATTTTATGTGATATAGCAGGTTTTAAGTTGTTCCCTTGTAGTCTAATTAATTAAACGTTACATGATTTACATTTCGCTTCGTTTGTTTCTTTTATAAAATGATGTAAAACTCGCAAGGTAAAGAAAGAAATATTTGAATACCAATTGTCTATAAAAATATTTGCAAAAAAGTATTCTAATTCGAATATTCTGATATTTGTTTCACCTGCAATTATAAAATGTCACTGGATGCAACATTTTCAGCTATCTCCACACATTAGCACGTGTTTTTATAAATGACAATGTAGTGGTATCTCTCATGCAAACCTACTTCATCAGCAGCTTTTATCAAAATATCATTAGCCAGTTTACTGAGATCAAGCCTTTTAGCTTTTACCAAGGGTGTGAAGACTAGAGTTAGTTTTGTTTCTAGGTTCCACAAGTCGTTTGTTATTGCCATTTTTTCTGTATTTGGGGATTCAGAATTGGAATGAAATAAGATCATTAAAATTTTTGGTTAAATAAACATTCAAAGTATTTAGGTAAGTCATTAAACGTTTTGGTTAAATAAACATTCAAAGTATTTAGGTAAGTCATTCAGATTAATGTTCATACCACAACACTTCATATCATGCAAAAGTTCAAGTGGATGGCTCATTTAGATGAAAATTTTTAAAGATTGTGTTGGACCTGAATTTTTAATCTAAATGAATTAGCGGTACAGTACCTTTTCTATATTTATGGTGTGTATACAAATTATATAGTGACTATATACACACGCACAGACACAATAGCACACTATCATAAATATATCGTACTGTATGGAATCTTTTACGAGTGCCTGTAATGTCAGCGGCTATTGACAATGTGGACACTGTTATTGGTGCGGTTGGTCTAAAGTGCCAAAAGGACTCCTTTTCGCGAAAAGGACAGGTTCTTTTCGCGAAAAGGACTTACCGTCTACGAAAAGGACCCAGTACGTTTTTACTAACAGTTTCAATCAATATTTCTTTTTCACAAATGAATTTGTTGGTGTAGTAACTCTTTTTACATAGCATTTAATATATATTTTTTACTGGTATACATACAGATTTTGGCACGTTTTTGATTTTTTCATTTCTTCTATATAAAAAGTATTTCATTTTGGGACATCGCTCTTTCTCTGTCCTTTACTTTTTATATTATATTGAAAAAATAAAAAAGTCTTATGAGATTAAAACGGAAGATATTTACCAAGATTTGCATAAAGATCGTGAGCTATTTGATTTAAGTGATTATCCTGACAATTCTGGACTTAAATGTCATGATTATAAAAAAGCAAGAGGCAAATCTAAACACGAAACTATTTTTATTCCAATTAAAGAATGTATCAGGGTAAGAAGTAAGATGTACTCAATTAAAACGGACGATGAAAAAATAAAGAAGCGAGTTAAAGGCATAAAGAAAATAATTGTGAATAATGTTATTGGATTCAATGATTATCGTGAGGCGTTAAAAGAACAAAGACAACATTTTGAGATGACTGTGATAAGAGGCAACAAGCATAAGTTACTAACTCAGGTTTGTAAACATAATTGGATTGTCGGTATTTAATATTCTGGACAGGTGGACCAGGTACGTTAGTAAGTATTATTAATAATTACCTGTGGAAGTGGGTTAAGTAGTGGTATATATATATATATATATATATATATATATATATATATATATATATATATATATATATATATATATATATATATATATATATATATATATACAGCATTTGGGCACTTTTTTGATTTTTTAATTTTTTCAATATGAAAGAAGGCGTTGTTTAGGGACAGAGCAAGAGCGATGTCCCAAAATGACTTACTTTTTATATTGAAAATATGAAAAAATCAAAAAAGGGCCAATATTTCTATTTCAGTGATAGGTGACGAACACAGGTTCGTACAATGGCCCTATGAAATTCCTATACATGTAGTTTTCGTTTAGCATTAGGTGTTCGTGACCGCTCTGCGCGTTTACGCTTCTTCTGGTTTGGCTTTTTTCCTGCTGAAGCAGATATGTGTACCATTCGCCTTCCGTCTCTAGACACTACAATGTTTGTATTGGTTTTACCACCATCGTTGAGAAATTTTCTTACTCTCCCGTCTTTCTGTTCCTGCGACATGTTTGTCCATTGACCTATATCAATCCAGTGATGTTGAAATGTTGTACTGAACTTAAAATTCCCCATATCTCGAAGAGCACGACAACGCTCAATTTGTTCACCGGCAACAATATCATACAGTGTTTTGATGAATTTAGGCAAGTCACATAATTTCCAGTTTCTTTCTGGTGTCAAAATATGGTTCGCACTTTCTGAATTATTATTTGTCCATGTTGTAGAGATTTTACCTTTTTTAGCTGGCTCGATCACATGTTCAACTAATAAGGGCAACAACTTGTTGTTCATGTAAGGCATGAATTTTTTTACCACCGACATTGGCATATTTTTCGTCGATTAAATGTCTCAACCTTTTGACGCGAGTATTGAATGTGTCACAGTCCCGGCTTGCTACAATTCATTCATCACCAAACAGTGCTGATATAATTTCTTCTCTATCCTTCAGTGGATATCCAACATGATCCTCCATGTATTTGTTGGCATTTTGTTTCAAGTGACGGGTGCACAGAACATGTGTACATCCGACAATGCACCGCTTTATCGCGCTTTTGAACGATAATTCCTCGTCACTTCCTATGGTAAGATCACAGAGTTCTTTGTCAGTTAAATTGTCAGAAATATCATGCATAAATGATGAATATGTTCGTGTTGTTGAACTCGTATGAATAAATGTCGGTCCAAAACATATGAGATGGTCTAAAGTGGACCTTCGCATGACTGATATGTTTTTGTAAACGGTAGAGGTTGAATGTCTTATCAATACCTAAAACACATCCGCCATCTTTGCAGCAAAAACGTGTTATGTCGTTTATTTGCTGCTCTGTGTAGAGTGTTATTACAGGATGCGGAATACCACTGATATGTTTGACACTCTTTACAAATTCGTGACTTTTCGTCATTTCTTCTACACATACAATCTGGTCAGCTGCATTATTTTTTTCTAATGGAGAGCGAGAATCTCTGTTTATGGAGTATTTGATATTCCTTAGCTGTTGAAAATTTCTTTGTTTTTGATAGTCATCGTTTCTCTGCCTATTCATCCTTCTTTCTACTGTTTTCACTGAATCACCCTTCAGTTCTTCTTTCAGATCATTCCTCACTGATTGCTTCGTTCTTATGTATTTTATGTTTCTGTCTGTATTGATGATATTCCCATGGTACTCTCTCAGAGGAAATGTTCCAATATACTCGACAATGGACACATTTGTCGGGACGTACGGCATAAATGTCGGACAGTTTTCTAACCAAGATACTCTCCTCTTAAACTGGTCTTTACCGGCGTTTGAAGCGTTGAGCTTTTGGTAGAGACGGGGGATTGTTAGAATATCATTTTGGCTTGGTTGATGTTCTATTGCAACGAATTGACGTTTCTTGTCGACCAGTTTTTCTAAACAATATTGTCCTTGCCGGTTAACCACAGTTATTAATTTTCCATTCCTTTCAGTGTAGTTGGATGTTGGGGTTGCTGCTTTTTTCCAAGCACCACAGTCGTCCCATATTTCAGACCTCTTTCCATTTCTACGATTTTCAACATTTCTTGAATTGTCTATCACGAAGTACATACCGTCTTTTCTCCCTGTCGGAAATTCCTCCATGATGGTATATATCCCTTCATAGCGTTTATGTCCATGAATTGGTTACAAAGCGGTCCTATGGTAAAATTTGTATCATCGACGTCGCATTCTTTTGCAGTGTTTAATTTATCATTGTCACCTTCATTCCTAGAACTTTCATTATTTGCATTTGTTGCATTTTTTGCCTCCATGCTTTCATGTTTGTCACTGTTATCAGTTTCATCCTGAATAGATGACTGCCCACAAATGGAGTCCTCTCTAATTGTTGATAAGTTGTTCATATTCACAAAACAAACGTTGCCATCTATATCTGTTGTATCCACAGGGACTGAATAAGGCACAGTCTGTGGATATCCAGAGAATGCCGCCGTTTTGTAACCATTCTCTGCGTGGTCTCGACCGTCTGTGTTCGAACATTCAGATATTTCTGGTGACAAGTATATAGAGTGTTCTTCAGAAATAACTGTTTCACTTTGCTGCGTTGCTTGTTTTTTACATGTATTAGGTTGTAGCTGTTGCTTTTCGTTTACCAATGGTACAAAATGGTTTGGAATCCATTCGCGTCTGTTGCTACGATTACCAGAAAACAAGTTTCGGTCAGGCTTTACTGTATTTGTCCACATTATAGTTAATTTGATGATAATTGATGCTAATTATCGCATTCACAACCGTCCACACGTTACCTTTACTTAAAGGATTAATTATGAGGTTGCAATAACACAATTATACCAAACACACGTGTGAGTATCAAGTCCATTTATCCATTGGGAGCGGCATTATTCAAACAGGCTTTGCACATTGATGGTTAGGTGCTCTCGCTATTATTGTTTTCAGTTAAACTAATTAAGGTCTTCTTTTTATGTTTGCTCTAGTACAGTGTACACTTTCAATAATAATGTGCATACAATTAAATAATACATTATAAAGTATATAGACGAAAAAGAAGTAACCACATGGCCACTGTTTTGACGATTGTTTTTTTCGGTGTTATTAATTATATTATTTCTCAATACAATAAAGTAAACTATTGAATTTAGCACAAAGGTGAATGAGATAAACAGATAAATATACCGACAATTGTTAATAAACGTTCATTAACGAGTTATTGAACAAAATACGCTATCGTTGTTATATGAATTTGTCATACTCTATCTGCCTTTGTTCTATTAAATATTTTTATTATACTTATGTAATATAATACTGTCCTAATATTATTGTGTATATCTAAATAATATAATTATTTTGTTCAATAACTCGTTAATGAACGTTTATTAACAATTGTCGGCATATATATCGTTGTCACAACGCGAAATAAAGGGACACAACTAAGGGCGCGTATGTACCATTTTTACTTTCAAACAACATTAAATCACGCTTTTTTAAAATTTAAATATCAAAACAAAGTTAATATAGTATAATGTATACAAATATGTACAAATATAACAAAAATAAACAGACTTTGTCTGCCTTTGTCTGACTTTGCGGTTTTTAGTAGGACCCCCCATACAGTAGCCTCGAGCAACCACTTTTCGTGCACTTAACGTGAATTTTAACGCGTTTGTTTTAATATTGTGAGAATCTATTTAAAAAAAAAACATTGAAAGTGTTCAACTATATCTACTTCATTTAATCATCGTTAAAACTGTTTGGCATTCATGTACATTAGTTCAGAATTACCGTTTTTCCGAGCGTGTGTAATTTTGCTTATTTCCGGAAGTGGCCTCCATGGTTCGTGACGCAAACTAAAGAGTCACGTGGCATATGACCGGAATGTGCCAGTTAGGTCAAGGTATGGATATTGTTAGTTCATAGTGTCTCCATGTTTTTGAAATAAAAAAATAAAATTTAAATATGAAAAAAAAAATTCCGTTAATTCTATATGCAGTTTGTACACTTACATTACTGCTTGCTTGTTCTTAACCATATATATACAAGGCTCAATAGACTGACAGACAGACAGACAGACAGAGACAGAGGGAGAGAGAAATTTAAAAATAGACTGGTGAATGGATATACCTTTTATTATAATAGATTCAATGTCTTTTGATGTACAATATATGTTCATTATGAAATAATACTGAAACGAAAAAGTCCGTAGTGAATATACATTTCGAGTGTACATTTTTCTTACGTTGTATAAGAACCCCACATGATTAAAACCAAATATTTACATTGGCTATCCCGTTGTATAAATTCCCAAATTTGGTTTTCCTGTTCAAGATATGTAATCAAAGCCATCATGTGATCGGCGGCGCTATTTTTAACATATAATAGAAAATTCAAGGCCAAAATGTATGACACAAATAAGGCATTTGTGAAAATATAGAATTTCATTATGATTTTTTTAAATTACATGAAATTACCTGTTTAAATGTCATTTGATCTGATTTGACTATTTAATTCAATGCTGTCACTCTTGAAGAACGCTGGTGACACAGTTGATGACGTCATTATCTCGAAACAAACGCGTTAGGGTGCGAGAAACATGGCGCACGATTAAAGGAGGATCACGAGATCTGGTGGTTGGACGATAATGTATACTTGTAATACTCTACAACAAATGGTACGCATTTTTAAGAAAAAAAACTGATGATTAAATATAGTAATAAACTTTTTAAAGTAGCAATTTTAACTCGTAACACAGTCATGTTTAATAACGATGGATGAATCAGGCGTTGATTAGTGTAGATTGCTAACCGAAATTAAGTGACAATGGAAAATTGTAAACCGCGCCTGCTGCCAAACTAGAATGCAAATCTGCCAACGCCACACAAAAATTCACGTTGGAATGTAGAAATAAACAAATAAAAGAAATAGAATCCTTTCAAGTAAACTCACAATCATTAAAATTTGTTGTTTAAAGATCTTATGCTCTGAAGTCTCTCCGACACAACCGCTCTGTGATATTTTCTACATTACCCCACCCCAACAGTATCAATCCGCGCATGAAATGTGTTAACAAATAAAAAATCTCTTCATTTTCGTACGAATATAGTCATTATTTTGACAAAATACACAATTTGAAGCATGATATGTACTAACTTAATTTGTAAAATGTCGCTGTCGCAAAATTATTGTAAAATTTAGGAACTTCTTTTTATCGATGTATTAATGCAGCTGTTGATCGCATTCACAGAATGCATTGGCACTGAATGGTGAAACTCCACGCAAATCGACGGTTTTTGCTTTTAAAAAATATATAATAAAAGTAAAATCTACGTTTTTTGAGTATATATATGGAAATATTTCACTCGTGAAGTGGAAACATTTTGTATTTTGTCACTCATGGCTTCGCAACTCGTGACAATACAATGTTTCCACTGCACTTTTAACTTGGGCCTAAATAAAGAACCATTTAAATCATTTTGTTCAATATTCGTTTTTATATGGGTTTTCCCAACTTGAAAAAATATTTGCCATAGAGTCCAAGTGAGTACCTCTACCATAATAGAAACTTGCAATAAGACACTTTTTTGCCAAAAAGTTAACTTTTAAACAATACAAAAGCGGTTGAAAGCTTGCAATTCCTTTATGATAATTTATAACATTATCGCAAATGTCCTACGTTGTTCTGAATAGCTGAGCTGACATTGTTAATGTCATAGGTAGCGAGTTTAAATTTCAGGGTAAATTGTTATCAACCAACCTGTTACAATAAACATTTTATTCTTAGAAAAATAAATCATCACCGTTGTTTCGGCATCCTGCTTTCGTTATATGAGCAAAATTATACAGATAAGATTATAACTGGTACAATGGCCGTTTTGTCTCATTATCTGAAAGTGCACATGTGTGCAGCTGTATTCAAATAATAGGCTGCAGAGAGCTTTCTATTGAATATAACAGGTGCACAAAATATCCTTTTCAAATATTTGAATAATAAGATCTCCTATTTTGATTACGTCAAATTTATATTCCCCATATGCGGGTATAATTTCTTCAGATATCCCCACGAATAAATGAAGAGAATATATACACGCTATCTACCAAAAATGCATGATAGAAAGAAAATTCTAAAAAAATTTAAACGAATCCGTTCATCTGGATATTGTTTACGGCCATGAACGAGACGTCGTCGATAGGAGAAATGAAACGCGTTGCGCCAATACTAAAGAACAACAACCATTTTATATCAGTTCGAGTTAAAACCAGGAATGAGACACACACAGCAGGCGTGAAAGCATAAGTAAAATGTATTAATCTATGACTTGTTAATAAAATAAGTCAAATACGGTGAGTAAGTCTGCACGCGTTAATCAGTTCATTAGGAATCATACTAAAACGAAAAGAAAAACAATGGTTACAGCCGTCCTCCTAACAGAAATACAGCCAAAGAGAATTCATACTGTATACACATGGACAAGTAATAAAAACATTAAACAAACAGCACAACTGTATGCGTATCTTGAAATATGACCATTGTTTTTTATGAGGAGGTAAAAGTAAACTATTATAACACAAAAACTCATTAATGTCTAGGGCCTACGTGTTTAAAATGCATGCTTTCATTTTTGTCATACACATTTTACAATATGATACGTTGAAGTTTGATTGCATCAAAAATGCTTGACTGTTGAGCTTTTGCTAGAAGTTGCCACACATCCGCGTTCCAAATTTCGCGAAAGAAGTTGTATAATTTGGTGTAAAACCCTGGTTTGGGAAAGTTGGACAAGTTTCTTTTTGCAAAAGAAGCGATCATGTTGTTTGAATGAATGGGATATGGCTTGCCAATAGGGATAGGAATAATATGGACTGTTAATCAAGCATGAAAATAAACGTGAATGTGTAAGCATTTTACACCGCAAAACACATCACAATTTGAAAGAAAGAAAACCCCCAACAACACACAACAAATTTTATATTTCACAAGGTATACATTTTATTCTGATTTGCTTGAGATAAAATAAATCAATTTATTTGTGACTTTCTATATACTAACATATGTGCCTCGTGAGTACATATTGTATAGGTCTATACAGGTCTGGTGATTTAACTGTCTGGTGAATTCTTTTTTTTTATTTTTAAGTTTTCAAAAACGAAATTGAAGGAAAAAAGTTTTTCTTATTTCTTTTTATGCAGGAAATGACGAATAGGGAATGTGCTTGTTTTCTTTTGTAAATGAATCGCAAATGGGTACTAATTTCTAGCAAATGTATCGCCATCGGGCAGAAATGTTTTTCCTACCTTTAATTTATATTTCGAAGCGTCGATGCATTTACGTGTCATTTTTTAAATTGTCATTGTACCGCAATCTGTAGAAATGGGGCTATAATAGTAATAGTGATAGTACTCGAGACTTACCTTTTTGATGGTAGAAACATAAGCATTATTTTTGGCAGGTCAGGTGTATTGCAGTGAAATGTGCAGCAGTTCTGTAACTTAGGATTGTAAAGTCATATATACAATATTGGGAAAATCTAACATTGTGACTTTGTATTGTTTTGTCAGTTAAGAGTGATCATAACAGCAAGGCACAAGTTCCTTAATGCTATGCTGGAAACTGGCCAAAACATCAACGGTGGATGCAGTGAGATCCATTGTCGAGAAATAGAGCTTAAAGGACTGTCTCAAGAAGATGGACAGAAGCTGGCAATGAAGTCTGCCTCACCAGTGAGTATGATTATAGGACCAAGATAATGAACATTCACAATGATTATACTGCCGTTTGTATTTTACATTGGTGCAAAACTACCCAATAGATGGCTCCCCATGAAACACACCTTCTAAGATAAAAGTTGACCTGGAAATAAGAGAATACACGTTTTCTGTCTCTTTGGTTTTACCTTTCAGATAGACAGACAGTTAAGTGAATAAATAAATAAATAAATAAATAAATAAACAAACATGCTTTTTCTTCCAACCTGGGCATTCAAAATGTTTCAGTGCTGCAACAATTCATAAAACCTTTGTCTATTCTTTGCTATTCAATTTCTTTGTGTCAACCATTGATAGAGCAAACCTCTTTATGCAAACTTCTACTCGTTCACCAAAAAAAAACAAAAAACAAGCAAGAAATCAAAAACATGCAGTGGATTCCTTGTAGTGTAGTTTTTCGATTGACTATTAATGCCTGAATTTCTTACCTTTCTTTATTTATAGAGATGTTTATCAGTGGAGGAGAGCTATCAAGTGGCCAAAGCTTGTGGAGGTTGTCCTTTGGGTATTTGTATAATGTCACGGTATATCCGACAACAATGGCGATGCCCAGTAGCAGAGGTAATATCTTCAATTCAGTGGAGACTTTCAGACATTGTCCCGTGTTGCGTGGAAACGTCCTTTGACGGCCTGCCGCAAGAAGCAAAGGAACAGTTTGTTCAATTGTCCGTCTTCAACATATGTCCCTTTAATGTTCAAAGTGCTGCGGCTATTTGGTTCGATGACACTTCTCAGCAAAGCGTAGTCAAGGCTGAGATGGTTTTGCTACAGTTGAAATACAGACATATGGTGGAGTATGGAAGACCGTGTGATCCGAGTACCCAGGGTTTGCTGACCGATAGGGAGAAGGAAATAGTTACATATTCACTTCATCCTCTTGTCTTCAGTTCTCTCAGTATTTTATTGGGAAACAACAGATACTTAGAGGATTCCTTGAATATAGCCAGAGCTAGATTTCTGGAATTGTACCTTAATAAATTGCTATTGGTCGAAGAAAGTCTCGAACGTGAAAGAAAGCAGGCCCTTCAGATTGTAGCTTCAGACAAGGTTCACTTACGGAACATTTTTTCATGGAACAGTACCTTACCATCCTCCACAATTAGCACTTTGAAATTTATACATTCACTAGGAATAAAGACAAGCAAACTGTTGACAACATTTGCCAAGCTCATCAATAAACCGGAGGAAACACTGAAAGTTTTCAAGAAACTGGCAGAAACAAGCAAAAGACTGGGTAAGACAGACGCATTTTACTTCTGGAGCGTTCAGCAAGCGGAAGCATGTCTAGATTGTGACATGGTCATGGAGGCAGAAGAGATTTTGCAGCATCTGCCTGTCGATGGTCAAGATTATTGTAAAGAAGAAGGCACATATGATGTGTACGGATTGTTTACAGCAGCAGAATCCCATTATGTGCAGGGAATGCTATGCAACAAAAAGAAATATTACAGCGATGCGCTCAGAGAGTTCGAAACATCTTTAGAACTCTACAAGAAATGCAAACCTGAAGAGGCTTTTACAGTATATCATGCTGCTGCCATTAATGCCAAAGGCAACGTCCATTTCAAATTAGAGGATTACTCCACTGCTCTTAAATGTCATGAAACAGCGTATGATTTAATAGACTTACGATTTGGGGGCGATTTTCACGAACACAAATCAATTTACTTACACAACATTGGCAGTATACAGCACGTATTAGCATTAAAGGAATGGAAAAGAAGTAAAGAAGAAGCAAAGTCTCTTTTGGAAAAAGCTTTGGAAATCTATAATAAATGCATAGATCAGGACTTGGTGTACAAGCAAACAGCGGATCCCTACCATGCTGACCGGCTTAGGATCCGATCAGACATTTATCTGAGGTTCAAACGTTTTGATGACGCCATCACTGACGTCAAAAAAGCACTTAAAATTCAGAAAGACTTACACGATGCGGAACATCCAAGTATTACAATCAGTCGTTACCAGCTTGCAAGATGTTATATGAAAAGTGCGAAGGAAAACCGGAAAAATGGAATTAAAGGTAATACATTTAGACATACATAGCATCAACCTGTTGAAGGGAAGATAAACGGACTTTCGAGACGAGTGGTTGTTTCAGAGTTCAGACATTTATCTTATCATATTTTTTGCTTTTCACCTTTCTTCAAACATATTTGAAAAAGTAAAGAAGTATTCATTATTGTAACAGTAGTTTCAACCATTGGAACAAAACTTATATCAAGGACATTAGAGAGGTAGAGAGCGGTAATTCAAGACATCTTGGGAGAATATGTTTGAAAAATCGTTTTAATGCCTATTTTGTTTTGTTATAAAACCTCTCATTCATCGGGAATTAAAACGCTCGTCATCGGTATGCCTAATGTAATAAGTGTATATATTTATTCAAGAGATGCAGTAATCGTACATATCATGTGAAAATTCTTCCTGTCATTCTATTCAATATGGGTACAGATTACAGAAAATTATTCATTTGTTCTTGCTTTATAAAACTTAGAAATTATTAGTGTAAAACATGCGTAACGGAATTCACGTATTGTTTGAAGAAATAGCGATTTCATATTTTCATGAAATGTAATGTTTAGATGTTTAAAAAAAATTGATTTTAGATACAAGTGTTAGTAGACAGTAATATTAATTCACCTGACAGCGTGAACGAAGATGAAAAGCCTTCAATATGGTTTATATATAAATTTGGTAGGAGTTTTTTAAAAAGTTTATAAGGGAAATAACACTCAATGAAACTATGAATATGGAACAATATAACTTTACTACATTTTTGAAGTGTTTGAATTTTTAGAGGTATTACATAATTCCGTCGGTAATATCTCAATACCTGTCTTGAATAGTTTTAATGAAATATGCCGGACATTTTGGAATGACTTGGGTTTCTATCATTTCAGAGCGAGCCAACAGCGACCAGACGGAATGTTGGAAAAGTTTTGTCCAGATACAGGATGACATTGAGAAGGGCGGATTATCACGTGTGGATCAACAGTACTTAAATATACGTGCTGACCACCTCAAGCTGGTCAAACGGTACAGATCTCGCCAGGAATACTGGAAAATTGAGCAATTTTATGCTGTAAGTAAGATGTAGCCATGCTGCTCAGTATGCTATGTTCCTTAATTACGAGTGATATTCTAAAGTTCTGAATATTATTGCGCTGTACAACAAAGTTCTTTATTAGTGAGCACGTCAGTGCATACCCTCAAAGGACTCCCCATGAATCTGCAGAAAAATTTTCGATCTGATTATCCAATTATATAATACCATTTTGTAGTCACTTTTTGGATGTTGCTTATACACTGGAAAACTGCACATTCAATCGTCTGCCCCTCAGCCCCTTTGATAACGGGATTCAACTAAAAATCACTTGGAGGTAAATCAGGGCTATATGAAAGGTATGGCAAAGTTTGGATGATGTGCTCCTTCAAGAAGTCTGTCAAGACAGCGGATTTATTTCTCTGTACGTTGTCACGGAGTAGATGGATACCTCGGGTACCGGTACGTGGACGAGTGATTCGGTAGTCAGACACAGGTACCTGGACGACCGGACCTTTTGCATCGCAAAATAATGCGAATAAAACTTTCTGGACAGTCCGACTACTTCGAGCGATTTGTGTTCTCTGCTCGTTTTCTCTGATCCAAACGTTATCATTTTCTCTTTAGTATGGTTGAAAAAGTAGATCAGTGTTTCAGTTCCTGTGGCAATCTTTTTCAAACGTCTCCTGTCGGTCTCTTCATATATGGCCAGTAGCTGTTTGGCGATTTCGACCCTAGTCAGTTTTTTTTATCAGCTGTCAACAAATGCGGGACCCATCTTGCACAAACCGTTCTGAGCTTAAATGATTCTTCAATCTATTACAAACAGCTGACGAATTTATGCTTATGATAACAGAAATATCTTCTATGGTGTATCTAGCATTTTCATCAATTATCCCCTTCACAGCCGCCACTTTCCGCTCACCAAAGTGACAATCTATAAAACAATGAAACCAACTCAAACGTGTTGCATATGACAGATATGACAGAGAATTACATCAGCAAACTGTATCCAAGTCGTCCCTGATATCAATCAGCGATTACGGTCTGTACGCTCGGATTATGCAGTATGTTCTTTGCTCAATACCAAAACTGTTTCTCCTTCTCCGACATTTTTACATCACTGTCATTTACCTATGTTACGTCACACGCATATATCAGTAGGTGTCCGGCTTGCAGCACGTGCAGTTGAAGATCATTTTATAGAGCGGTATTTTGTCTATTGATCCCTGTTAAATGTATTGACAGTTTTAAAAAAAAAACTTATAGCAAAATATTCATAACTTTTCAAATATCCCTCTTATGTGCAAAAAATAAATACGGAGGTTTGACAAACAGTCACAAGAACTTTAGACAAAACACATTTTACTCGCATCTTTAAAAAAACCAAGTAAACATGCAAATAGACCAGGAATCTGACACTCTGATTTTCTGAGGTTTAAATTCTAACATAAGCAGGTCAGTAATGTGTAGAACATTTTTTTTCTTCAAATGTTAAAAATTCATGATGTTTGCAATGTGATTTTGATTGTATAAGACGCTTTATGCATGATACAGGTGTTTTAATCTAAAAGATTTTCTTTTTTTAATTTTAGGGAATATGGTTTGTTAGGACAAACTGTACAGATAGTTATATACCGAAAAGTACCACCAAACTTAACAAAGTAGGAACGAAATTAAATATAATAATCTCTGTACGCTTTAAGGGAAACACGGTATACACAGTCAGACACTTTTCGTCTGGAAATGGGGTATACACAATCAGTTACTTGCCGTCTAATATGATAGAAACGAGGTTTACTCAGTCAGATACTTGCCGTCTAATTTCAACTGTACATAAAAGTGTTAGAACTCATTTAGCTTAAACTTACGTTTCAAATGATGATGAGAAAGTGAGATAGTACGGGCAAAATCAAGCAGGAGTTTGTACTTCTACCATAGTTTAAATCAACACGCAGATCGTGATTACTTGAAAAGGGATGGAAAGAAAGTAAAGAAGAACCTAAGATCTTGAAGGGATGAAGGGAAAGACTTTGGAATATTATGATGATTGCATTGCACAGAACATATTTTATAAACAAACATTGGGTCCTTATCATAATTTTTCTGTTTGATCAATACTTATATCATCAGAAAGGGCAAAACCAAAGCTACACACATATATTTTGAAGGTTAAATCATATTCTATGTTTCATTGAACGTAGCGGTTCGAAGAGAAAGGGAGACTTGGGCAATCTAGATCATGTTCCAGTGAGAGCGAAACTTCCACCAGCATGTCGTCTGCTTCGGATGAAGACCTGGATGACAGGTAACACAGCACTGTACAAGTCAACGTACATCTTAAAAATTAATATAATGTGTTCTTCCCTTCAGGGCGATGTCTTGTTGTTCCAAACTATTTATATCTTGTAATAATCTTTTCCATACAAGTAAGATCAAATTTTCCCTAAACTGCCCCCCCCCTCCCCGAAGTTGGCACTTGTTTCCGTACAACATTCGTTAACGTTCCATTGTTCTCCAAATATAAATGTCCAAGTGTCATTTTCTTCCAGATCGCTTGGTTGTCCTCTTTGTTCCCATTTGACTTGTCCTAGACACCCAATGAGCAATGCATACTTTAAACTAAATTTAGGAAATAGCATTGTCAGATTAGCAAAGTATTTTGTTTATACAGGATAACTCCATAGCTTGTACATAGGATTACGAACAGATTATGCATTATACGACTGACTTTGTACACAAACAGATCTGGATAATTTGTGTAAATGCTATTATTGCCACAAAGAATACCGATTAACCAACGCCTATTTTTTAAATATGTTGTAACATTGCTTTAAAATAAAAAAAAAAGCTTTATTTAAAGTAAACATTTGTGATATATAACATTAGAACGTCAGCTCTATGAGCTATTATACATACTACAAAACAGAAAGATATCTTCAAATTAGACATTAATGTATGATATTGGTTAAAATAGGATTATATACATAGATATTACACATGTACAGACATAATTTTCCCAGGAGCAGTCTAAACGAAGTTACTGAAAAGAGTGACTAAAAGACTAACTAAAAAGATACAACATGCAATATATAACGCAAAGTTGTGTCCCCAATAATGATTTTAAGGGTAGGACAATCTTGAAGAACTCAGCTTTGGAGTTAAAAGTGTATTAACAAGAAAAATATTAAAGGAGTCATATTGGACCATTATTCATCATACAACTAGCAAGCAAAGCTTAATCGGCTTGCGAAGAGAGCACTTATGACAACGCGTATATCAATATACAGATTGCCTGTAATGTGTGCTTTGAACCAGAAGTTTGTCATCAAAGGAGAAGAGAGTTGAGTATTAGAAAGAAGAAAAAAAAGACAAAAAACCAAAACGCCTAAGATCTCGGACAAAAAACTGATTCCAATCTCACTTTTGAACAAAGCATTATTCTATATCTATTTACAAGCCAACCAAATTGATTTGGAGCAAACACATAATTACTTTAAAGTAATACATTATACGTCAGTTGAACAAAGTAAAAAAACACAGTTCATGCATCGTAGTCTAAATTCTTTTGCAGAGACATAGAACGTGTATGTACCGCATTTGCGAGAAATCTACGTGTGTCACGCGATGTTAGTCAGCATATCCACAACGTCACTCAAAGTGAATCAGCGATGCTAGCTATATTCAGGCTTTACCTGTTTCATATTAACTTTTAGGGTACACAGGGGTCGGCAGGATAGTGGAATCGGCGAGTCCTCCTATGCCGGAAGCAGCCTAGATGGCATGAACAGTATCTCAAACCTTCATTCTATATCCCTCGAACATACCCCTTCCATCGAGAAGGAGGTCTTTATGGATGATGATAACATGGATTATGAAATTCAATCTCCATCAGATGGAATCCGTCCTGAAGGTATGTGCAAGTAATCGACTGGTGGTAAAATTTAAAGATTCACTTCGTGGGTGGAGGGGAAGGAGGGTGGAAATGTCAGTTAGCTAGCAGCCGACATCATTGATAATTTGAATCGTTGAGTTTTAACGATCAGAAAAAGTGTTGTTGTCATTATTGTTTCTCAGTTAAAAGGACTAAAAGTAGCTTACAGTTTATTAAATTAGGTCAAAGTCTTATTCCTTTCGTTTTGAGCTGTTGCCAATAATCTTCAGATTTACACAAAAACCGTACGTTTTCAATCCAATTTTGCCAAATGACTGCCAGCGATGTATACTGAATGACCGAAAGGATACCCTACTCTACGACAAACTCTCATCTACACCTCAGCATTCATTTATCCGCTTTTATACGACGGCACAAATGGGAATGATTTCTTAGAATCCGTTTATTCGACGATCACCTTTATTTGACGTTTTCGCGCAAATGATATCTTTCGGATAAACAAGATTAGAGTATATATAATGCTAACCCTATACACACTATAAATGAAAGTCATCCGAAATACACGTATTCACACTTAAGCATATGTGACCTTTTCCACTTCAAAGACACACACACACACACGAACACGCATACCTAGGGATACAATGAAAATCCAAAACGTTGAGTATAAGCAACTTATTATACTGAAGCATAATATTGAAAACGATTACCTTCACTCAATCGATGAAAGCTGATGTAAAGTTACATTGAGAAATGAAAGACGCACGGATGGACAGACATGACTCATCACAAGTGTGGATATATGAACAATGCATTTGGTGACTATTACCCAGAATATCAGAAAAGTCAGTAAAATGACTTTTATTTATACATAATCTGCAAAAGACACGTAAATTTCGTGGTTATCAGAAAACAATCTCCAAGTGTAACTTGTCTGCAGACAATTGGATCTCCAGTGATCGAAATAGAGGCAAGTTTTGATTATTACAAGTAAATGTATAACCCTTACTCTATAATAATAATAATAATAATAATAATAATAATAATAATAATAATAATCGAATTAAGATTAATTATAAATATTCCTCGCCATTATCAATTGTTTATTAGGTATTATTCTCAATTTCTCTTTTCCCAAGTCGCGCTGAAAACGAGATTTGAAGGTCTGGATGATTGGCAATTAACTTAGTGTGCTTTTAATATAAATGTTTTTAAGAAATAATTATAATATATTAGCTAGTTTGAAACTGAATAAGTTTAACTATATGGGCAAAACGCACATTGGAAATTGTATGAAATCTATTTATATTTTCTAGTTCTCATTTCACTTCATTTTCGGAAATAATTCTTATTAACATATCATGACCATTTTGCTCTTAGAGTGTAGGGTCTTGAGGGGGTTCGGGGAATTTAGTTGATCACTACTTTTCCAGTGAAATTCGTATACTTTTAACCAAAAACATTGAATATTGTCAGAACAAACCATTACTTTCCAATCTGAACCTCCCAAAGGAAAAATGAAAAATACAATGTTGGATCCTCTCCAGTCTTAGGTCAGAAATTTGTTTGATAAGTTCAGTAAAATATAATCCCTTCTCACCCGTTTTTGGCAATTTCAGTTTAAGATATTTCCTATGACGTACATGCAAAACTTCGACTAATCACCTAGTTAAATTTCTCTTTATAAAAAAGAAAACGTTGAATAAATGCCGTGTAAAGTCTCGCTTCTTTAACTGTCTTTTCTTTGGTCACGGTTAGTATATGTAAGAGTGATTAATAGATGGCGTCTGTCACAAGTTGAAGGCAGAAGTGAGTCAATAGGGATGTTGATAAAATCGGCATTCAGGTTTATACTGCAGTGTCTGATACTGTACCAGCGTGTGAAGCCTGACAGAAGAAGGAGGCACAACATTTTTTTGAAACACATAATTTATTTTTGTTCTGACAGTCCAGCTGAGGCGCGGTACTAACACCGGTTGCTCCCTTCCCATAAATTTGACACTGACTGCAATTAAGGAAATTTTCAAAACTTATGTGGTATTTTGACTAAAGTATATATTCAATATGGGTCAGCTGGCCTAAAATCACACAAATCTTGTTAATCTGCACTTCTCAAGATTTCGCTCCTAACAAAATGGTTTCTTTGAACAAATATATCATTGAAAATCTAGTTTGACACTTTGAAACGATTTATTTATGAACACTATATAACATTAAAATAATAATAATAGTCAAACATAATATTACATGAATGTTTATTTTTAGTTTTCAAAAACATTAAAATTGTGTCGGTGATCTATATAAAACAAACCTAACCTGTACTACTCTTTGAAGGTTAGATTGAAGGAGCATTAGTAAATACTCAAATGCCATAATGTTTTAATCTCAACGAATTTCTCTCAAATGTATATCTTAGAATATTTTTTAAAAAAATATATATTTCAGGCAAAAAGTAACATTTTGTTTTTTATATTTTTAGTTAACACTTCTATTGAGAACCGAAAATATCTTTGAGTAAGTTTGAGATATAGACATGTTTCATATCAATTTGAAATATCACTCAAATTTTCTACTGAAGCGCCTGTTATTAAAAGTTCTGAATGTTCTAAATTTGGCCATATTATGAATTTTCGTTACCCCGACCTACTTTTCAATATCTTTGTAGCCCTGTAAATATAAACATCTATGCCAAAAATAAATTGTGTAAAAGTTCAAACTTTCCAAAGAAAATTAAACTTCTCACTTGTAAGTATTCTGAAAATATGACCCATTTCCTGGGCCAAAATGGCCTTTATAATATATCCCCCTAATCTTTAACCATGGCTCCACATATAAATAAAAAAATTCTTTCTCTTGTATATTTAAATGGGGTACTTTGTTGTATGCATTTGAGGAGAGTTTTATTAATTGTCTTTGAAAGTATTAATAAATATTGACTTTTTTAGACGTACGCCAAATGTTAAGGGATGTTGAACTTCGACACTTGTTGAGGGTAGAACATGAATTCAAATTTATTCTAAAAGTGCGAATCTGCATCTAATCGTCCCAGGAACGAGTACGTCGTTAAGTTTTACTCGGCCCAGCCAGGGTTTACCCAGTCAGGACGAGTGGTTTTCCTAAGCCCAGCATTTTTGTCTATTTTAGTGATAATATCAATAATATCAATTAATGTAATTAGGGGGATATTGAAAGTAACATGCTTAGGCACCCATTTATTCCTGAAGACAGTATGTTTATGTATGTTAGGCTTTTTAAAATTAGACTGATCAAGTGTTTGGGAAATATTAGTAAAACAGAATTTGTTTGTTTGCAATAACTTGATCGTCTGTGTAACTAGTGCCAGTAGCTATAATTTCAGATGGTTTTTTGAATTTTTGAAGTACTGGTTTCATAGAAGTTAATTATCTTGAGTGATTCCAGATGGATCTGTTATAATAATTGTTTTCGGCAATGGCTTCTTTGAAAAAGGAACATGGGTTTTACAATGAGGGATTTGGTTTTGTTCCACTCGAAACTTCAATTGGTAAAATCTTTGCATTTATGACAATAATCTCGTTTAAGTAGCGGCTCAGGGATTTCACTATTGTACCAATATGGTTGTTTGATTGCTTTATTCTTTTAACTTATGTAAGAGCGTGCTTTTTTAGGATTATAAGGGAACTATATAGTTCCAGATAGACAAATCATAATCTGCGTCTGTTTCACATTAGGTGAATGAGCAAATATTTTCCCATAGTTCAGAGAGAAATTCATTTTCAGTATTTTTTGTACTGATCGGTATTGCATATAAGAACGTGAACTGTTCTTCTCTGCGCTCTACGTACGATTTACTCGGATAGGATAGTGATCACTAATAGAGAACCGAGATGTGGGTGATGAGGGTAGCAGAATGGGCTCTAACTCTTGTTAGAACGTTGTAAAGTTGCGCAGTTGTATCATATGAAGCCATTTTATTGCTAATATCGGACATTAAACCAATATTAAAGTCTCCCATTATGATCATTTCATTGTTAAAAGCTAAAGCTGGCTCTAGCTAGCGTTAAAATTGAGCAGTCCATGATGAAGAGATATTGGAGATCGGTAAGCAGAGCAGATATAAATATATTTTTATCGAGGAAACTTAATTTCATATCTATTGATTCTACAACGGGTATTTCGAAATCAGTTCTTCTCCTGTAAGTTAGATTGTTTGAAACATACATGACTATCCCAGTGTAGTGATACATTGAATATGATAACGGAGAAAATCCGTTGTCTTGATAATTAGGCATCCTAAATGAATTCATGGCAAATTTGTTATACACGTAAATGATATAAGTAAACATATCAATTTGTATAGTGCATATTTAAAGAATCCAATGATGAAAAATATAACATTTTTTTTATTAATGGTGGGAAATACCAGACTTACTCTGGGTTGCTTTCTTACAAATGAACCTTCTCATACACATCAGTATGTTATATGTCTGCAGCAAGAAAAGGAACGGCGATGAAACGGAAGCGGTCGGATTCAGACGATTGAGAAAGAGCATCCGATGGGAGTCAGTGTCAGCGTATGTTGCAGGCCACTAACTAGTGTTCCTTTCATGGAAGAAACGTGTATTCATTAATCATTTTACATTTTATGTTCAAGAATACTGTGAATACTTTCCAGACTTGAAACATTTTAGATTTCTGTTTTTGTAGTAAATTGATATCCAAAAGGCCTAACCAGTCAAAGACACAAATATTCACTGTTTCTTTAAGTAAATTCTATATAAAAAGTATAATCATGCTGCAACTGAAGCAGTTTTGTTGTACAAATATATGACATGTACGGAGTTCCTCTTAGTTCATATCGATATTATGTTATTGGTTCGTTCTAATTTACTTTCTATCTGACGATTTGTTTATGAGGTTTCTTTTCAGCGATTTGTAATGACTCTATTGAACTCCGACTTTTGGAATATTAAAGTTCCTTTCCAGATGGGTCGCCTGAAGGAGAATTAGGAGGTTTTGGTCTTGTAGAATAGGTTTAGCTTAAAGGCGGTACCCTTCATATTGATATTTTCTCCCCACTCACCCATACTCACCCTAACTTATCTTTAGTTTTTTCCGTGTTGCTCGTGTTTGTTGTGATATTGTTTTGTGTTATATTGTCTTTGACTGCATATCTAATGTTCAGCAAGTTGTAATTTTTCATGTAGCCTATCTTTTTGTAGGTCCCGTCTTTTTTGTGGTGTTATAGAGGTCATTGACAATAATTGAGGAATAGCAGCTTTCTACCATGTTTGAAGTTCTTAGCATGGTGACACGTATACTTTTTACTCTAACACACCTGCTCATGTAAAGCATTTTCTGATTGGTCAGACTTTAAAATATACTTCTGCAGTAATATCTCAATCTGAACACCTTGTGGATTTTCTGCAAAATTCCATCTCGGATATGCTTCGATGGAGTGATACAACGTAAAATGTGGGAAATCGCCGGAATATGACAGAGAACTCAGTCATACGCTTTGTACGCTAGGCACAATAGAACCATGTTAAAAGCGTGATGATACCTTCATGCAATTGTTTGCACAAGTTAGGTCTAAAACAAAAGTTCTCTACAACTTGAAGAAAAAAAACCCTTGAGAATGTTTCGGCCAAGAATAAGTGATCTCAGCGATCTCAGTCGATTTGCCCGTAAGAGATGCTATGATGGTGTGTGTTGTGCACATGAAGTCCTTTGGTAATCAAGGTACATGTATATGCAATGGCATCAGCTGTTGTATTTTCGATGTGTTTTTGCTATAATTTCTGGAAAGGCTCGAGCATATTCCGACTGAGTAAACTCTACTATACAATGTAGAAAGTTTTGACGCAATTAAATTGTAACGTCATAATTCTCCATGTCAAGTAGCGTTACAGATAATTTGATTAATTAATTGTTGCTATATTTTTAATTAATAACTGATTTCTTTTTCCCTGTATTTATAGATTTATTCTTATAAAACATTAGAGACAATAGATGCACGTGAGGGAAAATTACCTTCGAACTATTGTCCGGGGCGGGAACGTTTGTGTGGCAGATAATTAAAACTGTTCGCGAATTGACAGAGCCTGATCGCAAGTTTACAAACAAACGAGAATTGGGGGCGGTGGGAAGGTGGCGGGTAGGGGTCCGGTCTGGGATTTTATTTCCATGTATATTTTATCTCCAGATAATATTTTTCTCCAGCTATTATGATGAATGGAGGTCTTTTTTCTACAAATCAGATCAAGAGAACATTTGTTTTCAAGATATTCTAGAGCCGGAATTTTATTTTAAAGAAATACCAACTCCCATCCCCCATACCCCGAAATGTTCGGTACATAATAAAACATTTATTTTATGGCCGAGTGTGGAGCAGATCAAACTATTTGTCCCTTGTTGCTATGGACAACCAGGCCTTCCGCCATAAACGTTACTAGGCAATTCGAGAAATATGTGTTATCACAAACTTGAACATTTCGCTCGAAATGTACAAATGCAGCCCGTTGATTGTTCAGACTATTTTCGAGTATGATTTGGAGTCGAGTCAAAATTTATGATGGAGGTGTCGAGCAATAGAACACCTATTTGTCGAGAGCACGAAGCAAATAGTTTAATCCATTCCCTACACAGTCATGAAATAATTCTGTAACATTTTCTGTTACATTTTTTAAAATTTCAAAGTGTGTGAGAATGGGGGGTAACGATTATTATTTTGGGGATTTGAGGACGTTAATGGTGATTTTACTATGTCAATTATTCGTTTTGCCCACTCCGCTGAGAGTAAAACCTACAGTAAAATCATCAGATCATCAAATATAAGACGGTTACCCACTAACTCTAAAATGTATGTGTCTCCTTTCCATTGGATTTGATTGTCTTTTGGGTTTCACGCCCCTTCTTGTATTGATTATACAGATGTTACCAATAAGGTCATTTTCTTCGACGTTCCCACCCAGGTCTGATGGCACACTGTTTAGTAACATATCCGAGTCTATGTTTTTATCAATATCAGTGCTCAAAGAAAACATTTTTCAGACACAAGCCCAAAGCTGGTGACTTAAAAAAAAAAAAACACACGTCCTGACTCAATTTCGACAAGGCCTGACTCAAATTCCATGTGTTCAAAAGGGCCCTATCTATAACTATTTTTTGTCAGAACGATGCAATGGCTGTATTTTAAATTTGGAAAGAAATAAACAAAATCATATTAAATTTACTTATGTGTTTATTCAGATCTCAAAATAGTTCACGTAAATCAATGTTTTCTTCCAGGTCCTGATGTCAACCATTGTCGAATTGCTCTATGAATGTCCTCCTTACTCATTGGATCAGCAGTGTCGATGTTCATTAGCATCTGAAGCGTGTCTTGTTTTATACAGTTTATTTTTACACTTTTGATGTTGTTCATAGGTGCAGCTTAATATGTTTAACTAGTTTTGCATTACACTAGTGTATCGGTAAGCAAGGGACATCTCAATTATCATTCATTAAACTTTAACTTGAAACATCTTGAACAACGCAGTATCAATTAGACAAGACAACAAATCAAAATACTTGCTCAAGTGTTTCTGCCGAAATAAGTTTTTGGTCAGGTTTTTCTTTTCGTCTCACTTTCGCCAAAGGACAGCCGATTTTTAATCATAGACTCAAAGGCCATCATGGACTACCTTTGATCCCTTTATTACTTATAGCACCTCAGAAAACATCCCGCATTGGCCTAAACTTTCCACATTACAACAGTAAGGTAACAGCTTGTTGTATACACAAGTTAGCCTTGGCTGGTTTGTGTAATGGGTGTACAGAACGCGTAAAAATGACTTTTTTTTTCTTTCTTTCTCTTCTGTTCAATATCATTTCTTTTTAAAAAATGTGTTAATTTTAAAAACGTTAGATTTCAACTATAAAACGATATATGCAGTAGACGGCCTTAAAAAGGGCATTTTGTCCTACTGCCGGTAGAATCACATGTATATTAAAGCCAAGTGAGCACTAGGCAGCGGGATCAAATTTTCTCAGGCAAATTAGATTTTTTTAGGCAGCCCGACGGGCACTTCACTTAGAATACAGTAGGGGCCCAATCTGAAATTAGAGGGGCCCCGGGCGTCGGGCTATCGGATTTTTTGAGCACTGAATATATACTCGGGTTTTGGCACAAAATAAACAGAAATGTCAGTCATGAACAATGGGGTTGCATTACAAATTATTCGTGCAATCTGGAACTTAATTGGTCTGAGCGGTCTAAATACGTGTATCATAAGGGACCGACCATTTCATTTTCGAGGGGGGAAAAGGGGCATGGATTTTTCTTTTAAGGTGGGATATTTTTTTTAACTTAAGATAATTATTTTTTAACTAATGCAAGCAATTTAATTTTGTTTCCTTGGCAAAAATAGCGTGAATATTGTTTTTCATCTGTTTGAGGGCCGGAATTTGTTTTCAAAATATCCCAGGCTCCCTCCCAAAAAATGAAATGCTCGGTTCCTAAAATAGCTGCATATTGCACGGTTAGGATCTATGCCAGCTGACCACACTATGTATGGACCAGTCCATGTTTTGTTGACATACATGTTTATATTAGTGTGGAAACAGTGTGTGCCAAAATATCAGTTTATATTTGTGAGAGCAATATATATAATTTAAGTGTAGTCATATGTTTATGGTTTCTGTAAATGATTGCTTTGGTGTGTGTATGATTAATACAATCAAGGTTAATTGTTACCAACATTACGAGTTAGCAGGTTATATATCTAGCATTATGGATCCAGGGTCTGTCTGTTCATGGGCCTGTATGCATGTATGTATGTCTGTATGTCTTATATTGATATCTTATTTTGTAAAACTTCAAGTAATGTCCTCTTCTAATCTGGTGCATATGTGACAAAGTGCATCGCTAATTAGAAAACATGCAACAAACTTAAGGTTTCAATAGAGTGCTTTTAAATGCATCGTAGAAAACGGCGAATTCTTAATAAATATATCTCCTTTGTGTCAAAAAGGTTTCACTTTATGGCATGCAATGCCTCCAAAATATTATGAAATACATCAGTTATGTTACAAAATTTAGTTCATTGTAGAATGAAGGTACCCAGATATTAAATATTGTGCTAAATAAGCACCTAGGAATAGAACTTATTCAATAGGCTATTGCCTTTATTTGCAAATTTTTTTTTTGGTTTATATTTACTTCAAAGGCTGTTTCAATGTACTCTGTGACCGTGGTGCTAATCCAAATCCTAAAGCATTCCTGTCTATATTCTTGTCATATCTTAGCTGTGATTTAGTTTTTCTATGATAGCTTGGTAATGTGTCAAAACAATTGTTATGTATTTATTTAATGCAATTGTACGTGTCAAAATTTTCATATACATGATTTAATATGCCTTTATCTCGATGAAAAGTACTGTAAACCATATGTATTTATTTGATGTCATTCATGTCCTCTGAGTTTTATTAAGGGGTTTAGTCAATATTTTTCTTAATTTTCATGTTGTCTACTAACACAGCGCAGTATATATTTGTATGCATGTTCATTAATTGTTTGGATTTCGGTGTGCTCGTATTCTGAACATATTTCTTTTCTACATATTGCATTGAAATGCAAGATTAGCTATTCTGTTGTTTTCCTTTTATTCAGGGTAAAGAATGTCCCTATGTTTCTAGTTATGTAAATATATCAATAGTGGATCATTTATTTATATAGAATGCTCAGATGCACGACTCAGGTTGTTCGTAAAGTTAGTCTCATCTTAGATGATATGTCATGAAAGTGCATATTTTGTTCCTTTGTGCCTTACGATTTCTATAAATGTTGAAGAACTGTTAAGAAACAAATGCGGGTATTTTTGTCTTGATCTGTATTCATAGTTTTGCTAATTCCGTATTTATGTTTTGTTAATAAATTGGTAAATCAAAATAGTTTTTTGTGTGGCTTTCTTAAAGAAGTTTAATGATGATGAACCACCAGAGAAAATCTGTGATTTGTTAAAATGAATGCAGTTTATATACATATAAAAATTGTCCATATGTTTTAAGGATTTTATCGTTTTTTACCTTTTATTTTTATTTGTTGTACCTAGTAAGGAGTTTTAACAACTTTAATTTTTATATTTTATCTTGTAAGACTATGTGTTTAAATTTTTTTAAATTAAATTTTAATGTTCCCAAACTTTTTGCAATTTTTGTTTGCAGAGTTTGAAAATGTAACTTTTAATCGACAAACCAGTATTGTGCGGACATGCTGTTAAAACTTATATGTACGTACATACATAACTGCTAAGCGCGTTCACTTGCAGCTGGAAGCAAACACATCTAGCTCTTTTTGTTAAGACCTGAAATGAATGCTATATACTACTAATAAAAATAATAATAATAATAATAATAGTAATAATAATAATAGGAAGAAGAAGACGACGTCAGTGTTTGCCCTTCAAAGTCAAATGCCTTCTAAAGGTTCATGTTGTAACAACACAGGACTCGATACAACATGGCGACTTAAAAAGAACTTCACACGGCCAGAATGAAAGTGGTAACATATCAACTTCCCTTGGTCTAATTACCAATTAAACCAATTATTCCTCACTTGGACATTATATCCGAGATTACGTATTCTGAATAGTTCTAATAAACCCAAATCTGGAAATGGAGTTATCTTCTAAATTCGTGGTATGCAAAAGTAGCCAACAGTGCAGTGTACTCACAAAGTTAACATTTTAGATTCGGAAGTTGTACCAATGCATTGTTTTACTTTTGCCTTTTACGAATTTTATATTGTGCTATTTCATGTATACAAGACTCGTACAAACTAGTTACACAGTTATAAGAATAGGAGTTAGACTGGGATCAAATTATGTCTCAAATGTGTGTTATAATGTTGTGACTGTTGTGAGAGTCTCTTATGAAAGATCATTTGAAATCCAGTCAAAACACTTTCAATACTTCATCTAGAATTCTCTGTATCATTCGAGTAGCAATATTTAGTGCATGTGAAGACCATTTGTAGAAAGTATTTGTGTAATCTAAATTGTGTTCTAGAACAATAAGAACAATATTTGATTGTCTAGTTAGGTGGTGTCAGAATTGCGCATGTCTCAGAACAGGTCCGTTTTAATTTCCATATAGATATACATTGTAAATAAATATTATTTTCATAACTGGTCTTCGTCTCTTCACTGATCCATACGTACTCGGTATATTGTATTCACACACACACACACACAAAGAATAAACACACACATAGGGAATGAGAGATGTGCACTTATGCCAGGTACGAATGTATTGTGTACATTAATATTTAGATACATTCGTAATGCATATTGCCAAGTGATCAATGTTGAAGATTCTCCTAGTTTTTGACGCCAGTTTAACTGTAAAAAAACTGAACATCTGTAACGAGGAAATGTTTCTGCCTGACTGCTTATTCACATAGGCTTTTCTGTAACTGAAGGAAAGAAATACTTTGCATATGCTTGTCTTGCACGATAAATACTATTTACCCACCTACATATTTCAAACAACAAGTGTGCAATATTGCCCCATTTTCTGAACAAGGCGCACATTAAAAGAGAGTACTTTCACATTTTCCGCCTACTATATATATATAATTTCGCCCTGATTCAGCTATTATTGAAATATTTGCTTATTTATTCTATTTAATAAATATTTATGGTATTTCCGCTATTTATATTAACTCTTCGTACTTATGATATCTAGCTGAAAAGGATTTAGCACTGTTATCATTTTCGCCTGGATATCAAGTTATCTTACATGGGAATTCTATTTGGGCAGGATGTTTTATTACATGTAGAGTAACCGTTGACACTTTCCCAATCATTTTGTGTGGTTATCAGCTAGTGATTTACGCTTTATGTATTTTTGTACCAATTATTACTAGTTCAAGATGAGTTCGTACTTTATCAAATGACACGGGAAACGTTAACTGAGATGTTTTCAAACATCTTGACCTTTGACAATTTTCGACAGTAATTTGACGGGGATAATATCTTCTCTATCTTAATATATGTTTGTTTTTAAAATAAAATTCTTTCTTTTCTTTTCTTGAAGAGCAATATGTTTTCTTTCAAGTATGCGAAAGAAATTATTAAAAAATCTTCTAATATATCTGTTTTTTTAACAATAAATGCATTAAATGATAAAATCTAAGTCATATCTATCAGCAAAATCCATTTCCTAGAGACCAATATCCTCCACAGTCTTTAATGTTCCCCAAAGACAAGCCTCATTTTAGCACAATTCAAACAGCAATAGTTGTGAGTGCTGTTGGCTTTCCAACAGAAATGTGAAGTACAAGTTCTATCTACAATGTCGTTACAGGCGTGCTTGCTCTGGGTGTGGGGGAAACCACTCCATGTTCAAGTGTCAACATGAAAAACGGGCATTTCTTGAGATAGCTCTAAACTGATATTTACTCCCTTGGGTTATCCCTACTATACATTGATAAATGAAAGGGAGCCTTGGAAAATTAGACCCCAAATAATGTAGGTACATGAAGTCTTTCTGGATTTACTGGAGGTTTTTCTATCCAATATTCAGGACCGCGATTACAACCTGACTCATAATCTATAAAGTGCTATCGCTGCATCAGACATTTTGGAGGAAAAATAAGTTAGGAAGTTAAAACACGGCGCATGGCTAGTTCTTTTAATTTTCGACCAATATGTGAGAAATATGGGGTCATTAGAGTCATTCATCATTTGTCCCATCTACCTTCATTGATACATGATATATACTCAAACAGATACCCCACTTTTGATGAGGCTGTTAAAATAGTTCGGGCTTTAGGTCCTGGTGCTTTATTAGCAAAATCTGACATAAAATACGCTTTCCGGTTACTTCACATAACTCCTGTCGATCTTGAGCTATCATGTTTTCAGCTGAACAGTAAACACTATTTTCACAACTGTCTTCCTAGGAAGCGTCTGTCAGCAGTCAGATAGTCCACTTTTGATGAGGCTGTTCAAATATATCAGGCCCTGTTGCCTAATTAGCAAAGTCTGATCTTAAATCTGCCGATTTTGATCTCCGAGGTTATCAGTTTAACTGTAAATGTCTACGTATGGGAGCATCTATCAGTGTGCACTTTTCGAGAACTTTGCAACCGTTTTACAATGGATGGTGGGACAGAGATGGAACCATTTTAATAGTTAGCACCTTCTTGATGACTTCCTGTTTCGATTACAGCATATAATTCTAAATGTTTGTACAAGTAGAATACTTTTCATGGCACATGGGAAGAACTAGGCGTGCCTGTGGCTCATGAAAACCAGCAGATCCATTCCCAGTATTGGCAGTTTTAAGTCAAGAAATGTACACAGTCAGTAACGTTTTAAGTTGGAAAAAATTACATTTCAGTCCTGAGAGTCTTTAACAGGGTACCTTAAGTTTGCTTGTCAGGTAATATCACCAGGCAGAACTTTTTGCAGATGGCTGATTGATGCAAGTATTGGAGTTAAGAAGCTATACCATAAGATTAGTGTACGTAAAGGCATGAAAAAAGAGAAAAGTATGGCTAGATTTCTTAGAAATTTACAGTGGTGTAACTGATATGCAAGAGTCTGGGTGGTACTGAAAGGAAATATTACTGCTTTTCGCTATTCGTGCAAGTGAGATATCTTTAGGTTTTTGGAATATATTTGCGAGATAACTTGGCGCATGAGTTGTGGTCAAGGGCTGCCGTGTAAGGAAATCATATAACATCACCTTTTTGGAAACATTCCCATTGCTAATAGCCATATATAGTGTGGACCAACGTTTTGAAAAACCAATCTGTCATATTATAAATAAGAAATCATTTAAATAAAAAGAAGTCATGAAAGTAGTGCGTGGATTAGCTTGACAGACCTTCAAATTTAACATACCACTGAAAGCAGAGAATATTCCAGGTATGCACATTGTAATGGCTGATTCAAGTCTCGTTCCAAGTGGGTCAGATTCAAGAAATTGACACCAGATTCTATAGAAATTCCCACAGGGATACCAAACCAAGTATAGCATCTATTCCAGTAGAATCACTCAGACTATTTCAAAACTCAGTGTTCAGTCAAACTTATAAAACTTATGTGGGAGAAATGAAGTGTTTCCAGTATTTAAGAATTCAACATAACTTACCCCAATCATCGCCTGCTCCAGTTGATCATCTTGTCCAACTTAAAGCATATCTGTTCTTGTCGTCATTTACTGTAATGGAATTGTGCATCATCAAAAGATACTAGACTAGGACATATTGATACATACGAATCTTTTAATGTAACCAAGTACTGGGTGGGCTCAGCAGACAACATATGAAAGTAGTTTTAGAGGGCACCAATTACACTTTCAGTCTTATCTAAGATAATAATGCCTTGCCCCATGTACGCCTATCAAACTATGATCATGCTTTTTACACATCATCTCTCTGGCATTTTTTGCATTCCTTTGTGTAGGGGAACTGACATCCGGTAGCAATGGCTTAGATTCCAGTCCACTCTTTGTTGATGATGTAACCTTTATTCGGAGTACAAGTTATTTGCGTCCATAATAGCTCCTGGTAGGAGGAGAATATAAGACATACAAAAGGAACTAGGACAGTTTTAGTGCTAATAAAATATTGCCAATCAAGCAATTTGTCCCGTCTCCTTTATTGCTTAGAATACTACTCAAAACTCCGCCCACAATCCTTCAATAAACAGCTTTTGATTCACTATTACGGAATTTCTCAAAAAAGGTATCAATTTTACGCTCTTTTAAAACGCTATGTAGAATTCTTGACTAGTTCTCAAATTACAAATCACACTCTTTCCTTATTTGGTCAGAGACTTAATGTGCTATGATGGGGTTTTCAGACGAAAATATTCAGTTATGGAGCAGGTGGAAATCGGGAACTTAGACACTAAATACATTCGAATTCTTTTTACATAGATACAACCTAACTAGTCTGGAGTATACAATAATGCCATATCAGATGATGGCTAAACGAGACATGTGCTCGGGGAATTCGATGTTACAGTGAAACAGCAGTTACCACACCGTCCACCTCCTTTTGGTTTATTTAACATTAAATGACCTCATTCTAATTAAACACGAGGAGTGGATGGACGATATTAAGTGTCTTGCAGTTATGGAGTCAATACCAGCGGTTGCATGGTTTGATATAATCTCGGAACACTGAGTGTCCTGCATGTAGATGCGGTCCGTAAACGTGTGAACAGTGCAGTTACAGCATTTGTTCTGGCGAGTGGTGGAAAAGTAATTCTGTAACCCAATATTAAGTTTGAAGAAACAATTTTTGTTTTTGTTTTGATGGCACTCTCTTGACAGAAATTGGAAATGACATTTACTTGAACGATATGCATTGGGCACTTTAAGTGTTTGTTGAGGATAGTAGTATGTACATGGAGAAAAATGTGCCGCCTTCAACTGTTCTGATTTTTCAACTTTCCAAGTAGTCTAGTGACCACAGAGTGAATTCATACTTTGAAAGATGTTAAGCAGCTATTTTCACTCCACTGCTCAACAAACATGAAACTAAATACTCATTTCTGCTTATAGATTAAAACGAAATATCAAATTAACTTAGAATCTGCAATGTATATACTACTATGTTCATATTCTAATATTATGAGTGGTCTAGTGATTTTCTCGTACTTCTACACGTTGATGTAGAACGATAAGGCTTGCACATTTAGTGCAATGACACTTACAAAAATAACTATGGGAGAAATACAACACGCAAAAAGCCATTACTAAATGGATAGTCATTTCTTACCACATGCAAACCAACATGTAACATTAGCTTCATCATCTCTTCGAAACTTCGTTTGCATGGTGGACCAATCTAGAATTGTATATAGCAATACACTATAACAGGATGAAAACAGTGTCGAGTCCAGTATGTTAAAGGATATGAACGATGTTGTTTCGGTCATTTACAATACTTAAATGTGAGTACTGTAAAGATTGTACTTGACAACGCAATCATTTAATCAAGGAAAACTATAACATCTCCGAGATGCAGCTATTTTATGGTAATTTACATGTGATTCGTTTTGCTGGTTCTATTAGAGTTATTATATTTTAGTTTTGAATCTCTTTGGTTCCGGCTTAACAGCTTAATGACAAGGTAAAGAATAAACTTTATAGCAGTATATTTTGACCATGACATATTTTAAAACTTCCTCAATTCTCATAATAATGTTTCTTTATCGCTCAGTAATTAATTTCCCAACTCTTTAACTTCTTCTATGTTTCCTTGAAAGAAGAGTTATTGCTTAGCAACTTCTTACTTTAAGTCTGTATCTTGTATATTGTCCCAAACAACTAATTTCATTAAAAGTTTCTTCTATGTCATCAGTTCTTTTGTACTTGAGTTCTAATTATTCATTAAAAATTCTAAATTCATCTCAAACTGTAATCTTCCTCTGTTGCGATTATACCTGCTTTTGCTAAACCTTTCTCATCAGCATCTTGAATATCATGCTGTTTTATGTCTTGACGTTTCTCTTGTTGTTCTTACGTAGGGCGATTTCTTTTGGATACGCTTATTTTCTGTTGCTGTAATTGCTGACTACGTTTTTCGCAGAGAACTAAATTAGTCTAACTTGTGAGGGTGCTTGCTTTTGACATACATTGTTAAATTCTGATACTCCCAAACTGTGAGAGTGCAATATTGGTATTGCTAACTATTTAGGTAGGTAAAAATGAAGTACTAAAAAGTGCCCATATTTAGCTTGCTAAATTTTACTAAAAAGCACTCAAGGTAGCATAGTGATTTTCCTTATTGCTACTTTTTGTCGCTAAATTGCAATAACAGTATGAAATATTGGGTTCCTTTAGACTAACTTTTATTACTTGGAAGAAAAAACCACATTAAAACTGAATGCATCTCGAGTAATATTAACTTCAAAACAAGTTTCTGAAGGAATTATAGTTTGATGAGGGAAAAGAGTCTTACAACATGAAAGTCAAGGATTTGCTGTAAAAGGAAAGCATCCAGTACTTTTTTAAACTTAATTGCACAAACAAGCCATAGAAGTTGAAAGGTTTAACAGAGCTGTGACTGGAATGTTGAAATATTTCACTCAAAACGAAAATAGAAAATGGGTTGACATACCAAAGCTAATTCCATGATACTATGCCACTCATTACACATCGATAGACATGACTCCAGTTGGAGCGAGCGAGGAAGAAACACAGCTTAAAAATATGTTATTGGACAAATTATACACATGGAATTCCAAAATCAAAACTGGTGGAACAGTCGGAATTTCGAAATGCTAAACATTGTTTGCTAAAATCTACCTTCCTAGCTTCACCGAGGAAATATTGAAACAGGTAATACTATGTGATCCGGTAACTTCCAAACTGGAAAAATTTAAGTGAGAGGATATTGAAGGCATGTTTTACGAGCAAGAGTTGACGATGTATTTCAAATACGATGACCTATACAAAGTTGAAAAGATTTGGAAGACACAAAGAATAAAGGAAAAAGTATGGATTAATGAAATGGAGTCGATAAGATAAATTGTAAAGTAGCTTGGATCCAGCAGAAAACATTATTCAATTAACATAAATGGTAGCAGATATAGAAGTACCATGCAGCACGAAAACTTTTTGAGAGATAACGAGTTTTTAGAATGTGACAGATGTGGTACAAACAGCTCATTGGAAAATTAAGG
The DNA here is from genome assembly GCA_029931535.1 of Margaritifera margaritifera. Classification (NCBI taxonomy): domain Eukaryota; kingdom Metazoa; phylum Mollusca; class Bivalvia; order Unionida; family Margaritiferidae; genus Margaritifera; species Margaritifera margaritifera. The sequence goes on from JAQPZY010001580.1 coordinate 4,265,776, forward strand.
AGTTAAAACATGTGAGGCATGCACATTTGTATTGATCAAGCGACCAGAGGCGGAAAAGAAACTACGTCCAAAAACGTTGCAGTCAAAAACAGATTGGTACACAGATGAAACACGTGATAAAGCGACGACTACAGTGTAGGCAATAGCCTATCAAGTTTATAAAAGACACCATAAACGAAATGATAAGCAGTAACATTCGAGAATAAAAGGTTGATTCGTACTACATTTCAAAAAGGCTGAAACACAAATACAAAGTAAAAGATTACAAGCTGGTCTATGAAATTTTGAAAAAAATAAAAGGCAATAAAAATCGGATAGACGTTGATACAATAATAAGGACATTTTAGCTTCTGTCAAACTTCATTCAAAGACGGTGTAGCAGCGAGTCATACAACTACTTAATTACCTGTGCATTTTTATGGACAAAATATTTACCATGGACAATTTTAGAACATTGATGAAACCTTCAGTAATAACGAACTACCTCAAAATTAACCAAAGGCAGTTGTTTTTTTAGGAAGAGTTTGTAATCTTTGAAGTGAAAACCAGTAAACATTTCATAGTGTGAGAATATGCTGATTTTGAACATCTGGTTTTCACAGGCATCCGATAGTAATTGAAACTGAGCTACTTAAATAAATGGAACAATCATCCCTGGAGGAGAGGTGTTGAGCAGGAATAAGAGATGTAGCAACAGATATAAAATGTTCCAAATGTCACTGAGAAAAGATTGTGGAGGAAATATAAAAACGAAATATAATTTACATGAGATGCAGAAATTGTGCAAAACCAACCAGAATAATATGGCGTTACGCTGGAGTAAATGAAAATATTAGAGAACGAAATCAACCGAGAATTACACGTGCGTGTGGAAAATGGAAATGTTAAGCACTTTATCCTATATGCATTAGCTTCAGGCTCAAGAAACAAACCAGTACAGCATCTTATCGTTGTTCAGCGACTCTTTTAAAGGCATTAAATTGGTTAACTCACCGTAAGCAAGTTAACATAGCAAATAATTTAAAGAGAAACAAATTTACTACATACAAACTCATTTTTGTGCATTCATATCACTGAACATTTTTAAAAGTTACGCTCTAAAATTTGACAGTGTTGAATCAATGAAAAGACAGATCACGACGTGACATAAAATGTTACCAGAATCATTTAAACATGGTAGTGTGGATGGCAACGTTTGGATGCAATATAATTTCATACTAGCATTTGATAGACAAAAACATGCAAGAGTTAGGAAAATCATTATACAAATGTAAGGTTTATTTCCAGAGGAGAAAGCTTCTGATGCATTAATATTGAATAACGACAACATAGCTTTGAAACTATATAATTTGATCTGCAAGAATTTCAGATTCCACCTTGAAATGACTGGAGATGCCTCAAAGAAAAAAACAAATATTTGCGGGATAATGGGCCAGAAGAACATTAAACTGTACAACAAGGCTTTTGGGAATCTTCATCAGCTGTGTTGGATACTTGCAAACTTATATATAATCTGGAGCAGGTACTGTTGGATACTGGAGAGCATTGTCAGCTGATGAAATAAATTCTATGGTAGACAAAGAAGAGTTGCCAGGTTTTACATGCCTCTGTCTGCAGGGCAGAAACGGAATGAGAAATAAAGGTATTTCAAGGTTGAATCAAAGTATCAGATCATTTGTAATCTGCATTATTGGCGCGCAAGTTCAGACAGAACATATCTTACGTAGTCCGCTGCGACAGTATCAGACAATGTTAAAAAGTTCACTGAGCTACTAATTCTAGGACAGTAAGGTTACGACACAGATAAAAACATTACGGTGAAATTCCAAAATTATATAACAGATTCAAACGTGAAATTGGACTATACTGTTAGAGGTGCACGGTATACTTTTGGAACCGGGTGACATAGTAATACAAATAGATAGTGTAGGTGGATAACTATTGATAGAAATGCAATGACTCTTTTTAAACTGGGGTTCAATCCTACCATTACTACCGTGATAACCATGCAAGGTATTCCAAAGGCATAAAAACAATCTGACCAACACAACAAAAATGCAGAGGACAAACACTAAGACAAGTGAATAATAACTATGTAGAGCGGGAAAACTATATTGATAATAGTCCTCCTGTGAGGTATGTCACTTCTATGAGATTCAAAAGACAATTGGTAATCTCGTAGGGCAGACAAAGGCAATTCACGAAGCAAGTATGGGTAGCGTATGTATGAACAAAGACTAATTTTTAAATCTCACAAAACGACAACAATATCGACCATAAAATACAGAAACAATCGTCTATTTTGATATTCATGGATGCGGGAGCTGCTGTTGCTTACATTTTGAAATAGGTTGCTAACCTTTAACTTTTTTAGTCGCTTTTTTTTACATCTCCGACCAAACATGCGAGTAACAAACCAACTTGTGACAAGGCAAGTAACATAACGTGTTATGCGAGGAAGAAAACAACTTTTTTCAGCATTATTTAATAAGCACTGATACCAGGTAATCATACTGTTGATCTTTTGGCTAAACGAAAAAAATAATCGGCTAAAAATTTCAAGCTATCTATTTCCGCGGGTACTCGTACTGCTGGATCGATCGGATGAGATGTTGTTGTTGTTGTTGTTGATGATGATGATGATGATGATGATGAGGATGATGATGATGATGATGATGATGATGATGATGATGATGATGATAATGATGATGACGGAGATTTATCTGGAAATCAACTTTCCAAAGAAACTATAATTTTTTCTGTGTTTCTAGGCCTATATAGTCTACCCAGAAATTCATCTGTTATGGTGGAAGTAGGAATGGTTGGACTTTCTCTATCGCAGTTTCTTCTGTTTCTCTGTGTTTATTTAATATATCCCGAGTTTCATAAAATCGATCCTTCTATTTTTCTCTCTATTGAACTAACTGTTGATATTCTTCAACCACGAATATGTGTCATCCTGCAACTAACTTGGTTACTGGATTTGTCTTTGGATTTGATATATACGTCACCATTAATATTTTTAACCATACCTTCAGAGTATTTGTTCACAAAGTCTAAGACTACTATAAAACCAGAATTTTCTAATAGTCTATCTTGTTTTATTTCATTTTGCACTTGTTGTTTAGGTTGTAGTCCAATATTTTCAACTTCAAAACCATAACAAAAACCACCAGCAAGATTTACAGGACCATCATTTATTGCAAGTCTCGGATTTACTGTCCAGGGATCATCAAACTCATATTTAGGGTATGTAGGGTGATCACATTCTTTCAGTTTAAAATCTTCAAAACCTTTATCCATTTTTTTTTTTTTTTTTTTTTTTTGGGGGGGGGGGGGGGGGGGTATTTAAAAAGCGAAGAAAATGGATAAATCACAGTTGGAAAAGGAATTGGAATTTACCGAAGACAAAAATAGATCCATTTATCCTGTAACAGTACCTGAAATCGAAGGATACAAACATGAATTGCAAATAACAATACCAAACGAAATATATAAAGAGTAAACCGATAAAAGCTTGACCGAAAATTACGTGGAAAACATGGATGATAAAAAGTAAAAAGACTTATAAACCATTTTTCAATGGTATAGCCGCACAAATCGACAAAATGGACATTAACATTTTGCGAAACGAATTAAAAGATAATTACATTACGTCGATTGCTAATTATGATGTAATTTTTATCACTATGGTATCTATTTCAAATGTACGTGCTGTCTGTTTTCATCGATCCATTTTTTTCATGTACTCATTACAATATTCAGAGTCTTTTCTATTCCAATTTTACTGCACTTATTTTTGTACTATCTGTTTTTGCTGTACCACTTTGTAACTATTTTTGCAGATTTACTATTTTGCAGATTAATTCTCTCTTTGGAATGCTCTTCTTAACAAGTTTCTGTAAAACTCTGTGAATTTGTTTTTAAGTGCTCCACATATAGGACATGTTTGGAAATCCATCTTTTTATACCCACAGTTATATTTCGAAGTACTTTAACTACTCTTAAGTACACCGCGGGTCATCTTGCAACTTATCTTTTTTCACATTCATATTTATGTTTATCTATCTTCCAAATTTTATTGCAAAATAAATGTAAGGGAGCAAAACAAAAAAGCAAGATGAAAGCAAGGTTCAAACAAAGCTTGAAAAAGGTAATTTCGCAAGGAACATAAGATCCATGTAGAGTTGAACTTGGCAGATAACTTGGAAAACGTTCGCCTTGCAATTAAAAAAGCCAAAGTTGAAAGTTTAAAAAAGAAGGAAGATTGCATAACACTAAATGCGGAGTAACACAACTCGAAAGAACCGAAATTAACTCAGACAATAAAATGTATTATTTGATGAGTAGTTAGTAGCTTATTTGGAAATCTTGTTCATTTGGTCAAAACGTAAGTTTGCTTCTTCACATAATCTTCAGGACACAGAGGTGCTAGATTATGAAAATAATAATGAACAATCTACCAAAGCACAAGGACCAGTCCAAATATGACAGTATCTTACAATCAAATACCGAAAACGTTATAACAGAACTGTAAGCCTGTTCTCCAGATCACTAACATTTACAGCTAATAAATAAACGTGGAGCGAAACAATACAAAACAAAACAAAAGCCTTAACTGTGTTTACTACGCGACACTTATATGTGTGCTCACAGTGCACACAGTATGCTTTTGAAAAAGCTTTCGAAATTTACAACTGGATTATCATCAACAGTGAACATTGAAGAAATTGCAAATCGAACTATTCCATTTACACTCAGTCGGTTCACAACTGACTTCCTGATAACACATGGACTTTCACATGACAAAATTGCTAGCACCATATAATCTAGTTTAAAGTCAAATATACACTGATAACTTTTCGCTACATACCCCCCCCCCAAGATCTCTACCGAAACGTAACAAATCATCACCAAAATATACCAAGCGAAATTAAGCTCTGCTCTTCGTGTTGCATGCAGTATGCGTATAAGAAAGCTATTAAAGTTTACAACTGGTCCTCCGTCATCAATCTATATTAAATTAGTTTTCAAGCTGATCATTCTGATTTCTTTTGCTCGGGTTATAATAAACTATCTGATAGCCAATGGACTTTTACCTGATACAATTGCTACACAAAAAATAGATTTTGGTCTTAGGTAAATATCCTATCAGATGAGTGAGACGGAAACACAACGTCTTCTAGAAGTGCAGAGATAAAAACTGATTTTGTCAAGGAGATCGAGCACTAGAAGGCCATGTAAAATATACAGAACAATATATAAAAAGCTTTAAAATGGTTCAAGAGAAGTATGCAAACAGTTTCAACTGGTGTAGGTATATAAACAACTGGGTTGTGTTTACCTGGAATAGCTACTGGTATAGCTGTTCTACTGACCTTCACACGATTTAGCACACCAGTCATAGGAAATCACTCTGAGTAACAATTTCATACTATTCATAACAAAATACAATGCTAAATTGCAAGGATTCATAACAAACTACATGCTGAATTGCATAGTGTTCATAACAAACTACAATGCTAAATTGCAAGGATTCATAACAAACTACAATTCTAAATTACAAGGATTCATAACAAACTACAATGCTAAATTGCAAAGATCCACAGAGACGTATACAAGAATATGCTGAATCTAATACACTTTGTGGATTTTAAAACCAAAAAATGTATTCATTTTTCTAGATAAAATGAATTTTAAAAAATTCTAATGACTTTTTTTCGTATTTCTAGAGTCTTTACCAGTTAGCAATGTGTTTCACGGATACGTTGTTTCGTTCCATATTTTTGGCATTAAAAACAGTTACAAAGGGGTACAATTAACAGACTGAGTATCATTAATAAGAGACAAAAATGGCAAAGAAATAGACTTTCGCGGTATACTTGTAACATGTGTATTCCACGATTAGATTAAGTACATACTGCTTTGGAAATAGAGCACTTCAAGGGACCAGTGAGACAAAAACAAATGCAAAAGACACAAAACTAGTTCAAACTATTAAAAGTCCCTTAGATATGAACAATAACCGTATCGTCAATTGAAGTCACCCTAACATATTACCCGAGGAAGCATATACACTATTTGTATTGAGTAGAGTTAATATAATAAATAACAAACACATTTAGTGAGAACAATTAGAAAGTCGCCAAGACGTGGAGGGAACAAGTTGATACTAAATTAATTGAATTCAAAGGGATGGCAATGAAAAGATCTAGCAAAATCTCAGATCTACAAAAACAGATTGATGAGAACAGAAAATGTTTTAGAAGCTCAAGACTTGTTTAAACATCGATTCAATATCGTATCTACTGCTGTTCAAACTCTCAGATAAGAAAGGAAAGAACAGAAGATTTACTTAACGTCAGGTAGTTTTTACAACTGATCGACAAAGGATGAACAGTGAGATAGAACCTTGGAAAGTAACATTGACTAAATTAAAGCAGTTTGAGAAGTTACAGTGATGATTGAAATCAAACAAAACGATCAAGAGGCTAAAGTATAATGGTTACGGTTACCTCACAAATGAATGGCCTGAATAACAAGATCATTCACCATTTTAGATTTAGGTGATGATATCAAAACAATAAAAGATGTTACATTCACATACTTTTACAACTAATTGCACGCTGAGATAGAACAATCTCAAACAGATACAAAATAATACGTAGATCTAGAAGTTGTCAATACTATAGGTGTGGTATAACGTAACATTGTCGAAAGATACAAACATTTAAACGAATGAGAAGAGTTAAATGATAGGGAATTAAGATAGAAAATAAACTGAATGTAAATGAATTGCTGATCAGATCAATTAATATTATCTATGATAAAATCTAAACAATAATTGTTGAAACATTCAAAGAATTGTACAACAATGACACGCAGAGGTAGAATTTTCGAAAACGGATACAAAAGGGTATGCTGATGGAGAAGTGGTCAAAAATATAGGTGTTGTGCAGGGTAGCATTGATGAAGTAGACAAACAAATGCAGAGGTTGAGAAAGGATTCGATTGATTTAGAGAAAACGTTTACTATAGCCACAGATGCATTTAAAAATTGAAGTAGATAAAAAGGTATTCGTGTTAAATGGTATCATTGATATAGACAGAAATGACATAGAGGCAATGAAATATGAAGTAAACAAAAAGACACTCGCGTTAATTGGTACAATTAACAGAGTTAACGCAGAAATAAACGCAACTATAGAGCAATTCAAGATTGAATTGAACAAGGAAATGGGTTTAAAGAGCTTCCCATTCGGAGTTCGAATGAATGAATTAAAAATCGACAAAAACAAAATGGGTTTGAGGAGAATACTAAACTAAGGCTTGGATATATAATGACCTACGATTTTTATACTGCACCTAGTCAGAACTTTCTCCATCAAGATTGTGTTGAAGTCTATTTTGGAGAAAGAGACACAATTATCATTGAACTAACTAGCCACAGGGAACTTGTGAACTGGTTGTTAAAAGTTTTAAAGCCTGAAACTACATCCCAGGCATTAGCAAACATTTATCGATTTAACTATGTTCCACCACTTTTTGCTGAAAAATTACACACAACAGATGCTTTAAAGCAGCAAGTCATTAACATTAAAACAGGCATATGCACAATTTTTGTCAACATAAATTTGGAACATCTATTTATTTGTGGTAAAAGTATCGAATTTGACATTGTTATGTTTGGTTAGAGGTAAACAACTAACGTACTGATTGTTCATTACAATCCAAAAACTAACCATCGGGTAGACTTTACAGTGTAAATGTGTAAATGAAACTCATACATACTATCTGGAAGAGAACAATGTATTACTAACTGGATATAAATTAAGACATGGCGACGTTTTAGGACACAAACTGGCGTATCTTCTGCATATTGTGCTTTTAAGCACAAGTAACGGCTACAACAGCATCTACGATTGGTGGAGCAGTAGCTAATGGTTTAGCATTCACAAGGAACAACTCTTTGTTCAAGCTATTTCATCTTAATGAATTTGATCAGGAACTAATCTGACACGACAAAAGATACAATATATTACAAAATAAAAGCTAAAGACTTCAATGAAAATCGGACCAAACGTTTTACTAATTGAATGAAAGATTGAGAGAACAACTTTTGGTTACTCTGTACTTGAAGAACCTGAATGATGCTTTCAGACTATGCCCCTCAAGAGAGGCAATAGTTCACTGAAGCCACAAAGAAAGCAATAAAACACACAGAAATTACCAACGTAAGTGTCAACAATTAGTACACTGATATTCACTGTATCTTGCTTGACTCGAAAAGTACTCGCGATAATAGATGTTACGACTCTCTAGGTCTTAAAATATGTAACAGAAAGAAAGTAAAACCAATAAAATCAAGTAAAGTATTTCCAGACAATTAAAGTGAAAATTCAAAAGACACTTAAAATTTGTGAGTTAAATTCCAAATAATGCTAAATGTCCTAATCACAAGAACAAAATAATAGAATGTTCTGAAGGAATTCCAATAGCCTTGAATATCCTGATGGGCCATACAGATGTAATCCAGAATGTATTTGAATGAGTTCACATAAATCCCAAAATCATGTATTTATCCAAATGTCAACGAGCACTTTAGTATTTCCAATGAATATTGTAAACAAATAATTCCTCACAAATTATATCTGATTTCAACAACACAACTGTAATTACTTAAATAGATTTCTAACAGACTGTTCTTTAGAACTGGAATTCTAGAAATGAAATGAATTTGTGTACCAAAATCTGTATATAAATACACATGCCTATATGACCTACATCATAATATGAGTAATTTCAATGGAAAAATACTGGCCTAACTGACATATGTCACAAAAGTCTAATTTCAAAATGCCTATGAAAATACTTGCCTACCTGATACATTTTACAACTCAAAAGCATTGACAAAAGTTAAGTATGTATTTTCAAATAGTGATACAACTTATAATTATGGACAATAGTTAAGTATATAAACATCATGTATAACACAGACTACATAGTAGTGGTATTAAATTATCTAATGTGCAACGAATATTGACTTGAAAAGAAAATATTGATGCTCACAAAATGTATATCTAATTCGTTTGGATAAGTGGCTAGTGTTACTGGTTGATATGTACCAGTGAACAATTAATTTGACTGTAATTAACGACTGTGAGAATGTTGATGAAGTGAACAAGAAGACGACTCATTTAATTAGGCTAGCTTTTAGTGGAGTACGTTTTGAAATATATGTGTTGGTGATCGTACATATGTACAACTCTGTGATAACAGATTTCAGAGAGAATACACAGTTTTGGGTCGTCTTTTATATCAAGGACATGTATGCAATGCAAACGGTATTTGAAGAGAATCACTTATTTCTGGATTAAATGGAATCAGTGATTGTAGATAGTTTCAAACAAAACAGAAGAAACAAACTTTTCATGAGACTGGAGTTTCCATTCCAGTTCAAGGTTTTGATGTGCCCTTTAGTTAATGCGTTTACGTTGTCAACTAGAAACCTCTTATCATCGTACATTGACAACGCTACTTTGTTCATTTTGATGATGTGCATCTGGTGATTGTACAAACTGAGCAAATTTTCCTTGTAATTGAATAAGAAATATTTGTATATCTCAAATTGGAAATTCTTTTTGAACTCGCATTTTTGATTCCCTTGCAAACTTTTTCAGCTTCTTTATCTTTCCTATATGAATAAAGTTATGCGCTTAATCCACACAAATTTCAACTTAGTGTGCCATTGGCCTCATCTTGCAAACGACCGGGTACAGTATATTCATTTGTGCCATATTAAACACATTGTCATCAGAAATGTTACTTTAGTCATAAACTTGATATCATCCTTCATGTCGCTGTAAAAATTGTCTGTCTCGACATAAATGCATATAGAATCTGTTTTAGTCATGAGTAGTCTCAGTCTATGATCGAATTTTGTATTCAAAGTGTCTTACTAGAATTCATACATCAGCCATTTGGATAGCACTAAAACAGTAAAGAAACAATAGATAGGTTTGGTTAGTTTGACCTTTATGTTTTTTCATACTGACTAATACCAAGTCATCATCTATTACTGTTTTCCTGCTAAAACGTATATTGAATCCTATGTAAGTCTCTTTATCTTTTTAATTTTCAAATCTAATTGCAGGTTAAATCGTAAAATTTCTGTAATGTATCCCATATTTCTCTTTGTTTTCAAATGAACACAATATTTTGGTGCAGTTCATCTAGTACCTTTGCAATCATTTATCAATTACTTTTTTGCAATTTAATGCAATTATTTTAATCTGGAATTAATTTCTCTAGAACAAGGGGCTAATGCTGAAAATATTTGTGTAAATGCGTTGGTATCTCCACATCAACTTCCAAAATCCACCCTGTACCATCATCATCGTGGATATTTAACACGTTTTACACTACCAATCTAAGTTGTTCATCATTTTCCCTTTTGGTGGTATAGATGTTTTATAAAATCTATCAAAACTATCCATATATTCATAAAAAAATATTAGGTTGTATGGCACCAACATGTTTCAGTGTTTCTGTAAATGTTGCAACATTTAAATTTGTGTCTAGCTGCTCTAGAGATTGGCCCATGGACCTAAAGGTATCTACTAATCTATTGCTTCAGCTAACTGTTATTTCCTTGATATCCTTCATGAACCTTTGCTATGCAATCTTTGCTGAATGAAATGTATTTTCCTTCATTGTTGGGTATGATGTTTACCTCATCATTAGGATTATTGTTTTACAGGAGTCTTGATGGACAGATGACTTCCATAACCAGACAAGTTATAAATTATTAATTTGATGTATTTTGGATAACTAAAATTTCAATTACGTTCGCCATGGGTAGCACCTCTGTAATTGCCGGTTAAGTGATCGTCATCTCTTTGTCTTTTAAAAGGTAACTCATACAGATATGTAATGTTCTCGTCTGAGTTAAAATGTTTCTTGCCTTCATCTGTGAATGCTACAGGTTCTGCGTTTTTCAGTTCGTTGTAGACTAATCTAGCTATCCTTACCAGTTAGTTAAAACACTTGTATGCAATAAGCAACTCTGCAATCTATTGGTCTGTAACAGTTGTGAATTGAATTGACATGCATTTAGAAATAAAATGATGGGATGTGCTTAGCTGTTTTTAACCTTCAGGAGGTAGTGGTTTATTTGTAGCATCGTTACAATTTTGTCGTGAGTATCTTGTACACGAAGTCTATGGTGTGATCATACTTTCGACATTGCAATAAACAATGGATGATGATAATTTCTGAATTCGACAACTGATCCCTTTTCATGTATGATATCTGTTGAGTTATCTACGATGTAACATAGTAGTTTGTTATCTGATATTTTTTCTAGTGCATTGAAAAGATTCAAGTATTTTTCCAGATGTGTTTCTTCACATGATATTTTTCTACTTGTGATGATACGAATTTTTATAAATCTTTTATGCCAGCATAATTACATTTGTCCATTCCATCAAATAGAAATTAAAGGTCAACATTCCCATCTCTTTCATTTTTGGTCACTCTTACTGCTCTAATGTATTTATCTTCAACTATTTCAAAACACATTTACGGAGATGTCATATTCGAGTTTACTTTCTTTTGCACTATCATGTTACCGGGCATCTATCAAGCCAAACTGTATTTTGATGGCTGATGTTGATTTTGTGAGGCAGTATTTAATACAGATTCAATTGCGTAAAAGAAATATTTATCATACGTATTTTTCATGTTGACGAAGCATCTTAATTTTTCATCCATTTAGATCAACCTATATATGAGCTCCTCTTATCAATAGATATTTATCTACGTGCAGTGTTACATATTCAATCGGATCAAAGAGCAAAATCGTGCTTTCGCTCATTTTCTGTCCAAATTTAGTATGCAAAACGTCGAATAAATTCTCAGTGGCATCGTCCATTTCACCTATGTTTATTACGTTCATGTGCCTTGTTCTGTGATAAAATTTCAGGTATTCAACTTTCTCTCCATTCTGTGTAGGTTTGATGGTCAAGTCAAGCTGAATCGTTGCAGAACAAAAATACCCAATATTTCTAATTATGACTTTTTCAAGTAGAGTTCAGCATAGTTGAAAGTTTCATACAAGTTTTGATAGTACTCTTTTACGTTTTTCCTGAAGTAATCTGTCAGCTTTTTAGTGACAATTCTGTTTACATTTTGCTTTTCCATACGTCCCAAATCTGTACGACTTTGTAAGCGTGTTAAAGGAGCCTTTAATACTTTCAAATAGATTGCTTAAGTATTGAGGTATTCATCTTTGATTTATGTAACTAACTAACTAAATATATAGATAGATAGATATTACAAAATTTTGTTTTATTTAAGTAACTAATTTTCATTGCATATTTCACTAAATTTTATTTATTTAACTAACTAAATTTCAGTGTATATTTTACTATACTTTGTTTTATTTAACTAATTAAATTTCAACGTATATTTTACTAAACTTTGTTTTATTTAACTAAGTTTCAATCTTCGTAAAATGTCCACCTCAGTACCTAAAGCCTCTGCCCCTGTAGGTAGTATACAGAAAGTAAACGCTTACTGCCTCCAGTCAATTTGCTTTTTATATGAGCAGTCTAGACAACGTTGGTTTCGATTATTCTACGTTCCATCTCGGTTGATGATTTTTCAGTACCACATTTGTGGCATTTTATCAGCACCATTTATCGTTGTAGTAAGATTTTAAAAGAATGATGTGTTTGAATAGTAAGTACAGCGGTCCAGTAGCAAGGTCTAGGAACATTTAGTGCTTTTTGTTTTACGCAATGGTTGATAGTTGTAGTTCAGTAGCAGTAGTTTAGTGAGCATGTTTCAGCTATGTTTTATGCAATAGTTTAGGAAGTGATTCTTCCCTGTTGTTTCCTGCAGTATTTAAATAAGTGTTTCAACTATGTATTTTTGGCTTTGCTTTTTTTCAGTTTAGTAACTGTTTCATCTATACCTTTTTGTTTAGTAAGTGTTTCATCTCTGATAGTGGTTTTCTTTTGTTTTATGCAGTAGTTTAGTAAGAGTTTTAGCTATTTTGTCGTATATATTGGATGGCTAATGACAGTTATAATTCAGTCAATGACTTTTGTTTCATTAGTTGTGCGTGGGCGACGGACCTCGACTAAATAGGTCTTTACTATTTTAAATTTAACTATTGTTTCAAAACTTTAATTAGCCTCCTACGTACAAACTCTGAGTTTCATTACTAATTTAAAGAATAAAAGTTAACCGTGAAATCCAACGTTCTGATACTTTCAAAGGAAATGAAAGCAAACTGTTCACTGAAATTACATTTTACTGAGAACGCTTCTTTATAAATACGAGCAACCCTGTCATAAGAACAAGTCACTAGCATTCCATCCCTACAAGGTAAATGTAGATGGAATACTACTTAATTCTGCAATCCCCATATGTGTATTAATTTTCAATCAATCGGAGGGAATCCTAACCTTTCTGCAGTTTGCCTGATATTTATTTTATGCTTCCTCCTTTCATTCGTCACTTTTATTTTTATAATCTTCAATGGATTTGTATTTTTGATATCTTTTTAAATTCCAGCACATCTTTATCTGCAACAACAAAACGGCAAACTGTTGCATGGGACGAAATCAGATGCGCCTTACATTGTGTGCATGATTATGAAAAGACTATTAATTATTCAATACTGCTTACTTGTTCATAGGAAGGACTCGACATTAACTACTCCAGGGCCAGGCTTAATAAAAGTCCGATGGTCAGAGACTGATAATATATGCATTTTTTAAGCAAAGTAATGTGCACTGACTATCTATACAAAATGTATCCACAGGATCAGAGGGGGCCAACATCAGCCCTTGTCCTACATATGTTTCTACTTTATGGGCTGATATTATGCATTGTGCCAAAATTAGTGGTAGCATGTAGCAGATGATGCAAGATGAACGCTTAGTCATACAAAAAGCTAAATTGCCCTTCGGCCAAAAATTTTACAATCTATGCTAAAATCTGAGATTTATGCACCTACAATTTTGAAGAGACGGTATACAGTTTAATGCAAATCTTTCGGGACATTGACAGGGGAGGCAAATCAAAATTTTTAGAGACGTTTTCGAATTTGGGGATGTCTTCATCATTGACGACCATGGAAGTTTATTCAGTGATACCTAGTGGACAGATAACTTCCAGAATCAGAAAAATTGACCTCTCATGTTCGTTGAGTTTCTTTATGTCGATATCCGTACATGTCTCTTGTTTTCTGCTCGAAAGATATTCGCTTAATCAGGGAAATCGTCTTTAAAAAAATGCTTAGTATTGAAATAAATTGTTCAATTCAGTTTCATAATACATAGAAATTTTCTTTCAGCCATGTGTCGCTCTAGTAAGAGCCATTTGATTGTGCGCGTAATGGCCGAAACAACTTCAAATCCGTGTAAAAGTTCTTTTGTTTTACTTTTTGCAAATATAAACCAGGTGTATACTCTATCAAAGGTACACTTGCGTCACTATCCTAAAAGTGAGACTTCTAGAGATAAAATAGAACTTGTCAGATGTTTAACGATGAATTTCACCTTCGGAAATAGAATAAGAGTAGGCTTGAGGAGTAACATTATGTATGCATACTAGAAAATCCTTATGCCAGGATGCTGTGAAATTAAGGCAAATTCTGCTGATACTTTTTTTCAGAAGAAGTGATTTAATGTTTTTTTCTGTCTTTTTCCTTTTTTTAGCAACAATGGTCACATAATACCTCAACATCAAATGCTCGAAAATAAAAGAATTTCATGCAAGGACACTTTCTGTCCAATTTGGTTAAATTATGTTCAGCAGATTTTGAAAGGTTGTTGTATACAAGTTTCTCTATTTCTAGTAACAACAACCCTATTTGACTACGGATCAGCATCACTTGTATGCATTTAAAAGGCTTTCATGATTGATCGAGTGTCTCAAATTTTGTCAAATTCTACTCACCGGTTTCTAATAAGTCATTTAAAAAATTTTTCTTCTCGTTTTAGTAAATTTAATTTCCAAGGTCTTGATGATTGGATGCTTTCTACCAACTGCGGCCAAAGTTTGTACAGTGAGTTTTTTGAAAGAAGTTATTTAATTTATTTTTATATTGTTACTGAATTATGTATCATTTCTTTAAATAATGGTATAGTTTTATTAGTTTATGACTTGTGTATAATAGTCTAATAGGTGTCGTTTTGCAGAGTGCACATATATGGTAAAATAAATATTGTCGGTTGAAGCATGAGTCATATCACGTGATTCAGCGCGTGAGGTTTGTCCTTTTGACCTGCATTCAATGTTCTGACCGAGATTTCGCAATTACAGAGAGTGATTCATTTTCTGTTGATTAGAAGTAGAATAAGTTCGTAAATACCGAGTTGTTGATTTAAGACGGAATAAGGAATGGGTATTATTTGTTTTAAAAGACGCAGTATAGAAACTAGTTCGTCAGCCTGAGAGGTCATAAACGAGATTGGTTCATTTTGTGTGTGGTATTCTGCTTCAGAGATTATTATACAGTACATTTTGGATTTAGTACTGATACTTCAAATTTAAGTTTTAAAAAGGTGTTCGTAATTGATAATGGACCGTTATTATTTGTAAAAGAAAAATCAATAATCTTAAAACCAGAAGGTTTCTGTCGAATGTGATCAAATTTTGCTCATCGGGTTTAGACCATCCATTTTCAATATTTCTGTCTGAGTAAATGCCGCGACATGTTATGGCGGATTGGCATTATTTATTTAAATTTTAAAGCTTTTTATGCCAAAATATTTGTTGTCTCATTTGGTGAAATACTTCAAAGAGGTCTTTGAGAAATCATTTAAAATTTTTCTATTTTAAAACGGCGGTCTCATTAGATTCCAGATCAGCATCATTTGAACAAAAACTATCAAGGCCTTATGTCAGAACACGTTTTGTCAAATTTGGTTAAAATTCTGTTCAACGGCTTTTTTTGAGAAGTTACTTAGAGTGTTTTATTTTGCTTATAGTAACGGTTGTGATATTTGACGGCGGATCAGCAACCTTCGTATGAGACGTTTTGCAAAGTTTGGTTGAAATTGGTCGACTGGTATTTGAGAAAAGGTTGAAAATAAAAACTGTTCAGGGACAACAAACGCTAATACCAGACAACGCGAGGCGAGCTAAAAATTAATCTATTAAAAAAGTTGTACAGTTTTAAAAAATAAACAACACCCACCCACCCCAAAAAAACAAAAAAAAACAAAACAAAACAAAACAAAAACACGTTGATTATAATGTTGATTGATTGATTACATGGTCTTAACGGTACTTATGACACATTATTAGTGATATCATTCCGAAGAAATTGGAGGCAAGAGCATTTGTTAAAGATAAAGCGAAAATAACCGACCCGGGATTACTTGGGCGGGTATCAAACTCTTAATCGATGTATTGCGAATTCAAAGCTTTAGCAAGTGAACTACTGGGGCTACCTAACTATAATTATAAAAAATTAGTTAAGTTTTAATTAGAAGAATTAGAAGGCGTGGTTGTCTTGACTCTGGTCAATCATTCATGGAGCCCCCCATGCAGCATCAAATTGCAAGATTCTCATAGGATATGCAGTTAAACTTGCGAAATAAACTACATGCTTTTATAGACCACCTATTTATAAAGGTCACGTTTAACAGGTCTGGTTTATATATCGACAATTACATATTTACCTGCACAACACAAAACACACACACAGCTTGTTGATAGCAAACACTTTGAGCCGATTCCATGAGTGGTCTTTATTACACAGATTAAACTGTATTTACAAGTTTATTACCAAGGTGCTTTGTTATAATGAACATAATTTGGATTCATATGACTCCTTTGCTATAGTGAAGTGTTTTGTTGTAGCGAAGGTTTTTTAATCACTAGTTAGATATCTTAGCAACTCAGAATGGATGTTTGTTGTAAAACAATGTAAAAACATAGTTTAATATGGTGAGGGACAACTGTCCCCACTCCTCTATCTCCCTCAGAGGAAAAGTAGGTTTGAAACTTTTATGTACTGCTTGTGATTCCCCTCTTATGATGATATCTTTATGCTATACAATACTAGCTTTATAATATGGGTGGCGTCCGCGGTGGGTTATAATATCCACCATAAGTTGGCCTATTTGGTGGGGTAATCAAAAGGGGACCACTTTATTTTATTATGACAGGTAAGTAGAGGAGTGAGTGCGTTTATATTTTGTGAATTAATTGTATAAAAGTGACAAATTACAGGGATAACGTATAATTCATTTATGAAGCTTCAAAATGCGATAAGACGACTACAGTGTAGGCAATGCCCTAGCTGGGTCATAAATGACAGCATGAAAGACATGAAAAGAGAGAATATTATAAAAATAGAATTTTGTTTTCACTGTATTTAAAACAATCTCAATTAACAAATATAACATAAAATCAGTATCAGTATTCAAAGAGCCAATCAAAGTTGAGGGTATGCAGGTAGTATTACGTAATTAGTCACTTTCGCTGGGCATTCGAAGCTGCAGATACCTGGTTTGAGTCTCATCATCTAACTATATTTCTGTGTTTGTACTTGCCCGCCACCAACCCGGACACCACAGGTTTACCATATACATTGTGATGCATAGCCTTATGCTTGGCTTTCACCTGTTTTTGTGCGTCTTTATTGGGGTTGTCATGGGGTTTTGGCTTTTTCCCCAATCGGATACACGTATTCTATACTATTAAAAAAGCCATGGTATTTAATAAAAATAAAATGTACCGCTTTAACTAGGCAACCCCCCCCCCCCCTTATCTTGAGAATTATATGATCAGCCCAGACTGTACAAGTCTTGTAAACTGGGATCGGACTAAGTCACACAGTGGACTCATACCACAGTATTGTGATATTCAAATTAGTTTCGTTCGGATACATGTAACTGAGAATGAGAATACTTTCTTTATACTGGGATCATCCTAGTACAATTCTACTTAATATGAGATAAGCTCAAAATACAATCTGACGCGGTAATCAGCCTAGCTCAGATTCTACTTAATCAGCCCAAAATACACTCTGATGCGGTGGTCAGCCTAGCACAAATTCTACTTAATCTGGGATCAGCCCAAAATACACTGATGCGGGGATCAGCCGAGCACTGATTCTACTTAAACTGGGATAAGCCCAGATATGCTAGGATCAACCTAGCGCAGATTCTGCTTAATCTGGGATCAGCCCAGAGTTCACTCTAAAGCTGGGATCAGCTTAGCACATATTCTACTTAACCTGGGATCAGTCCACAACACATTTTAATGCTGGAATCAACATAGCACCGATTGGGAATAATCATTGTCATATACAGTGTTTCATGGACATTCTAGCTCATGAGTAGCACCCATAGAGAGCCAAATTGTTATTTATTTAGGCAGTAAAATTGTTACTTTTGTCACATTTTGACTTCGGCTATTTGTAATGATTGAATCAGGACATGTAATGTAAATGGAAAGGGGAGGAGGTGGGGAGGGAGATACCTTAGTGGAAAATGCTTGATTGATAGTGGGTCAGAAGAAGATAAAACCGCACACCAAGGTTTTGGGAGAGCTTACACCTTGCTGCAGTGTAGTATTCTTACAACAATAAATATTGGAGAACATTGTCAGCTGATGAAATGAATTATATGGCAGACAAAGAAGAATAAAAAGGCTAGACAAGCTTCTTTTTGCAAGATAGCAACGATCTGATAGATGAAGTTATTTCAAGATCAAGTCAAAGCATAAGGTATCTTATAATCTGATTTTAGCCGCACAGGTACAAACCAGAACATATATTATACAAAGGGATACTGAAAGTGAAAGGATTACTTCTCAGTAAAAACAAGGGTGGAATTACAGTGGAATGACTTCGTTTGACTCATATACTATATGTAAAAGATTTTTTTTTTAATTGAGATAAATTGTGACAAACAAGAGAAACAAACATTTCAAAACGTAAATAATGATACAGAAAAAAAATGGTTAGAAAAGGTCTCTGCAAAATCATTGCAAACAATATTAATATAAGCAGAGAGTTTACACTGCAAACAATATTAATATAAGCAGAGAGTTTACACTGCAAACAATATTAATATAAGCAGAGGGTTTACACTGCAAACAATATTAATATAAGCAGAGAGTTTACACAGTTAAATTTTATTACAAGATGCAATTAATAAAACAAGCAACAGAATTAAAGAAAATCCATTCTGTATATAGTTTATAGGTACCTACACCAAGACCCATAACGTTATAGCTGGGAATCTTCCTATTATCTGGTCTTGCAAACCAAATTCTTGAGAGTATCTGCCAATTTTACACTGATAAAAAATACTGTGCAATTAACATACATCAATCCCAAAATAATATTTGGGATAAATTCTTGAGTGAAGTATGGAGCTATCCTTTGTTAATTGAAACAAACATAATTAGTCTGCTTTTTAGTTGTTCACTTCCTCCCTTGTGGACATTTTTTGTCCTTTTTATACTACAATGACCACAGATAGTCAATATCTGTCTTTTAATCAGTGAAATTTAGGTGCTTTCTTGTAGTATGATGTAAAAAAAAAAAACTGCTATAAATGATAACATCTTCTCTTTTTGACTAAAACTACAAAAGAGATATGTGCCTGCATTCCACACAAGGACAGTTTTAAGTGTTGTTACCAATGACTTAAAAATTACTAAACATTCTTTTCACAGCTACATTACGATGAATAAACAGGAAAATATTTCCAAAAACAAGATCTTATCTCATTTAGATGCGATCTAATCTCATTTACGTGGTAACTATTCTTCCATTAAGGAAACTGCCCCACTCTTTGCAGGAAGTATACCTTGACTAACATCACCTGTCGGTTTGACCATTCATTAGAATAGCTATTAGAACGTACTCCAACTGAGAAGTTGCAGTAACTCGGCAGTTAATTGGACTCATGACAAGAAGGGTATGGATTTGATACCCACTACTGGATCAGCCCAGATTGGCTACAGTGGTGTGTCCTTGGGCAAGGCACTTTACTCAACTTGCCTTTGCATGATACAACCTTCAAGCGCTTGCTGTGCCATAAGACAGAGATAAACCAAATCAAAACAAAATAAACCATCTAAAGAATATATATATATCTATCTATCGTAGTGTTCATGAAGTTTGCGTGTTTTACACGAACAAGATCATATCACAGATATAGTGGTGTTCATGCATTGTGCGTGCTTTACATGGACAAGCGCATGTCACAGGCATTAGTGTTCATCGTTGTGGTTGTTTTACATGAAGATCATGTCATAAGTATAGTTGTGTTCATGCGTTGTGCGTGTTGTACATGAACAAGATCATGTCACAGGTACAGTGTGTTCATGCGTTGTGCGTGTTTTACATTACGAAGATTCAGGCCAACATATAATAGTTACACATGATGCTGCAGCAGCTCGGGAGTTCGAGCGTCGGACTCGAAATCCAAGTATAGCGGGTTCAATACCACCACACCACCCACACCAGAGGAACCCTATTCTGCTGCCTCAGTGTGTCTTTTGGAAAGGCATTTTACTCCCATTCTCTCGGCATGATATATCCAAATAATGTGTTGAAAGTGCCGTGAAAAACCAGCCAACCAACTTGGTGATCAGGGCAAATTTCATTATCATAGATAATGGCGTAAGACTTGTTCAAAAATTAAGCTTGAATAACACTATTTGCGAAGTTCAGTGAAACAAGGGACAGTGTCTGAAGGTTATGAAAGATAGAGACAGCATGGATCGTTCCGTGTCTGTCAATAATAATAAAAATCATCATCATCATCATCATCATCATTATCATCATCATCATCAATTTCCCTTTTAAAGCGAAGAGTTCATTATAACCAAGTGTTATATTTTTCATGATATGTTACTGTTCCTTATATCAAGGAATTTGTAATACCGGTAGCAAGTTTTCTATCATTAAGAACCAATGTGGCAAATTCAATTAATCCGTGACTATTTTCTATTGTAATAATACATGTTTAAACTGGGAATGCCGGTCTGCTAACCTACTGACTTTAATATATATGATGACGCTGGTGTACAGTAATGGAACACAAATATAAAGAAAGGTACATAAGATTACATAGTAGCAAATAAAAACGACGTATGGCCCTAAAGTCATGTAACTTAATATATTTATATTTATTCATTTATTTCTGTTTCACACAGGCCACAAGTTATGCTCTCTCTCTCTCTCTCTCTCATGGCAAATGTTTACCTTCAGTATGATTAATCTGAGACGGGTGTAAATATCAAGATCTTCATATTACAGGTGATTTGGAGAATCATTCTTCTTAATATGCTGGTATTTGTTCCTATTCTTACGAGTGTTTGCTCACGTAGGCATACCGAATACATAATACTTTACAAGGTATGCACGTATAGCAAGAATTCTAATCCACGCAAATAATTTGTGAAATGAAAACAAATGAAAACAGGTATTCTAGTTTAAAACACGCTAATAACTTTGTTATAAAAATTGTCATCTGGGATAGAATCAAAGATGAAAATGTATTAAAGAAAAGTTTTGACTGTGAAATTGAGCTCATAAATATGTATTAGACGGTTATGTACTTTTTCAACTGGGATAGAATCAAAGAAGGAAATGCATTAAAGAAAATCGTTGACTGTAAAATTGAGCTCACAAATACGTATTTGAATGTTATGTAAATTCTTTAAATTTAATAGATTTTACAATCTGAAATCTTTTAAATCTTTCTTTAGTAGAAAACTCATTATCCATGTGAATCATGTTAGAGAGTTATAATTTGTCGCCTACCTGGATTATAACTAAGAACCCAAGTTATGACATCTCTCTCTCTCTCTCTCTCTCTCTCTCTCTCTCTCTCTCTCTCTCTCTCTCTCTCTCTCTCTCTCTCTCTCTCTCTCTCATGGCACACGCCTATGTTTACCTTCAGTATGATTAATCTGAGACTGGTGTAAATATGAAGATTTTCATATTGCAGGTGATTTGAAGAATCATCCTTCTTAAAATGCTGGTATTGCTTCCTATTCTTAGGAGTGTTTGCTCACGTAGGCATAAGGAATATACAATACTTTACAATTTATGCACGTATGACAAAACTTCCAATCGACGCAATTAATTTGGAACACGAAAACAGGCCCTAGGGTGGAAATATACACATTCAATTTTAATAGCTTTTACTATCTGAAATCTTGTTCATCTAAGTGCCAGATTAGAACACGAAGATGACTCGCTCAAGCTATCTACCGAATCGAACCTTGGCCGTCTCAGTGATACGTTCGTTAACTTCAATTTACTGGCTGATCGCCGATATCAGGTCGACCAAGCAATGGAGATTGTGTGTGTAAATCATATTGTATCGATTTTCCTCAAAATAAATCAGATCTAATCATTGAAAATCCATATCGAAATGTAGATCCATTATAAAGGTAAAGTCAAACTTGTCTGCAAATACTACTCTGAGGACAATCTAAAAGTGGTCTTAATGAGCAGGTCGTCTTTATATACATGTTTTGATTTATGTATAAATGTGACCTATGGACCTTTGCCCCTATACCCAGATGGTCCTTATATACAGTCCTTATATAATGGTCACATTAAAGATTCTCTGTTTTATTTATTTATTTTGTTGACGTTACTTATATAAATTATTTGATCATGAAAAAGCTAAATGTTGCATTTCTTTCCGATGAATAGCATGCTTGACTATGTTCAGATTCAGTTTGAAATAAGGGGTTCGGAAACATTTCTGAAAATTTCTGAACACATATTAAACACTATCTGCAATATTAAAATATGAACTTATGATGTCCAAAAACGTCTGTTCACACTTATTTTTAAAAGGTATTTGATACCCAAAAAATAGTACATATCTTCGAGGTGCTGATTTTGTTGACATTATTTGTAATTTCTGGGCAAGTATTAGGGAAAGAAAATCACTTGGTTTAGAACTTAAGTTCCCTTTGATCATTAACCTAAGAGTTAAAAGTTCAAAAACAGAAATCATCATATGTTTTCAATGCGTCTTAAAATGAAATCAAACCTGCTTTGTTTTAGGATGTAACCCAATAGCACTGAATTTTCAACATCTCTACGCAGTTGTATAAAATATAGCTTGCTGACGTAAGAAGGTCTTGGATGACATAAGTATGCGCGCTGCCGTCAGTCTCACGCCTCTGACGTCACACACGTTCGGTTTCCGACGATTTACGGAAATTATGCATACGAAGCCGGCAGGCATTATTTTGACCTATTTTATAGAAAACGACTTGTGCTTGACGATCGGACTTTCTGCAAAGTGAAACATGCGTTTGGACAATGTAAATACTATAGTAAATAGGAAAAAGCAAAAACCTTGGAAGAAACCCTTTAACAACATTATTCACATACGCACTGACTAAAAGGTGATACAGACAAGAAACTTTCGGTATAATTATATAATGATAATTCCATGGTTAAAGTCTAAAGTCTGATTCGCTAAAATGCATTGAATTAAATTTAATTGGTTTTTCCTTCCCTCTTATCAGCATCACATCCTTATTAGAAATACTATTTACAAATATAGGATGTGAAAGGTATTGTTAACTTGTTAACTTCAGTGAAATATAATACAAAATTAAAGAAAATAAAAATACTTCATAAATTTGAAGCCTAAATATCACAATATTAAATTCTTTGCAAATCCTTCATGACCAATGATCCATCATGTAAATGGAGGGGCGGGGGGGGGGGATGGGGCACGTGTGCATTATACGCTTTGCTGAGAATTTCCGCTTTTTCGGTGATTATATAAACAGATAGTTATCGCCATACCGTTTTGTATACAAATTACTGAAATGATATCTACTTCAAGTAGAAATGCAATAAAATTTTGTGCCGAAGCAAAATTTGTGGTGTAAAGATAATCTTATAAGTCAACAAGACGTTGCTTAGTCACATTTTCACATAAAATCTGTTTGATGCTAAACGCACACCAAAGGACTATGTTCACTTTACCTTCTAAACGGTCCTAAAACCTGGTAAAAATATATTTTCATCCATAGTCTTATCTCTATCATAAAATACTACAATATCTTCAACTTGGTACCCCTATGACGTCATAGGCACGCGCTGACGTCATGACGCCAAGTGATGAAATGTTAGTGGAACGCTGAAAACGCATTATAGCCAGAAATATATCCTTTTGGACAATATTTAACACTGAGCTCACAGCGATATTTTGTCAAGTTGTAGTGAAAGCTAATCGTGACATAATGTGAAAGAACTAAGAGGGTCCGTAAATGCGCTCCATATTAAAATTAAAGATAATTGTTCTTTATTTCTCTTCAGAAACCATCCTAGGATCACATAAACAACACACATTTCTACATTTCTAAAACAAAATTGGGAAAAATATGACTATTTAATTATAATAGGTTAATAAATATTATTACAATACATGTTTTACGCTATTTTCATTCATACGGTATCCAGGCACAGATTTACGAAGTTTATATCAAACTTAGGAGATATATGAAAGTAAAATCTTTGAGTGGGTATAAAAACTGTAAACACGACTTCTTTTTCTTATTTTAGAGAAAACTTAGAGATATTTAAAATACTAAGGCTGCAACCTTTACAAAAATTTATGAACGTGTCCAGCATACAATAACCAAAATGATACCGTTTAATCGAACCTATTCGAAACTCAGCCTTTCCTCCGATATGCTCGTTCGGCTTACAGCTGACAGCGATATACATGTATATGGAAGTCATTGACTGATCTATATAACTTTGAAAAAGTATCTATCCAGTTTTCCACGTTCAAAATTAACTCGCCAAACACATTTAACTGCAAGTGAATGAAAGAAAGAACAATTCGTCTATACTATAAACTGCTGAAACATTCGTATGGCATAAATGACAATGCGAATATATATATATATATATATATATATATATATATATATATATATATATATATATATATATATATATATATATATATATATTCACCCTCCAAAGAGTCGTTAAATAAAGATTTTTTGTTGGAAACTAAACGAGGATATAGTTTACCATATTGCACTTCAATGAGGACATTTTCCTTCACATATCATAATCAATCATTTGTTCCGACCTCTGAGGAGTCCAGGGCTTATTCAGAAATTTATTCAGTTCAGCCTAGCTCTGTGTCGTTACAAGTGCTCTGTTGTGTCTGCAATTTAACTGTGTAACTGATTTAAGGTTGTGTAAAGGGTACTATGTAAGAATTCATCGTTTAATATATGTGAGAAACAAAGAGAGAGAAAGAGAGAGAAATCCTAATCCAGTGTACATGAACGCTACTTGTGTTCTCATTCTTCTGAAT
This sequence comes from Margaritifera margaritifera, assembly GCA_029931535.1. Classification (NCBI taxonomy): domain Eukaryota; kingdom Metazoa; phylum Mollusca; class Bivalvia; order Unionida; family Margaritiferidae; genus Margaritifera; species Margaritifera margaritifera. The sequence continues at coordinate 4,291,137 of JAQPZY010001580.1, forward strand.
GTATTTTCAGCAAATATATTTGCATATCGCCATTGTATCTTGATATTATGTTTAATTGGACCGAATAACTAATAACGGCTACATCAATACTGCAAAACTAATAAAATTTTAAAGTAGAAATTTGAAATGCCCTGGGGAGGAGGGAGGGGGGATGAGGGGGATAGAGAAGGGAAAGCGAGGGGGAAAAGAATGGGCGTTTAAATTAAAGAGGTGACAAACACTAAAACATGGTAAAGTTGGAAATATTACAAAGACAGAACATTGGAAATATGTTTCTGGTATAATGTTATCATAAACCAACTTCTTACAAAATTCATTTGTTGGGCATATCAGATTTCCGCTTTTCCGAAACGAACGAATGCGCGAAGAATTAGTTATACCCTATTCCATCTTTTCGAGTGTGTGCTGTCTGATAGACGTTTTAATCGGTCTCTCACTTGTCCGAACGACAACTATACAGTTTTTGGATATTCCGTCTGTACTTTGGTCCAATTATTCATTGGACAACATCATTATCTGTCCAAAACTCCGCTCACTCGTCTATGCTTTTCTGTGTCCGTTTTCCGTCTTAGTCTGACAGTCTGTTTGCCCGTGTATGGGCCAGTGCGTTTATATGTTCACCCATCAGTCGGCACGTCCTTCTATCCTTTTATTCCTCCATAAATTTGTCGCTCTTTCCTGATGTATGTATGTCCGTTCGTCCTTTTTTCAAACAAATTGTCAGGTTTACATGGGAGACTGAATGAAATATTTGTAGTCAAGATGACTAGGTATGCATTAAACTAGACATCTGTAAGAACTGATGTCATTTTAAGACTATATTTATGAATGTCATCATACATGAAGATTCAGAAATTGTAGAAGTCAACAGTGCATGTAAACAGTACTGTTATGCCATGTATATATGTCTACCACCATGAACTGGTGTAGTGCATATAAAGCTATATGTATTCTGGGCCTGTGGCCTACAATACGAATACAGATCATTATTATTATTATTATTATTATTATTATTATATCATCACCAACGTCATCATTCTCATCAGAAAAATCATCATTAATCGGTGATGATTATATTGTTGATAGAAGATATGAGTAAAAAGTCTTTATTCTATTCATCGTCATCATTCTTCTTTATTTTGCTTATTATTATTATTATTAGTAGTAGTAGTAGTAGTATCATATAGCATTGTAGATATATAGATTCAGCAAAAGCACAATTTTGAATACATGCATTTGAATTATTTTTCTCTATAAAAGTTGAGGAAACGACTATCTTTTAACAAAATTGCAAAAATGCCGTTTCTTAAAAAAACCAACAAAAACCAACACATAAATAGATGCACTTTGTCGCATATATATTTCTACGAAAAATATATATCATCATGTAGTAATTGTAATACACTTTGTTCAACCTTTTGATAAACTGAAGAAAAAGTTAATTTTAGTTTACAGTTTGGGATTTCTGAATTTTCAGGTAAAATTCTATGATTTATACAAGGACAGATAGTAGTGTAAATATATCAAAATGGAAGCAAGAAGAAATTTTCCTAAAATTATGGGGAACAATATGTTGCTGCATAGGTACCACTCTAACTCAAAACATCAACAATATTTTGATATTATGATTCAGTTTTTATTTTGAAAAATTTTAATACTGTGTTATTCGTAGTTTCATTACAATTGTACCTGTTGGTTCGGCAAAAATAGATGCATGCCTAAAAAGGGGTGAGGAGAATAGTTATGTATGTCTCACCCGTGTTAGATATTTTGATAGTTATGTTGGGGTGGAAAGTCAGGGCATATTTACTACAAAGGGGTTAGTATAATTAAGCGACCTGAACATTACCTGCCTCGATCAGCAGAATATTTATCTTATCAGACATAACAATTAAATATAATGTGTTTACTTTTATCAGCAGACATATCAACCGATTGTGCAGTATTGACATTTATGACCTACTCAGTCATGCAGCATTTCTCAGTCACATGACTACCAAATCTCGCGGTCTACTAAATCGAACGCAATCCAATTATCATTGGTCTTTCCCTTCATAGCTTGTTTGTATCATGTTATTGTTGACCGCTATGTCAAGAAGAATGTATATCGTAAGACAAAGGTAGTTCAAGTTATTCAAACCAAGGTTGCTGCTTCAGGTTCTGTTATCATCACCTTGTCAAATAGATTACACAGTTCTGCTACTCCAACCATTTGTCTCCGTCAGAATTGTAATCAGATACCTCCACACATGAGGATAGAACGTGTGTGGTTGCTAACAATTTTGAGGTACTAAAAATGAGAGAGAGACAGGGAATTTATAATGATGACGCTATTGTAGTCCTCATAACAGCCATGACAAAATGTATTACTAATGTTTATGTAATGTTATTTATTATTTAAGAATAACTCAAGTAGGCAATCTATACTATTTATTAACTACATAACAGACATCATAACAGTTGTGAAGGGGAGACAAGACTGCCCTAAACGTATTTTTCTCATGGAACTTAAATATTAGTGAATGCATAACATAAACCAGCTGTCGGTGTATATCAGTTCCAATTCAGTGTGGAATGTTTGTTTACTTTTACTGCCACGAACAGTCGAGTCATACTTAAAGCTAATTAGATTAAGGCTAACACTACAGTTAATTATTTTGATTGCCTAATAATCCTATGTCCAGTGAGAAGCTTACAGACATTACTAATTAACTGGTGCTCATCGATGTATGGAGAAAATTCATAGATATGTGAAGTACAAAACTTTTGAGGGGGTATAAATACTAAGAAAGACGATTTCATTTTCTTATTTCAGAGAAAACTTAGAGATTCTAAAAATACAGACCTTGAATCAGAAAACATAGCCGATCATTTCTTATAGTTTTAATGTATATAAAGTTGCAAACTTAGAGAAAAAATATTATCTTGAAAATTCAACAATTCTTGTCTCTAACAACAGATACATGTTAGGAAATAAAACAAGTACATTGACTACTAAAACTGTAATGGACATGACTATTCCGAGTATATATGAGAACAGAATGATTTAAATATCAGTGTTATGTATATTGAATTTATAATATGTGTCCATGATTGTAGGTTGTACTTTAGTCAGATTATGGTCATTTTGTAAACAACATGTGTACATAGCATTTTAGTTCAAGACCGGTTTTACTAGCAGCTGGACTGTTATTTCCATGTCTTTTTGTGACAAAAGTCAGGTACACAAAGTAATTTTCCATAAAAAAATTACTCATATATATTCTGAAGTGAGAATTGTCAGGTTCATATATATATATATATATATATATATATATATATATATATATATATATATATATATATATATAGATAGATAGATAGATATAGATATATAGATATATATATCGTTACGGCATTATGAATTAACTTTAAATTATAATAGTTTTCATTTGGGTTTATAATCATTGTATTATAATTCCTTAGTTCAGTAGTAAAGTACAAATCAAAATGTTTACATGAGTCATGCTAAGTCCAAGAAAAATCAATAATTATGTCGGTCAGCTTAACCCACAATGGTGAATCACGTGGTAAGGCGTGCAGATTTATGACCTGAATCCTATATCAACATCTTGTTGATTTGAAATAAGGTATTTTAATTGTAGTGCAAAGGCACTACAAGCAGTATCATGCGCGACCTAGTTTCTGATTGGTTAAAGAAGGTTGTTGACAGAACTCATTCTAAGTCGTAGTATTAGAATTTTAAATTCTCTTATGCGTAGTAAGAGGCTATATAATAGGATTTAATCACTGCGTTCCTCATTCTTTAGCAGTTCGCCAAGATTCATAAGGTTATTGAGGAAGATTATTGTTGTTTGTAAAATCAGCTGGTGAAAATCTATTCTACATAGTACATTTTGGATTTAAGTACTATTCTTCAAGGAACTTAACAATATTCTACATTCACAGGAGTTTACCTGGGATTAATAACATTTGGATTTAAAACTGTGTTTCTTGTGGCATATCAACACATTAGTTACTTCATTCGGAACAATCTTTCATTCGGAAAATTCATTAACTTGGAACATTCATTCATTCGGAATACTTTGAATTAACTTCCGGATTATCAAAATTCAATAGGACATTTAGGATTATTTAGGAATTTCTAAACTGTAAGTTATTTTTAATTCTTTCCCTTTGTTTGTTTAAAATATTTAATATTTTAGGAAATTACATTTATATTTTAGAAATTGTGAAAGCTTGTTTGAGTCGTTCTTTCTTTTGTTACTATTTCTAACCCCTAGACATAACAATATATATATATATATATATATATATATATATATATATATATATATATATATATATATATATATATATATATATATATATATATGGGCTTAGTAAACAAGAGATCATTCGGGTTCTAAAAATCTTGTTCTAAACATAAGTCTGTAAAGAAACTCTTTTAACAATCAGATGTTACAGTTGTGAAAACCAGATATAATTCAGACAGAGGAATTATTTATTTAAAATATTCATTGGAATTACTAAAGTGCTCATATATTTTTGAACTTTTTGGGATTTATGTGAATTCATTCAAAACATTCCGGAATACATCATTGTGGTGCAGCAGGACATTCCTGACTTGTTGTACATCAGGGCATTCAAGGTTATTGGAATTTATTCGGAACATTATATATTTTTGGACACTTAGGATTATAGAATTAGAACTGACAAGCGGAACACTATCCCCCCTTTACACACAAATTCAGGTTTTGATGTTACCAGATATATTAGGTTAGTACCCCCTTTTCAGGAAAAAGAAGTAGATAAATACCTTCTTCACTTTGAGATGGCCAAGAGAGCATTGGACTTCGTTATTACAAAATGTACTTATTGGCAAAACTCGTGAAGTCTACACTTCACTGTCAGTACAAGACTCTACGCAACAAAATAAACTCACTTGTGCCACTGCACCGTCACATTTAACTTCTGAGTCACTTCTACAACACAAAACAGTGACGAATGGTCTTGAAATCAAATTAAAACTATATATTTTTGGGCATGTCTCAAAAAAGTGAATGAACACCTGGAATAAAATAACACACAATGCATCAATGAACCTTGCTAAATTAATTTTGGATAACATAAATCACCAGTACTCTGTAAAAACTGCAAACACTGTAAAACTAACAAATAAGCTATCGTCTCTTTCAAGTCAAGAAGAATTAAGATCAAAGATGGACACGTTAAATAAAGATAATCAAGACTATCAGATAAATTAAGGAAAGGAAGAGAAAGAAAATTTCGAAAACACAAATTACCAGTACCTAATTCACAACCCATTTACACACAACGTTCCAAACAAAAATCAAAAATGGAAATCGACAAAAACAAACACCAGAGAAAGAGACATACACGCACGTCATTTACATTTAATCCGGACACAGTTCTAAATCTCTCTAAGGCCCCACTCACAGAAGCAAAAATTCAGTATCTTTCAAGGGGTCTACATTTCTGTCCCCGCCCAAGATTTATGATAGAGGTCGCCTTTTAAAGGACACAGAAGAGTTTAGTCGCAGAATGCAACTTAGATCCTACTTTGGAACAAAGGCCAAAACAGACACAGAAAAAGAAATCCACATTAATGCATCCAAATTTTGGGAAATAAGTGATTGGGTCCATCCAACGAGTTCTTTTGCTAACCTTGAGGCTTTCATTTCATCCATCGAAAGTGGAATCTGGAACCACGCATGTCGAACAAGCAAATACTCAAACTTAAGCAAAGAGGAAAAGGAAGGTTGAAGTCACTAAAAACTTGAACTGACAACATAATCAAACCAGCTGTTAAAAGGATCCGCGGTCAGTGTGATGGACCGAGAAGACCATGTCAAGGAAGCAAACAGACAGCTAATTTATGTCAGATTCTACCATGAATTAAACCATGACCCAGTCCTTGAATATGCTAAGATAGTTGAGCATGTCATCAATGAAATATTCGAAGAGCGACATATAGACCAGAAGACCAAAGAATAGCTTACCCAAAAAAATCCGAGAGCAGGAAGATTCTATCTCTTACCCCACAAACCAGGAAAACCATCTCGGCCTATTAGCTCTGGTAACAGTCACCCAACCGAAGCAATGTGAGGTCCCACGTCCATGCATTGCCCTCCTACCTTCAGGAGATAACGGACTGCCTCCTGAAAAGTAAAGCCTGTAAACCATGACTGCCCAACACAATTCGTGTTTCAGTAGACGTAACATCTTTCTATAGCAATATTTCACATGATGAGGGAATACATGCTTTAAAGAAGCCATGGAAACAAGAGTTGTGACGATGCCACCCACAGAATTCCTGGTCAACTACTGGAGCTAGTTCTTAAATTCAATAACTCTGCTTTTAATTGCAACAACTAACTCCAGTCAAATGGAACAACCATGAGAACTAAGATGACCTGCTCATATGCAAATATCTTTATTCCCGATTAGAAAGTGAACCTCTGGCATCTATATGCCAGAACCCATACGAATAGGTACGTTTCATTGATGATGCTGAAACAAAATGGAAAGATTGGGGGGGGGGAGGAAGCTAGACTAATTCATCATGCAGAACAATACTTTCCATCATTCAATCAAATTCACTGCCGAAATTTTGAACACAGATCATATATTGTTGACACAAAAACTCAAATTGTCGCTAACATGCTCCATACAGACATTTATTTTAACCTACTGACAAACATAGGTACCTTCTTCCACCCAGCTACCACCCAACGCACTGCACCCAAAACATCTCCTACAGTCAATTACTCAAATGAGGAGAATCTGCTGTGATGACATAACTTTCGATGAGAGTGTAGAGAGCTAACCCAACGTCTGCCAAAGAGGGGCTACAATAAATATGTAATAGCGGATCCGAGCCAAGCAAACAAACCGTACCGACCTCCTAAAATACAAGAGAAAAGAAAACGTGGAACGAACACCATTCATTCTCACATTCCACCCAGAGAGCCCAGAGGTAGGTCGCATCATTCAAAAAACTGGCCAATCATTAAATCGTGTGACCCGCTTAAATTGATCTTTTCACACAAACCATTTGTAGCATTCCGTAGACCTCAAAATTTGAGAGACATGCTAGTTAGGGCGAAGCTAAGACTACTCTCAAATAACAAAAATAGATGGGAAATCGAAGCCTTGTGGAAACAAAAGATGCAAGATGTGCCAATGCATGAAGGAAACAAACACATTTTCCAGCACATTCACAGGCGAAAAGTTAAATATTTACAACCATACTATAACATGCAACAAAGCAAATGTGATCTACCTCATCACATGCAAGGTATGCAGCACCCAATGTGTTTGAGAAATGTAAGTATTAAATATTAGAAGAATCTCCACATATCAGACTGGCAAACCAATACAGTGGAAAGGAGCCTACTGGCGGAACATTTCTATTTCCCCGGGCATACTTTCAATGATATAAGCCTGACTGGAATCGCCCATAACTCAAAATGTAGCTGCTGCTGTTAGAAAAGTAACACCGTCAAAAAAAGCGCAAGACAGAAATGGTGTATTAAAAGCTTTAGTAGATCTCTGTAAACAAGAATTAACATAATTTAGTCCGTTGAAAACTCAACTTTTTTCTCGTACAGTGTCCCAGTAACAGCTTGTACGACGTTCCGACAACAGGTGGACATAAATACCTGAATAAAAGAAGACTTTTTCACATTTGTGTTACCTGAATAAAAGAAGACTTTTTCACATTTATGTATTAGTAGCTTTGACAAGATGTCATCCGAAAAATATCCCAAAGCATCACTGTTGTCATCATCGTCGAAGCAATCATAAAATAGGAATAAATTCAAGACCACCTCGTTTACTCCAACATTGGGATGTGTTACCGGTGTTAACCAAACTTAAAGCACTAATAGGAAACAGTTCATTTACAATGCTCGCCAAGAAATTATCGATGCGAATTTTGTTTGAAGATGTTGAAAGGAAACTTTCGGTGAACGAAGACACAGATTACAACGAAATATTATGAAAAAAAATACATTCCAGGGGAACAAAACAGCACTCGTCCAACAAGGAGTGTTTCTTCCTGTGACGATGGCACCGTCGTTGGCTAAAGTACCTCTTATCGAGTTTGGAGCGATGGCTTATCCTATTTTACGCGGACTAATGAAATCCGCAATTTGCAGTAAACAAAAATGATTAATTCTCAAATAACATTAATAATAATATTGCAAAACTTTACTTTATAGACATTAGTCCCTAACACTCTGTAGATGGATCTCTACCAAAGGTACAAGCAGAGGATTCCGCACATGCCGCCTAATCCTGGTATCACCGAGACGGTTCTCTTACAACAAGGGTTACAGTGTTTGATCGATCAATTGGACTTGTCAAAAGTGTAAACATGGGAACAGTACGGACGAATTATTGCAAAGTCTTTATCATTTATCATAATGATGTAGACAAAATATCCCCCCCTCCACACACACACACACACACACATACACACACACACACACACACACACACACACCAACGCTATGTGCCCTCAAGAATTTGATGACAGAAGACAAAAACAGCAGCAACAGTGACGTCGACAGCATGTACGACTGTCACTCCAGCAGAGTCCTCCTTGAAAGGCGATTCATTAAGAAAAAAAGTAGAATTTTTTTTTTTTTTTTTTTTTTTTTTTTACAAAGCACTGCATACAAAAGCAGGGTTACTTCTGTGTGTTTTAAACAGGGTTTCTTCTGTGTGTTTTAAATGATCATCCCACCATATCCTATGACGAACAATATCATCTAGTATATCAAAGAAATCCGATTCTTGTGTGGCTTCAGTTTCACTCATAGCCCTTGAAAACAGACAGGAGAGATCGAAATCTTCTTCCTGTAAGACAACTAGTGATTTTCTTTTATCACCCTGATTAGATTGATGAGATTGTGTAGCTGAAAGAGTATCACTGTGATCAATACTTCTTGATTGATCCAAACTAGGAACAAAAGTGACCTCATTAAAAACCTGACCCCAAAAGGTGTCCGCTAAAGGAAATACATCCTGTTCAACAACATCATTCTCAAGAGCACGCTTTGCCATAGCTCTAGTAACTGCACAAGCTGGATATAAACCAAGGATTTCTACTTCGATAGGATCAACTCGTTGATCCATACAAGGCTTGTCAGTTATTTAATGGACTAACCAAGACATTATCTCCAGCTAGGTCATTACCTAGTAATAAATAAATGCCCTTTATAGGCAAAGAAGCCACAGCTCCTATGGTCACTGGTCCCGAAACTAAGTCTGATGACAAATTAACACAATGGAGAGGGACATTTACATATCCACATTCTACCCCCTGTATTAGGACACTTTCACTAGTAGAAGACCTCTCAGAAAATGTCAAAGTACTTTCTAACAAAATACTCTGAGAAGCCTATGTGTCTCTTAATATCTTAATAGGAGTAGTCTTAACCAACTCACCAGCAAGTGACTCAGAACCCTTAGACATGAATGGTTCGTATTTCTCCATTACAAAATCAGACTGAGGTATGCAAGCCTCCAGACAAGTACATGACCCTGACCTTGATTTCTTATAAACAAAAGCATTTGGAACTGCTCTGTTATATTTCCGTTGCCTATTTTTCAACCAGAGGCAATCAGAAATAACGTGCCCTTTCCTCTTACAATAAGTGCACGTGGGGATAGATAAGGTTTTCTGATCCTTCTTATCAGAAATTTGATTCTTTATAGTCACACCAGCTTGAGGCCTGTAAATACTCACGCGAGACGGAAATGGTTTCTTAACAAAGACCTGTTGAGAGGAAGATCTATTTACCAATGGAACCTTGTGAATCAGAGAGTATTCATCAGCCGTACCAGCAGCTTTTTCTAAAGTTTCAACACCTTTCTCATCAAGGTATACTCTAATGTCACAACTGACACAATTCTTGAATTCTTCAATCAATACCAGTTGCTTAAGATTATCATAATCCTTATCAACCTTCTTGGACGAACACCATCTCGTAAACAAACGCTGTTTTTCCCATGCAAATTCTAAATTAGTCTGGGTAGTTTCCTTTCTACAGTTCCAAAGTTTTGACGGTACGTCTCAGGCACCATCTCATAAGCCCTCAAGACACTTTCTTTAACCACTTCATAATCAGCAGATTGTTCAGACGAGAGTGCAGTATAAACATCACTAGCTTTACCAGTAAATACACTCTGCAACAATGAGGTCCAATAATCTTTCAGCCATTTCAGATTCTCAGCAATTTTCTCAAAACTGAGAAAATATTTGTCTACCTCCTTTTCTATAAAAGGGGGGACTTGTCTGATATGTTTGGCCAGATAAAGTTTGAACCCGTATTGCTATGAGAGTGCCCTTTATTGGTCAATTCCAATTCCCTTAATCTAAATTCCCTATCCCTATCTCTTTCCCTTTCCTGTCTATCCCTTTCCTCCCTTCTTTCTTGTCTTTCCCTATCTTTTTCCTCCCTTCTTTCTTGCGTCTGCGTTTGTTCCCATTGAAGTTTTAGTTTTTCCAATTCTACCTCCTTTGTTATCTTTAATTTCCTTTCTAAACTGGACGGAGTTTTCTTCTTCAAACTCGAAACACCCCCTTCAAAAACACCTTTTTGTACCAAATAGTCTATCAAAATATTCCTAATATCTTGTTTCAAAAAGGAAGTTGTCACTTAAGTTAGACTATAATGTTTGGCAACTTGAAGTAACTAGTCCTTTTTCATGGACTCTAATTTCTCCTGGGTGGGAGCAGCTATGAAACTCTCTACCTTTGATGTCGTGATGAAAGCCTGTTTGTTTTTCTAATTATTTCTTAATCGGGAAATGAAAAAGTCAAAGACCACTAAAATTTCAAACAATGAAATTCAAATATTAAAAAAAAACAATTTTCCGAAGTATTAAAATCTCTGAAATATTAAACTTCAAAAATACTTAAATAATTTCAAATCCCGAAATATTCATAAAATTCGGATCCCGAAAAAATTCAAATTTCGATCTCGGACGAGCCCCCAATTTCTTCTGTTACGTCTAGGGATTAGAAATTGTAACAAAAGAAAGAACTACTCAAAAAAGCTTTCAATATTTCTAAAATATAAATGTAATTTCCTAAAATATTAAATATTTCAAACAAACAACATGAAAGAATTAAAAATAACTTACAATTTAGAAATTCCTAAATAATCCTAAATGTCCTACTGAATTTTGATAATCCGGAAGTTAATCCAAAGTATTCCGAATGAAAGATTGTTCTTAATGAAGTCACTAAAGTGCTATGCCACAAGAAACACAGTTTTAAATCCAAATGTTATTAATCCCAGGTAAACTCCTGTGAATGTAAAATATTGTAAAGTTCCTTGAAGAATAGTACTGAAATCCAAAATGTACTAATTAGATAATAGATTTTTACCAGCTGATTTTACAAACAACAATAATCTTCGTCAATAACCTTATTATTGTGATGAACTGCCAAGAATGAGCGTTCAGTGGTTATATTTGTATTATATAGTCTCTTACAGTGCAAAAAGAGAAAAACCCCTGCTACTTCGTTCTAGCATTGTCGAGCAAACAAGTTATTCTAACCAATCAGAAACTAGGTCGCGCATGATACTGATAAAAAGTGCTTTTGCACTACAATTACATTACCTTATTTCAAATCAACAAGATGTTGATATAGGATTTAGGTCATGAGTTTGCACGCGCTAAATCACGTGGTTCACCATTGTGGGTTAAGGTGACCGACATAACTATTGATTTTCCCAGGACATATCATGACTCATGTAAACATGTTGATTTGTACTTTACTAATAGCATAGGATATTTAACTAAGGAATTATAATACATTGATTATAAACCCAAATGAAAACTATTATAATATTAATACATAATGCCGTAACAATAATAAGAGACTTAGCAAAACACTACTATAAGACGGACACGGCAAGACGTAGAAATGAAGGAAAGTAAGAGCCTTGAACATTTTCGATTAGTAAGTGAAAAAGCAAAGGTGATGAACCAAGCATCTTCCAAATATTTTAAGACGGAACTCGATCTGTTTGCATACATAGTAGAAGTTACTCAATCGTTACTATACATAATGTCATAAAGAAATGTTTCTTTCTTCGGGCGTTGCCATCCCTATTTATTGATCGCTATCATTTAGCATTTTACAAAACTGTTGAAAACACGATTTCGGTATCATTGAGTACACACACCAGTTCTATTACCTTTTTTTTAGATGGAATAGATAAGATGTGTCAATAAATTGTAATAACACTTTGTACGATTTTGTTCTTCCCGACTTTTCTTGCGCTTAATGATTTAAGACAATAATATATTTGTAACAGTCCTCTACAGTGTCAGGTGAAGTGGAGAGTGGCTCAGCATTAGCTAAAAAAGGATTCTCACCCCTAAAATAAAAAATGTCCCTTTAACTGCAACTAAAAAAATAAAACACGCCAAAATTCAAAACTCCAATCTTTAAGATAAATCCCTAAATGCGGTGTCCTCAAAATGCAATCCGCAATGTGGTAATTATATTAATGAATACATTGTGGAATCACAAGTCGTTATTAAAACACAATTTATTCACAGAGAGAGAGAGAGAGAGAGACACAGACAGAGACAGAGGTTAATGTAGTGGGGAAATGCAACAGCATCATTACCTACAGGAATTATATACTGATTCAAGATGTCTTAAAATGCTATAGGTATGCTTTATTTTCAATATGTCTAAATTAGTGGAGTTAAATTATCTCTGACACTGGTAATATTCCGGTACCAGTGTCAACTAGTTCTACTGAGTGGAACCCAACAGGAATTTAATGAACATAAATTATTAGAAAGGGCTGCCCTCTCTACTAATTTGCTCAACGCTACACAAGTTCCACAGAAAATAACAAATCTCTGTATGTCTTACATTGTTTCTTCCTGGTTTACTATCTTCCTTTCTTTTTTATTTGTGTATTTTTTTTTTTTTTAATTTTTTTTTTTTCGTTGTCTGTTATTTCTAAACCTCAGACTATAGTTGAAGTAAATTTGATGAATTACGATTGATTTTTATAATTTACAGCATATAATGAACAAGTTGGTTTTTTTTCGTAAACGGTGAGTCCAAGGCTTTGCAACCTTGGTCTATTATATATCTGGGAGTAATGACATTTTTTTAAAAAATTATAAAATATTTCGGTACCACATTTATTATTTTTATTTCTTTATTTTGTATTATATGCTTTATCAGTACTACCATATACATGAGTGGAAACATGAGTCGATTTCCTTCATTTCTGAATACACGTTATTTCATGCCTTCGGCTGTCAGTCAGTCCTGCCTGACAAGCATTTATGTGCGTTTTGTAGTTGTCTCGCTTTACTAGTTGTCAATAATACTATCTATATAAAAAAACAACAAAAAAAACTCTGAATCATTAATTTTGAATAAGCCTGTCCAATTCAATGGTATGGTGTGCTCGTTCAGTCATGTCGCCGGTATAACCTGTACACCTATTATCAACTGTAAAGGTCCACTATTATCACGCATAATGACTCTGTTTACATATGGTCTAACGTTACATACAGGTACCGACTAGTTTAGAATACATATGGGTCCGGGTATCATTTGTTTGAAACATCCGCTGAGGAATGTGACTTTTTCCAAATCTGTTTACTTTCTGAGTAAATCAGTATGTAATCGAGAAGGAACTAACGCATACTGCGACATGTGTTGAAGCCGATGGTATGTACAAGTGTGTTTAAAATTAGGTCAGTAGGAAGATTGTGTAACGATATTCCTTTAATAATATATATAACTTTGAGCTGGTAAAGCAGATGAGTAATTTACAAGATGGAAAGTACCCACTGTAGTCATTGTAGCTATATGTCCTATTATATTTCTCTTTTGCGTTCCTTTTATCTATCTATTTATCTATCTATCCGTCGGTCCGTCTGTCAGTTTACTTGTCTGTCTGCCTGCCTGTCGATCTCTCTGTAATTACCTTTAACATGCTTACATACACAAATGTCTGAGAGAGAGAGAGAGAGATTCCGCCGAATTCTATGTCACGTCTGCTCTGGCAGTATATGATCAAACAAGCCTAAAATGGAGGAAAAGCAGGTTTCTGTGACGCGCGCTTGGTGACTGCGACTTTTTGTCGTCAAGATTATACACTTTTATGTAAACAACAGCGTTAGGGATATGAAATTATTTTTTTAAAAGAAATAAAGGTAATCATTGCATTGTGAGAAGTAGAAACCGTGACCCACTTCCTCTGGAGATGGTTAGTATTTCCAATGATGAATGTCTTCTTCGGATCTCACAAATACATATAAAACAGTTTCAGAAAAAATGCAGCTAAATAAAAAGTGTTCATCTAAACATGAATTCTAAATTGCAGATTACATAATGTTGACCATGTAGTGCGAAACATATCAGTGAAAACTGTATGTAAGTTTACAAATTTCTCAAGCATGAAAAGTATGTCACACTGACTTACTTTTTTACTGCCATTTGCAATTTATTACGATGCATTAACATTGAAAGTTTCATGAGTGTAATGCTGACAGTATGGAAGATATATGTCGTGCATTTCATTGATGAAGTCAATCCAGTGTAAAACATAGGCCAGTGTAACCTTATTTTTGAAAGTGTATTATTGCAGAAGATGCATTTAGGTTTGACGTTTGATGAAAGCTCGATGTTAAAGGTATTTGGCTAAATATGTATTTTTTGTGACAAGTCACTGAACAAGAGACATTGGGTAACAGTAAACTATTATTGCACCAGTGTGATGCAAATTCAAAGATGAATTAATCTTTGAAGTTTTGATGGGTGTTGGACTTCCATTGTTAAAAGCTATGAGGTGAAATGTATATAGGTGGCAAATATAGTCAAAGAGACAAAATAGTTTTCACAGTGATCTACTTTTGGTATGATCTAGTTATACTCTGTACGATGCAACCGCATATGAAATTTAATGAGTCTTAATTCAGTAGAGCTCAAAGTGTGGACGATATGTCTACTAAACCTGTGAAAATACATAAGTTACTCAACGTGAAAAATAGGCTAGAGTGACTTACTTTTGGTACGAGAGAGTTACCATGCTAGAGATGTATGTACATACCAGTTCTGATATGTGTACGATAAATAAGATTCAAAATATGACGATATACAGATCAAACCTATGAAAATAGAAAGTCACTCGTATTAAAGAGGTTGCAGCAACATACTTTTTGATATGTTACTTTCGAAAATGTATCAATAATGATACACAAAGCTATATCCATTTGCAATTTGTCAAAGGGTTTTAAAAAAGAAAAACAACAAAAATGTAAACAAATTTTTTAAAAAACTTGTTGGCTCTTACCGCTACAAACACAGCAGCAACAACACAAAGAAAAAAATCAATGCCGTCACAAAAGCAATACCTGTGTCTCGCAAATACGTGTGTGGCAGACGCTACAATCTATATTTTCCCATCATAATTGATTTTGTTCACTTTATTATAAACGTTACCCAAATTAATATTTACAGTTCTTTATTATTTGAATTTTTGACGAATCGGAACGCTTGAAGTACTGAATTTATGGACTGTCTATCACAGCTAACATCGGTGACAAAATCGAATACTTTGACACATATTGAAGAAACAAGCTTTGTATTTCAACGGTAACACAGTCTAGTCTTGAACCCGCCGGGCAGAGCCACGGAAATGCAGGAGGGGAGTGACTTTTACTCCAGAAGTGTGTGGGAAAAGCTAAAAGAAGAGCTAGAAGATCAGCTAGATGAAGAGGTATGGTAACACTAACGCTTATCTTATTCTGTGTTCATGAACAATCAGAGGTGACTTATTTTTCATTTTCCCTGTATTAATAGTAGACCAAAATAATTTTATCTTGATAGATACCCAAATATTTATCAGCTTTCTCATCATACATTTGTTAACGTGCTTTTCAGCTTCATCTATCACCAATAGTTGGAGCGAAAATGCCAGGATATTGACAGACACTGAAACAATCATAAAAAGTGTCCAAAATCTATTTTCTGTTGGTTTTATAGGATTCTAATGTGACATGATAAAACTAGGGGTCCATGTGGATCTGATTCACTCACCTGTATAACATCTATCGAAAATTCAAATGCAAGGCAGATGGCTACAAAATCTGGGTTAGGACGGTGTTCGCTGACATTTGAATGCTTTTATATTTTTAGAACGGTAACCATATTAGATGACGAAGCATGAACTTTGTGCAAAAATCTAATCTCACATGTGGTACTAATTGACTAATTGTGTTGTGCTTTTTTTTTTTTTTGAGGTGGGGGGTTGCGAAGCAGTTTGAAGATTTAGTAACGGCAGCCATATTTGAAGGAGGAACTTCATATTTTATATAAACTTGAAGGGCGTTCATACCAGAATGCTTTCTGTCAAATTAAATTCGGTTTAGACGCTTTCGAGAAGAATTCATTTCCTAATTTCTGTTAAATTGTGTCACATTCAGCTCAGCGTTTATTGAAAATACGTCATTTAATGGTTTTTTTTATATATTTTTTGCGACGACGGTCACATGTGCTAGTGCATTGACATTATTTGTAAAAACCTAAAATGGCTTTATCCCAGGGCATTGTCTTTCAGATATGGCTTAATAATATTCAGCCGTTTTGAAGAAAACGTCGTTTGATGGGTTTTTTATTTTAGGAACGGCGGCCATATTTGATGGCATATCAGCATTATTTGTACAAATTCAAAAGGACTTTATTGCACGATGCTTTCGGTCATATTTAGTCTAATTCTGTTAAAAAATTTGTGATAGAAAATGGTTTAAACATTTCTCCATTTTTAGCACCAGCAGGTCATATTTGGTGACGTGTTTGATCTTTTGTACAAAAAAAAAACGGCTTTCATGCTGGTACCCATTGTATCAAATTTGGACGAAATCTGTTCAGCGGTTTGTGAGAAAATTTGATGGAATGTGTTTCTAATTTTAGTAACGATGGCCATTTTTTGGGACTCGATACAATTATTTGTACAGAATTTATGTCACAATGCGTTCCCTCAAATTTGGTATAAATCTGTTCAGCGATCTTTTTGAAAAATTAGTTTGAAATTTGTTTTGTGGTCTAATTCTGTTGAGCGTTTTGTGTGTATGTGTGTGTGTGTGTTTTGTTGATGTTGTTGTTGTTGTTTCCTTGTTGTTGTTCTTGTCTTTTGTAGCGAAGCAGTTTGAAATTTTTTTTATAGTAATGGCAGCAATATTTGAAGGAGGAACGGCATATTTTACCTAAAGTTGAAAGGCCTCCATATCAGAATGCTTTCCATTAAATTTAGTAAAATTCGGTTTGACGACTTTTGAGAAGAAATCCTTTGCTGATTTCTATTGCATTTGTTTGAATTCTGTTCAGACTTTATGAGATGTTTTTCTTTTTCTAGTAATGGGTGCAATGTTTGATGCATTCTGTAAAATTTGTGCAGTTCCGTTCAGCGGTTTATGAGAAAAGGTCATTTAAATTTTTCTAATTTTAGTAACAGTGGCGTATTTTATGGTGGATTGGCATCATGTGTACAAATTGGATAGGTTTTCATTCCAGGATGCTTTCTTTTAAATTTGGGCCAAATTCTTTTCAGCCGATGTTGAGAAAATCTAGCTTGGAGAGTTATCTGTTATTTGTAACGACGGCCATATCTGATAGCGTACTGGCATCTTTTATACAAATTGAAAGCTTTCTGTGCTAAAATCTTTTGTGTCAAACTTGCTAATATTCTGTTCAACGGGTTTTGAGAACAAGTCGTTGGAAGGTTTTTCCTATTTTATTAACGGTGGACATATTTGCTGACAGTTCAGCATCATTGGAACAAAATTAAAAAGATTGTATGCCAGAATTTCTTTTAAACTCTGCGCAACTGAGTTTGAGAAGTCGTTTAAATGTTTTCCTATTATTAGTTGTGGCAGCCATTTTTGATGGTGGGGCAGCAGCTTTTGCACAAACCTGAAAGGCCTTTATAGCATAATGCATTCTCTCAAATTTGATCCAATTCTTTTGTGGGGTTTTCGGAACTAGTCGTTTGAAGGTTTTTCCATTTTAAGTGACGACGGTCACATTTGATGGCGGATTGACATTCACAAAACTTTAAAGGCCTTCCTACCATGATGCTCTCTGCGACGTCTGGTTGAAACTGGTCCAGTGTTTTTCAGAAGAAGCTTAAAATAATTCCTGGCGAATGAGGCACTACACATGGTGGATCACGTACGACGCACATTCTAGTACATTCGATCGGTCAGATCATTACAATCTTAGAGAAAGAAGTATGTTGAACTAGTAGTTTCATCATTGCCTGCCATGTAATTCGTTTCATCGACTAACAATGTTCTCCAGTATTCAACAATACCATCTCCATAGTTATATTTATGATTGTCTGACGCAAACACAACAGTACATGTAGACTATGAAAAAGTTTTTTATTCTTCTGGCCCATTATTGATCAAGTATTTGTCTTTTCCCTTGAGGTATCTCCTGTCACTCTGTGGTGGAATTTAACATTATTGCAGGTCAAATTAAATTCTTTCAGATTAATGCTGTTGTTGTTTTATTTAATTTATCTTTATCGGGTAAAGATATTTTACATTCAGACTGTAGTTTTGCATTAGTTTTACCACATTTATTACGTTCTACAAGAGTGTTATCTTTCAAAACCTCATAGTTGTGCTGCTCCGTAGAACTGCTATCTAAGTATTGTGCTTTATTTGTCGCGAGATCTGACGTAGGCAGAACATCTCCAGTTGAGAAGATATTGCTGTGCAATAACTCTTGTCCTGAAAGAACAACGTGATTTATCCAGGCACATCTTCGCTGAAGGCGTGGTGTACTTTTGGTGCACTTAAAAATTTTAATTAAAAGATCTATATGGATGTCCAGAACTGTCAATACCCCTAAGTCTCTATATTTAGTACAATTGACCTTATGTCATTGAAAACATTAGTCTTATCGTGTAAAGGGAAATAACTCAAATTCTAATCTTAAGAGGAATTAATTAGACTCAGAGTAGTTACCTCCACTGATATAGTTTTACAGCTTATGCGTGTTATTTCAAACAGAATCACTTAAGTAGAAAAGGTTCATAAAAGTTAATTCTTATATATGTTATATCAGTATGTTTCTTGAAGTGTTTAATAAATTCTCCTTTAAGAGATAAAGCGAATAAAATACTTAAAATGTTTACATTTGGATAACATGTTTTAGAGGGATGTTCGTATGTTCTTGTGATAACAAAAAACAAAAAACACAAACATGAGTATCAGCATCTCACAATTTAAATTCAACAGTTTGATCAAGTTTTATCCTGTAAGCCATAAATAGTCTGAATACTTTCATTGAGATAAAGTTTTGCAAATAATTTGCTACTTCTAATAACGAAGACCATACTTAATGGCGGATTGGCACCATTTTTGTGAATTTCAAAGGTCTTTAAGCTGCGATGCTTCTCTCAGATTTTTTCAAATTCTGTTTAGCAGTTTTTTAGAAGATGCTATCAAACTTTTTTTTATAGTTAGTAGAAGCAGCCATATGGCGGAATTGCATTATTTGTACACGCTTAAATCCTCTTTATGTCAGAATGCCTTCTGTTAAATATAGTCAAATTCTGTTGAGTAGAATTTGAAAAGAAGTCGTTTAAAGGTCTTCTATTTATATTAACGGCCGCCATATTTGGTGACGGCTCGGCATCATTTGAAGAAATTTAAAAGATCGCTGTATCGGAATGCTTACCTTTTTGTTTGGTGAAATTCTGTTGAGCGGGTTTTGGATAGACGTCGTTTGATTCTTTCTATTTTTCATTTTTAGTAATGGCGGTTATATTGGATTACAGATTACAAATTTACATCCATTGAACAGATCTGAAATGTGTTCATGCCAAAATGCTTCTTGTAAAATAGTATTAAAATTGGTTAAGTAGTTTTAGAAAAGAAGTTTTAAATATTAGTTGTGAACGGACGACGCACACAGCATGGACGAAGGACTGTACCATATGCTCACTTAGCCTGACGGTCTGGCGAGCTAACAATTATTTAAAAATACAACCACATAGTTGCAGTGTAATATAATGTATAACTTTAGGTGTGTTTCAACTCATGGTCTTGAATTTCGCAATGAACAGAAAACTGACCTTTCACCTTCGTCAAACGAAATGTTTGACCCTGGATGTCATGGTAGTATCAAGTAGCGAATACAGACAATGCTTCGTTTTATAGGCCTTAACATTGATGAAAGACAAACTGTTTCTGCCGAGAAATGTTTTTATGGACATCTGCCATCCAAGACAATTGCTTGAACACCTAGAAAACAATTACTCCGAGAAAGAATGTATTGAGATCCTACATCATGTGTTCCACTTCATGGACTTCCACGTGGATTCTGGTACAAGAAACTTTACTGAAGTCATCGACGAGTATGAAAAGCAACTTCCAGGGGATCGCAAAGATTTGATTGGTCGGGATGAAGACATTCTGGACGTGATGAAAAGTTTGGTGGAGAACAAATACAAAGGTAATCTGTCACGGACAGATTTTATTTATACGTAGCAATCTGAAAATTTACCAACAAATGATATGCATTTTTTTACTTTGGGTCAAGCTAGTCTATTTCTCGGTAATACTTAGGAACTTCACTTTGTCCAGTCAATATGACTTTTCTCTTATCTATTCCATCATTTTGTACAGTCTCTCTAGCTTTCAAGTGGAGGGTGATTTTCAGACGCTTCTGGTCTAAAATACAATATCTTGCGCCAGCTTCTTCATTTGTGTTTATTTCTACATTTTGGATTAAATATAGTTTACGTGTTACAAAATTCTTGTACAATGTATATGCCAAAACATTATATGGTATACAGGTAGAACAAATGTTTAATGACCTTAGCGCTATGCAAAAATTTCGACAGATGTATATAATGGAATTTAACCTAAAATTATCACTGTTCGAATGAAGAGCAAAATTAATAAGTTTACTACCCAATGTACATCACAATAACAAAATAATGAAAGTTATATAAATAACGCCTGTAAATTTAACTGAATAGAATATCATATGCATGTAAAATTTCATAATATTTTCACTACCTTTCTTAAGGTTTCATTGCTTTGTCTGATTTTACCAGTACTCCATTGTTGCCAGTTGTCTTGGATCATTTTCAACAGGATTTGGTTCAATTTAAGTTTAGACTAATAGGAAAAAACTGAAATGATCTTTGTTGAAAACTTTCGCAATAGAATGACATTTTCGCTTTATTTTGTAGCCAATTTACTGATAAAGACGCAGTGAAAATCGTTTATATGCAAGAAGTATTAATGTGAAACTAAATCCTGTATTTAGTCTTAACATGAAAAAGAATTTGTACAAAGTGTTATTGGTAAGTCCAGAAATTTTTTTTTTTTTTCATGAGCAATTTCAGTGAACTTGACATGCTAATATAACTTTACATTTAGACATCTGTTTTTTTACACTTGTTCCGAGACGAGGCCAAAATTAACGTGATCACCAACGAGAAGTCTTGTCATGAGAGGTCTGAGGCCAACACATACAGAAAGTATCAAAGGATATATATTTGTATGACTCATTTCATCAGACTTGATCGAGTCCCAAGTATTCCCATTAACATGCTTTTGTTCTCGATATTTAAGACACTACTAAATGCACATGCGCTTTCCGATTGTTGTAGGTATCTGGCTATGCGGACTGGGTGGGATGGGAAAGACCACGCTTGCAGAAGAAATCTGTTATCGTTTGCAACATAATCTCAAATACAGATTCATCAAAGTGGACATGAAGTATGCCAGCTACCATTCATTGCCACCTTTTCTTTTAGTTTATTCTATTTTACACGATGCATAACTTCAGTCCAGCCAAAGATTCACCGTGTAGGTTCATAATACTCTTGGGCTTAAATATCGATTAGTTTTGCTACGTTTCAGAAACCTTATATCCTTGAAATCATTTTTAAAATCAAAGTTCCGCAGAGGACAGCAGATTAAACTGTCGATCGCGTTAAGAAATATTTCTTTTCTTAATTATAAAACCTTTATTGAAGTATTCATCTCAGGTGAAGGTTAAACCGGAACAAAAACAAAAGAGACTTCACGACAGATGTATGTATGTATACATGTATATATGTATGTATACATACACGCACACATCACGACGTCTATGCAAAGATGAAACTTCAAGTCAAAGAGCCGTTGATAATAGATTCCTGTTCTTCAGTATTTATTTAGAAGAAAATATTTTGTTTCATCATAAATTCTGATCAGAACATGTGGGTGTTGGGTCAAAAGTGCATAGTTAGGCTACAAGGCGCCACAAGTTTTTTCACGTACTCAGTTCAAATAGTCAAACCTCATAATTTGGAGAGGAAGATGGCAGCCAGAGCATTCAAGAATTCAAACACATTTAATATATGACATTATACAATGGTTATTGTAGCACACTCGCACGATTCCTCCTATTATCGTACAAACACCTCGAAATGCATTTTCGATAGAAAACCCTCCACATGTGGGTAACCGTCATTGTTTCAGAATACTGTTATTCTACGGTTGCAGTTTACATTACTCTATCATAACGAACATGAAGGGACTTATAAATAATGAAGGAATGACTGAAAAGAATTAAAGTTATCTGCGGAGCAGAGGCCACACAGTCAACAGTAAACAGCATGACTATATCTTACCGAACTCAATGAATACTGAAGCACTTAAAATGAAATGGATAAATGATTGATCTAAATAATATCGCCTTAGAGCTATATGTAACCGACTTAGTACATTGGGCAGTTCAAGTAGTATTATTAGAAATTGTGAGTAAACCGATATAAAAATTGTTGGGCAATAAATAAACAAATAAATAAATAAGAGAAATATGAGTTTTTAAAAGTCACAGAGGGGGAAAGGGTACTAGTGAAATTTGTGATGTATATCCAATATGAATGTTTCCATGTATCTGATGCAATTTATCCATTTCAGGGGAAAGAACAGTCTAGTCGATCTGAGTAAGGAAATCCTCATAGCACAAAACCTGCTTTGGAGAGAATCTGGAGAAAGGTCGAATAACATGGAGTCCTCAGCGAGATCCTCTCAATCATCCATCTTACAGATGCAGGTTCTTCATAGTCTGAACAACTTTACCGATGGTGTGATATGCCTATAGAATATGTAGTTGATTTTGTTGTATGTTGTAGATACATATTAAAGACACCTTCAAAAAGCCCCCTAGTCCCGGCCATATTGCAATTTGATTAGCATTTTAATTGTTGTTGCATTGCATTCTTACAACCCTTGGCTTGTCTTCCCAGTGGTTCAATACAGTCATAATCCATTCGAAATTAAGTTTGACGTTGTATATAAGTAAATGTGTCTTACATTCTATATTGACTAATATTTTGACTAATAAGAAGAATTCACTACTATCAAAATTATTACCATTTTCACTCTCCTATTTTAATCATGTGTGGCTTTGTCGTAAGTTCCATAGATCAGCTTAATGCAAAATTTGTAGTTTACTTGTAACAGAATAATAATAATAAATTTAGTAGATACATAATATGTAAGAGAAGCATAGATATATATATGTGTGTGTGTGTGTGTGTGTGTGTGTGTGTGTGTGTGTGTGTGAACAACTGTAAACTTTATTACTTAAGATCTTCACTGTTTATTTCCAAGCTCTGTTGCATTGAACACAGACACAAATACATCATACTGTGTACTTTTTTGCATTTATTTCTCTGCATTCATTTTGAGCAAACCCTTTCTATCATTGTTGTTGTAAGCCATGCGAATGAGATCCGTATGGTAAAAAGTTCCTAAGCAGAGTGATGTGGCCATCGCGTCGAGTTTTTCTACATTAATCATCACATATTCTGCTTCTGGCAGACAGGATCTCTTCACAGTCTAAAATTAATCATATTTGCTTGTTATAAAAATGTGAATGCTGTTAAATGTTTATAATGGCAGAAAACAAATTAATTTAGATATTATAAACAAATAAAGACAGACGAGTGCAATACGTAATGTATGGTACATTGTCTTCAGCAGTAAATAAGCACATGCCAGGTTAAAAATGGAAATCTTGAATGTTAAAATATCACCAATGTTGATAAAGCGATCGATTTCATATAAAATTTCTTATTTGCAGAGTCTGTTTTACTCCTCGATAATATGGACGATCTGCAGGGAGAGGAGGGAGAGAAGCTTGAGTCATACCTTAGAGATTTATTGTCAGGAATCTCAGAACTAAATGAACAGTGCAAGGTATAACCTCACAGTAAAGAATTATTTTATTTGAAAACCTAAAAAAAATGCTACAGCATGTATACTTTATCCTTATGATAAATGCACCAAATGAGATAAAGACACTAACATATCGACATGCAGTTGCAACATGTAAAATACTACCTAAGAACAAATCGATCTAAAAGAGTAAGGGATATAATTCAGCTATATCATGTATTACATATAAAATCTGTTAAATGATTGAATGTAAAATAGATTTTTTTTAAAACAATACACGAAGTACCTGATATATAGCACGTAGCATATCTGTTATTAATAAGTGCACTTAACACAACACAAAAGTCGAACATATTTTTGAATGTTAGACACCACTGCATACCAAGTCCCTATAAGTCCGAGTCACATGAAAATAACAAAATGAAATCATTTAAAAAAAACATATTAAACCATGTATCTATATTCAGAAGAGTCCACAATCTTGCGTTGATTAGTATGACACATTTCTGTCATAACATTGTCCTCCGTTTATTTGAACGCCTTTCAGATTGTTCAGTTATTCACTGTACAATGTGATGGCGCACCTTATATGTAAACAGATGAGCATTATCTAATCTAATAATAGACAATTATTGGACAAATCTTGCTTTTACAGCATAATGGACTGCACACCATACGTGTTATCTGCTTAAAGGCAACAATGTATCTGCCATTTTTGTATGCGAACATGCGGAATATGGGTATGAGATATACCAATAAGAGGTATGCAATTAAATTGGATACAGTATATATGGACCCAGAAGCGTGTTTCTCGGTTTTAAGTTTTCAAGGAAAGGTTCGGGGGTTACTAATATTTATTAAAAATTAAAAATTAATACATTAATATACAATAGTCCTTGACTTCCCATAATATGTGGTCTTGTACAGGATATATATTGACCTTACGGTGCAAAAGTAGCGGGCTATGAGACAGTTCATCTTTATTGAATCTTTCTTCAACCAAGGTCCTCATAAGGGGCATGAGATACTAACCAAAAGGAAACAAAATGAACACTTGAAGAGTGGAAAGAATCAGTAACAGAAAAGGGAAATATTTAACAAAGATACATTACAGCACATGAAAATAAAGCACTATTTGTTACTGAGCATATGATAGCCATAGTTGTTTTACAATACATTTAATGTTTAATTAGACTGGTTTATCCTGAGTAGTCACAAGGTCCCCACATTTTGTAATATTAGCCTTGTAGTAATAATATCTAAGCAACATTTGCTTCTTTCAATTTGAAAGAATCAACGTTTCAACATGTAGTGAAATAGTCACCTAGTTTACTCGTATTCCAAAAATGACATTTTATATTCTCCGAAAAATACCTTCCAATCCTCCTTTTAAATGGGCAGTTTATGATTCGTGTATCATCTGAATTGTATGAGATTTAGTTGCTGAGGTGAGGGGAATTTTAGTTATGGTTCTAGGGATACGGTTTCTTTGAATCTGCTGTAATTTAAACTGTTACTTGAAGTATTAAATTAATATTGCCAATCTTGCTAAAAAAAAGTGAATATGTTACAGACTCTGCTGTTGATTTCAACAAATTTGGGATCAGATGCCTTGTGGTGCAATCAGACTTGAGACAAATCGCAACTGTATAGTACTCTGTACATTACACTTCTTTGTTTGCAAGATTTTGAGGCGAGAATTATATTTCAATAATTGATCATTCTACATTGAATCCATATTTTAAATGGATGCCTATCATGTTCATCATGTATCATACAGTGTTTTGTTGAGACTGTTACCATTTAGCAGTAGCATTTTACAAAACATCAAATGAAATGATTCTATAATATCTAGTTTTTCAAAATCCAATTCTTCACGACCATATACTAGGCTTGGGATAACCATTTAATCAAACAAAGGACATCGGCTATATCTTTCATAGTGGTGATAAGTTATGTTCCACAAGAATTTGATTTGAATCCAGGTGGTTCATTATCTGTCTAAAGATGATATTAAAATGAGGCATGTCAAATATATGGATCCCATTTTATATATATATATATATATATATATATATATATATATATATATATATATATATATATATATATATATATATATATATATGACACTTCTGCATAGTTCCAATCAGGGAGCACCTGCCTATGACTGTTGATTTAGATACCAAATTCTATTGCACCAAGTGTTAGTGTGTATGTGGGTATCCATTCAGATCCATTTGCCTAAGCGTTTCCAATTGGTGAGCAATTGTTCCACCCTATTGCTGGGGAACTGTATTATTTGCATTGTTTGAGGGGTATTGGTCCATTGAAATGTATGGTGTCATCCTGTTCTCTGGTGAAAACTGTTCATTTAGTTCATTAGCCTTTTCCGTAGGAGTGCATGAAACGTTGTCGTTGGCCTTTCGTTTAGGTATACAACTAAAGCCTTTCTCTTCTTGTTTATATAGGAGTGAATATTCTTAGGGATTTCATTTAAATTTGTATATAAAAAAAAGAAATAGTCAAAAGATATTGGCAAAAATCATTGACTGCACACTGTCGTCAATGACTGTAACCGATATATATGTTACTGATAGAGTTCAAAAATATATATGAGTAACACTGCCAATATCTAACATCATCCTCAAGACTCGAATTTCCCCATCATCCTTGGTGCATACACAGTTACAGGTAATACGTCGGTCTTTAATAATTATCTTATTCACAACCACAAATTTCAACGATTGTTCGAACATTTAGCTATTCAATATGTCATAGTAACTTGCATAATGTAAGTTAGTAGAATTGTCACAAGAATGAACCGAGCAGGAAGGGACAAAGGCTAGATGTCAAACAAAGAAAGGGTAAAGCCGAATGTATGGACACTCGTCTTTAAAGAGGTGGGCTTTAATTAAATTCCAGAATTAACTTTCGAGCAGAAGAAATTGTGCATAAATTATTTATTTTAAAATTTTCTAAATATACCAAACAAATAAGACTGAACTTTTAATCTGAGCTTAAATAAATCATCAATTAAGTCATTTTGTTCAATATTTGTTTTTATATTGGGTTTTCAGATTTTAAAATAATATTTGCTATAGACACCAAGTGAGTACTTCCACTGTAATTGCTAAAAAAAAACTTATAATAAAACTTTGCTTTTCAAAGATAAATTACGAAGGTACTTGTCTGTGACCTATACAAAAAAGTTAATTTTTAAACAATAAAAAGCGGTGAGAAACTTTCAATTCTTTTATGATAATTTATAACAAAAAATCGTCAGCGACCAGGTTTGTTTGGAATATTAGAGTAGACATCGTGAATATGTCCGAATTAGCGAGTTCGAACCTCGGCAGAGATTGTTTTAAACCTGTTACAATAAATATTTTTTATTCTTAGAAATATAAATCACCATTGTTGTTTCGGAATCTTGCTGTTGTTATATAAACAAAATTATACAGATAAGATTATGATTTGTACAATTGGCGTTTTATCTTATTATATAAAAATGCACATGTGTGCAGTCGTATTAATACTTGCAGGTGATTCCTAACTAGTGTGAACAGGACTATACATAGACTATACACTTCATGCCTTGGGTTGGCTGGTGCAATCAGTCATGTGGATAAATGCATCGAGGACGAGTTCTCATTAAATCCGGTCTTTCCTGTATTTAGAAAGAAAAAAGAAAGAAAAATATAACTCTGCGACGCCATGACTGTTCTCTGATACTTTAATCTTGATCCAAAACTAAATTAATGAATATGAACAGATTATACTATTGCTATCGCTAATGATTCAAGTGCCTCTCATCTTACAACCTAATGCATGACTTAAGTTAGATTTGTTTGCACATAATGACATGATCATTACTGATACAATAAAATGAAACTTTCCTCTACACATGAAAGGTTGAATAATCATTCAAACAACGTTCCCTATTCAGATAATATATAGCAGACATTGTCCTATTCAAATAATAGGTTGTAGAAAGCTTTCTATTCAATATAATAGGTTGCAGAAAAATGTCCTTTTCAAATATTCGAATAATAAGATCTCATATTTTGATTATGTCAAATTGACACCCCCTATACGGGTACAATTTCTTCCAGTATCCTCACGAATAAACGAATAAAATGTGTACACCCTACATATCAAACATGCATGATAGAAATAGTTTTTTTTTTTAATTTGAACGTACATCTTTAGCTGGATATGTGATACGGGCATTAACGATTCGTCCCTGACAGGGCAAATAAAACGCCTTGTGCATACAGTAAAAAAAAAACAACCTTTTTATATCACTTCGAGCTAAAACTAGGAACGAGATACACACAGTAAGCGTGAAAGCATGGGTGAAATGAATTCAGCTATCACTAATTAATAAAAGAAGTCAAATAAAGTGAGTAAGGTTGCAAGCGTGAATCAGTTTATTAGGAATCGTACTATAACCAAAACAAATACAGTGCGTAAAGCCGTCCTTGTAACAGAAATACGGTAAAAGAAAATTCATACTGTATATACATGGAAATATAATGTAATAAAAACATTTCATAAACAGCGCAACAGTATGTGTATCATGAAATATAACTATTATTTTTCTTGATGAGGAGGTAAAGGTAAACTCGATCAATAAATATTGCAACACATGAACTCATTAATGTCCATGACCTACGTGTTTTAAATGCATGCTTTCATTTTTGTCATACACACTTTACAATATGATACGTTGAAGTATGATTCCATCAAAAATGCTTGGCTGTCGAACCCTTGCTATAAGTTACTACGCATCCGAGTTCCAAATTGCACGAAAGAACTTGTGTAATTTAGTGTAATATCCTGGTTTGGCAAAGTAGGACAAGTTTCTCTTGGAAAGGTAAGTGATCCCGCAGTTTGAATGAATGGCATATGAACTGCCTATGGGGATGAAAACTAATACGGAATTTTAATTAAGCATGAAAATAAACATGAATGTATAAGCAATTATACCACAAAACACATTACGATTTAAAACGAATTAAAAAAAACAACAAAAAACTGATTTCGTATTTCCCAAAGTATACATATTATTCTGATTTATTTGAAATAAAATACTTCAATTTATTTTTGTCATTCTATCTACTAGCATCTGTGCCTTGTCAGTACATAGTATATAGGTTTACACAGATCTGATGAGTCAACTGTCTGGTCAGTTCCTTTTTTTCCCACATGCTCACGTTACAATGCACAATCAAAGAACTAGGAATTAAATGAATATAATAGTGTACACATGCGAAAAATAGCTGCGTCTTAAATGTAACCATATTCGCTAAGATTTTAAATTATGAAATTTAAAAAAAAAGTTTTTAGTTTTTTTTTTTTTGGGGGGGGGTAGAAAATCACGAGTAGAGAGTTTGTTTTGTTTTGTAAATGAATCACAAATGAGTACCAATTTGTAGCAAAAGTATTTCCTACCTTCAATGTATAACTTGAAGCGTCGATGTATTTACGTGTCATTTTTAACTTTTCATTGTACTACAGTCTGTAGAAATGGAGCTATAATAGTAATAATGATAGTACACGAGACTTACCTTTTTGATAGCAGAAACATGAGCATTATTTTGACAGGTCATGCGTATCACAGCAAAATGTGCAGCGGTTCCGTAACCTAGGGTTGTATAGTCATATATATATATATATAAAAGTTTATAAATATCTAGCAATATGACTTTGTATTGTTTTGTCAGTTAAGGGTGATCATAACAGCAAGGCACAAGTTCCTTAAAGCTGTCTCGGAAACTGGTCAGAACATCAGCAGTGGATACGGTGAGGTCCATTGGCGAGAAATAGAGCTTAAAGGACTGTCTGTAAACGATGCACAGAAGCTGGCAAAGAAGTCTGCCTCACCAGTGAGTATGATTATAGGACCATGATAATAAATATTCACAATGACTATACTGCCGTTTCTCATGCTACCATTCTAAAGGAAGCTGACGTGGAAATAAGAGAATACGTGTTGTCTGTCTCTTTGGTTTTACCCTTCCGATAGACAGAGATTTAAATGAATAAATAAATAAATAGATAAAAACGCAGTCTTTTTTTTCCAACATGGACCTTTAAAAATGTCTCATCTTAATAATTCATATAACCTTTGTCTATTCGTGGCTTTTCAATTTTGTATGTGTCAGCAATTTAGTGAGTAAAACTTATTTGCAAACTTCTACTCGTTCACAAAAAAGCAAGAAATCTTAAACATCTGGTTGATTTTTTGGAGTGTAGCATTACGAGTGGCTTTTTATGCCTAAATTTCTTACCTCTTTTTCCTTTATTTACAGATACGTTTATCAACGGAGGAGAGCAAGCAAGTAGCCGAAGTTTGTGGAGGTTGTCCTTTGGCTATTTGTATACTGTCACGGTATATACGAGGAAAATGGAGTTACCCTGTGGCGGAAGTACTTTCTTTAATTAAATGGAGACTTTCAGATATTGTCCCGTGTTGTATCGAAAAGTCATTCGACGATCTGCCGCAAGAAACAAAGGAACAGTTTATTCAATTGTCCGTCTTCAACATATGTCCCTTTAATGTTCAAAGTGCTGCGGCTATTTGGTTCGATGACGCTTCTGAACAAAGCATAGCCAATGCTGAGATGGGGTTGCTTCAAGTGAAATACAGGCAGATGGTGGAATGTAGAAATCCGTGTGATCCGAATACCCAAGGTTTACTGACCAATGGGGAGAAGGACACAGTTACATATTCACTTCATCCTCTTGTCTTTAGTTCTATCCATATTTTATTGGGTAACAACATATACTTAGAGGATTCTTCGAATTTAGCCAAAGCTAGATTTCTGGAACTGTACATTAATAAATTGTTGTTAGTGGAAGAAAGTCTTGAACGTGAAAGAAAGCAGACCCTTCAGATTGTAGCATCGGATAAGGTTCACTTTCAAAACATTTTTTTATGGAACAGTACCTTAGCACTCTACACAGCTAGCAGTTTCAAATTTCTATATTCACTGGGAATCAAGACAAGCAAACTGTTGACAACGTTTGCCAAGATCATTAACAAAGCGGAGGAAGCACTGAAAGTTTTCAAGAAAATGGCAGAAACAAGCAAAAAACTGGATAACACAGACGCATTTGTCTTCTGGAGCGTTCAGCAAGCGGAGGCGTGTCTAGATTGTGACATGATCAAGGATGCAAAACAGATTCTGAGTGGTGATGTTCAATATTATTGTAAGGAAGAAGGCACAATTGATGTGTACCGATTGTTTACAGCTGCGGAATTTCACTATGTGCAGGGAATGTTGTTCAACAAAAAGAAACATTACGGCAAGGCTCTCAGAGAATTCGACAAATCTTTAGAATTATATAAGACATGCAAACCTGAAGATTCTTTTACAGTTTATCATGCTGCTGCCATTAATGCCAAAGGCAACGTCCATTTCAAATTAGAGAATTACTCTAGTGCTCTGGAATGCCACCAAAAAGCGCATGATTTAATAGTCGGACGAGTTGGAGGCGATTTTCACGAACACAAATCAATTTACTTGCACAATATCGGCAGTATACACCATGTAAGATCATTAAAGGACTGGAAAAGAAGTAAGGAAGAAGCCAATGTTCTTTTGGGAAAAGCTTTGGAAAAGTATGATGAATGTATACGTCAAGACGTGCTTTACAAGCAAACAGCAGATCCCTACCATGCTGACCGGCTTAGGATCCGATCCGATATTTATCTGAGGTTGAAACGTTTTGATGAAGCCTTGGCTGATGCAAAAAGAGCACTTAAAATTCAGAAAGACTTACACGATGCGAAACATTCAAGTATTACCATCAGTCGTTATCAACTTGCCAGATGTTACATGAAAAGAGCGAAGGAATGCGGGAACAATGGGCGTAAAGGTAATGCATTTAGGCCTACATAAAGCACCAATTTTTCGAGGGGGCAAAAATGGCATTTCCACACGAGAGGTTCCTTCAACGTTCAGACACTTTCGCTATAATGTTCTTTTGTTGCTCAGTTGCTCTTGACACTCAGCTTTCAAAGAACGTAAGAAAACAAAAAACTTCAGAAGTGTCCGTTCTTGTGTCAGTACTTTCAGTCATTGAAGAGGTAAGAGAGTGTTAATCCAAAAAGACATTTTGAGAGAATATGTATCAAAAATACAATATAATATTTTATTTCCGGTCTAATACATTTTATCATAAACCTATAATTTATCGGGAGGGGAAATACGCATCATCGATATATTTCATGCAGCAAGTGTATATGTATTCAAAAGATGCAGTAATCGTATATATTATTAATCGTATTACAAAATTCCGTCAATGATATCTCAGTATTTGACTTTTATATAGTTTTGATGAACTACGACGGACATTTTTTGAATGAATTGGCTTTTTATCGTTTTAGAAGAAGCCGATAGATACCTTAGGGAATGTTGGTTGACCTTTGTCCAGGTACAGGATGACATTAAGGAGGGCGGGTTATCATCTTTGGATCAACAGTGTTTAAATATACGCAATGACCATCTCAAACTGGTCAAACGGTACAGATCTCGCCAGGAATACTGGAAAATTGAGAGATTTTATGCTGTAAGTAAATATGTAGTCATGCTGTTTAGTATGCTATATGCCTTAACTATGTGCAAACATAGGTAGAGGGGCTTGACAATCAGCCACAAAAGTGTACAGTGGATAATAAGCATGCAAAAAAAAGAAAGAAATCTAACAGTCTGATTTTATGAGGTTTTAATTCTAACGTACCCAGATCAATAATGAGGAGGAAAAGAAATGAAGAACTTTCTTAAAAATGTTAAAAATCTATCCTGCAAGATGGGGGTTTTTTTTCTCAAATTTTAGGGATTATGTTTTATTAGGATAAATTGTATAAGTAGATGAAGAAAGTTAGCTAGAAACAGCTGGAATAATCCCATT
Organism: Margaritifera margaritifera; assembly: GCA_029931535.1. NCBI lineage: Eukaryota > Metazoa > Mollusca > Bivalvia > Unionida > Margaritiferidae > Margaritifera > Margaritifera margaritifera. Next base: position 4,324,338 of record JAQPZY010001580.1, read on the forward strand.
TTTTGCAATTCAGTTATATACTGAGCAGTAATAACACTAAACTTCACAAAAAAAGTAACAAATTTATATAAATAACACGCATTACTGTCTATATTTGCTTGTGACAGAAATATAGTACACCCAGTGAGGCATTTTCAGTCTTATTTCAACCGTACTTATAAAGTGTTAGAACCCATGTTCATTTGAAATTACGTTTGAAATGATGACGAGAAAGTGTGACGGTAATGGCAAAGTCAAACTATTGTATTGCAACTACCGTTGCTAATAGACTACTTAGTAAGGACTTAGATGCAATTGGTACATTTAAACTCATGTTTATATAAGACGCAGTCTGCAAGTGATCTAAAGGAATGGAAAGAATCTGCGAAAACAACCAAAGATCCTGAAGGGAAAAAACTTTTTAAAAATATGATTAATGCATAGGAAAGAGTATACTTTATAAACAAACAAGGCATCCTTTTAACGATTGTCATAAATATTCTGATCAAAACCTTTATCCTCATACAGAATACTGCCAAAACTACACTATTACATATTTTCATAATTAAAAACATTATTTTTAATTAAAAACATTATTCTTTATTTCCTTGAACGTAGCGGTTCAAAGAGAAAGGGAGGAATGGGCAGTCTAGATTACCTTCCAGTGAGAGCAAGACCTCCAGCAGCATGTCGTCGTCAACTGATGAAGACCAGAATGACAGGTATTATAACATTGTATCAGCCATGATATAGCTTGACAAAATAAATTAATGTGTTCTTCCATGGTGATGCCTTGCCCCCCAAAATGTTTATCCTTTGCCATCTTTTTCTGCATACAGTAAAATCCAATATTCCCTAAAAATCGGCACTTGTTTTCTGACAATAATATTCCCTTATTCCCCAAATATAAATCTCCGTGTATCACTATTCTCCCAAAGCCCTAGGATGGCCTCATTGTTCTCTTTGGACTTGTCCTAAAAATGGGATGATCAATGCATATTGTAAACTGCATTTAAGAGATAAAATTGTCAGTTATGTTGCTTATCCAGTGTAATTCCATTGTACATAGGATGACAAAAGGATTATTGCCTAATACGACTCATTTTGTAAAACTTATTCAAAGAGACCTGGAACTTTATGTAAATGCTATTATTTTCACATAATGATGCCGCTTACCCAACGCCTGTTTATTTTAACATGCTGTAAGACATCAATTTAACGTAAAAATGCTTTATTTAAAGTAAGCATTTTTTAAATATAACAATCGAACATTAGCTCTATGAGCTTTTTAACCTATTATAAAGCTACAAGATATCATAAGATAAGACATTAATGGATGATATAAGTAAAAATGGAATTATATACATAAATTACGATATAGATACAAATACAACATTTTTACAGAAGCAATCCAAGCAAGGTTACTGAAAAGCCTGACAAAAAGACTAACTAAAAAGGCACAACATACAACATATAACACAAAGTTGTGTCCTCGGTAATGGGTTTAGGTGTAGGAAAATCTTGAATGTGAACCGCCTACTCAGCATTGGTGTAAAAAGTATGTTAACAAGAAAAAATATTATTAGAGTCATATATGACTGCTGTTCAGCATACTGCTAGAGATGGTAGATTAAGGTTCATGTGCACGTGTTGGTCATTACACCGCATATTTGGGCCATATGACGTGAAATGATAACAGCAGAAACTGTACATTGTAATTAATTCTAACTGATAAAAATACATGCTTTGCATTATCATAATTACAAATTAGTAAACATATTTAATCAAGTAATACTACAAGAAGCAATTTAATCCTTTTAGTTTCTAAAACTTCAAAAAAGAAAATAATAAAGTCCAGAACATTTTAAAGCTGTTTTGAAACAACCATTATAATGTACATCAGAGCACATGAACCTACGTCTACACACCACAGTGGTCATATATTCAAACCATAGTGGTCAGTGATGTTACTGGTGAGAAGCGTTAATTTCAAAACTACATGTTGAAAGGGTCAGTTGAAAACGGAATGTTAATCTTTTTTGTGAAGTTTCGAAAGTAAAAAACATAAATAAATTGCTTGTTCTAGATGTAGTTTAGTAAAAAATTTGACCTATTTATAATCACAATAATGTAATCTTGGTACTATTATAAGTTAGAATTAATTACAATGTATTTTTTCTGCTCAATTAAAGTCATATGGTCCAAAATACATGGTATAATGACCAAAACGGGCATATAAACTTTAAGCGGATTGGGAAGCGAACTCTTATGATAACGTGTGTATCAGTATACAAGTTGTCCACAGAGATTGCTTTGAACCAGAAGTTTGTCGAGAAATATGCACAGAGTTACGCGGTAAAAGCCAAAACATCGAAGCAAAGGCTAATCCCAATATCTCTTTTCAACAAAACAATATTGTATATCTCTTTACAAACCAATCAGATTGTTATGGAGTAAACACACAATTATAAACCAATCAGATTATTTGGAGTAAATACATTAATTACAAACCAATCAGATTGTTTGGAGTAAACACATAATTACAAACCAATCAGATTGTTTGAAGTAAACACATAATTACAAACCAATCAGATTGTTTGGAGTAACAAATAATTCATTTTAAGTAGTATACTGTACACCAGTTGGAAAAATAAAAATCAAGAAATACTTCATGCATTGTAGTGCAGCTTTTTTGCAAAGGCTAAGAGCGTGCATATGCCGCGTTAATAGAAATCTGCATAGTGTCATGCGATGTCAGTCAGCATATGCATGACGTCACCCCAAGTCATTTAAGTTGCGCTAGCTATATTTAGGTTTCACCTGTTTCACGTTACCTTTAAGGGTACACCTGAGTCATCCGGATAGCGGAATCAGCGAATGTTCCTGTATTAGAAGCAGCCTAGAGGTCATGCCCAGTACCTCTAGCTTTCATTCCTTATCCCTCGAACATGCCCCTTCCGGCGAAGATGAGGTCTTTATGAATGATGATAGCATGGAGGGCATCCGTCCACAAGGTATTTGCACATATTAGAATGGTGGTAAAATTTTGAAAATTCAATTCAGGAGGATCAGTATGCTAGTTTTATGGATAACAGAAAGTGTTGTCACGGTTTTCATTCCTCTGTCTCTAATACAAAAACCAAGAGTAGGTCACAATTTATGAAATTATGTAAAAGTGTTATTCCTCTTATTTACTACTGATGTTTATTAATCATTAGGTTTACACAAAGAAACCATAAGTTTTCCAAACAATTTTGTCACCTAACTGGCAGTGGTCGATCTAGACCCTGATTGACAAGAACGGCACTCCCATCCCCAACAGCTACTCCCCTACAAACCGGCATCCGTTTATCAGACTTTCTCTTTTATACAACGCCACAAATGGGAATGATTTCTTACAAATATGCATACATCATTGAATCTGTTTATTAGACAATCGCATTATCTGACGTTTCAAGTGCCAATGATTTGTGTATAATATATATATATATATATATATATATATATATATATATATGAAAGCCATCTCCAATGCACGTATTCCACTTTAGCAAACGTGACCTTTTGACCTACACACACACACACAAACACACACACAAGCACACACACACACAAGCACACACGCACACATATCCTTCGGGATGTACTCAAGGTCCAAAAGATTCGACATCAGGTATTTATTATACTAAATCATAATGCTAAAAATGATCTCCTCATTTAGTTGATGTAGGCTGAAGTAATGTTACATGCAGAAATGACGGACGCACGAATGGACGGACATTACTCATCACAGTTGCGGATATACCCCTAAGGCATTTGGTGACTATTATTCAGATTATCAGAAATATTCGTAATCTGCACAAAAACAAATACAAATTTTTTTTTTTAAATTCGCGGTTATCAGAAAAAAATCTATACGGAATCGGCAGTGGATATATACATATATATAATCAAATACTAAGATTAAATATAAATTTCTTGCCATTAATGGATTATTCTCGATTTCGGTTTTACAAAATCACGCTGAAACGAGAACTCGTCGCCTCCGAGATTTGAAAGCGTGGATTAAGTTTGTTCCCGCTAGCAATAATTTATACTATTGCAACTTTCATTCAGTTAGAGAGGGTTCATTCTTTGACATGCACATGATGTGGTTATTGATGACGCTTGCGTGGATTTTACTTCATGATTTTATAATAACTTTAAATTTATAGCATTAAAATGCTCTAATGACTTACAATCTTTCACTTTTCTCACTAGCTGCAGCAAGAAAAGAAATGGCGATGAAACGGAAGCGGTCGAATTCAGACGATTGAGAAAGAGCATCCGATGGGAGTCAGTGTCAGTGTATCTTGCATGCCACTAACTACTGTTCCTTTAATGGAAGAAAAGTGTATTCTTTAATCATTTCACATTTTATGTTTAAGAATACTTTAAATACTTTCCAGACTTGAAACATTTTAGATTTGTGTTTTTGTAGTAAATTGATATCCAAAAAACCTAACCAGTCAAAGACACAAATATTCACTGTGTCTTTAAGTTAATTCAATGTATAAACTATAGTCATGCTCCAATTGAAGCAAGTTTAGTCAAGAAAATATATTATATGTACATAGTTATTCTTAGTTCATATCAAAATTGTGTTATTTATTCATTCTCATTTACTTTATATCCGACGATTTCTTTACGAGATTTATTTTCAGTGATTTTGATTGACTCTATTTAACCTTGCCTTTTGGAATAGGACTACTCCTTTTTAGATGGGTCGCCTGAGCGAGAATTAGGAGGTTTGGTCTAGTAGAAGGTGTTCAACTTAAAGGCGGTACCCTTCATATTAATATTTTATCCCCAACCCACCGGAACTCGCTCTAACTTATCTTTGAGTGTTTTGTGTTGTTCGTGTTGTTGTGGAATTGTTTTTGCCTATGTTGCTTTTGATTGCATAGCTAATGTTCAATAATTTGTACTTTTCTTATGTAGTCATATATATTTGTACGTCCCATTCTTTTCGTGGTGTAACAGGGGCCATTAACAATAGTCGTGGAATAACATGTTTCTGACATATTTGAGATTCTGCTAATACATTGCATGGTACCGTCTACTTTATGTTCTAATACAATTGCTCATGTATCGCACTTTCTGATTGGTCAAACGTCACAATATGCTGCTGTAAAATCTCAATCGGAACACTTTGTGGATTTTCTGCAAAATTCCATCTCGGATATACTTTGATGGAGTGATACAGCATAAAAAGGTGGAAATCGACGGAAAATGGCGGAGAATTAAGTCAAACGCTAAAGTACGCTAGGCACAATAGAATCGTGCCAAAAGCATTATGATGCCCTCTTGGAATTATTTGCACAAGTTCGATAAATAAAATATTCACTACAGCTTAACAAAAATTAAAAAAAAAACAAAAAAAAAAACATTAAGAATGTTTCGGTCAAGAATAAATCTCATCAGCTATCTTAATCCATTCGCCCGCAAGGGACGTTGTGATGGTGTGTGATGTAAATTTGACGTCGTTTGGTAAACAAGGTGCATGTATATGCAATGGTGGAAACTGTAGTAATTGCGAGATGTATGTTCCAATCATTGCCGGAAAGGCCGGAGCATGTTCCGATTTAGTAAAATCTACAATATACTGTCGAAACTTTTGACTATATTAAATTGTAAGGCCATGACTCTCAATGTCACGTAGTGACACCGATACTTTTATTACAAACTTGCTGTTTTATCTGCAGTGAACATTTCTTTTTCCCTAGATTTTTCGATCTATTTCTCATAAAGCATAATTAGGGGCAATAGTCGCACGTTATGAACAATTATAAACGAACTATTGTCGGGTGCAGTAACGCTTACGTGGATGACATATTTAACCCATTCGCGAATGACTGAGCCTGATTGCAAACGCCCCAGTGAAACCATGCTGTTAAAAAGAAAGGAGAATTGTTGTTTTATTGTGAGCCTTAGCTAAGTTAGGCAACGGACCGATCATTTAATCTTCGGGGATTGGGTGGTGGGTGTGAGAGGGGCTGGATTTTTCATTTTCGACAAATAAGAGCAAGAGTATTTGTTGCAAATTATAAAGGAACCGAATTATTTTGTTTTTTCTTCAAAAAATCCCAAACCCTACCCCCACCGTCCCCATAAAATTAAGTGGTTGGTCCCTAATAAAACAATTTTTATGGCAAATAGCTTCATTTGTTCCATTACACATTTTCTGATACGTTTAAAAAAAAATTTGCAAAGTGTGTTAGAATGGGGGTAGCAGTTGTGTATTTGGGGATTTTTGGTCGTTTATGATGATTTTCCTGTATCAATTATTCGTTTTGCCTGCCCCGCTGACAGTAAAACCAACAGTAAAATCCTCAAATCCTCAAATACAAGACTGTTTCCCACTAATTCTAAATCTTTGCGTCTCCATTATGTTGTATTTGATCGTCTCCTTGGTTTCATTCCCGTTCTTGTATTGATTATCCACATGCTACCAGATGACGTTATTTCTTTCACCAGTCCTATTAAAGTCTGATGGCGTACTCTTTAATAATAGAGAAGCGTGTAAATATTTATAAGGAGGAAACGTTAGTCATGAAAAACCGGGTTGCATTACGAATTTTTCGCGCATTCTGTATTTTAATAGGTCACAGTGGTTGTATATACGTGCATCTCAAAACTTTTTCAATAGATCCTCAGGGTATTGATACAGTATAAACAGAAAATGTGCACTATGTAGCTTAATCGGTCTGAGCGGTGTATATAAGTGCATCTTAAAATTGCTGCATACTGCAAGGTTACGATCTATGCCAGCTAACCACGCTATTTTATGGGCCTGTACATGTTTTGTTGACATACATGTTTACATTGATAATGTGTCCAGCAATTGTTTTGTATTTATTTAATGCAATTTTACGTGTCAAAATGTTCATATACGTGTTTTAATATGATTGTATCTCGATGACAAGTGCTGTAAACCATATGTATTTTTTTTATGTCATTCATACCCTGTGAGTTTTAATAAGAGATATTGTCAGTCAGTCTTTTTCTTATTTTTGGTGTTGCCTAGTAACTCAACGCTGCATACATTTTTATGCATATTAAGTAATTGTTTTGGATTTTAATGTGATTTTATTCTGAACGTGTTTATTGTGTACATATTGCACTGAAATGCAACACCAGCTATTCTGTTGTTTTCTATTTATTCAGTGAAAAGAATGTTTAAGTCTATCTGTTTCTAGTTATGTAAATGTATCAATAGTAGATCACGTATTTATTTATTTATTTTTCAAAATGCTTAAATGCACGATTCAGATTGTTCGTAAAGCTAGTTTCATCTCAGACGATGATCGCATGAAAGTGCATATTTTATTCTTATGTGTCTTGCAATTTGAATAAATGTTGAAAAACTGTTAAGAAATAAATCAATTTTTGTCTTGATCCATATTCATACTTTCTATCTCTTTGCAAGTTATTTTGTTCATACATTTGTAAATTAATGTTTATTTGACGTAAATTGTGCTTGAACTATATTACTCTCGGTATTTAGTTTAGTGCATAATATTATATTGATTTATAATGACTAATTTTGATAATTACTTAATTTATTTACAATTGTCCTTTTGCTCCAAGTAAACGTGATATAAAATGAAAGTTAAGTTTTTTGTTTATATAAATCCATATGGATGCAAAGCGTATATTTTAAGATAGAGTATTTTTTTCTCACTTTGAAGATCAATTCATAGTAAGATATATTTTGACAGTTTTTTTTATTGTTGTTGTTGATGTTGTTGTTGTTGTTATTCGAAACATTTTAGAAATTGTATTTTGTCGACTGATAGGGTTATGTAATCATGAACAAAGACCACTTTCATAAAAGATTGCATACTCAATCTACGTTTTACCCCGTATTAATGTGAGTAGATACAGTGTGTACATCCTGGACGACTAAAGTGACCCGCGATTTTCAATTTGTTCCAAAAGTAATCGTCCAGAGGTATGGTTGCTACTATTTCCAATTACAAAAAAAAATTGACCACAAAAATGTTACCATCCAATGTTTTTCATTGTTCAAAAAACCCTATCCCACCGTTTTTCAAACTGTTTCATTAAAATCCTGGACCAACAAAAATTTCAAAAACAAATAAACAAAACAAAAAAAAATCAACAGATTTTTTCCAAAAACCCTAGAACACACTAAATTGTCAAAAAAACTTGGCCCGACAAATTTTTTTCAGAAAACCCTAGACCAACAAAATTTGTGAAAAAGACATACGCATGTCCTAGATCACCAATTTACTCTTTCCCCCCTCCCCATCTCCGCCTCGCCTCCCCATCTAAACAGACACAATTTAAAAGAAAAATTATGGATGTGGATGGTATAGGGGTATGCGAACAACTATTTAAATTTGTGAAACAACTCTAGATCTGACAATCCACCATTTTCAATTTTTGAAAAAGCTCTAGACCACTAACAGACTGGCATATGGGTACAAGTACTACCATACACATTTTCAAAAAATCGAAGACCACCATTTTCAATTTTTCTTCAAGAACCTCATACCAATAATTTCAAATGTTTCAAAAAGCACCAGACCACTATTTATAATTTTAACAAAAATACCCTAGGCCACCATATCCAAATATTATGAAAAGAGTTAATTAAAAAAACTAAAGAGATTAGTGAATAAACCCGGGCCTGGAGTGTCACAAAGTCATATATAAATTCATTAATCCAAACAAACCCCGATAGGGACTGAAATATCAAAAATATAAAGAATTTAGATTATGTAGATATAAAACAAGGTTAAATGTTATATAACATGAAAGATATAAGACATTACTGTGTGAAACTAAATACTGTGTACCCTGAAGAATCACCGTAGTCGCCCATTAATTATGTAATTCAAATAGTTCATTAATTTCACTTAAATATCAAAACAAAAGAGTTCTAACCATAGTTCTATAGAACGAGTTCGTACAAAAGAAATGGAACAAAATTCGTAAAGTTTTACGCACTCTAGCCAAAAATTAACTCTGCAAAATCTGTTATATTTCATTTCATTCCAGCTATTAAATGGAGGTAGCACAATTTACAATAATATTTCTGCTAAAGAGATAAAAGCAACAAAGCTACTAGTTTGGGTCTGTGGGTTTTGTTTTTAAACAAATGCTTACGGTAAAAACCTAATAATAGGCATAAGTAAAATAAATTAAACTGAGGGTTTTAACAAATGCAAACTGAAACCAATAGCAGAGACGTTTTCCAACAATATTGTTTGGGGGTTTTTTAAAGATATTTTAAAAGAAAACTTCATAAGAGACAATAATAAAGGAACGTAAATGTTACAAAGCAATTCTGAAGAACTATGAACGCCATTATTACAGGATATTTTTCTGAATATAATCTCCAGAGACGCGAAGTAAAAGTTATAAAGCCAGTATCACACAACGGACCAAAATGCTATGCAAGAGATACTGCAATCCAATAATAGAAAAACTATTTAAAGATATAGAATCAGATAATACTGTAATAGCGCCATACAAAGTTGAGTTGGCATTCGTAGAACTATTTTGAAACAAGTAAAGAGAGAAAATGTATTTTTATGGATTTCCATATTACACAAGACTTTTGCTGGAATTTTCTATATATAAAAAAACATGTTGAAAATACCGTGAACATCCAGTCTATTTAATTGACAACGATAAGACTACTGGACTTGGTTGCCCATCTTGGTGGATAAAATAAACAATAGATTTAAGATCTAGAATAAATGTATCTGTCAACTAACATCTTTTGGAATTAAAATGGATTTAAAAAGGAACTTGCCCCCCACATTGTATACTTTTCAGACTGTCCGGATAAAAGACTAGCACCTACTTTTGCAAATCAAGTAGCAAGAGAATAAGGAATAGCTAGATTGGAAGGACCATTAACATATTACAAAGAGGCTTTAGAATTTTTAAACCTTGATAGAGCAAAAATACACAATGGCACCTTATATAGGACATCAATCCAAAAATAATGGCTTAGACTAACTAATTCGACTACAAACTCTTGTCAGGTCTACAAGAGAACTTGAAAATTATGCACTTTGGTTATTGGGATAAACAGGTAAAATTACCAGACTATAATATAAATTACCAGAAAATTGTAACGAACAAAGAAAAAGCAATAAGATTCTCTCTCTCTCTGGTTTCTCCTTTAACGCACAGCCACTAAAATAAAATATAATTTACAGAAGAAGGAGAAGAACTAGAAGTAAAAGAAAGAGCATTGAGAAAGATTGGCAACACCTACATTACAAGAAATAGATCTTTGTATTCTATTTGTAAAGAAGAGTATCCAGAAGTATAAAATATACTACAGTTATCAGACTAGTAACATTTACCACCAAAAGAGATTAAAATTGTACGCCAGATTACAATCTAGAAGAAATACATCCACCAAATAATGTTTGGGTTTTTGTTTTGCTTGTTTGTTTGTTTGTTTGTTTTTTGCAAAAATGTTTAAGTAATCGAGAGAAAGAAATGGAAGAAACCGACTAAAAATAGAAAAATTGTAGAACAGAATATTAAACTGGAGAAAAAATATGCCGAGATTATGTTGGAAACACAATGGATAAGGAAAGTGGAAAAAATCATAACTAAGCATTTTGTTAAAAACAAATATGGAACAAACCAAAATATAATATCGATTATAAAGTTTTGCATTTTGCTTTGGTACATTTAAAAGTTTAGAGACTTTTGTTCCAATGCTGACAGACGATAATAGAGTATTTTATGCAAGTGGCAAAATAAAAACATTTTACTCAGAGTAGTATCAATAACAAGATATGTCAGAAAAAGCTAAAAGGAAATACAATATAGTAGTATAGACGATTTGGATAATTTAAAGATAGAAGGCTGTGGAGATAGTATTGAAGAAGGCCTATTCTAGTACATTACAACTGCGTTCCTAATACCTAATATTACGTTCTTGGTGCAACATTTATTACATTATAGCTGCGTTACTATGTCATAGGATAGTATATGTATGGAGCAAAAAGTAAATCCTTTTTAAATAGACATATTTCTGAAAAACACACACATAAAGAAACAGAATTCTCGCAGATAGATTTATTACATAAAATAAGGAAAATTGTCAGACAAGTTGTAGAAGAGATATTTAGAAGACAATATCATTAACCCTTTTCGGTCTTCTAAAGGAGGAGGACAGGATACGAAATAGAATTTTATTTAAAACGTTTATTGTATATTATATAATGCCAAAACCTTAACTCTGACAACCCGTTAATATCCCAAATTTTACATAAATACTATTCGCTCATAAAATGTGGAAAAGTATAGTGTGATGTTTGCTGCCTAGTCACACTGGTATTAAGGGTAATGAAATAGTAGAAAAGCAATCAAAGCTGCCGTGATGTCACCCGTTTTAGAATGAAAGACTCCATACAGTGATTCCGAATATTATATAAATCGATATGTTCTATATACTTGGCAATATATGTGGATTGTAAACTCCGCAAATAAGCTTCAGAACTTCAAATCGATCATTGGGGAGTGGCATCTCTCATATAGAACAAATCAAAGACATGAGGTGGTAGTGTGCAGTTGACAGAGATGCTGCCATAATAGTGTTTAACATCTTGACGACTTGCTGTTTCGGGGAAAGGTATCTTCATCTCAGTGTTGAGACGCGTTGAAACTTTTCACTAGGTGTGCCTGGAGCTCATAAAAAAAGAAACAGCAGGCCAGTCCGCATTATTGGTATTTTTAGATCTAGAGACTCACAAAATTAGTAACGTTCTAAGTAGGAAAAAAAGTCCCACTTTGGTCCTTACATACCTTAATTGGATGCCATACTTTTGCTTGTCGGGTAATATTACCAGGCAGAGCTTTTGGTTCAAGGCAGATAGATGCAACTATTGGAGGCAAGAGGCAATACCATAGGATTAGGGTATCCAATGAGATGAAAAAGGACTTAAAAGCTTGGCTAGATTTCCGAGAAATTTACAATGGTGTGACTGTACTGCAAGAATTTGGGTGGTATTCAAAGGTAATGTTAGAAAGTTGTACAGATAGTGCAAGTCGGGCATCGTTAGATTTTTTAATATATTTTTAAAAGAAGTGGGCCCATGCGTTGTAGTCTAAGGGCAACATTGTCAGGAAATCACGTGATACAACCATTTTGAAACTATTCCTTTTGTTAGTAGCTATATACATTTTGGGCAACATATGAAAAACAACAGGTACCTCAACATATATTCGGGTCATATGATCAGCTATACCGTATTAGGCAGGCAAACGGACAGCCACAAGGCCAGCAAACGGATAGACACAGTCACAAGGCCAACATGTCCCAACATGCAAGAGCAATTGTGACGCCATCCAGCACCAAACTACCTTGTGGTCCATTTAGGATCAAATGATTTCATTTTAATAAATTAAGGAGTTGGTAGACAATATTAAGCGGTCTTTACTTTGTCTTGCAATTATGACACCAAATACAACGGTTGTATGGTCTGATATACTCCCACTGCTATATTGGCATGGAGAACTCAGTGCTGGTTAATATCGACAGAGTCCTTAAACCTGTGAACAGAGCGGTTAAAGCACATATTCTGGCAAGAGGTGGGAAAGTAATTATGAACCCCAATATGAAATGTAAATAAACAGATATTTTGCATTGTAATGGTACTCATTTATCAGACATTGGAAATTATATTTACTTGAACAATATTCAAGGGGCACTTGAAGTTGTGTTGGAGAATAGTAGTATATACATGGAGAAATCTAGGCCGCCTGCTACTACTCGTGACCGATGTTTCAATTTTCAAAGTGGTCAAGTGAAAACAGAGGGAATTTAAATTTTGAAAGATGTTAAGTAGTTGTGTTTCATTCTGCTGCTCAAAAAACAAGAAATTAAGTTAATAAATACTCATTACTGCTTCCATATTACAACAAAAAATCAACTTAAACTAGAACTGGGTGTATTGTATATATATATATATATATATATATATATATATATATATATATATATATATATATATATATATACTATGTTCATACTTAAACAATATCAGCGGCCTAGTGATGTTCTTGTACTCCTACAGAACGACAAGGCTTACACGTTTAGCGCAATTACCACTTACAAAAATACCTATGGTAGAATCTTGTTGTGTTAAAAGCCATTGCTAATTAGATAGTAATTGGTTACCACATGCAAACCTACAGGTAACATTAGCTTCATCCTCTCTTTGAAGCTTGCTTTGTATGTTTGACCAATCTTCAAATCCTGAGTTTATACAACAGTACACTGTATGACACGATGAAAACTGTATCGAGTGTTGCATGGCATATTGTTTAGAAAATATAAAAAGTAAAATAACATATTAACATTACTGCTAAAATGTATTATATGAACATTTAGGTCTGTCAGAACCCATGTTGTGCTTATTTTCTTTTGAGCCCTTTTCTTGGCATCATTTAGCTAAGATTCGACTTAGACCCCTAGAATAAGAAATTAAATTCGTAGGGCGGATTACCAGAAATATGAGTGAACTTAAGGATGGGGTATATAACGCCATAACTGGTAAGACATATTCAGTAAACACTTTGGACTATGTGAGCTCCTGCTTAAAGCATTTTGACTTAAATCCATCTTTGAAAATGTGTAGTTAACATGCCGCTCAAACAGTTGACGAGGTATAGACAAAATTCATTTACCGGTAGTAGTTTTCGATAAATCGGAGACTCAGTATATCGTAGCTATAACAAAATTCCAATTTTATTATAAATTTTTATTTTACCTCTTTTTGAGATTTTGTAGTTTGGGATCTGCTTGTATGCTAAGCAGTGGAGAATCCCAAAAATAGGATGCTCAATATGGCCAAGTTTTATCTTACCTGTGTAAGGATTACCTGTTATGTGCAAAAGTTGGCCAAGAAAATCGCCTTCTTAGAGATTTTTTCTTGGAACCATTTTCGTGTTTAGTAGTTAGGGATCGACCTAACATCTATAATAAGTGCAGATGAAATTCGTCGAGTTCAGAAGTTGAAATAGGATAAGACTTATGGGCTGTGTTACTAAAGATTTTAAGGACGAAATGGTCTTAGAGCACAAATAAATCACACTGCTACTGTCAATAAATTAAACACCGAAATGGTCTTAGAACACAAATAAATCCCACTGCTACTGTCAATAAATTAAACACCATGGAGGAAATGGTCTTAGAACACAAATAAATCACACTGCTACTGTCAATAAATTAAACACCGAAATGGTCTTAGAACACAAATAAATCCCACTGCTACTGTCAATAAATTAAACACCATGGAGGAAATGGTCTTAGAACACAAATAAATCACACTACTACTGTCAATAAATTAAGCACCATGGACGAAATGGTCTTAGAACACAAATAAATCCCACTGCTACTGTCAATAAATTAAACACCATGGACGAAATGGTTTTAGAACACAAATAAATCCCACTGCTACTGTCAATAAATTAAACACCATGGACGAAATGGTTTTAGAACACAAATAAATCCCACTGCTACTGTCAATAAATTAAACACCATGGACGAAATGATATTAGAACACAAATAAATCCCACTGCTACTGTCAATAAATTAAACACCATGGACGAAATGATCTTAGAACACAAATAAATCCCACTGCTACTGTCAATAAATTAAACACCATGGACGAAATGGTCTTAGAACACAAATAAATCACACTGCTACTGTCAATAAATTAAACACCATGGACGAAATGGTCTTAGAACACAAATAAATCACACTGCTACTGTCAATAAATTAAACACCATGGACGAAATGGTTTTAGAACACAAATAAATCCCACTGCTACTGTCAATAAATTAAACACCATGGATGACATCAGTTATAGTAAGGTCAATAAAGAAGAATTCTACTTTATATTGGACGATTACAAAGAAACACAGAAATGTTTTACGAAAGAAAGCAAGAACCGTTCATAGCAATAAAAATTATAAAGACCTTTATTGCAGAAGGCAAAACTTCTGTTGGAAAGAAAAATGTTACAGAAACCAGTAGGCAATATAAATCCCATCGGCTTAACAGCGAAAAACACACGCACTCAAAGAAACAAACAACGATCGATTAATTCATGTTTCCCAATTTATTTGAATTATACCATCGACAAGACTAACTGAGACGAAGTACTTTGAGTTTCCTCTCGATAAACGTCAGAGTTATTTCAATATTTGTCACGGATACCTACTGTCACTGAATTGTGTGCAGGAAAATACCGTTTGTCTCTATCTCTCTCTCTCTCTCTCTCTCTCTCTCTATATATATATATATATATATATATATATATATATATATATATATATATATATGTGTGTGTGTGTGTGTGTGTGTGTGTGTGTGTGTGTGTGTGTGTGTGTCGATTGAGGTTTCTTGCCGTGTACAGCGTTATCCATGGTGTATAATTTTAGACTTGCTGATTTTTAAATATCAATTTGTGTTCACTTACTGTAGCGCACAGAAGTGCCGGTGTTAGATTCGATTTTGACCCCAGTGGAATACATTTTCACTGTTCATTTTTTGATAGGTGAGGGTCACTTTTCAATTATTCAATACTGAACCACCCAGAAATGACCAGTTGTACAATGAACCATCTACAGATTGAAAATTGAACACGTTGAAAATTGATCGTCACATTCTCACAACTGCACTATCATCCCCTGTAAACTGGATAAAAGATACCATGTTTACTACGTTTGGGTACGTTTGTCTACTGTTTGGATACAGGATACTGTTGCAATCAGGCGTGTTTTGGAAAAAATGCCGCTTGATTAGCAAATGATGAAAGAAAGGCAGGTGGACATAAGTTTTTAACTGTCTGCCTAAAAATGTATGTATTCACTGGACATAGCTTAAATGTTAATGTGATCAGCTTAACGTTAGATATTGAAAAACATATTTCTATAACTTCTACAGTCCGTGCATCATTTAGATGAATTAAAGGAATGTTAATGAAGAGCACGCTATAATTTGTACTTTGACTTTCATTTGCACATTGGTATACTATAATTATTCAAAATGGAGACGATTTTTAACGAAAAAGTAAGCGACGAACTACCGTCTTTCTTCTCTGTCTAAACCTTGGACAACCGTATTCAACCTACTTTGGTTATCCAGTGTACAAGGAGTGACTAGAAGTTACATCGGCAGTAAATACTACTGAAATATACATTTCGCACAACCATTAAGCTTTGTCAGCATTTTCATTATATTAATAACAAAGGCAAGAAAATTAGAAACAGTCTGTCACCATTCTCATATATTTTTGTATACTAATTTGTTTTTACAATTTTTTCCAAGACAAACGGGCTTCGAATTTACTCCCATTTTTGGATGTTTTTCTCTCTTTTGTTGTTACATTTAGTATTGTCTTCCTCTTGTTTTAATTAAGTTTCAGCCTCTTTCTTCTTGTCAGCATTCAGTCTGTTACCATTAACAACATTCTTGTATCCCAATAAACGGTAAGATTGAGTTTTCAGCACTGTTTCGACAATATATGGTTCAGTCCACAAGGCACTAAGTTTTTGCTCTTTTCTGGTTGTTTTTCTTGTATTTGACATCGTGTAAAGCTATTGTTTCTGTTTCTTTTTTTGCAGTACCTATATTGACAGAGATAAATTCAGAAATGAATCCATCCTAGCTTCCATTATTTCAGTATGTAAAGGCATGGCCTTCTGATGATAGAATATCCAGCTCGACCGGTAACTCCGCTTGTATTCCATGCGCAAGAGAAAACGGATTGTTAATATTAAAAATATGGAATATTTTCTGGAGGGGAGTATGTAGTGTCACAATCAAATGGTCACCTTGGGCTTTTTTATTTTTTTGTACACCATATGACCGAGACAAGGCAGTATTTTCTTTTTTAAGAGCAGCTTAAATTTATGAAATATTTTTTCTGCTGAACTAAGAGAGTTGTTTTGTGTATACATGGTCTTGTATTCTCGTGTGATTTTTGCTAAAATATGATGTATTTTTTGTTATACATATGTAATTTTTTTTCTGAAGATTTTTGAGGTCACTATTAGTTCCGTATGTACGACTTTGTGTTACGCAGAGTAAGTATTATCTGCTTTTTTGAGCGAAGCACGCACCGTCAGAGGTCACACAATCTTTATACGCACTGAGAATCGTGCCCACTTTGTCTGTCACATTGTAATGTAAAGCTAGTAGATACTAACTCATACTGAGCATATCCTTGACTACAAAGTATCCAGTCGTGGTATTCATATCATGGGCCATCTCTATACAGGCTATATGTAATGACCGTCCTATTTGTCCGATTCCGCTCGACGAATTTCGTCAGTACTTCCCCTAAGGGTCCAGAAAGTTCCCAAAGTACAAAATGTTAAACAGGGGTTATAATCAAAATAGTTTAAGAAGACCGTGTTATATTTCATATTTGGCATTAAGAGGTAATCTCACTACCATCTATTGATCCTCCTATTTCTAGGAACCGGATGGACGAATTTCGTCTAAACCTTCTTTCACTATACAGACTGTATCATCATCATCATCATCTTTATTTCCTTCCGTAGAAGATTGCATGATATAACAATAAATCATCTGAATACAATCAATAAATAAGTACCAGAATAAAGAAATGAATACAAAACAAACAAACACGAATTAAAAAAAAAAAAAAAAAAAAAAAAAAAAAAAAAAAAAACTGTGAATCCGGGGCGCCGTAGAACCAACATCAATTACTTCGTACATACAATAATGTCAAGAGATCTATAGTGTGAATATCATAACATTGTTCGTCTATGATATAAAATAGAATACTAGAACATAGATTCTTACAGTATATCCATCATTAAAGTGTTCCTCAGCTGCATAAGTTGCAAGTTTAAGTACCTTATTTGCAGAAGATAGCTGCACACTGCATGACAAAGTATGCTGCATACAGGGCGAATAACTTGGAGTTTTCTTTGTCGATTACACCTGCTGGTAACCTTTTACCTAGAAGATATTGCAGTAGCAGCTCATCTTCTGCATTAAATAACGTAATATGCAGGCTCAGTGGAAAGTTATCAGTCAGGAAATCCCAGAAAGAGTTTCTGAAATCCGACATATAAGGACAAGCAACACAACAATGAAGTATCAAGTCTGTATAAACATTCCCACATCGAATACACATATCGAGCTGTGTTTGAGGAACAGCAGCCCATAGTTTAGCTACATATGTAAATACCTTAGTGTGCTGTCTGGTTTTAGCAGACTGCCATACTGAGGCAGGTCGCAAGGATTCGTGTATCGAAGAGAATCTATCAAAATCTGCTTGATTAGACATACGAACTCTCCAGAGGCTATTTTCAAGACCAGCAATTTTTGACCTTACAATTTCTTTCCAATTTTGTTTATCTGGAATTTCGGAATGCTGCAAATAATCAGTTAGATACTCAAGCAAGTCAAACTTCTTTAACGTATAATATAGATTTGAAATTAACCCGTAGCTTGACATGCATCCGCTCAAAATGAAGTGAAATAACGCAACGTTAAACACACGTTTAGTATGTACGTTATTAGGCATCAAACACAATCTGTGTAAAAACATCAATTTTCTTCTATCAATTTCGGACTGAGCTGATGTCCATCCTAACATTCCCAGAGCGATGTTTGATCTTGTATGTGTTGGGAAGCCTTGTAAATGTTTGGCAACATACCTCAGAGTTTTATCCAATGAAGAGAGGTCACTTTTTGAAATATTAAACCATAATTCACTTCCATAAAACATTGAAGGAAAAATTACCTTTTTGATCACATTTGCAGCAACCAAAGGATTTAAACCATTAGGTTTAATGCCAATACCAAACAGACCGTGAAAAGATTTTTTCCCTTTCTTGCATGCATCGAGTATTGCGTCATGCGACGTCAGCTTTGAGTTAATCCGGTGTCCCAGGTGTGTTGCCGAATCAGTAACCGGCAAACATGACGGCCCAAGATACCATTTCATATTGACATAATTCTTGTATTGGGGACCGAAAATGATAATGTATGACTTTGTGACACTAAGCTCAAATCGCCACTTATTGCTGTAGGCGTATGCTATATCTAACAGCTTTTGTAGATTGCTAGGATATATAGCCAAAAGTGAAATGTCATCAGCTAGGGTTGGATTTCCCACAGCTAAGGATCCAATCTTTGCTCCAAATCCACTATTCTCTAACTGGAGCAGCAAGTCATTTATAAATATTGTGTACATCAAGGTTGATAAAACACCCCCTTGTCTCACTCCTTGGCCAATTGAGAACCAGTCTGAAAATTGCCCATTGACAAGGACTTTGCTCTGTAAATTTATATACATGTTAAAAAATATCAAAAGGGATTTACCCGTAATTCCCAACATGAATAATTTAAAAAGTAACCCTTTGTGCCACACGGTATCAAATGCCTTTTTTGTATCAAGAAAAGCAGCAAAAACCCGTGAACCCATGTTTACATTATATTGTACTGATTGCAACAGCGAAAAACTCGCTGTTGTGCAGCCTAAACCTTTTTGGTAACCATGTTGTTGTGAACTGGGTATATTAGAATTAAAATCTTTGAGCCAAGTTACCAAACGTTCATGAATAATTTTCTCAAAAGTTTTGTAGATAACAGGCAGTAAAGTAACAGGCCTGTAACTTTCGAGGGAGTTCTTTGATTTTCTGTTACCTTTGTACAGTGGTATTACTAACCCTTTTTTGCAGTCTACAGGTATGTAAGATTGATCAATCATCTGAGTAAATAAAATTGTCATACACTCTATGAGGTAATCGCTGCCATAGATCAAATGTTCATTGCAAATTCGATCATGGCCTGATGCTTTTGATTTCTTTAGACTATTAATGCTTTCTCTTACTTCATTTACACTGATACTGGTCTGTAAGGCCTCGATATGGCTTGTTCCATCTTGTAGAGCCCGATTTAATTCTCTCTCTATAAATTCATAAAAGTTTTCGTCAAAACTATGGCTAAAATTTGGCGTGTGAATGTCCTCATAGTATCTGGCAAAGCCATTTGCAATGGAAGCATCATCACGGACACAAACTCCATCAGTTGATAGTTCCTGACAAAAATTTATATTGTTCCCTCTCTTAACATTGATCACTTTCCAAAAGTGCCTTACATCGCATTCATGTGCTGTTTCAATTTCTTCATATACCTCACCCATATATTTTTCCACAGCTAGTTTTTGAAGGTTTCTAAAGTCTCTCTTCTTATCTTTATATTCTCTGTAAGAATTATATTGACCACCCCTCGGTCTTCCCTCATTTATCCAAATATACCTAGCTTGTCTTTGAAGTTTATGTGCTTCTTTGAGTTCATTTGACCAGTATGGTTTGGCATGATAATTGAATTTGGACTTTGGAAGCGTGATGTCGCTTGACTGCTGTATTGCATTAACAATGTGCCCGTAAAATCTATCAACATTGTCCGAAATAGTATCTATATCAAAAGTTTTCAGGCGATGGTCCAGCTCAGTTTGATAATTTTTCAATGTATCGGCGTCTAATTTATTCCAAGCTATGTTATTTCTCTTTATAGACTGTCTGAAGTCTCTCCCACAGGTCACTGTACGAAGGGAAGTAAGGATAGGGAGGTGGTCAGATATCACGTGCTCTTCGTAATCTGAAACAATGTGCACACTCCGTAAGCTACCTATGCATTGATCCGACAGTACAAAATGATCAATCATCGTTCTTGCTGGGGTGAATGTATAACGGGAACCAGTGCATATTATTAAATGTCCAGCACTCACTAGATTATTATATCGCAAGAACTCATGAAATACCCTGTCTTTGTAATCTCTAAAAGTGTCTGGTTCAGCTACTGCATTGAAATCCCCTGTAAAATACACGTTACCCAGCTGTGAGTACTGATCATACAGATTTTGAATCAACTCAATTTGCGCCCTGTAACAATCTATGCCATACAGTAGGGTCGGCATATATACACAAAAAATATATACATTTTGCATATCTGGAAATTTGAATTCTATGCCAACAATTCTGTCACTTTTAACGTCATCTATGAAGTTAGCATATCTCATGAGAGAGGTTTTGCAGAAGATTGCAACTCCTCCTTTACCACATTTTATTAACGTGCTATTAGAGGAAATATCCTCTGCCTTAGCGATGCATTTATAATCAGAACGAATAGAATCGCAAAATGGAAGTATGTTCTGTAATAGTTTATGTTCAGTTATGCAAGCTACATCAACATTATATTTGTCCAGCATTGCACTAAAGCTAAGAGCAGAGGACATAATTCCTCTAACATTCCAGCTCAGTATATTAAGATTCATATTAACTTGCAATATAGGCATCTTAATACTTATGCAGTGTGAAAGCATGACTAAAATGACAAAAATGACAAAACACATTAACTTACGACAGTATATAATGGCAGATTTATGAACAATTGACTGTGTCGCCCTAGTCATGGAATATCGCCTCCTGAACCTTCATTTGCCTCCTGATCGCGATTGTTCAACCTATCTCGCCAGGATTGATTCCCATACCACCTCCTTACATAAACACCTTTTGGCCATGTTACATCATTTTCAACAGTGTAGCAGTCTGAATTATAAACAGTCAGCTTGGCCGATAGACAATTACGTCTACTGTGGATTAACTTTATTGATAACGGCTCTATATCGTATTCTTGCAAGAATTTACTGAGGCCTTCAGCAGTAGATTTGACGCCAATACCACCAACATAAAAGCGCCTTGTTCTACGTCTAACCACACCTTCAAATACAACGTTCTCATCATTGTCATAAGCATCCCCATGTCCAGCAATAACATCTGAGTCGATTTCTAAACTTGGTTTACCAAACGATCTAGGTCTTTCTACCTGACCCCCAATGACGGTAGGTATCTTGCTAGGAGGGGTTTTCAAATCAATACCTTTTACATTACTGTTGCTAGCCATCGGATGCCTACCATGCTCTATCCTGGTCGAAGTACCATGTTCTGAAAGCTGTTCGGTGTGGGCTAACGGTTTATTTTGATTCCGAATAGGTGTGCGCGCGGCATTTATCGCATTAGGATGAACATTGGCATTAGAAATCTGTGTGATATTTCCAGCGAAGGGGGCGATATGTCTTCTATCGACAGTCTGTGAAATTATGTCCGAGCTTTTTGAGACCAGAGTTTGCAGAACACTGACCCTCGTCTTTTCCAAAGCTGGTTGGGCCGTTACACCGGTTTGCGACTCCACTGCCGTTAAAACTGGGGAAGAGCCGTTAGCCTCAACCGACACTGGAGACACACAGTTGGACACGGAAGTTCTGTTCTGAGATGCACTTGATGGGCAGCGGTGTGTATCACAACCAGTGGTGTTAGATTCAACCGAAACGGGAGATAAACAGTTAGACACAGAAATCTTGTTCTGAGCTGCAATTGATGGAGATTGTTGATCACCACAACCATTGGCACTACATGCTAGGTTACTTACACCTGGACTAAGCGTGCGAACGACATCCGCATAAGACATGAGTTTACTCAAAGACTTCATCAGCTCGACACTAAGTTGCTCGGTGATGGTGTGTAGTGTTTCATTTTCTTTCATCAACAAGCTTTGAGTAGTTTTCAGTGACTTAATCTCATTACGGAGCAGTTCAATTGTTTGAGATTGTGCCTGTACCTTATTGTTTAGATCAGCACGGAATGTATTAAGGTCGTTCATTGTCACCAATGTGATTTGGGTTGCCTTCAGAGATATAATTTCCTCTCTGAGCCAAACAACAGTTTGTTGTAGATGACCGCAATCACTCTTGATTTCAGCTAGCGAGAGTCTTGCTGAATTAGTCATTTGTTCTGCTTGCCTTGAGCTATGTTGATCGTCCTGTTCACAATGTTCAGTTTGTACACTAGGGTTTGATTTCTTCTTGCTAAAAATAGAATCGATCTCGCAAGGATCCCCTTTTATAAACAAAGCTAAAGAATGACAATCCCTTGCATATTTTGTTAAACTGCTTACACCATTTCTGTTCTTTCTAACCAGTGTACAAGGAGTGACTAGAAGTTACATCGGCAGTAAATACTACTGAAATATACATTTCGCACAACCATTAAGCTTTGTCAGCATTTTCATTATATTAATAACAAAGGCAAGAAAATTAGAAACAGTCTGTCACCATTCTCATATATTTTTGTATACTAATTTGTTTTTACAATTTTTTCCAAGACAAACGGGCTTCGAATTTACTCCCATTTTTGGATGTTTTTCTCTCTTTTGTTGTTACATTTAGTATTGTCTTCCTCTTGTTTTAATTAAGTTTCAGCCTCTTTCTTCTTGTCAGCATTCAGTCTGTTACCATTAACAACATTCTTGTATCCCAATAAACGGTAAGATTGAGTTTTCAGCACTGTTTCGACAATATATGGTTCAGTCCACAAGGCACTAAGTTTTTGCTCTTTTCTGGTTGTTTTTCTTGTATTTGACATCGTGTAAAGCTATTGTTTCTGTTTCTTTTTTTGCAGTACCTATATTGACAGAGATAAATTCAGAAATGAATCCATCCTAGCTTCCATTATTTCAGTATGTAAAGGCATGGCCTTCTGATGATAGAATATCCAGCTCGACCGGTAACTCCGCTTGTATTCCATGCGCAAGAGAAAACGGATTGTTAATATTAAAAATATGGAATATTTTCTGGAGGGGAGTATGTAGTGTCACAATCAAATGGTCACCTTGGGCTTTTTTATTTTTTTGTACACCATATGACCGAGACAAGGCAGTATTTTCTTTTTTAAGAGCAGCTTAAATTTATGAAATATTTTTTCTGCTGAACTAAGAGAGTTGTTTTGTGTATACATGGTCTTGTATTCTCGTGTGATTTTTGCTAAAATATGATGTATTTTTTGTTATACATATGTAATTTTTTTTCTGAAGATTTTTGAGGTCACTATTAGTTCCGTATGTACGACTTTGTGTTACGCAGAGTAAGTATTATCTGCTTTTTTGAGCGAAGCACGCACCGTCAGAGGTCACACAATCTTTATACGCACTGAGAATCGTGCCCACTTTGTCTGTCACATTGTAATGTAAAGCTAGTAGATACTAACTCATACTGAGCATATCCTTGACTACAAAGTATCCAGTCGTGGTATTCATATCATGGGCCATCTCTATACAGGCTATATGTAATGACCGTCCTATTTGTCCGATTCCGCTCGACGAATTTCGTCAGTACTTCCCCTAAGGGTCCAGAAAGTTCCCAAAGTACAAAATGTTAAACAGGGGTTATAATCAAAATAGTTTAAGAAGACCGTGTTATATTTCATATTTGGCATTAAGAGGTAATCTCACTACCATCTATTGATCCTCCTATTTCTAGGAACCGGATGGACGAATTTCGTCTAAACCTTCTTTCACTATACAGACTGTATCATCATCATCATCATCTTTATTTCCTTCCGTAGAAGATTGCATGATATAACAATAAATCATCTGAATACAATCAATAAATAAGTACCAGAATAAAGAAATGAATACAAAACAAACAAACACGAATTAAAAAAAAAAAAAAAAAAAAAAAAAAAAAAAAAAACTGTGAATCCGGGGCGCCGTAGAACCAACATCAATTACTTCGTACATACAATAATGTCAAGAGATCTATAGTGTGAATATCATAACATTGTTCGTCTATGATATAAAATAGAATACTAGAACATAGATTCTTACAGTATATCCATCATTAAAGTGTTCCTCAGCTGCATAAGTTGCAAGTTTAAGTACCTTATTTGCAGAAGATAGCTGCACACTGCATGACAAAGTATGCTGCATACAGGGCGAATAACTTGGAGTTTTCTTTGTCGATTACACCTGCTGGTAACCTTTTACCTAGAAGATATTGCAGTAGCAGCTCATCTTCTGCATTAAATAACGTAATATGCAGGCTCAGTGGAAAGTTATCAGTCAGGAAATCCCAGAAAGAGTTTCTGAAATCCGACATATAAGGACAAGCAACACAACAATGAAGTATCAAGTCTGTATAAACATTCCCACATCGAATACACATATCGAGCTGTGTTTGAGGAACAGCAGCCCATAGTTTAGCTACATATGTAAATACCTTAGTGTGCTGTCTGGTTTTAGCAGACTGCCATACTGAGGCAGGTCGCAAGGATTCGTGTATCGAAGAGAATCTATCAAAATCTGCTTGATTAGACATACGAACTCTCCAGAGGCTATTTTCAAGACCAGCAATTTTTGACCTTACAATTTCTTTCCAATTTTGTTTATCTGGAATTTCGGAATGCTGCAAATAATCAGTTAGATACTCAAGCAAGTCAAACTTCTTTAACGTATAATATAGATTTGAAATTAACCCGTAGCTTGACATGCATCCGCTCAAAATGAAGTGAAATAACGCAACGTTAAACACACGTTTAGTATGTACGTTATTAGGCATCAAACACAATCTGTGTAAAAACATCAATTTTCTTCTATCAATTTCGGACTGAGCTGATGTCCATCCTAACATTCCCAGAGCGATGTTTGATCTTGTATGTGTTGGGAAGCCTTGTAAATGTTTGGCAACATACCTCAGAGTTTTATCCAATGAAGAGAGGTCACTTTTTGAAATATTAAACCATAATTCACTTCCATAAAACATTGAAGGAAAAATTACCTTTTTGATCACATTTGCAGCAACCAAAGGATTTAAACCATTAGGTTTAATGCCAATACCAAACAGACCGTGAAAAGATTTTTTCCCTTTCTTGCATGCATCGAGTATTGCGTCATGCGACGTCAGCTTTGAGTTAATCCGGTGTCCCAGGTGTGTTGCCGAATCAGTAACCGGCAAACATGACGGCCCAAGATACCATTTCATATTGATATAATTCTTGTATTGGGGACCGAAAATGATAATGTATGACTTTGTGACACTAAGCTCAAATCGCCACTTATTGCTGTAGGCGTATGCTATATCTAACAGCTTTTGTAGATTGCTAGGATATATAGCCAAAAGTGAAATGTCATCAGCTAGGGTTGGATTTCCCACAGCTAAGGATCCAATCTTTGCTCCAAATCCACTATTCTCTAACTGGAGCAGCAAGTCATTTATAAATATTGTGTACATCAAGGTTGATAAAACACCCCCTTGTCTCACTCCTTGGCCAATTGAGAACCAGTCTGAAAATTGCCCATTGACAAGGACTTTGCTCTGTAAATTTATATACATGTTAAAAAATATCAAAAGGGATTTACCCGTAATTCCCAACATGAATAATTTAAAAAGTAACCCTTTGTGCCACACGGTATCAAATGCCTTTTTTGTATCAAGAAAAGCAGCAAAAACCCGTGAACCCATGTTTACATTATATTGTACTGATTGCAACAGCGAAAAACTCGCTGTTGTGCAGCCTAAACCTTTTTGGTAACCATGTTGTTGTGAACTGGGTATATTAGAATTAAAATCTTTGAGCCAAGTTACCAAACGTTCATGAATAATTTTCTCAAAAGTTTTGTAGATAACAGGCAGTAAAGTAACAGGCCTGTAACTTTCGAGGGAGTTCTTTGATTTTCTGTTACCTTTGTACAGTGGTATTACTAACCCTTTTTTGCAGTCTACAGGTATGTAAGATTGATCAATCATCTGAGTAAATAAAATTGTCATACACTCTATGAGGTAATCGCTGCCATAGATCAAATGTTCATTGCAAATTCGATCATGGCCTGATGCTTTTGATTTCTTTAGACTATTAATGCTTTCTCTTACTTCATTTACACTGATACTGGTCTGTAAGGCCTCGATATGGCTTGTTCCATCTTGTAGAGCCCGATTTAATTCTCTCTCTATAAATTCATAAAAGTTTTCGTCAAAACTATGGCTAAAATTTGGCGTGTGAATGTCCTCATAGTATCTGGCAAAGCCATTTGCAATGGAAGCATCATCACGGACACAAACTCCATCAGTTGATAGTTCCTGACAAAAATTTATATTGTTCCCTCTCTTAACATTGATCACTTTCCAAAAGTGCCTTACATCGCATTCATGTGCTGTTTCAATTTCTTCATATACCTCACCCATATATTTTTCCACAGCTAGTTTTTGAAGGTTTCTAAAGTCTCTCTTCTTATCTTTATATTCTCTGTAAGAATTATATTGACCACCCCTCGGTCTTCCCTCATTTATCCAAATATACCTAGCTTGTCTTTGAAGTTTATGTGCTTCTTTGAGTTCATTTGACCAGTATGGTTTGGCATGATAATTGAATTTGGACTTTGGAAGCGTGATGTCGCTTGACTGCTGTATTGCATTAACAATGTGCCCGTAAAATCTATCAACATTGTCCGAAATAGTATCTATATCAAAAGTTTTCAGGCGATGGTCCAGCTCAGTTTGATAATTTTTCAATGTATCGGCGTCTAATTTATTCCAAGCTATGTTATTTCTCTTTATAGACTGTCTGAAGTCTCTCCCACAGGTCACTGTACGAAGGGAAGTAAGGATAGGGAGGTGGTCAGATATCACGTGCTCTTCGTAATCTGAAACAATGTGCACACTCCGTAAGCTACCTATGCATTGATCCGACAGTACAAAATGATCAATCATCGTTCTTGCTGGGGTGAATGTATAACGGGAACCAGTGCATATTATTAAATGTCCAGCACTCACTAGATTATTATATCGCAAGAACTCATGAAATACCCTGTCTTTGTAATCTCTAAAAGTGTCTGGTTCAGCTACTGCATTGAAATCCCCTGTAAAATACACGTTACCCAGCTGTGAGTACTGATCATACAGATTTTGAATCAACTCAATTTGCGCCCTGTAACAATCTATGCCATACAGTAGGGTCGGCATATATACACAAAAAATATATACATTTTGCATATCTGGAAATTTGAATTCTATGCCAACAATTCTGTCACTTTTAACGTCATCTATGAAGTTAGCATATCTCATGAGAGAGGTTTTGCAGAAGATTGCAACTCCTCCTTTACCACATTTTATTAACGTGCTATTAGAGGAAATATCCTCTGCCTTAGCGATGCATTTATAATCAGAACGAATAGAATCGCAAAATGGAAGTATGTTCTGTAATAGTTTATGTTCAGTTATGCAAGCTACATCAACATTATATTTGTCCAGCATTGCACTAAAGCTAAGAGCAGAGGACATAATTCCTCTAACATTCCAGCTCAGTATATTAAGATTCATATTAACTTGCAATATAGGCATCTTAATACTTATGCAGTGTGAAAGCATGACTAAAATGACAAAAATGACAAAACACATTAACTTACGACAGTATATAATGGCAGATTTATGAACAATTGACTGTGTCGCCCTAGTCATGGAATATCGCCTCCTGAACCTTCATTTGCCTCCTGATCGCGATTGTTCAACCTATCTCGCCAGGATTGATTCCCATACCACCTCCTTACATAAACACCTTTTGGCCATGTTACATCATTTTCAACAGTGTAGCAGTCTGAATTATAAACAGTCAGCTTGGCCGATAGACAATTACGTCTACTGTGGATTAACTTTATTGATAACGGCTCTATATCGTATTCTTGCAAGAATTTACTGAGGCCTTCAGCAGTAGATTTGACGCCAATACCACCAACATAAAAGCGCCTTGTTCTACGTCTAACCACACCTTCAAATACAACGTTCTCATCATTGTCATAAGCATCCCCATGTCCAGCAATAACATCTGAGTCGATTTCTAAACTTGGTTTACCAAACGATCTAGGTCTTTCTACCTGACCCCCAATGACGGTAGGTATCTTGCTAGGAGGGGTTTTCAAATCAATACCTTTTACATTACTGTTGCTAGCCATCGGATGCCTACCATGCTCTATCCTGGTCGAAGTACCATGTTCTGAAAGCTGTTCGGTGTGGGCTAACGGTTTATTTTGATTCCGAATAGGTGTGCGCGCGGCATTTATCGCATTAGGATGAACATTGGCATTAGAAATCTGTGTGATATTTCCAGCGAAGGGGGCGATATGTCTTCTATCGACAGTCTGTGAAATTATGTCCGAGCTTTTTGAGACCAGAGTTTGCAGAACACTGACCCTCGTCTTTTCCAAAGCTGGTTGGGCCGTTACACCGGTTTGCGACTCCACTGCCGTTAAAACTGGGGAAGAGCCGTTAGCCTCAACCGACACTGGAGACACACAGTTGGACACGGAAGTTCTGTTCTGAGATGCACTTGATGGGCAGCGGTGTGTATCACAACCAGTGGTGTTAGATTCAACCGAAACGGGAGATAAACAGTTAGACACAGAAATCTTGTTCTGAGCTGCAATTGATGGAGATTGTTGATCACCACAACCATTGGCACTACATGCTAGGTTACTTACACCTGGACTAAGCGTGCGAACGACATCCGCATAAGACATGAGTTTACTCAAAGACTTCATCAGCTCGACACTAAGTTGCTCGGTGATGGTGTGTAGTGTTTCATTTTCTTTCATCAACAAGCTTTGAGTAGTTTTCAGTGACTTAATCTCATTACGGAGCAGTTCAATTGTTTGAGATTGTGCCTGTACCTTATTGTTTAGATCAGCACGGAATGTATTAAGGTCGTTCATTGTCACCAATGTGATTTGGGTTGCCTTCAGAGATATAATTTCCTCTCTGAGCCAAACAACAGTTTGTTGTAGATGACCGCAATCACTCTTGATTTCAGCTAGCGAGAGTCTTGCTGAATTAGTCATTTGTTCTGCTTGCCTTGAGCTATGTTGATCGTCCTGTTCACAATGTTCAGTTTGTACACTAGGGTTTGATTTCTTCTTGCTAAAAATAGAATCGATCTCGCAAGGATCCCCTTTTATAAACAAAGCTAAAGAATGACAATCCCTTGCATATTTTGTTAAACTGCTTACACCATTTCTGTTCTTTCTAACCAGTGTACAAGGAGTGACTAGAAGTTACATCGGCAGTAAATACTACTGAAATATACATTTCGCACAACCATTAAGCTTTGTCAGCATTTTCATTATATTAATAACAAAGGCAAGAAAATTAGAAACAGTCTGTCACCATTCTCATATATTTTTGTATACTAATTTGTTTTTACAATTTTTTCCAAGACAAACGGGCTTCGAATTTACTCCCATTTTTGGATGTTTTTCTCTCTTTTGTTGTTACATTTAGTATTGTCTTCCTCTTGTTTTAATTAAGTTTCAGCCTCTTTCTTCTTGTCAGCATTCAGTCTGTTACCATTAACAACATTCTTGTATCCCAATAAACGGTAAGATTGAGTTTTCAGCACTGTTTCGACAATATATGGTTCAGTCCACAAGGCACTAAGTTTTTGCTCTTTTCTGGTTGTTTTTCTTGTATTTGACATCGTGTAAAGCTATTGTTTCTGTTTCTTTTTTTGCAGTACCTATATTGACAGAGATAAATTCAGAAATGAATCCATCCTAGCTTCCATTATTTCAGTATGTAAAGGCATGGCCTTCTGATGATAGAATATCCAGCTCGACCGGTAACTCCGCTTGTATTCCATGCGCAAGAGAAAACGGATTGTTAATATTAAAAATATGGAATATTTTCTGGAGGGGAGTATGTAGTGTCACAATCAAATGGTCACCTTGGGCTTTTTTATTTTTTTGTACACCATATGACCGAGACAAGGCAGTATTTTCTTTTTTAAGAGCAGCTTAAATTTATGAAATATTTTTTCTGCTGAACTAAGAGAGTTGTTTTGTGTATACATGGTCTTGTATTCTCGTGTGATTTTTGCTAAAATATGATGTATTTTTTGTTATACATATGTAAATAATTTTTTTTCTGAAGATTTTTGAGGTCACTATTAGTTCCGTATGTACGACTTTGTGTTACGCAGAGTAAGTATTATCTGCTTTTTTGAGCGAAGCACGCACCGTCAGAGGTCACACAATCTTTATACGCACTGAGAATCGTGCCCACTTTGTCTGTCACATTGTAATGTAAAGCTAGTAGATACTAACTCATACTGAGCATATCCTTGACTACAAAGTATCCAGTCGTGGTATTCATATCATGGGCCATCTCTATACAGGCTATATGTAATGACCGTCCTATTTGTCCGATTCCGCTCGACGAATTTCGTCAGTACTTCCCCTAAGGGTCCAGAAAGTTCCCAAAGTACAAAATGTTAAACAGGGGTTATAATCAAAATAGTTTAAGAAGACCGTGTTATATTTCATATTTGGCATTAAGAGGTAATCTCACTACCATCTATTGATCCTCCTATTTCTAGGAACCGGATGGACGAATTTCGTCTAAACCTTCTTTCACTATACAGACTGTATCATCATCATCATCATCTTTATTTCCTTCCGTAGAAGATTGCATGATATAACAATAAATCATCTGAATACAATCAATAAATAAGTACCAGAATAAAGAAATGAATACAAAACAAACAAACACGAATTAAAAAAAAAAAAAAAAAAAAAAAAAAAAAAAAAAAAAAACTGTGAATCCGGGGCGCCGTAGAACCAACATCAATTACTTCGTACATACAATAATGTCAAGAGATCTATAGTGTGAATATCATAACATTGTTCGTCTATGATATAAAATAGAATACTAGAACATAGATTCTTACAGTATATCCATCATTAAAGTGTTCCTCAGCTGCATAAGTTGCAAGTTTAAGTACCTTATTTGCAGAAGATAGCTGCACACTGCATGACAAAGTATGCTGCATACAGGGCGAATAACTTGGAGTTTTCTTTGTCGATTACACCTGCTGGTAACCTTTTACCTAGAAGATATTGCAGTAGCAGCTCATCTTCTGCATTAAATAACGTAATATGCAGGCTCAGTGGAAAGTTATCAGTCAGGAAATCCCAGAAAGAGTTTCTGAAATCCGACATATAAGGACAAGCAACACAACAATGAAGTATCAAGTCTGTATAAACATTCCCACATCGAATACACATATCGAGCTGTGTTTGAGGAACAGCAGCCCATAGTTTAGCTACATATGTAAATACCTTAGTGTGCTGTCTGGTTTTAGCAGACTGCCATACTGAGGCAGGTCGCAAGGATTCGTGTATCGAAGAGAATCTATCAAAATCTGCTTGATTAGACATACGAACTCTCCAGAGGCTATTTTCAAGACCAGCAATTTTTGACCTTACAATTTCTTTCCAATTTTGTTTATCTGGAATTTCGGAATGCTGCAAATAATCAGTTAGATACTCAAGCAAGTCAAACTTCTTTAACGTATAATATAGATTTGAAATTAACCCGTAGCTTGACATGCATCCGCTCAAAATGAAGTGAAATAACGCAACGTTAAACACACGTTTAGTATGTACGTTATTAGGCATCAAACACAATCTGTGTAAAAACATCAATTTTCTTCTATCAATTTCGGACTGAGCTGATGTCCATCCTAACATTCCCAGAGCGATGTTTGATCTTGTATGTGTTGGGAAGCCTTGTAAATGTTTGGCAACATACCTCAGAGTTTTATCCAATGAAGAGAGGTCACTTTTTGAAATATTAAACCATAATTCACTTCCATAAAACATTGAAGGAAAAATTACCTTTTTGATCACATTTGCAGCAACCAAAGGATTTAAACCATTAGGTTTAATGCCAATACCAAACAGACCGTGAAAAGATTTTTTCCCTTTCTTGCATGCATCGAGTATTGCGTCATGCGACGTCAGCTTTGAGTTAATCCGGTGTCCCAGGTGTGTTGCCGAATCAGTAACCGGCAAACATGACGGCCCAAGATACCATTTCATATTGACATAATTCTTGTATTGGGGACCGAAAATGATAATGTATGACTTTGTGACACTAAGCTCAAATCGCCACTTATTGCTGTAGGCGTATGCTATATCTAACAGCTTTTGTAGATTGCTAGGATATATAGCCAAAAGTGAAATGTCATCAGCTAGGGTTGGATTTCCCACAGCTAAGGATCCAATCTTTGCTCCAAATCCACTATTCTCTAACTGGAGCAGCAAGTCATTTATAAATATTGTGTACATCAAGGTTGATAAAACACCCCCTTGTCTCACTCCTTGGCCAATTGAGAACCAGTCTGAAAATTGCCCATTGACAAGGACTTTGCTCTGTAAATTTATATACATGTTAAAAAATATCAAAAGGGATTTACCCGTAATTCCCAACATGAATAATTTAAAAAGTAACCCTTTGTGCCACACGGTATCAAATGCCTTTTTTGTATCAAGAAAAGCAGCAAAAACCCGTGAACCCATGTTTACATTATATTGTACTGATTGCAACAGCGAAAAACTCGCTGTTGTGCAGCCTAAACCTTTTTGGTAACCATGTTGTTGTGAACTGGGTATATTAGAATTAAAATCTTTGAGCCAAGTTACCAAACGTTCATGAATAATTTTCTCAAAAGTTTTGTAGATAACAGGCAGTAAAGTAACAGGCCTGTAACTTTCGAGGGAGTTCTTTGATTTTCTGTTACCTTTGTACAGTGGTATTACTAACCCTTTTTTGCAGTCTACAGGTATGTAAGATTGATCAATCATCTGAGTAAATAAAATTGTCATACACTCTATGAGGTAATCGCTGCCATAGATCAAATGTTCATTGCAAATTCGATCATGGCCTGATGCTTTTGATTTCTTTAGACTATTAATGCTTTCTCTTACTTCATTTACACTGATACTGGTCTGTAAGGCCTCGATATGGCTTGTTCCATCTTGTAGAGCCCGATTTAATTCTCTCTCTATAAATTCATAAAAGTTTTCGTCAAAACTATGGCTAAAATTTGGCGTGTGAATGTCCTCATAGTATCTGGCAAAGCCATTTGCAATGGAAGCATCATCACGGACACAAACTCCATCAGTTGATAGTTCCTGACAAAAATTTATATTGTTCCCTCTCTTAACATTGATCACTTTCCAAAAGTGCCTTACATCGCATTCATGTGCTGTTTCAATTTCTTCATATACCTCACCCATATATTTTTCCACAGCTAGTTTTTGAAGGTTTCTAAAGTCTCTCTTCTTATCTTTATATTCTCTGTAAGAATTATATTGACCACCCCTCGGTCTTCCCTCATTTATCCAAATATACCTAGCTTGTCTTTGAAGTTTATGTGCTTCTTTGAGTTCATTTGACCAGTATGGTTTGGCATGATAATTGAATTTGGACTTTGGAAGCGTGATGTCGCTTGACTGCTGTATTGCATTAACAATGTGCCCGTAAAATCTATCAACATTGTCCGAAATAGTATCTATATCAAAAGTTTTCAGGCGATGGTCCAGCTCAGTTTGATAATTTTTCAATGTATCGGCGTCTAATTTATTCCAAGCTATGTTATTTCTCTTTATAGACTGTCTGAAGTCTCTCCCACAGGTCACTGTACGAAGGGAAGTAAGGATAGGGAGGTGGTCAGATATCACGTGCTCTTCGTAATCTGAAACAATGTGCACACTCCGTAAGCTACCTATGCATTGATCCGACAGTACAAAATGATCAATCATCGTTCTTGCTGGGGTGAATGTATAACGGGAACCAGTGCATATTATTAAATGTCCAGCACTCACTAGATTATTATATCGCAAGAACTCATGAAATACCCTGTCTTTGTAATCTCTAAAAGTGTCTGGTTCAGCTACTGCATTGAAATCCCCTGTAAAATACACGTTACCCAGCTGTGAGTACTGATCATACAGATTTTGAATCAACTCAATTTGCGCCCTGTAACAATCTATGCCATACAGTAGGGTCGGCATATATACACAAAAAATATATACATTTTGCATATCTGGAAATTTGAATTCTATGCCAACAATTCTGTCACTTTTAACGTCATCTATGAAGTTAGCATATCTCATGAGAGAGGTTTTGCAGAAGATTGCAACTCCTCCTTTACCACATTTTATTAACGTGCTATTAGAGGAAATATCCTCTGCCTTAGCGATGCATTTATAATCAGAACGAATAGAATCGCAAAATGGAAGTATGTTCTGTAATAGTTTATGTTCAGTTATGCAAGCTACATCAACATTATATTTGTCCAGCATTGCACTAAAGCTAAGAGCAGAGGACATAATTCCTCTAACATTCCAGCTCAGTATATTAAGATTCATATTAACTTGCAATATAGGCATCTTAATACTTATGCAGTGTGAAAGCATGACTAAAATGACAAAAATGACAAAACACATTAACTTACGACAGTATATAATGGCAGATTTATGAACAATTGACTGTGTCGCCCTAGTCATGGAATATCGCCTCCTGAACCTTCATTTGCCTCCTGATCGCGATTGTTCAACCTATCTCGCCAGGATTGATTCCCATACCACCTCCTTACATAAACACCTTTTGGCCATGTTACATCATTTTCAACAGTGTAGCAGTCTGAATTATAAACAGTCAGCTTGGCCGATAGACAATTACGTCTACTGTGGATTAACTTTATTGATAACGGCTCTATATCGTATTCTTGCAAGAATTTACTGAGGCCTTCAGCAGTAGATTTGACGCCAATACCACCAACATAAAAGCGCCTTGTTCTACGTCTAACCACACCTTCAAATACAACGTTCTCATCATTGTCATAAGCATCCCCATGTCCAGCAATAACATCTGAGTCGATTTCTAAACTTGGTTTACCAAACGATCTAGGTCTTTCTACCTGACCCCCAATGACGGTAGGTATCTTGCTAGGAGGGGTTTTCAAATCAATACCTTTTACATTACTGTTGCTAGCCATCGGATGCCTACCATGCTCTATCCTGGTCGAAGTACCATGTTCTGAAAGCTGTTCGGTGTGGGCTAACGGTTTATTTTGATTCCGAATAGGTGTGCGCGCGGCATTTATCGCATTAGGATGAACATTGGCATTAGAAATCTGTGTGATATTTCCAGCGAAGGGGGCGATATGTCTTCTATCGACAGTCTGTGAAATTATGTCCGAGCTTTTTGAGACCAGAGTTTGCAGAACACTGACCCTCGTCTTTTCCAAAGCTGGTTGGGCCGTTACACCGGTTTGCGACTCCACTGCCGTTAAAACTGGGGAAGAGCCGTTAGCCTCAACCGACACTGGAGACACACAGTTGGACACGGAAGTTCTGTTCTGAGATGCACTTGATGGGCAGCGGTGTGTATCACAACCAGTGGTGTTAGATTCAACCGAAACGGGAGATAAACAGTTAGACACAGAAATCTTGTTCTGAGCTGCAATTGATGGAGATTGTTGATCACCACAACCATTGGCACTACATGCTAGGTTACTTACACCTGGACTAAGCGTGCGAACGACATCCGCATAAGACATGAGTTTACTCAAAGACTTCATCAGCTCGACACTAAGTTGCTCGGTGATGGTGTGTAGTGTTTCATTTTCTTTCATCAACAAGCTTTGAGTAGTTTTCAGTGACTTAATCTCATTACGGAGCAGTTCAATTGTTTGAGATTGTGCCTGTACCTTATTGTTTAGATCAGCACGGAATGTATTAAGGTCGTTCATTGTCACCAATGTGATTTGGGTTGCCTTCAGAGATATAATTTCCTCTCTGAGCCAAACAACAGTTTGTTGTAGATGACCGCAATCACTCTTGATTTCAGCTAGCGAGAGTCTTGCTGAATTAGTCATTTGTTCTGCTTGCCTTGAGCTATGTTGATCGTCCTGTTCACAATGTTCAGTTTGTACACTAGGGTTTGATTTCTTCTTGCTAAAAATAGAATCGATCTCGCAAGGATCCCCTTTTATAAACAAAGCTAAAGAATGACAATCCCTTGCATATTTTGTTAAACTGCTTACACCATTTCTGTTCTTTCTAACCAGTGTACAAGGAGTGACTAGAAGTTACATCGGCAGTAAATACTACTGAAATATACATTTCGCACAACCATTAAGCTTTGTCAGCATTTTCATTATATTAATAACAAAGGCAAGAAAATTAGAAACAGTCTGTCACCATTCTCATATATTTTTGTATACTAATTTGTTTTTACAATTTTTTCCAAGACAAACGGGCTTCGAATTTACTCCCATTTTTGGATG
Source organism: Margaritifera margaritifera (assembly GCA_029931535.1). Lineage (NCBI taxonomy): Eukaryota > Metazoa > Mollusca > Bivalvia > Unionida > Margaritiferidae > Margaritifera > Margaritifera margaritifera. The sequence continues at coordinate 4,361,358 of JAQPZY010001580.1, forward strand.
TTTTTCTCTCTTTTGTTGTTACATTTAGTATTGTCTTCCTCTTGTTTTAATTAAGTTTCAGCCTCTTTCTTCTTGTCAGCATTCAGTCTGTTACCATTAACAACATTCTTGTATCCCAATAAACGGTAAGATTGAGTTTTCAGCACTGTTTCGACAATATATGGTTCAGTCCACAAGGCACTAAGTTTTTGCTCTTTTCTGGTTGTTTTTCTTGTATTTGACATCGTGTAAAGCTATTGTTTCTGTTTCTTTTTTTGCAGTACCTATATTGACAGAGATAAATTCAGAAATGAATCCATCCTAGCTTCCATTATTTCAGTATGTAAAGGCATGGCCTTCTGATGATAGAATATCCAGCTCGACCGGTAACTCCGCTTGTATTCCATGCGCAAGAGAAAACGGATTGTTAATATTAAAAATATGGAATATTTTCTGGAGGGGAGTATGTAGTGTCACAATCAAATGGTCACCTTGGGCTTTTTTATTTTTTTGTACACCATATGACCGAGACAAGGCAGTATTTTCTTTTTTAAGAGCAGCTTAAATTTATGAAATATTTTTTCTGCTGAACTAAGAGAGTTGTTTTGTGTATACATGGTCTTGTATTCTCGTGTGATTTTTGCTAAAATATGATGTATTTTTTGTTATACATATGTAATTTTTTTTCTGAAGATTTTTGAGGTCACTATTAGTTCCGTATGTACGACTTTGTGTTACGCAGAGTAAGTATTATCTGCTTTTTTGAGCGAAGCACGCACCGTCAGAGGTCACACAATCTTTATACGCACTGAGAATCGTGCCCACTTTGTCTGTCACATTGTAATGTAAAGCTAGTAGATACTAACTCATACTGAGCATATCCTTGACTACAAAGTATCCAGTCGTGGTATTCATATCATGGGCCATCTCTATACAGGCTATATGTAATGACCGTCCTATTTGTCCGATTCCGCTCGACGAATTTCGTCAGTACTTCCCCTAAGGGTCCAGAAAGTTCCCAAAGTACAAAATGTTAAACAGGGGTTATAATCAAAATAGTTTAAGAAGACCGTGTTATATTTCATATTTGGCATTAAGAGGTAATCTCACTACCATCTATTGATCCTCCTATTTCTAGGAACCGGATGGACGAATTTCGTCTAAACCTTCTTTCACTATACAGACTGTATCATCATCATCATCATCTTTATTTCCTTCCGTAGAAGATTGCATGATATAACAATAAATCATCTGAATACAATCAATAAATAAGTACCAGAATAAAGAAATGAATACAAAACAAACAAACACGAATTAAAAAAAAAAAAAAAAAAAAAAAAAAAAAAAAAAAACTGTGAATCCGGGGCGCCGTAGAACCAACATCAATTACTTCGTACATACAATAATGTCAAGAGATCTATAGTGTGAATATCATAACATTGTTCGTCTATGATATAAAATAGAATACTAGAACATAGATTCTTACAGTATATCCATCATTAAAGTGTTCCTCAGCTGCATAAGTTGCAAGTTTAAGTACCTTATTTGCAGAAGATAGCTGCACACTGCATGACAAAGTATGCTGCATACAGGGCGAATAACTTGGAGTTTTCTTTGTCGATTACACCTGCTGGTAACCTTTTACCTAGAAGATATTGCAGTAGCAGCTCATCTTCTGCATTAAATAACGTAATATGCAGGCTCAGTGGAAAGTTATCAGTCAGGAAATCCCAGAAAGAGTTTCTGAAATCCGACATATAAGGACAAGCAACACAACAATGAAGTATCAAGTCTGTATAAACATTCCCACATCGAATACACATATCGAGCTGTGTTTGAGGAACAGCAGCCCATAGTTTAGCTACATATGTAAATACCTTAGTGTGCTGTCTGGTTTTAGCAGACTGCCATACTGAGGCAGGTCGCAAGGATTCGTGTATCGAAGAGAATCTATCAAAATCTGCTTGATTAGACATACGAACTCTCCAGAGGCTATTTTCAAGACCAGCAATTTTTGACCTTACAATTTCTTTCCAATTTTGTTTATCTGGAATTTCGGAATGCTGCAAATAATCAGTTAGATACTCAAGCAAGTCAAACTTCTTTAACGTATAATATAGATTTGAAATTAACCCGTAGCTTGACATGCATCCGCTCAAAATGAAGTGAAATAACGCAACGTTAAACACACGTTTAGTATGTACGTTATTAGGCATCAAACACAATCTGTGTAAAAACATCAATTTTCTTCTATCAATTTCGGACTGAGCTGATGTCCATCCTAACATTCCCAGAGCGATGTTTGATCTTGTATGTGTTGGGAAGCCTTGTAAATGTTTGGCAACATACCTCAGAGTTTTATCCAATGAAGAGAGGTCACTTTTTGAAATATTAAACCATAATTCACTTCCATAAAACATTGAAGGAAAAATTACCTTTTTGATCACATTTGCAGCAACCAAAGGATTTAAACCATTAGGTTTAATGCCAATACCAAACAGACCGTGAAAAGATTTTTTCCCTTTCTTGCATGCATCGAGTATTGCGTCATGCGACGTCAGCTTTGAGTTAATCCGGTGTCCCAGGTGTGTTGCCGAATCAGTAACCGGCAAACATGACGGCCCAAGATACCATTTCATATTGATATAATTCTTGTATTGGGGACCGAAAATGATAATGTATGACTTTGTGACACTAAGCTCAAATCGCCACTTATTGCTGTAGGCGTATGCTATATCTAACAGCTTTTGTAGATTGCTAGGATATATAGCCAAAAGTGAAATGTCATCAGCTAGGGTTGGATTTCCCACAGCTAAGGATCCAATCTTTGCTCCAAATCCACTATTCTCTAACTGGAGCAGCAAGTCATTTATAAATATTGTGTACATCAAGGTTGATAAAACACCCCCTTGTCTCACTCCTTGGCCAATTGAGAACCAGTCTGAAAATTGCCCATTGACAAGGACTTTGCTCTGTAAATTTATATACATGTTAAAAAATATCAAAAGGGATTTACCCGTAATTCCCAACATGAATAATTTAAAAAGTAACCCTTTGTGCCACACGGTATCAAATGCCTTTTTTGTATCAAGAAAAGCAGCAAAAACCCGTGAACCCATGTTTACATTATATTGTACTGATTGCAACAGCGAAAAACTCGCTGTTGTGCAGCCTAAACCTTTTTGGTAACCATGTTGTTGTGAACTGGGTATATTAGAATTAAAATCTTTGAGCCAAGTTACCAAACGTTCATGAATAATTTTCTCAAAAGTTTTGTAGATAACAGGCAGTAAAGTAACAGGCCTGTAACTTTCGAGGGAGTTCTTTGATTTTCTGTTACCTTTGTACAGTGGTATTACTAACCCTTTTTTGCAGTCTACAGGTATGTAAGATTGATCAATCATCTGAGTAAATAAAATTGTCATACACTCTATGAGGTAATCGCTGCCATAGATCAAATGTTCATTGCAAATTCGATCATGGCCTGATGCTTTTGATTTCTTTAGACTATTAATGCTTTCTCTTACTTCATTTACACTGATACTGGTCTGTAAGGCCTCGATATGGCTTGTTCCATCTTGTAGAGCCCGATTTAATTCTCTCTCTATAAATTCATAAAAGTTTTCGTCAAAACTATGGCTAAAATTTGGCGTGTGAATGTCCTCATAGTATCTGGCAAAGCCATTTGCAATGGAAGCATCATCACGGACACAAACTCCATCAGTTGATAGTTCCTGACAAAAATTTATATTGTTCCCTCTCTTAACATTGATCACTTTCCAAAAGTGCCTTACATCGCATTCATGTGCTGTTTCAATTTCTTCATATACCTCACCCATATATTTTTCCACAGCTAGTTTTTGAAGGTTTCTAAAGTCTCTCTTCTTATCTTTATATTCTCTGTAAGAATTATATTGACCACCCCTCGGTCTTCCCTCATTTATCCAAATATACCTAGCTTGTCTTTGAAGTTTATGTGCTTCTTTGAGTTCATTTGACCAGTATGGTTTGGCATGATAATTGAATTTGGACTTTGGAAGCGTGATGTCGCTTGACTGCTGTATTGCATTAACAATGTGCCCGTAAAATCTATCAACATTGTCCGAAATAGTATCTATATCAAAAGTTTTCAGGCGATGGTCCAGCTCAGTTTGATAATTTTTCAATGTATCGGCGTCTAATTTATTCCAAGCTATGTTATTTCTCTTTATAGACTGTCTGAAGTCTCTCCCACAGGTCACTGTACGAAGGGAAGTAAGGATAGGGAGGTGGTCAGATATCACGTGCTCTTCGTAATCTGAAACAATGTGCACACTCCGTAAGCTACCTATGCATTGATCCGACAGTACAAAATGATCAATCATCGTTCTTGCTGGGGTGAATGTATAACGGGAACCAGTGCATATTATTAAATGTCCAGCACTCACTAGATTATTATATCGCAAGAACTCATGAAATACCCTGTCTTTGTAATCTCTAAAAGTGTCTGGTTCAGCTACTGCATTGAAATCCCCTGTAAAATACACGTTACCCAGCTGTGAGTACTGATCATACAGATTTTGAATCAACTCAATTTGCGCCCTGTAACAATCTATGCCATACAGTAGGGTCGGCATATATACACAAAAAATATATACATTTTGCATATCTGGAAATTTGAATTCTATGCCAACAATTCTGTCACTTTTAACGTCATCTATGAAGTTAGCATATCTCATGAGAGAGGTTTTGCAGAAGATTGCAACTCCTCCTTTACCACATTTTATTAACGTGCTATTAGAGGAAATATCCTCTGCCTTAGCGATGCATTTATAATCAGAACGAATAGAATCGCAAAATGGAAGTATGTTCTGTAATAGTTTATGTTCAGTTATGCAAGCTACATCAACATTATATTTGTCCAGCATTGCACTAAAGCTAAGAGCAGAGGACATAATTCCTCTAACATTCCAGCTCAGTATATTAAGATTCATATTAACTTGCAATATAGGCATCTTAATACTTATGCAGTGTGAAAGCATGACTAAAATGACAAAAATGACAAAACACATTAACTTACGACAGTATATAATGGCAGATTTATGAACAATTGACTGTGTCGCCCTAGTCATGGAATATCGCCTCCTGAACCTTCATTTGCCTCCTGATCGCGATTGTTCAACCTATCTCGCCAGGATTGATTCCCATACCACCTCCTTACATAAACACCTTTTGGCCATGTTACATCATTTTCAACAGTGTAGCAGTCTGAATTATAAACAGTCAGCTTGGCCGATAGACAATTACGTCTACTGTGGATTAACTTTATTGATAACGGCTCTATATCGTATTCTTGCAAGAATTTACTGAGGCCTTCAGCAGTAGATTTGACGCCAATACCACCAACATAAAAGCGCCTTGTTCTACGTCTAACCACACCTTCAAATACAACGTTCTCATCATTGTCATAAGCATCCCCATGTCCAGCAATAACATCTGAGTCGATTTCTAAACTTGGTTTACCAAACGATCTAGGTCTTTCTACCTGACCCCCAATGACGGTAGGTATCTTGCTAGGAGGGGTTTTCAAATCAATACCTTTTACATTACTGTTGCTAGCCATCGGATGCCTACCATGCTCTATCCTGGTCGAAGTACCATGTTCTGAAAGCTGTTCGGTGTGGGCTAACGGTTTATTTTGATTCCGAATAGGTGTGCGCGCGGCATTTATCGCATTAGGATGAACATTGGCATTAGAAATCTGTGTGATATTTCCAGCGAAGGGGGCGATATGTCTTCTATCGACAGTCTGTGAAATTATGTCCGAGCTTTTTGAGACCAGAGTTTGCAGAACACTGACCCTCGTCTTTTCCAAAGCTGGTTGGGCCGTTACACCGGTTTGCGACTCCACTGCCGTTAAAACTGGGGAAGAGCCGTTAGCCTCAACCGACACTGGAGACACACAGTTGGACACGGAAGTTCTGTTCTGAGATGCACTTGATGGGCAGCGGTGTGTATCACAACCAGTGGTGTTAGATTCAACCGAAACGGGAGATAAACAGTTAGACACAGAAATCTTGTTCTGAGCTGCAATTGATGGAGATTGTTGATCACCACAACCATTGGCACTACATGCTAGGTTACTTACACCTGGACTAAGCGTGCGAACGACATCCGCATAAGACATGAGTTTACTCAAAGACTTCATCAGCTCGACACTAAGTTGCTCGGTGATGGTGTGTAGTGTTTCATTTTCTTTCATCAACAAGCTTTGAGTAGTTTTCAGTGACTTAATCTCATTACGGAGCAGTTCAATTGTTTGAGATTGTGCCTGTACCTTATTGTTTAGATCAGCACGGAATGTATTAAGGTCGTTCATTGTCACCAATGTGATTTGGGTTGCCTTCAGAGATATAATTTCCTCTCTGAGCCAAACAACAGTTTGTTGTAGATGACCGCAATCACTCTTGATTTCAGCTAGCGAGAGTCTTGCTGAATTAGTCATTTGTTCTGCTTGCCTTGAGCTATGTTGATCGTCCTGTTCACAATGTTCAGTTTGTACACTAGGGTTTGATTTCTTCTTGCTAAAAATAGAATCGATCTCGCAAGGATCCCCTTTTATAAACAAAGCTAAAGAATGACAATCCCTTGCATATTTTGTTAAACTGCTTACACCATTTCTGTTCTTTCTAACCAGTGTACAAGGAGTGACTAGAAGTTACATCGGCAGTAAATACTACTGAAATATACATTTCGCACAACCATTAAGCTTTGTCAGCATTTTCATTATATTAATAACAAAGGCAAGAAAATTAGAAACAGTCTGTCACCATTCTCATATATTTTTGTATACTAATTTGTTTTTACAATTTTTTCCAAGACAAACGGGCTTCGAATTTACTCCCATTTTTGGATGTTTTTCTCTCTTTTGTTGTTACATTTAGTATTGTCTTCCTCTTGTTTTAATTAAGTTTCAGCCTCTTTCTTCTTGTCAGCATTCAGTCTGTTACCATTAACAACATTCTTGTATCCCAATAAACGGTAAGATTGAGTTTTCAGCACTGTTTCGACAATATATGGTTCAGTCCACAAGGCACTAAGTTTTTGCTCTTTTCTGGTTGTTTTTCTTGTATTTGACATCGTGTAAAGCTATTGTTTCTGTTTCTTTTTTTGCAGTACCTATATTGACAGAGATAAATTCAGAAATGAATCCATCCTAGCTTCCATTATTTCAGTATGTAAAGGCATGGCCTTCTGATGATAGAATATCCAGCTCGACCGGTAACTCCGCTTGTATTCCATGCGCAAGAGAAAACGGATTGTTAATATTAAAAATATGGAATATTTTCTGGAGGGGAGTATGTAGTGTCACAATCAAATGGTCACCTTGGGCTTTTTTATTTTTTTGTACACCATATGACCGAGACAAGGCAGTATTTTCTTTTTTAAGAGCAGCTTAAATTTATGAAATATTTTTTCTGCTGAACTAAGAGAGTTGTTTTGTGTATACATGGTCTTGTATTCTCGTGTGATTTTTGCTAAAATATGATGTATTTTTTGTTATACATATGTAATTTTTTTTCTGAAGATTTTTGAGGTCACTATTAGTTCCGTATGTACGACTTTGTGTTACGCAGAGTAAGTATTATCTGCTTTTTTGAGCGAAGCACGCACCGTCAGAGGTCACACAATCTTTATACGCACTGAGAATCGTGCCCACTTTGTCTGTCACATTGTAATGTAAAGCTAGTAGATACTAACTCATACTGAGCATATCCTTGACTACAAAGTATCCAGTCGTGGTATTCATATCATGGGCCATCTCTATACAGGCTATATGTAATGACCGTCCTATTTGTCCGATTCCGCTCGACGAATTTCGTCAGTACTTCCCCTAAGGGTCCAGAAAGTTCCCAAAGTACAAAATGTTAAACAGGGGTTATAATCAAAATAGTTTAAGAAGACCGTGTTATATTTCATATTTGGCATTAAGAGGTAATCTCACTACCATCTATTGATCCTCCTATTTCTAGGAACCGGATGGACGAATTTCGTCTAAACCTTCTTTCACTATACAGACTGTATGGCATCTAAACCTTAAAGAAAAGGAAACCACGGTCACCAAAATTTTGGTCTCCAGTTACGCTACTTTTGCGTATGTATCCTTATCATATGCTCTAATTGTTACAGACGATGCCAAAGTGGTTTAAGTCAGTGCTATTATTGGTTGGATTAAACTTATCTTCACCAGGTAATGGATTAGAAGATTTAGACAGCAAATGTCTTATTTGGAAGTAAATTTTAAATGTGTAAACAGATTTACAAGCTCAGGAATACTTTGATTTGTTAAATGTCAATATGATATACCGCAACTTGCTGTTGCCATCCATAATGCCGAGTTTAAATGATTCTGCCAGAATCTCATATTATATGATACTCCGTACCCATTCAGTCAACCGTCGCTATCAATTTGTAAAGTGTAATTATCCAAAATATTTAATTGTCTGTATGTGAAAGAATATTTTTAATATAATATTACTTGTCTCATTATATATATTTGCAATAACAGGATTGGCATTAGCAGTAGATTGGTCCTATGGTTCATTTTTATATTTTTTTATATTTTTATTTTTTTTATTTTGCGTTTTTAATTAAAAAGACGAAAAACAAACAAACAAAAACAAAACAAACTAAAAATCCAGCTAAAGTCCATTATTTAGATCATGCAAAAGGTATATGTGCCTTTAGCACAGTTAAAAGAATATTGTGTTGAACATTTGTGATTATACTTTTTATATTAAATTAACTTTTCTTCTTCAAATACATAGAGTTTCTATTTACTATTTTTGACACATTCACCTGCAAATCTTTGTTGATTTCTATCTATAATCTGTTTATTTCTCCTTCTGTAACGCCACTTTAATCTCGTTTTTTTTACATAATCGTTACATCTCTGGTATTTTATTTTTCATTTTTACATTTTCTCTATCAGTTTTATTTTCTCTGTTGCATTTGTACATTTTACAACTGATTGTGTCCAAATAAATTCGCACGCCGTGTATGTTTTAACCCATTCATGCTCTAATGTGCTATTTTACTACATGTATCACATTTTTAAAAAAAACTTATCCTGTGTATCCTTTTTCAGTCATCTTGGTAATAGAAGTCTCATTTATTTAATGGCATAATAATTTTGCTGGTTCCCAATTGTTAAATATTTTAGCATATTCTTTCCATTTCACGAGTATAGACTTTTTACCATTGATTATTTTGATATTCAAAATGTATTCATCTTCTTGTTTGTCATATTAGAAATAAGTCTTGTTTGTAAAACATGCTCTTGTTGTCTTCTCCCATCAAATATTCTAGTTTGTTAACAACTGGATCACCTAAAATTACTTACCTGATTTTCTTGGTAAAGTTACCAAGGTAACCCTTATCAAAAATTGTTTTTTAATTTGATATTCTGTTTCACCCATTTTAAATTTAGGCGTTCCAAATAATCCATACTTTGACCAGTTTTCTTCCTTGCTTGCATCAACTGGAGTAATGTATATTGATATGTGATAAGTGTTATTTAATACCTCAATTAGCTTTAGTAAAACGTCAACCCATTTTCAGGTTTCATTATGATTCAAATACTTCTATATTCTAGTCTTTAAGGTTCTGTTAAACCTTTCCATCACATATGCTTTTCGTTTAAATATGATGAAAAGTCTTCAATGTTACCATTTTCAAGCAAATCCTTTAAATTTCCTGTTGTAAAACTTCTTTTCTTCACCAAACCGCATCTTGATTTTTTATGGGGGGGGGGGGGTTGGAGGAGTGGGGGGGGCGTAGATTTTTTTAATTCGTGGTTTATGTCATCTCCCTTTTATAGTTTTTACTTTCATAGCCCCAGAGTATCTTCAGAAAACATTGCTGTTATTTTTGTGTGCTCTCATGCCGATTATGTCTGGCTGCCACAGGACATCCATGTGAATGACATAAACTCTTTGGTAGGGACATCTTTTTCTCACCGGTTTGCACAGTGTGCAGGTAGATTGCTAGTTATCCTTACTGTCAATTCAGCGTTAATTTTTGTCCGATTTATTTGTGTTTCCACGATTGATTGATATTTGTTTAAGCAACTGGATTTTCAGGATCATAGTAAAGATGTATTAAATATTGCTATTGTCACGCCTTTGTGCGGAGTTATGCAATCTCCAATGTCGGTCATGCCTTTGTGCGGAGTTATGCAATCTCTAATGTCGGTCATGCCTTTGTGCGGAGCTATGCAATTTCCAATGTCGGTCATGCCTTTGTGCGGAGTTATGCAATCTCCAATGTCGGTCATGCCTTTGTGCGGAGTTATGCAATCTCCAATGTCGGTCATGCCTTTGTGCGGAGTTATGCAATCTCCAATGTCGGTCATGCCTTTGTGCGGAGTTATGCAATATCCAATGTCGGTCATGCCTTTGTGCGGAGTTATGCAATCTCCAATGTCGGTCATGTCTTTGTGCGGAGTTATGCAATCTCCAATGTCGGTCAGTTTAAACAGTATAAAATCTGCAACGAATACTTTATTCTTGATAATTGTCTCTATGTGTTATCAACAAGCCAACAGGACGACCGTCTACAACAGGTAATTTTATTTTAAGAAATTTGCAACGTATTTTCAGTTTTTTAAAATATAAATGACATGAGATTTATGTAAATTTTGCCATTCCTATGGTTGATTCTAAAACAGCTACTTCATATAGTGAGTCGCCATGTTTTATTTTAAGTTGATTTATTTTCTCCATAAGTTGTATTTTAGCTTTCGCTAAATACTTGAAGATTAACCTTGTAAAGTTTACGAAATATTCTATTTGTACTGTAATTTATCCGAATATAAATTTATGTATTTATCCACATCAAATTCTGCACTGTTCTAACTATTTTGCTATCACAGCTGATGTTGCCTGTTTCCATGTCATCATCATCAAATGTAATTCGTAAATCTGCATCTTTTCCAAAATATTGGATTATATGTTTTTTGATGTTTGAAATAAACAATTAACTCTTTTATTCTCTTGAGTAATATTCTTCAACATAGCTAGTTTTAAGCACACTTTTAACCAGTCCAATCTTGTAAACAAACAGTCACTATCTCTTGATACTGACATTGATGCTTTAATTTCAAACTCATTAAATATTTATACCATCTCTCCGAAAACTGTTGAATTTTATGCAAAGCAACTTTGTGCCAATATTTATGTTTAGATACATTTCAAGTTATCTTTGTGTTCGCAAGATATTTTCAATTTGTTATTCAGCATTGTTGATTCGAACACGAGTGGGTTGGTTTTAAAAAGTTACTAATACTAATTTTGTCAGTATGAATGATTGTATTTGTTGTATCACAACACATGTTTACGGTGTTTAAAAATATAAATATAGAATAGAGTTGACTAGCTAGAAATGTCTTTTTCGTAATTACTCTTGTTCCTTTATTATCTCCCTTTGCCCAAAAAATGTCTTATGGTTATGATCCCGAGTAGTCCGATGAGTGCTGAAATCCGGACAGTTTGTTTCTATGGCAAACTTATATATATATATATATATGTGTGTGTGTGTGTGTGTGTGTGTGTGTGTGTGTAAATTATGCTTGTGTCAGCGTGACTGTGTAAAACTAATTATGAAACTTTAACTTGTAATTACTGTGTTTTGAAACTGATATCGAATACCATGATGTAGGGACTTTTTAAAAAAATACATAAAACAAGAGAAAGGTATTTTAGTTTTAAGATATATAAAAAGATATACATAGGATAGAATGGTAACAATATTATTGCATATCTGTATTACTCAAATAAAAAAAGTAAATATTTTATTGAAAAACAGTAAGTGCAACGAAAAATGTTTCCCTATAATCTATTTTCAGCAGCGTTGGATATGCAAGTAATTTAAACAAGTTTGAAAATATGTTTAGTTTCTAAACAAAAGTAAAATAATATTTGTATTTTGCACAAAAATAATTAGTTCTCAGTTGTAAAAAGGTAAACACATTGAAAGAATATAATTGTGTTGTGTCATCGATAAATTACATTTGAATTACTTTTCATTATATTTTTCAAATCGTGTTATCATATCACGCAAAATGTAACCTATGAAGCAAGTCCAACTTGAAGACTACACAAGGAAATTTCATTTCGGGTACTTTTTTATATTTAATGCAAGCATTTGTTATTAGTTTATGAATGAATGTTAGACTGGAAAATAAAACAGCCCTATTATCACAGCACATACAGCTGAAAGAAATATAAAAATATATGGTAATGTATTAAGACATCCAAAGAAATCGCCTACAAACTATTGGTAAAGAAAATACATAAGAAAGATGTTATTTGTCATCAGCCTCGTTCTGGTTTTATATAGTTTTCTACAACCCCATGTTGTCCAGCTCTCTTTGCATCTGACAAACAGCACACATTCCGCAAAAAGACAGGGCCACGCAGTCACTGCAAATTGAACCCTAAGAAAAAAGAACGATATTGATTGAAACATGGTTGATATTGAATGGACCAATCTCGACCTGAAAGTGAAGTAATAATAGCAGCATTAGTAGCAGTATCAGCAGTAGTAATAGTAGTAGTAGTATTGTAATATTAGTAGCAGCGGTAGTAGTAGTAGTTGTTGTAACTGCAATAACAGTAGCAGCAGTAGTAGTTGTTGTAATTTCAACATCTGTAGCAGCAATAGTAGTAGTAGTAATAGTAACAAATATATTGTAATATTAGGAGCAGCGGTAGTACAGTGTAGTAATAGTTGTAATTGCAATATCAGTAACAGCATTAGTAGTAGCTATATAGTAATGTAAGTAGCAGCAGTAGTAGTAGTGGTAGTCGATGTTGTCGTTAATTACACAGCAGTAAGCAAGAGGATGATGTCACTTATCCACAAGACCGATTATTTTTAAAAAGTGAAAGGACATTTGGATTACTTTGTTAAAATAACAAATGAATTGAATGTTACAAAGTCGCCCTCTGAATTTTGCTGCGATGAAAGTTAAAAACACGGGAACAACTTTAAATTTAAACTAAAATAAAGCATGAATTTGAATGAAATAAATATCTTCCTATGACATCTGTTTTGTTGACTTGTGCACAAAGTTCCACTAACAACATGGTATATCCGGATCTGCATTCCCATTATGTACGAGCAGATAGTTAGCGTCAACGTTCCACTAAAAACGGTGTATACCCGGATCTGCATTCCCATTATGTACAGGCAGATAGTTAACATCAACGTTACTTCTACTTATTATTTCAAACAAGCAGATTACCGCCGGAGACCGAAGGGTTTGCTAAAAACTCAAGCAAGTGCAAGTTGTACGCCTAGTTTGCCCCAGCGGCCGATGTGTACAATGCACGTGCTAGGGTATTTATCCTACTTGAACCCCGAGGTCAATGGTGGTAACCTACACATCTGGCTACACAATATAATTGTGATGATCTGAAACACTATTTTCTTTAAAATCACTTATTCCACATATTTTAATAAGTGACTATCGCGCTACTTCATCCATTCCCGCAACTCTCTTTCCAGCAAACGAACAAAAACTTTCTTAATAAAGCCTAACTCACTGAGTTGAGTAAATGTCAAATGAGAGAGAGTACTCTTCCATACAATACTCTTACAGCCATTCAATCTGTCAGTAGTTTATGAACCTATCTGTCAGTCGTGCATTATCGCATCTGTTAGTCGTGCATTAGCCTATCTGTCAGTCGTGCATTAGCCTATCTGTTAGTCGTGCATTAGCCTCTCTGTCAGTCGTGCATTATCGCATCTGTCTGTCGTGCATTATCGCATCTGTTAGTCGTGCATTAGCCTATCTGTCAGTCATGCATTAGCCTATATGTCAGTCGTGCATTAGCCTATCTGTTAGTCGTGCATTAGCCTCTCTGTCAGTCGTGCATTATCGCATCTGTTAGTCGTGCATTAGCCTATCTGTCTGTCGTGCATTAGCCTATCTGTTAGTCGTGCATTACCATCTCTGTCTGTCGTGCATTAGAGTATATGTCAGTCGTGCATTGGCCCATCTGTTAGTCGTGCATTAGCCTATCTGTCAGTCGTGCATTAGAGTATATGTCAGTCGTGCATTGGCCTATCTGTTAGTTGTGCATTAGCCTATAAGTTAGTCGTGCATTAGCCTATCTGTCAGTCGTGCATTAGCCTATCTGTCAGTCGTGCATTGGCCTATCTGTTAGTCGTGCATTATCGCATCTGTTAGTCGTGCATTAGCCTATCTGTTAGTCGTGCATTAGACTATCTGTCAGTCGTGCATTGGCCTATCTGTTAGTCGTGCATTAGCCTATATGTCAGTCGTGCATTAGCCTATATGTTAGTCGTGCATTAGCCTAACTGTCAGTCGTGCATTAGCCTATCTGTCAGTCGTGCATTAGCCTATCTGTCAGTTGTGCATTGGCCTATCTGTTAGTCGTACATTATCGCATCTGTCAGTCGTGCATTAGCCTATGATACCGTCAGATATCTATTCAAGGGAGGAAATTTCGAGTCAGCCTATTGAAAACGCCGAGGATTAGGAGGGTGAGAAAACCTTTTTACGCAAACGCCGTTTCTTCTCTAACTTGCGTAACAAAAGAAAACAATAAAATGCTTGCTTACTAGTATTTTCTATTCTGAAGAATAAAGCCCAGGAAATAATTCCTTTCTTCAAGCATAATAAAGATATTTTATAATAATAATTTTGAACTTTGTAGATTCAAATGTGAACGCAATGTTGTAAGATTTTCAAAGTTATGTCAGGATAAATTTGAAAACCATAGAACCTTTTTTTATCAAGATATTGGTCACATATACACGAAAACCTGCACGTAATCAGCTTTATTGTTAAACTTAGGCGCTGTGATTATATATTGTTGATAAATGTTGATTTTGTAAGGTATTTCCCCCAATACGCGATGCATTTGTTAGCATGGTATAGCCAATGGTAGCAATGTCTCACAGTTTGTAATATTTCCAAGCCGTTTATAATATCAAAGACAGAATTTCTAATCTACTTTGTATTTACACTATTTACAAACAATAACATTCCTAAAGGATAGTACAATAAAATTCGAATCTAGAAATTTGGCTTGCACTAACACTTAGCTTTCTCCAATCAACATAAAATTATGCCAATAGAATTTCTTCAAGACGAGAGTCTGGGTTACATTAGGACCTTGTACATAACTTAAGAGAAATTGTGCTTAACTTAAGAGAAATGGTTTTAAAATACTTGTAGGCAATATAAGAATTAGGAGTCTGGCCCAGATTATGTGCTGGTAAGGCTAAGTAAATAAAAAGACCATTAGGGTTTAAGTAGGTATACAAGCTCAACTTGCAACAATATCTGCTTCATACCTTCCCTCGGGCGTGTCAATCTTATGAAATTCAAAACAACTGTTTTACAAGTACCAACTTTAGCTTACAAAAAAAGTGCAGTACAGTTTAATTACTTTGTTGTCGTCAACTATCACTTTTGCAGGTGACCGTGTGTTCAAGTATGCAAAAAAAAATAAAAAAATATTCAAGAGGAGGTGTTCAAGTACCAACAGAACTTAAGTCTAAACTTAAACCTAAGTTTAGAATCCAGTGATCTGATTGGCTGAAATTGAAGTATTACTTAAAACTGACCAAGCATATGTCTTACGTCAAGACTTAACTTTTAGAACTATGTTGGTTAAATTGGGGTCAGGTATTTATACTATTTGAACACCTCCCGAGACACAACAGGGCTAGCGTGTAAGTACCCTGACTCCTCCCAGCGTCCTGATCCTGGCACGGAGGGCGATCATTGCGCCCGGTACGAACCACGGCATACACATGCACTCTCCGGTCCGTGACGAGATGTTACAAATAGCGCACGGGAGACAGCAGTAGGTCATGATCACTGCAATATAAAACAAGAGAAGTGGACCTGATATCACTAACTTGGCTTAAAATGTACTCATAAGCCCTACGGTATATGATTTTATCTTTTGTTTTCTAAATAAAGGCGTTATTTCGTTTTACAATCAACATATGATAACTTTGGCAGTTGTACCACGGGTTGATTCTCAGACTGATATGTCTCTATATGCAATTCTCTCAGTGATATATATGAATATTGCTAAGACTCTATGGTCTAACAGAAAGAAAGTGAAACCAACAAATCAAGTAAAAATCAACAAGCAATTTATTTCTAGATAATTAAAATAAAAATCAAACGACACAGTAATTAGAATTAGAATCCAAATAATCCTAAGTGTCCTAATCAAAAGTCCTAAATATAAAATGTTCCGAATGAATATCAGTAGCCTTGAATGTGATGATGTGCCAATAGTCTTTATTGTCCTTATGTGCCAGTAGTCTTTAATGTGCTGATATGCCTGAATGAATGGAATCCAGAATATCTTTGAATAAATTCACATAAATCCCCAAGTCAATTATTAATCCAATATGAGAATGAGCAGCTTTTGTAAATTTCAATTAATATTTCAAATAAATAATTCCTCTCTCTGAGTTTGCTCTGAATTTTCACAACACAACTATAAACATCTGATTATTAGAATGAATCTTCTTATGCAGACCATTTGAACAAGAATGAAATATTGTCCACCGAAATCTCTATATATAAACATAAGTCACGTTACAGAATGTTCTAGAATATGCGCAAATCTAATGGGAACTTTCCTCCGCTGACGTGACTTTTCGCACGTAAGCAGTGGAAAATTCCACTCTAAGTACTTAATGTAATGTAAAAAAAAAACTGACATTGATCTCAAATGCAGTAAACATGTTGTTTATAAAATGACTAAAGTTCAACTTTCCCTATAGACACGTATTATAAATTCGATATACATAACACTATATTGATACTAGAATTATTAATATCATGTTCACCCGTCGTTCCAAGTTTGCCCATTACAATCAATGAGTTAGTTTGGAAACTTTATTCAAAGCTTGAACACCACTGGTAAATTTACATTCACAACTGGGCACAAAAAAAGAAAAACTTATAAAATCATAGTTCAGTAAAATGGAATGAATCAGGCATGTTGACAAAGAACTAATAAAAATGATGTTAGTTTATCCCGGTGCTGGAATTCCTTTTCAATAGTAGCAAAAAGAATAATAGAATGACAATTTACATAATTTGTAATCTGAAACCTGCAATGAGAATTATAGAAACAAAATTATTGTCATGTAAAAGTTTTGAATGTCTAGAAATTACAGGATCAATGACATAGACTATTACAATTTCATAACGTACATGATTTACTGTCACATAATTTTGTGTTGCGGACTGTTTAATAATGTAAGAACCTTAAACTCATATTAACCGTCATTGCAACAAGTATAACGTTACCTAAAAAGCTTGTTGTGTTTTAGATGAACCAATTGGGAGCTGTATCAAAACCCATTGATGTATGGGGTAATACTCAGGTGATACTATTGAAGGTCACCAATTGGGAGCTGTATCAAAACCCATTGATGTATGGAGTAATACTCAGGTGATACTATTGAAGGTCAGAAGAATCTCTATACATTTTTTACGTGGTGTTAGGATGATTGCATTCCTAATATGCCATATGTTTCATGAAAAGACCTTTCCATGAACAGCATTTAAAACAAGATAAAAGCTTTTTTGTTGCAAACTATGTGAATGGGAACAGCAATTTATCAAGGGAATATTTAAATGCTATACAATATCAAACTTGGTTTGCTCTCTGGGTTTTACTTATTTCATATTTCTAGTAATGTCATCCTTCAAACACGTGTTCCTTTCCTAACTGAAAATAATCAGTAATAAAGCATTGTATCAATGGTGGATATACACTGGTACCAAGCTGCTACAGCTGCAAGACAAACATTTGCGGAAAAAAATAGAACTTGTTATTCATGCTCAAGACCTATGGGACAATTTAAACTGGAGGCATTACCACCAGAGAGTGTCTCAATGGGAAATAATTCGCTCTTGTTTCCACCAGAGACGACAAATTCCGAGTGAGTAGTGATGTGAACCATTTTAACCAATCGGAATGCTGTGTATCAAACAGTCCCTGCCTACACTACCGAAAAATATGAGAGTTAGTCCAATCTAAATATGTAATTCTCTAAAGTGGTGCGTAAATTGTCGTCTTTGCTAATGATGGTAAAAGTCGTCTTCCCAGAAAGACGACAATAAGTAACGTACGTGATTTGCAGTCTGAGAAGCAGCCGAACAGGCCACTGTCCCAGTCTCTGTGTCCATCAACTGACCCAATCAGCTTGGCGCCTGGCTGGACTGAATAGGGGGCTGCCATCTTAGATCAATGACTGGTTCCTGAAAGTGATGGTGGTTAAGAATAAATAATACTTACGGTCTGCTAAAAAAAAAAAGAGAGAGAGAAAATAGAAGAAGAAAACAACAAATCTTATGTTAAGAAAAAAATTGCTTTAATTTACCGCGAACAAAGTTCAGAGCAAACTAATGCATATACAGTAAGCACAAAAGGTACGATTCAAATGATCAACAAATACAGTAAGACAGCACAATATAAAAATTTAATGTTTAGTAGCTATGGAAAAGCTGACAAATAACATATAACAAGTATAGCAGTTAAATGATCATAACAAAGGCATATAAAACATATGTTTATGACATAAGCATCACAAAATACTAACAAAAGTAAACATTTCCTTGGTTTACATCATTCTGGAGGTTACTCAAAATGCATATGTGAGTATGACATTGAAATTATGACCATAAAGCAACTTTAAGATACAGATATGAAAATATTAGCTCAAGGAAATGGACATTTACAGCTTCAGTGAAACCAGTTAAAATGTTCAATAATCAAAACCAAAATAACTTTAGGACTGATTAACTAGTACGAGTGTGTGTGTGCCTAAATACCATTGTAGCGCCTTTTCTGCTTGGTAACCCCAGAGAATGAGGTTTATAATCTAAAGCTGTTTTCCTTCAAAAGTTTAAGCTGTATGATCAGAATATAGCAGGGTGCTTGGGCGTGTGCTTGGTTTAAGGATTGGGGTCAAGATTAGATGTACTTGACGCTTATCTAACAAACGCGTCTCGACTCGGCCAACGTGGGAATGTGAGAAAGCTTGCCATAACTTCAAGTGGGTCTGTGGTTCTTCCTGGAGTTTTCCCGCGTTCTTTCTCCACCAAATATACTGGTCGTCATGTATATATCATGTGCTAACAAATGGCGTTAAACCCACAAAATCAAAATCCAAAACACTGTGTACGGTATTTAATACTGAATCAGAATATCCATTCAAAGGAACCAGGTTACACAGCAATTTACTCAGTTTGTGTTATCATAAAGTCAAGGGAGGTTGCTTCTTGATGAGATAGAATAACAAGAGGCCCAATAAAGCCTGATATCGCTCACCTGGCTTATGTAATTTAACAGTTGGTCATTTCACTTAGCAGGCTTAAGTATTATTCTAAGAACACAACCTTACGTAAACTATCTTACAAACTTTATATCATGGCGATTTTTCCTTATTTTTCTATAGACAAAAGTTTTTTCCAACGATGAAGGCATATCTGATATGCCCAGTTTCTTGCTCATAATCGAACACATCCAATGTCTTGATGATATTAACATACATGTATTAACCAAGTTTTATCGAAATCGGATGAGAAATGTAGTCTCTAGCTCTATAGAGGTAACACGCTCAGCCAATCAGATGCAAGCTTGGTTGGGTTGGTGGTGTTTAACAGCACAGCAGCACATCAATGATTATTTAGTGCCGAGACAATGGGTGTAATGTGTCTTAATGTTTCTTGCCCCGAGACACTTCACGAAAACTGACCAGGGCTGGGCTGGGTGGAATTTGAACGTGTGACCTTCGAATTGTGAGTCCGGCGCACTGCCACCAAGTCACAGCTGTTCCCTAATCTTAATAATATGCGCTAATCTCGCTTATTATAGAACCTATCTAAGACACTGATGATATATTCTCATTTACCAAGCTAGAGCAAAATTTGATCAAAATTCGTTCTCCACAGTGGTGACATTTTCCCAATCAGATACAAGAGTATATCATAAACATGCGTAGATCTTGCTCATACTAAAACTTATAGGCACCTTAAGGATATAAGACAAGTTTTATTAAATTTTGACCAGAAATATAGTTGCTAGAGTGTTGACAATCTTTGGCAAGCAGATGCAGTATCACGTCATTAATATGCATAATCTGTTCAACTAAGGTCTTGATGGTACAAACCTATTTACCAAGTCTGATCAAAATCCTAACAAATACTGTCGCTAGAGTGATAACAAGCTCATCCAATCAGATGCAAGATCACCTCATACATATGAATGGACCTCGCTCTTAAATAAATCTCATTAAAAAAAATCTTGCCGATATTAGCCTATCGACAAACTTTGACTAGAGTCAAACCAGAAATACCGTCTCTCAAGTGGTAAGAAGTTTAGCCAATCAGATGCAAGATCATCTCAATAATATGCGTAGATCTCGTTCATAATAAAACTCATTGGATATTTTGATCATATAATCCTATTTATCAAGTTTGATGAGAATCTTATCAGAAATAAATTTGATAACGTGTTGACGGCCTACGAGAATCAGATGCAAAATCACTTCATTCATATGGATAGATCTCGCTCATTTTACTCGTTTGAGATCTGAATGATTTAAGCCTATTTACTAGGTTTAATCAAAATCGGATTAGAAAAGCACTCTCTGTCATGGTAATAAGATTCAGCTAATCAGATACAAGATCATCTCATTAATATGCGCGGTTGTTTTTCATTATCGAACTCATGCGAGATCTTGATAATATTTGTTCCGCTCTGAGGTTTTGGGGCACCGCTGAAAGAGGGGAAGGCACTGGTCAAAGTTGTTTGCTCTACAACTCTCACAATACAGGGACTGCTAACCTACACTTACATGTCTTTTACCTACTTGGACTGGCATTTTGTTAATCTCTATTAGAAAAAAGCATGTACTGTCTGAAGCACACAGCTGATGCAAATGAGTGATTATGTGTAGAAAAGAAATACACTCGAAACAACATCAAGTAGATTAACTTTCCCCGTTCTTGAATACAGAAAAGAATTGTCACAGTGCAGGCATTACTATTTTCTGAAAGTGCTCTTACGAGATTTTAAAATATCAAAACAATAAAAAAATATTATCGGCTCGTTTTTACAATTTAATTCTGAAGTTCAAAAAATGAAAGTAACTACGCAGAGATACCAATCTTTTGCGAGATTCGCATCAGAAACAAGGCCTAGCTGTACACTCTTAAAGCCAAATCATCCCAAAATCGTTCAGATATCAAAATAAAGAAAATAGCCGGTTCTTTAAAGATCTTCTAAGATATACATTCCTTTTTAACCATAATTACATATGGGAAAAATCAGGGGAATGACTTTTCCTTAAATGCAAGAATGCGAAAGTCTGAAGCGGAGCTATATACCTATATTCCAAGTTTACTAAAAATCGAAGCAGAAGTATGGCGTCCACAGTAGTAGCAATAACAGTCAGTCAGATGTAAGATCACTTCATTAATATGCGTGGATCTCGCTCATTATTAAACTTGCCTCAAATTTTGATGATATGAGACCATATTCCAAGTTTGATCAAAATTGGATCAGAAATAAGTCTTGCAAACTGGTAACACGCTTAGCAAATCAGCGTCAAGATTACTTCATTAATATGCATGAATCTCGCTCTAAATGAAACGCCTCTGAGATCTTGATGATATAAACCTGTATTCTAGTTTTGATTAAAATCGGATCAGAAATATGGATTCCAAGCTCGGTCATTCAGATGCAAGGCAATCTCATTAATATGCATTGATCTCGCTCATAATAGAATTCTTTGAATGTTTTGATGATGTAGCCTACTTACCAAGCTTGATCAAAATCGGATTATAAATAGAGTCGCTAGTGTGTTGACAAACTCAGCTAATCAGATGCAAGATCACCTTAAATAATATGCGTGGATCTCGATCATAACTATATCCATCTTAGATCTTATTGACTTAAGAATATTATCAAGTTTAATCAAACTCGAATCAGAAATACAACCCCTAGCCTGATAAGATAACTCAATTATTATGTGTGTATCTCGCTCATTATCGAACTCATGCTTATATTCCATGTTTAATTAAATTCAGATCAGAAATATGGCTTCCAGAGAGGTAACAAGCTCAGCCAATTAGAAGTAAGATCTCTTAATTATTACGGATGGATCTCACTCATTATCAAACTCGTCTGACATCCTAATGATATAAGCCCATATTCCCTTTTGCTTAAATCGGATCAGAATATGGTTTTCGAAGAGGAAACAATCTCAGTCATTTACATGCAAGATCACCTCATTAATATGCGTGAATCTCGCTCATTATCGAACTCGTTTGAGATCTTGAAAAAGAGAAAAATAAAAGCTCGCGGAGTATTATTACGTGTGTGTGTGTGTGTGTGTGTGTGTGTGTGTGTGTTCTCATAAACAAGGTACTGTGTATTTCTCTGGGATGTTTAGATGATTTTAAACCAATGGACTCCTTATACATGAGTTTGCATGGAGCTTTACCTTTATTTATATAGCCTTATTTTGCCTTTTTGCCAAGATGGAAGTTCAGCTGTCACGAATATCACTGAAAAGATACATTTTATCTTTTGGTTTCTCAAATTTCTTCATTAAATTAAATCTATTATTATCATTATTATTATTATTATTATTATTATTATTATTATTATTATTATTATATAAGATAATTCATGAACGCTTCTTGGTCAATATGTAACGGACGTTTTCATTGACTACGACAATTGACGCCCGTGTATTTCTGTGATAAGTAAAGAAGTACTATGTAAGGCTGGACATTTCCATAGAGAAGGCCATACAATTATCCCAGATTTGTAAGACTATTTTAAAGATATTTCATCGAATGTTAGATGTCAGACCTGAACACATTTGGCCCAGTGATCGAGGCGCAAGAGGTTCACAGTGTTTTTACCAGCTTCCTTCGCTGAAGAATGCCTACAAGTTATCCTCCTATTCCCTTACCCTCAGAGAATGTAACCTCCTACCCAAAATCACACAAACAATTGAGGACTTCGGGATTGCACTTAAAAGTCTACTGGCAGTCTATTATTTCATACTTTAAATACAATGCCTGCCTAGCTGTTCATAGCCCATTACAATTCTGCTCTACCGCCAGGCACATTTGTATGCAGAGTACTTACATTCTAACCGAAGAAATAACACATATCCTTTGGCACTCAGACTGTCATCAGCAGAGAATTCGCTGGAGCCCGAATTTTAACCCTCCCCCACCCCTCCAGGAAATACAAAAAGGCATTGAGCAAAGACGAACCAGAAATTTTCATTCGCATGCACGTCAGTGAACGAAAAACAGTTAATATCTCCGCTTACACAAGTCAAATTATTTTAATAACACGCACAAATGAGTTACAACACGGAAAAAGAAAAGAAAATATTTAACATTGTCTTACAAAATAGAATCAAAACCTGTGGATTATGAATTTAATGGTCACATACACATCCTACTTCATCGTAAAATGTACACACACGTGTCAAGATCCATAGCTTTGACACGAAACTCGTCGTTTAAATTTTCGACTAAAAAAAAAAAAAAAAAAAAAAAATGGAGATTTTGCGTTGAACTGAAAAGATAGACACACCGGAGACGATACAAGTCAAAACTCTGTTAGAGAAAGATTAAAACCGGAGAAAGATTGAACCACCCTATGAAACTTAAGAGTCTTGTAGAGAAATTATATGTTGATGACGATGATAAAACTGAGAAAAAGAGAGATGAAGAAAGAGACCATGAATGGAAGAAAGAAAAAAAAACAATGAAGTTAACGAGTTGAAACTTACAAATAAAGCACAATGTCAACGTAGAATGATTTCGTGTTTAAATACACTATTTTTGCAAATAACATAGTTGAAAAATGTAATAGAGTGAAAAATATTAAGATTTCCTTCAATTGCTTATAAGAAATATGTTAAATGTGATTGGCTAGAGTACTACCTAGTATTAATCTTTTGGACCTTATGCAGCGCACATTTGTTGTAAAAAAGTTTGACATACAAATAAAATTCAAAAGGTCCGGATACATATACTATACAGTAGAATCAGTATACTCCTGATAGAAATAATGTATCACCTGGCTATAAAGGAGCTTCTGGTTATAATGGTGTCGAAGGTGACATTGTTGACTTTTCCCCCCAAGACAGATAATAAATGCACGCACTGGGGATTGTTTATCAGTGGTGTATAGAGACTGTAAAATGTGGCTGAGACGTCTGATCAATCCATAGTTCGTAACCAATGGATAATGTGCATAAATAAATAGAAACACACCGCATTTTATCAGTTTCAGGCCACACCCCGCACACAGCGCAAAATAATGACGTGGAATCCTCGTCCTACTTCCTATATTACAACAACAAGTTATAACATGTTTAAACTTTTCCTCATATTATTTCTTTCACTTTTAATATTTCGTATAGACCAATCCTTTTATGCCAAATAGAGCTTTTGAATAATTTCCTACTAACATATCAATCTTACAGTGACCATTATTATTCATATTAGTATTTATATTCATATTTTTCACATTTATTTTTAGATCATTCATGTTCATATTCATTTTATTATTATTATTATTATTATTATTATTATTATTATTATTATTATTATTATTACGATCGAAGATAGACCACATATATCTATGTTGTTGTTTTAGTTGTTTTTGCTATCTACCTTTAGAGCCTGTATTTGACACAGTAGACCTTTTATCAAATGAGTAACGTCAATACTTAAGCATGTATACAATAAGCATGTGGATTGAATTCTAGAACGAATCAGTCCCTCCTTCTCTCGGCATCCCAACTTCCACACCTCTACCAATGCCGTAATGTTCATCCCTTGAATTAAAAATCGTTAGTAATCCTTTTTAAATAGTTGAACAATATGTAGATTTATATAAATAAAGTTTAATAATAATAATAATAATAATAATAATAATAATTTTATTTAATGAGGATAACTCATATGGTCAAAAAAGACCCATCTGCCATGTGATAATCAATTTTTGTAACAGGTCATGTTAAAAAAAAGTCACTTACACACACTCAGGTATGCTTGCACACGTACTCGCACAGATTTAAAATGGATTAATGCATGTAACTATAGTGGTCAACAGGTAGATATATGAACAATATACTATACACAGGTATACACATTTCAGCATGTCAGAAGTCGTACATGCACAGATTATCTCTTGATACAATGATAACATTCAGTATTGAGAGTCTTGAATATATCATTCTAGCTGGTCAAGAAGGAATTTCTTTAAACGAAGCAAGGGAATTTGAATTACGTATCATCAGGGGTAAGGTATTCCAAAAGGTAGGTGCTGATACAGTAAAAGAGCCACTGAAATGGTTGGTTTTCGACCACGGAATCTGGAGTTCGTTGTTAGTTGTTGATCGGGGATTACGCTCAGTATTTGATGATCTTAGTTCAGTTAGGTTAGAGATATAATCTGGAGAAAGATCATTTAGAGACTTACATGCCATGATTCCTTTAAAATATCGGTACCCATTGTAGACGTAAAAACAAAACATTCGAGGGAGTCGTAATAGGAAATTTCAGAATTATTCACGCGACCCTTTTCTGGAGTTTGTCAATTCTGGATAGATTATAATTGGATGTGTTTCCCCATAATGGTACAGCCATAGTCTATCAGAGGTAGTATATGTCCCGAAAAATAAAGTTCAAGCGACTGGGGATGTAGAAATTTCGACAGTATTTTTAATAGAGTTATTCTTTTGACGACCATTGTACATATGTGGTCGATTCCAGCTGAGGTGTTGATAAATGTAGATACCAAGAAGTTTTTGATTTTTAACATAAACATGTCTAAGCCATGTAGAGTTAGAAGTAAATTCATGTTAGTGGATAGGCGGTGCCTTGTTCCGATTGTCATACAATTCGTTTTAGATGCATTCTTTTTTGCTGACACCAAACTGATATATCGTTGAGGTCGATTTGAAGTTTATTTTCAATGGAGTTGAGAGATTTACCAGATGTATGCAGTGTAGAATCGTCAGCGAAAAAATCTGTTAGAGTACACTGGATACGAGGCTAAGTCATTGATAAACAGTAGAAAAAGAAGAGGCCCTAATATAGAGCCTTGAGAAACACCACTTAAAATATGACTTGAATCGGAATTATATTTACCCGTACACACAACATGGGGTCTTTTAGTGAGATACGACGTGAACCAAGTAAGTGAGTTTGAAGAAAACTTGTAGGCTGATAGTTTATTAATGAGCACCTAATGGTCATGCAAATCGAATGCTTGTTTAAAATCAATGAAGATTGCACCAGTAAGTTCGCCCGATTCGATTTAGCCTCATGTCTCTAAAATTCGTCAGTACAGTTTGACATGAATGTTTTTGTCGGAAATCTGAATGTGATTTATGGAGGAGTTGATACTTGTTAAGATATCCGAGAAGATGCTTGCTGACGTGTTTTTTTAATAATTTTTGAAATTACAGATAGAGCAGATGGGTCATTTCTTTTCATTTCCCTAATGAATTACGAATACTTTTGCTAATTTCAATGACTCTGGACATTTACAGAAAGTGATACTACAGTTAATTACTTCTTTCAATGACTCAGAGATTGATAAAGCCGACATTTTCAGAATTTCTGGATAAATTCAATCTAGAAACGTCGATTTGTTAATGTTTATTTTAGTGATAATATTAATATTATCAGTTAATGTAATTAGGGGATATTAAAACAAACATGATCGGTTACCCTTTCATTCGCGAAGGCAGTAACTTTATCTCTGTTAGACTCTGTAAAATTATATCTGTCAAGTATTAGGTAAATATCAGTAAAAAAGAGGTTCAGTTGGTTTGCAATATCGTGATCATCAATGTAACTAGTGCCATTAACTATAATTGTACATGGACTTAAAAGTATTGGTTTCGTAGAAGTTAGTTCTCGCAAGTGATTCCAGATGGATCTGTTATCAGAGTTGGAGGCGATGGCTTCTTTGAAAATGGAGGGTTTATGTTTTACAATGAGAGATTTTACTTTGTTCCGCCATAAACGATAATTGGTAAATTCTTTACATTTATGATAGTAGTTTCGTTTATGTGAAGTCTGAGCGATTTCATTAGCATACCACACTGGTTGTTTTGATCGTTTAATTTTTTTGATTTGTATGGGAGCGTGTTTATTTAGGATATTAAGAAAACAATAGTTCCAGATAGACAAATGTTATGTATAATTAACTTATTATGTGCGTTTAACCTTGTCCTTGATAGTAAGTCGCACTTTCAAGTTCTGGTCAATTGGTAAACACCATGTTGACAGCATTTGAGTTCAAGGCCAGTCTTGTTGACAATTATTCACAACTAGGTTGGGGATTTTCCACAAAGTTGATGCACATCCTTTTGATGTGGGTCATTTGAACGACGCGCGTCCTATTGCATTGTGGGTTATTATACGATGTGTATATAATGCGACTTGATACACATTTATTTATTCCTGTTTTCAATCATGCTTTAAAATCATTTCTGTTTTAAAATCAGTCATTTGGGAATCTGTTTATAATCAGAGTTTATAGTTATACTGTAGACATAATTCGAAAGGAATTATTTTAACATTTATTGGAATTACCATAAAGTGCTCATTAACCTTTGAATTTATATATATGACTTTGGGATATTTGTCGACATTCTCATAGATATTCTGGATTGTATCGTTGTATATCACGACATTCAAGACTATTCATTCATTCGGAACATTTTATAATTTCTGATTTGTGTTTAGGACATTTAGGATTATTTGGAGTTTAATTCCCAAATTGTGAGTGTCTTTTGAATTTTCATTTTAATTATAGAGAAATAAATTGTTTGTTCATTTTACATACATTGTTGGTTTAACTTTCTTTCTGTTACATTATTTTAAGACCTAGAGTCGTAGAGAAACAGGGTGCGTTAATCTCGTACAGGTTGTCAGGGTTGGTAGTGTAGATGTGGTCGATCAAGTTAGAAGTACAGGTTGTTACTCTTGTTGGAACATTGATTACCTGTGTAAGGTCGTACAGTTGTATCAAATGAAGCCATTCAGTGTTAATATCGGAGATGAAATCAATATTAAATTCTCCCATGATAATTACATCGTTGTTAAAAGCTAGAGTGGCCTCTAGCTTGCGTTCGAATTGATCAGTCATGATGAGAGAGTGTTTAGAGGTAGGTAACAAGAGCAGGTATAAATAGATTTGCTGTTGAGGAAATTTAATTTGATCCATATTGATTTCTACAGTGGATATTTAGAAATCAGTTCTTGTCCTGTAGCTTACGCTGTTTGAAACGTACATGACTATCCCTGCTCCCATCCTTAGGCTTTGATCTTGTCTTTCCAATGAAAAGTTGTTAATAGAAATAGCACAGTCAGGTACTTTACAGTCAAGAAACGTTTCATACAGTCCAATTACTGCAAAGTTGGATTCATTTTTTATCGTAAGTCTTAGTTCATCGATTTTTGGTAAGATGTGTTTTACATTGAGGTTGATAAGTTACATACCTTTCTTTTTTCAAGCCAAAGGGTGTACGGTGTACATTTTTTACAATCGGTGTAGAATCGAGGACAGATTTATTTTTTAGTTGCGAGCTAGAGGAAGAGACATTAAAACCTTGGCATGTACTGTAAGAATTAATAATTTGGACGGTACGACACTCAGAACAAATATCACCGAGAACATGATACCTATTATTGACTGAGGACTGAGGTACATGTATTATCGTTTTGTGATGCTGGATATTTGGTAGGTTATCTTTACAAATTTTGATTCTATATTGTTTGACAGAGTTTTTATTTGTACACGTATGTAATTCATCTATCGAAGTCTGAACTGCTCTCAAGTCCTTAGGTATTTTTCTACACTGAGTACAGAGCAAAAATCCTACTGGGTCTGTTTTGCTAATATCAACACAAGTATCATGGTACCAAGACATGCAAATGTTACAGCTTGTCATGTTTTTAAAAATTTTTGTTTGATTTGCCTATTGCTTTACAGTCAGAGCTACATATACGTACAATTTCAGCTTCGATGCGATTTTCACCTGGTTTCATGGAGACACTGCTTGAGTTTCTATATATCTGTTTCATTTGTATTTATACTGTCGTCCACAACGCTTGATTCGTTCTGATGCTCATTCAGGATATGACAATATGCATCGATGCTATGTGGACCTGGTTGATGGTCATCCAGCTCTGAAATAATGGCATCACTTTCCGTGACTGTGTAAGATGGAGTGTTGGAAGGGGTTGATTTTTTCTCTTTTTCACGTTCAGATTTCGTTAATTGTTTCCTCTGTTTTCCAGCTTTCAAATGCGGTGCATCGTTGTTGAGCATGTTGCTGATGTAATGCGCTGCGCTTTCAAGAGATTTTTTTGTTATGATTGGGTAGATGAATACACATGTTGGCACAAATGATGTATCTGTATTTAAGTTTGTTGAAGCAGCATAATTCGTCAAGAGAGAGGTCACTGATCAGGGATATATATTTTCCTCGTAATTTCATTTCAACTTTTGCCAGTTCTGGATCCATTTTCACTGGTACAAAATGAAGGTCATAAATTCTATATTTTGGGTTTGTACTTAAATTACACGAGAATGCACTTTTAGGACATTCGCACAAAATAGAAAGGAGTGGTCTAGTATTAGGAGTATATACGGTAATTTGCTCTGTTCTTGCTTGGCTACTGTCCACACAGCATAGTCATGAGTCGTCCTTTTTTAGGGAACATATGGTATAGTACGCTCGATAGGTTGACTTCTATCCTTTGTTGAACAATGGGCTCCAAAAATAGATGACCTCGTTTGTGCAGATGAGAACAACTCACTACTTAATCCAGATAGATACAAATAAAAAAATAAAAAATAAAAAAAACCCCATAAAAGTCCAATGAGTATCAAGACTGTGTTTGAACTGTTCAAACTTTTCCAGGATAAGATAGCGCTTACCTTCACATTAACTTTCATAGTAAAGTTAGTCAAATCCGTTAAGTATAGCCATCGTAAAGTTGAAAAAAGTGACAAACGCCTAGTTCACATGTCCTACTGGCACACATATCAAAATACATTTCAACAGTTATGTCTGATCTATACTAATTTTGACGCGTGTGATGGATATGCTAAAATATAAATCAGTTATTAAACCACACATTAAAATCTAGTATCGATTACAATGTGCGAAGAAGTGTTGACGTCAATTATTGAAATCACCCTACAGTGTCCACAATGTTGTAATCATTTTCTTATTTTAAATATTTTCATATTTTATTGATTATGCAAAGACAGGTTATCAGTTTACATTGTTGAGTACTTTTAAGCGTCGGACTGTCTCATATGGAAATCTGCCCGAAACCCTATGGGCCTCTTGATTTTGAGTAATATTATAAGGGGAGAGACGCCATGATAGCGGGCCAACTGATCTAAGGGCAGGTCCACATTTTTGGCTCTGTCCGACGCTGGTAGTCTTGAATATTATCATACATGTTATAGGTCTACTCAAGAAGGAATTAATTTTGTCGACACCTGAAAGCACATAGTAATCTAATCCCTTTAACCTCGCCAGTAAATTGTGACTAAATAGTCAATGTATTTGTCAAACGGCACAGAGGGATCGCAGCCGCATCGTTTACTCAAATGATTTTGCTACTCGAACGCAAATATCTGAGTCATACAAAACTGAATTGTCGGCTTATGGAGCTACATGTAGTCGCTACTTGCATTGCATACATACTATCAAATAACACTGACTTCTCGGCTTTTAGAGGTACATTTAGTCACTGCATGTATTGTATACATATTGCCAAAAATATCTACTTCTCGGCTTTTAGAGCTACATCTAGCCATTACATGCATTGCATGCATATTGTAGAAATGTTTTGGAAATGTCGGTTTTGGAGAACTGAACCTTATCGATGTCCAAGAGTATGGTAGAATTTTAATCGACCGTGCCCCGTCTATTCATTATTCTGTCAGTCAGGCTCTCTGTCACATAGGTGTGTGAAGCTCACATCAGCTATTGAATTGATACAATTTGTACTGTTATGATTGCGGGTTTTGGTTTGGATTGGTTTAGTGTTTAGCGGCACAGCAACACAAATAGGTTATTTAATACCAAGGCAATTGGAGTAAATGCCTTGCACAAGAACACACCATGGTGGGATTTGAACCCGTACCATTTCGGTCACAGTGCAACAAGCCATCCATTACGCCAGAGTAGTCCCTGCCTCCATTAGTCGCTTTTTATGACGTTCAAGAGGGCGCATCAGGCCTATTCTACAGCCCTGAGCCCGCAGGGAGATGATTGATGGTACCCCATTTGATTTTTATAGAAAAGCTAGTGTGCACCTCGATTAGTTTGCTTGGTCGAGATTTGTGACATTTAATTAGATTGGTGAAGATCAGAATACACAACTGTGATCATGTCATTGATTCTGGAGCATTTTGTGTTTTACAAATTTTATTAAATGTAAACGAATATATGGCATCGGAATTTCATGGTTTGACTTATTTTGAAACTTATGAAAAATCTCGTGAATTATTTATTAAGTTCTCAATTATTGTGGCAGATAAACCTGACTAATTCTGTTGTACTCAAGCACAACCTCCTTCCTCTAGGTGACATACACCCCTCCCTCCAGTGCCCCTTTTAGTCGGTCATTATTATAAAACAGCTAGCATGGAGAACTTGGATGTTATCACGTGTCAAACTTAGGCATTAAGTCAGACTAACTTCTTAACTATGCGGTTTGCTATTGTACCCAAAACATGCTTAAAATTTTTATCTAACTGACCAATGTAGGTTTTAATGGTAAATTCGCATTAATCGTCTCATAACATTCATGATAGGTATATTGTCATAATGACCATACGAGTGACATAAACAATACATGATAGGTATGTTGTCATAATGACCACACGAGTGACATGAACAATACATGATAGGTATGTTGTCATAATGACCACACGAGTGACATGAACAATACATGATAGGTATGTTGTCATAATGACCACACGAGTGACATGAACAATACATGATAGGTATGTTGTCATAATGACCACACGAGTGACATGAACAATACATGATAGGTATGTTGTCATAATGACCACACGAGTGACATGAACAATACATGATAGGTATGTTGTCATAATGACCACACGAGTGACATAAACAATACATGATAGGTATGTTGTCATAATGACCACACGAGTGACAATACATGATAGGTATGTTGTCATAATGACCATACGAGTGACATAGGTATGTTGTCATAATGACCATACGAGTGACATGATAGGTATGTTGTCATAATGACCATACGAGTGACATAGGTATGTTGTCATAATGACCATACGAGTGACATGATAAGTCTGTTATCATTAGGGTGGCCACTAACGGAACTCGAGAATACCGGACACTCCTTTGCACACACTCAAAAATGATCACGTTAAGAAATGGACAAACCAGCTGAAAACCGGACTGTCTGGTATAAAACCGGACGAAAGGCCTCCGTAGTTATCATAATCACAATACGAGCGACATGAACAATGTATCATAACGACCATACGATTGACATAAACAATGATTGACAAGTATTTTATCATTACGACCATACGATTAACATAAACAATGATTGACAAGTATGTTATCATTACGACCATACGATTGACATAAACAATGATTAACAAGTCTGTTATCATAACGACCATACGATTGACACAAACAATGATTGACAAGTATGTTATCATAACGACCATACGATTGACATAAACAATGATTGACAAGTATGTTATCATAATGACCATACGATTGACATAAACAATGATTGACAAGTATGTTATCATAACGACCATACGATTGACATAAACAATGATTTACAAGTATTTTATCATAACGACCATATGAGTAACATAAACAATGATTGACAAGTATTTTATCATGACGGCCATATGAGTGACATAAACAAAACAAGACAGGTTTCGTACATATTATTTCCTTGACTCAATGTAACTATTTTCATTAAGTAACATTCATTCATTCAGTTTTGTTTTCTATTTATTTTTTAACTATTCAATCACAGAACGTCATAATAATGACATGTTACTGAAAAGCCAATGTACATCAAGGGACTTTAGACAAATAATACGAAGCAGGTAGAATGGACAATAAATACGTTAAAAAACTTATTTCAACTTTTTAATACAGCTCATGATATGTTATTGCATCTGTTTGTTAACAAATAAAAATAAAAATGTTTAAAATAGTTTGCGGTACACAGATTTACGAAATAAATTTCTACGGATATGTAGATATTTCTTGACAGATTAGAGTTTGCATTTTTTTAAATTTTCGGCATGTACAAATTTTATAAATGAATTTAGACGGATATTTTGGTGTGCATTTCATGAATCAATCCCAACGCAAACTCTTTTCTTGTGACATGGGAACTCTCGATATATGGTTGGTTTACAGTGGCTTTTTCAATTATGTGGATGAACGCACACACACACACACACAAACATAGTAGTAGGGTATTCAGGAGAGAATTAAATTAAAAACATCCATTGTTATACATTGACATTAATTATTGACGTAAGAAGATGTAAGCTTACCTTAATGCAGAAACAATCAGAGACTATATTCGCCGAATGACGTTCTTCGTTTCCACCCAGTTACCGCGATCTGTGTTCCATAGCAGCGGCAATAACATGATTTGGAGACATCTATACTACACACAAAAAGTAGTGCGTAGTTACGTGTGTGTCAATATGAATCAGGTTACATGGAAACAGAATACAAGCTTGCCGGCAGCGACTGTTTTTATCTTCTACTGATTTATATATTTTAGTTTCTAAGCATTGTGTCTTTGCAAAGAACTTCCACGTTGCAAGTAGCGGGATTTATTCCTTAAAATGTAATGAACATATCATGGAGTTGTAGATGTGGTAACAGTGCCAATTGTAAATGATGATGATGGTTTCGGATTTCGGATTTCAAATGTTGAGTTTAGGATTGCTTTTTCAACGCCAGTGAATACAGTTTCTTTAAAAAAAATCTGCATTCTGCTAATTTTCAGCTTCATTGAGTTAACCTGGAAATCGATACCCCCTACGATTCTAAAATGAATAAAATTAAACTAGCATCACTATTCCCTATTGGTTTTTCATAAGTTATGTATTACAAAATAAAAACCTTGTAGAGAAATCGACATATGTTTATCATTTCAGTTTTGTGGCAGCATTGTACATGAAGTCTCAAGCGAATATCATTTTCTTTTTATATTGAACACACATTGAGGTCGAATATCATTTTCTTTTTATATTGAACACACATTGAGGTCGAATATTCTTACGCCTATTCTGACATGTAATTTTTTTTTTTTTTTTTAATTTTTTTTTGTCTTAATTTGGTTTTAAAAAAATTGTCAACTTTATGATTACTCAAGATGATATGACTGCACGAAGCGAATTTGCACCCCTCGTTTTATTTAATAAATAGCGCATTGGTTTTTGTTTTTGTTTTTAAATGAAAATTCCTTTGAAATGATTGAAGACATAAATCTGGTTAATCTATTTCAGTTTAATTACAGTTTAGAGAAAACAGCTTTTACTATCTATTTCTAACTGATACATAATTTTACAAATGTATTAAATATTATAATTCCATAAAATTTTATATAAATATTTACAATGGAAGTCATTTGGATACATAGTATCTGAACGACAAATTCATTAAGTTTCTTTGTACAGACTATTTATCTTTCTGTGCACAGTATCGATTGGTATAATGACAAGTCCAGCAAGGAATTATTATTTTTATCAAACTGTATTGGAAAACTAGAGGAGACCAGAGGAGTCATAGAATTGCCAACGTGAGTACGGTGATTATTCATTCTTTTAGAAACTTGTTGGAGTGTTTGTTCAATATACTGCATGTCTCATTTCTTTAAAAGTATTAAAGAGTTATGTCTGTCGATGTGGACTTGTGTTGAAACATAAAGAAAACAATTCTTACGCATTGGTGCTACTGAAGTAGATACTATTTTTAATATATGTACAATGAGAACAACAACAGCTGTTACATCTTGATGACGAAAAACAGTGCATTTTATTTTTTATCAATCTGGTGCTTGAAATCTTCTTTTTTGTATCAGCACAATACTAAAAAAGAATAAGATGAAATACATTTTAATTTAATTGAATATAATTTATTTAATTATTAATTTAATTATTAATTAATTTAATAGATAACCCAGACTGATGTATTTTAATTTTTGATCAGTACCAAATTGACAAAGAATAAGATTAATTGTTTTTCGTCATCTAAATATAACATATGTCGCTATTCTCATTAATTAGATTATAGAGGGTATTTGTTTTAATAGATCCTATGCAATTTATTTTACATTGTAACACTAATTAGATTATAGAGGGTGTCTGTTTTAATAGATCCTATGCAATTTATTTTACATTGTAACACTAATTAGATTATAGAGGGTGTCTGTTTTAATAGATCCTATGAAATTATTTTACATTGTAACACTAATTAGATTATAGAGGGTGTCTGTTTTAATAGATCCTATGCAATTTATTTTACATTGTAACACTAATTAGATTATAGAGGGTGTCTGTTTTAATAGATCCTATGCAATTTATTTTACATTGTAACACTGACTACATATCACCATATATAATCTATTTAGTAACTTGAAAAACAGTGTAACAGAAAATATATTTGACGAACACAAGAACAAGTTGCTAAAAAATTAATAATCACTGTTTTCATATTAATAACTTTATGGATCCTCGGTTCTCCTTTAGTGCTGCAATACGTTTTTGTACAAATAATCATTCTTTGCAGGATTTCTCACTCATACCGATCGATATTGTGCAGAGATGAATAAACTGCTTCAAAAAACTTACTGAATTCATCGTTTAGATACTGTACATTGTTTACAAATGGTCTAAATTCTAAAGCATTATATAAAATTGTATGAAATTCTAATAAAATAATTTACAATTGTATAAATATACCAGGATTGATTGTGCTGATTTGCCGTTAAACTCCGTCCATCCATCGGTCCATCCATCAATCCATACATACATTATTTATAACAATGGGCAACAATGCATCTCATTTTATAACAACGGTTAAAAATCCCTAAATGTTACATGCGCCGAAAAGATGCTCTATCTGTTACACACACACACGCATATATATATATATATATATATATATATATATATATATATATATATATATATATATATATATATATATATATATATGGACAGTGGGCACATTAGTCAGATTATATGTAAGTCAAACATCTCATCCGTAAAAGTCACTTCACCTGAAGGTAAACATAGGCGTGTGTATGATAGAGAGAGAGAGAGAGAG
Source organism: Margaritifera margaritifera (assembly GCA_029931535.1). NCBI lineage: Eukaryota > Metazoa > Mollusca > Bivalvia > Unionida > Margaritiferidae > Margaritifera > Margaritifera margaritifera. The sequence goes on from JAQPZY010001580.1 coordinate 4,397,838, forward strand.
AGAGTGAGAGAGAGAGAGATGCCATAACTTGGGTTCTCAGCTATAATCCAGGTAGGCGACAAATTATAACTCTTCAACATGATTCACATAGATAATTAGTTTTCTTCTAAAGAAAGATTTAAAAGAGTTCTGGTTGCAAAATCTATTAAATTTAAAGCATTTACATAACATTCAAATACGTATTTGTGAGCTCAATTTCACAGTCAACGATTTTCTTTAATGCATTTCTTTCTTCGTTTCTATCCCAGTTGAAAAAGTACATAACCGTCTAATGCATATTTATGAGCTCAATTTCACAGTCAAAAATTTTCTTTAATGCATTGTCTTCTTTGATTCTATCCAGATGAAAAATTTTCTAACAAAGTTATTAGCGTGTTTTCCACCATAGGACATGTTTTCATTTCATAAATTATTTGCGTGGATTACAATTCTTGTTATACATTCATGCCTTGTAAAGTATTATGTATTCGGTATGGCTACTTGCGTAACACTCGTAAGAATAGGAACAAATACTAGCATATTAATAAGAATGATTCTCCAAATCACCTGTAATATGAAAATCTTCGTATTTACACCCGTCTCAGATTAATCATGCTGAAGGTAAACATCGACGTGTGGCTGGCATGAGAGAGAGAGAGAGAGAGAGAGTACATCGCCCCCAGCCTAACCCAAACACGGATAAAATTGTAAAACATACAGACAACGGTACATACTAGTACCTGTTTAGAAGTCTTTTGATGTTGATATCCTATCTCACATCAGAGTTTTCGTCTGATCCATGAGCTTCAAAGCTATCAAAATCAAGGAGTTCGTTCGACAATGACTCAAGCTGGATTTCTGAGGGATTAAAATGTCAGTCCATACTCGAAACTGCTAGATTTATTTCCATAATTACTATTTACTGGCATAAAATGTTCACAACAAGGCTAACTAGCCAAATGTTTCAGTTGTCCCGTCTCTGACGTCACATGACACTGAAGCCCATTAATGTTTGGAACAGTCGAAAGATCTTGTATACTTTAGTCGTTTTTCTGACACCTACACGGATACGTGCGGCTGTAAGCATATGATACGTAATTGACAACATTTTTTATGTTGAATATCAACAAAAAAGCTAACTTTTTAAAACCACGGAAGAAACCCTTCAGTGCTCGTGGTATACAGTGAGCAAGTGAATAGCGAATTCCTAAATAGATCATTCTAGGCATGTACTGTCATACATAGGATAAAATAATAACATCACGGAGATGTATTTAAAAACAGTTTTATCTCTTAATCATCATGTAAAGTGCATTATATATGCATGAAACCATATATCTGCTGAATATTTAGGCGGTTTAGTAAGGCTATCTATTCCATTCCATGAAAAAGGTTAGAAATCAAAGAAGCAACTTTTTCGTTCCAAAATATATATTTTTCAACTATAATCACAAGAAAACATAATTATTTGTAACTTTGATGCCGTAATAATTTACATGTGGAAAATGCCAGTATAACACCTTGTTCTTAACACATCAAGGTAGTAAGGTTCCCCCCCCCCCCCCCAACACACAAAAAAAAAAAAAAAAAAAAAATTAGTCTGAGTGTTTCAGAGATTTAATATTAGACGAATGGAAATATCAAAATAATAAGGTTTACGGACAAAAAGCAACCCCCAAAAACTTTTTTCAGTGTTTTGTTTAGATGATGTCCCTTTTATTTTTTCATGGTCTGTAGTTATGTGTTGGATGCCAAGTAAACAGGATTGTTGTCATGAGGACTAGTTTACTATCTATCTGCATGAAAACTACCCGCCTTCGTACGTTATTACACTTGACGTACCATACAGCTAGCTGAGAAAGTTGTTTACAGGTGTATATACATGGGATAGTTCAATTATCGACCATAGCCCAGTCCTAAAAGTAAAATTGTGCATACTTGGTCGGCCCGTGAGAACAAACCGGTATCTATATTCTTTAGGCTTTTCAAGACGATGGTAGTCGAGACAATTTCTATTCATGTTTTGTCTCCTTCACGGAAATAAAAAAACAACCAACTGTTCTGCAATAATTTTTAATTCATAAAAGCGCATGATTTGCCTTAATGTTTAAGATTTATATTATCGGAAACAAGTGAATCTAGGAAACATGTTAATGTGTAAACTTGCCCCTATAAAACAATGAAATTAGAATTTATTTCATGCTAAATACATTTTCGTATCATCCAGAAAAGCTCAGAACATAAGTTAAACGTTTTCAATTTCCAAATTTCCTCTTTGTTTTAGAATATTTAGTTTTAATTTTAGTATTCAAAGAGTCGTATGTTACAATTTTATTTCATCCGCTATGCTAGGAACCAAAAAACCATACGTGTCTTGATGGTCACACCAGAGTTTCTTGATTACTTCACTGTAAGACTATTATTTTATCAATATAATTGCTTTTCTATAAAATTGATTTGATACAGCAATTTTAATGATTCTTCTGTTACATCCAAAAGTAATCGTGTATCATCAGCATATTGACTTTTTATACCCTTTCCCATTTGCAAACATTTACTTTATTTGGTAATTACTTCCTAACATTTCCCTCAAGATGTGTGACTAGAATAGAAATAAATACGGTGAGGTGGGATCCATTTTCCTACAGTCTCTTTATTTGTGTACATCAGAGACGCGCTGCACCATTCTGGTTTGGCTGGGCAAACCCATCTTTAAGGTGTTCAGCCTAGTGACTTAGGTTAGTTTGGGGGGGGGGGGATGCGGGGGGAGGAGGCAATAAGAGTAAAGTTTCTTACCTAAGGACACAGCGCGGCAGCTGACCCGGCCTTGTCGAACCCTGTACTCCTGCGTAGGAGTCAAGCACGCTAACCAATGAGCGACAGGATCACATACTTTTTCAAAGTGAATCTATTAGTACTAAAAAAAGAATTTCATTTCGCTTTTCCAATAAAATATCACAGTAAATGTTAATATGTTCCCTTGTAAACCTGCCACTTTGAAATCCTTCCTGGATCTCGTGAATTATATCACCTTACATTGTTAAACATCTATTTTTTATTCAGAGTGACGTCATTTTATATACAACACTTAAAAATGGTCCTCCTATTTTGTTTCTATAAAAAAAACTTTTTTTTTTTTTGCTGTTGGAGAACTTACTTAGACATGATTGCTAGTTAAGTACCTAGCAAAACTTTCTCTGACGTTTGAGGACAATGTTTACCTCCATTAGTGAAGAGTGTGCACATTTAGGGATAAGAAATTTTAATAGAGACAGTCTTTTACATCGAGGTCAATGAATTTCAGTGGGTAGAACTTAAAGTAAGGAAACATAAACTGCAGGAAAATGTTTAACCAACATAACTTTGAAAAGATCATGTATTGACAATAGCTTTGATTAAAGTTCGTGTGTGTTTATCCAACAGTGTAGTTACTGTGGTTAACTTGTGCTTCTTTCTGAAATGATGGAACCTTAACGACTTAATCCTGAGCCCCAATCGTCTAATTGATTAAAGCATAATTTGACTGTTAACCGTTGGCATTGTTTTGTTTTGGAGTGATCTCTGAAGAAGATATTATCATAGAAATTATGAAGTTCGGATCAGTTTGTCACCCTGCAGCAGATTAAATAATGGTACTTCGGGATTAGGCAAGGTTTGTGGAATAACATGCTCTGCATGTTTTGATTTTTCGGATTTAGTGGCAATGTTTCTGGTGCAATGATGTTCCTAAAAAAATAATTTTAATTATGACATGAGCCTTTGAAGAGGACATATTTTGTGCATAAAAGCCATCCCACCCCACCCCACCCCGATCGATGTAAATTAGAACGCTTGTCTCAGGCGTGATTCAGTCTGTACATGTACTATGCAGTTGACAACTTCAGATTTGCAGCTATCGTTATCAGGATCAAAGTCGAGTTTAGCTGACTTTATCGCATTCTGACGATGGGATGCATTAAGACAACTATTCATTTTGTTCTTTCTTTTCTGGATTGCTTCCTATTTTTTTACTTTTGTCAAGTAGTCACTGCAGAGGCTCAATCGACAAAAATAACTGTGCTTCGCTCCAGAGAAATCTTCAAAACAATTACGTTCGAAACTTAAACTGAGGAGGGTCTTACACAGACGGCATGGACAGTACCGCTTTTTTCTCGATCTATAAATGACATAGTTCATAGAGGATTTTTTTTCCACTTGTACTGGTCAAGTCAATTGCTTCTCTCTTGAGTTTAGTTCTTTAACAAAACTATATCACAGTTAGTCGCGTTGGGTCAGTGATTATCGTTCCGGACACTCAAGAGGGTCGACGGTTAGAATCCTGCCCAGATCAGTGGTGTTTCTGTTGGCAAGGCACTTTATTCCCATTAACTCGGCGCAATATAGCCTTTCGTGTGTTGATGTACGGTCAAAAACCAAAACAAACCAACAGCCAAAGCAATGAAAATAAAAATACATACAATTGTTAACTGTCAAGTAGAAATACAGTCTGAATCCTACACGGCTCATCTCACGACCACCGCAAGACGTCATTCTCTGAGGTAAAAGCATCCATAGACTAAAATTGCAACTCTGAACATTCTTGTATTGCCAGTGTAGTATGACATATATCAAACTCCTTACTGGCTGTTATGGCAGTGATACAATCAGAAATCTGACTTTCCGTGAGTTCCTCAAATGTTATTCATTTTTCTTCTTTCATAGACTGGGTCCATGTATTGTTTTAGTAAACAATCAAAAGGTATTTTCTCTATGTATGTGCATTAGTGCAAAGTCGACCTACATTTAAACTAGTTGATGCTATTTCATATATACTATATAGTTCAAAATGTGGATTCAATTGTCCAAACTGCTTTTGGAAGAAGACACCGACAGCCTGAAGACCTGCGTACGTTTGTGCATGCGAGTTTGCGTAATGTCGCTTGACTCCTCTTACACCATTTAATATAGAGTCTTTAAACTTTGTGGTATGGTGTTAGGTGAGGTTTTGAAAATTCTGTCTTAGAAATGTGCTTATCTTGTCAGTGCAAGGCTAGGGCTTGAGATCATGGTGAGAGATGAATGACTCGGAAAAGCTTTTGGAGAATGTGACTTCCCTACTCACTTAGCATGCAAAATACTACGTGGTCTATAAGATACAGAGCTGTCAAGGATCGTGTCACGAGTGATAGGGGGGGGGGGGGGAGTCGGGGACTTGGGGCGAAGTCTCCCAGTGGAGGTTCGGGGTGGAGAGGCCCCCTGAAGCCAATGCATTATAGTTACATCAGAATTTAATTTAATACTTTTCCTGCCTTGTTTTTGAGCAACAATATTGAACATAATTTGTTGCTATTGACCTAACATTTACGTGAAACATGTTAAAAACATATGTATAAAAACAATACTCACTATAGTTTTAGGATTTAATATGTTGAAAATACGTGTACAAAAACATTTGTTAAGAATGCTTGAAAAAATTCAGATCGGGCGTGTGAGCGTGATTTCTGTACAAAATGCGTGTGTCTCACGCGCAATGAGTGAGACTTGACAGGTATGAAAATAGTCTAGCATGACCTCAGCTAATGTATTTACACTTAAATGAAGAATGAACGGTGGGTGAAATTTAGATAATATGATTCTCCTTTCAAACAGTGAAATTCCTTCATGATTAGAAAAACAAAGCATCAATAAGTAACTGCATCTGTAAGCATCAAGGGGATGTTTTAGTGTATGTCTTCACGAAAACATTGACAAACTTTTATTAACACTCTTAACGTCAAATCTCAGACTCCCCATCCAATAAGCAAAGTGCTTAGTGGCAATCGTCATTGCTTGTCATAGCAAATCTCAGACTCCCCATCCAATGAGCGAAGTGCTTAGTGGCAGTCGTCATTGCTTGTCATAACAAATCTCAGACTCCCCATCCAATGAGCGAAGTACTTAGTGGCAGCACTCATTGCTTGTCATAGCAAGTCTTCAGTCAGATCTGTCCATCCTTCTTCAAGACTAGGTAAAAGAAAGCGACGACACTTCATGCTACTTTAAGAAGAGTATTTATTGTCAATAATACACATTGATACGACTATTATTTGAGAGCTCTCTGTACAGGTACGTAATTAACCCCTCGCCTGACGATTGTATCTGTCAATCAACTATCTCATAACATGGATTCAAAAAGGATCGCTAACCAATTCCATCGCCATCGATATATATATATGCAAATGCTAGGAAGATCATTCTCCATTAGCCGCAGAGGTCAACTAATTATGCTACATATTAACAAAGGCACTTTCCTCAACGGATCACGCATAGCAGATGTATGTCAATAGAGATAACTCACCAAAAGATTACACTTTTATAAGTCATCATTTCTATTCTATAAATTCGTGCAAAAGGTTCACACAATTAGTAGTATTAGGATATTAATTCCGACTTATCCACAGATAACTATATGCTGATAGAAATAGGTAGAATATTAAGTTGCAATAACAATTTACAAAAGTCATCATATACATTTAATTTAAAATTAAATTTTGATGTAAATACCGAAATGTTAAAATGTAATACAATCTGTAGCAGTTCGTCAGAAGGTAGATTACAAAGTAACCTTGGTAACACAAGAGAACGTTAGTAAAAATTATGCAAACAAGATGGAACTAATGGTGTAAGTCTTCTAATTAAAACTGCGCATGAATTAAAAGAAATAGATCATGAAACAAATAAGCGAGCGTTTATAATTATGTCTATGGTTGCAGGAGCTGATGTACTTTACTTTTTGAAAAAGAATATTTACTTGCTAGTTAAGATTGTATTTTTTACTTTTCTAGGCGCCTCTTTTCTTTTATTCTAATTCATAGTAATACAAAGTTATATTTCTGATGCGTAAATGAGGCGTAATTAATTTATATTGATCTCCATCTATGCTTAAACCGTGTTTAATATATTCTTTGTATACATCAACCATATTTAGATGTGGCTCTTGAGGAATTAAAAACCCTCCTTAGATAAATCATCAATATAAGGTTCATCAATTATTGCATCCGCAGTTTGATCGTCATATTCATCTTAATTGCAAGGGCCTTCAAAAATATCCTGATCGTAAATATGATTATCAAATTCCATTCCACCAACTTTTGCCAGTTCACATTTTAAATGGATCAAAACAACTTGAAACAAATGGGTTGTATAAAAGATAAAAATAACAATGACAGGAGGGAACAGGTTTGAAGCAATAAAAGACAAGAAAACAAGCAAGAATAAAAAATTAGTATTGCAGATAGAACATGCAAGAAAATAACTGGTAAATATTTAGCTGACAAAGATTTACAACAAAGTGGAAAGAAAACAAATTACGAAAACAATGAAAATTTTGTAATGATAGATCCGCTAAAAGATCTAAGTCATTGTCAGATGTAGTAATACTGGGAGTAACATCAATTAGGAGTACATTTCTTCCAATTGATAATTTGAACGAATTACGGTAAGAATTATTAAAAGAAGATTACATGACAGCAAATGTAATAAGATATTTTACTGGGTTTCTCCGTTTATTATTAGTGTAATACCTCCATCTTCATTTAATAACATTTAAACACATACATTTTTAACACTCAACAGAGGAGAAGAATATGTACTTAACAGTTGGTGTGATGGTGTAACAACTGTCTCTATAACTATTATAAATGGATATATGTTTATCACATAGTTAAGCATTTGAAGGAAAAGGCTGTAAAATAATATAAAAGAGGATAAGTAAGAGATGCAAAGCCAAGCAACGACATCAAGTTCGTAACAGTTAGTAGTTCTAAAAGCATCTACGTTTCTATTGTGTTTTTCTATTGTTTTATGATGTCATTTTTAATTTTATTTTCACTAGCTTTCATAAATCTTGTATTTGACAGGTGAAAGCATTATTGTCCATTGTTCTGGGTCAGAAAAATCAAACGATGCACAAGGAAAACCATTATTTATGTCTAGATCTTTTTTATAAGCATGTTCAGGCTTTGTAAAATTTAATAAATTTTAATAAAATTCAATTGATAGAACACTAAGCATTTTAATGTTATATCAGATTTGATATTTCGTTTCAATGCATTTAAAATTCTAACTCGTTCTAAGTGTGATATTTTGTGTTTTTGATTGTTGTGATACCTTTGATTCGTGTATTATTTACCTGTTTTATATTCTTTCACCTCCAATTTATAAAATAATAATTATTATGCTTCTTCCAAGTTTTCAGATATGATCCATAGAAAGACTTACAATAGTTGTTTTTGGTGAACTCTGCAATGGCATATTATGTGTTGCATTTTGTACATGTCTTGGACTCCATTAAATTGCACTACTTTTTTCAATAATTTTTTTTTTTTTTTTTTTGTGGATTCCTATTGGACCTCTAGCTATGTTAAGCTAAAAGCCTTTAAGGTGTCCCCCTTTTGTGCCGAAAGTTGTTTTTAAAAGTTTTTTTTTATATCTGTATGTACCCCCATAGGTCTGCTGTTGTGGGTTTCTTTGAAAAAATCAAAAAGAATTTTGAAGAGAAATTTTATTTTTAAATTTTTGACTAGGGTTCATCTTGTGTATATTTTTAGATAGGCGTACTTGATTTGGATCCCGTTTCCAGGTTCCCATTCGTTCCACCTTGGCCTAAAGAAATTTACTTCATGGTTCGTACTCCCCTCCTCAGGTATTACCCTTGCGGCTGGTTTCCTTGCCATGTTATAATTTTATTTTTAGTGATCCTTGCCAGGGATCTTTAATAAGTCCAGTGTATGCTATATGTGTGTTTGCTATATATGTGTTATCGTATGCTATAAACCCCTGTATTCTTGTTTGGACTGGCTATAATTTCCAAATTTTAATATTGTTATTATTTACTTTTATATAGAATCTAGAAAAATAAATTTATAAAAAGAAGGTTAAAAATTTACAATCTCTTATAGAGATTTAAATTGGAGACTGGTGGCGCATCATTTTCTATAGCCATATTTAAATCTTTTTCCAGGTTTAGTTATTCATTCCTAAGAAAAATATTTTCATACATGCATAGTGCACTTACATACGCACATATACATACATATACATATATATATATATATATATATATATATATATATATATATATATATATATATATATATATATATATAAAATAAAAAAATAAAAAATATATATATTTGATTTGTGTGTTTGTTTGTGGTGTGTATAGGCAGAATTCCGCAGTTGTTAGTTTCTGTTATTGTTTCCCTTGTTTTCCTGTTGTGTAATGTTATTTTGGTTATGCCTCATTTTTCAGGTACTCTAGTGTGGCCCTTACTACTCCGCGTTAGCCATGTAGCATCGGTGTCACCCGTCCTCATATCTTACTTTGGGTCACATAACCCCCCTGTATTTATTTATATTTCCATTATGTCCTTATGTGTATAGTTAGATTATATTAGCCACTGCGGAATTCTTATTATTAGATGGTTATGAACACATGTTCCTGTCTATTTTTAATTTAATTTTCTTATTATATTCCAAAATAGATTCATAAATGAATTTGTAAGGCTAGCCTTTCTAACATGTGGGTGAAATAAGTCCCAGGCCGCCTTTACGACGTACCTCCACCCCTAATGGGGGGGGGGCATACTGGGTCCCATCTCCCACAGTGGTTATACTTGGGTCCTGTAAGAGTTTGATCTTGGATTTGTAAGGCTGGCCTTTCTAACATGTGAGTGAATAGGTCCCAGGCCGCCTTTACGACGTACCTCCACCCCTAGTGGGGGGGGGGGGGCACACTGGGTCCCATCTCCCACAGTGGTTATACTTGGGTCCTTAGGGAGTCAGCACCACAATTAAATTGTACTACTTAAACTGTACTAATTTCACATTTCAACATGATGAGATAAAGATGAGTTGAAGTTGAAAATAAGTTGAGATAAGATATGGTGTTGAATAATTTGCATATTTACGTTAACTGTTAAAATCATATTTACGTTAACTGTTGATTTTGTTGCAAATAAATGGAAGGTGTTGAAAGTAAATATGAAGAAATTCTAAGGTTGGAAAAAAAAACGCAAATGGGTTCTTAAATCAAAATTAAGGTAACTTCACTAAAGAAGAAAGATCCACGTTGAGATGAAATTGGAAAACAACTTGGAGAATGTTCACAAGAATTTAAAAAGCCAAATCAGAGGAATTAAAACAAGAGCAAGAAGAGAAGCAAAGATAACGACATTGTAAGACAAGATGAACAAACAAGTAGTTCAGACAGAATGTATTACTCGATAGTGGTGTAGTTTTTGTCTTAGGTTTAGGAGTGATGTATTCTAACTCATACCCAATGAACCCTGTTTAAATATTTTTTATTCCCGATACGCAACCTCAAAAAGAACCACCAGTTAAAACAGTTATGCAAAAAGACCAGACAAATCCATTTTCGGAAATGCTGTGAAATTTTCAGCAAATAAATTGCAAGTGACAGCAATACCACAATTAATTGTTTATCACAGTACATATATAATTGTATACGAATGAATATATTTACTTGACACAACGACTTAGTTTATGATAGATTGACCCGTCCTATTTGGCATATAGTGTAACAATGTATAGCCATATTTTATTTTATATATATAACATAGCTAATTAAGTTATATAAAATTATCGTGATAGTACGTACATATATGTCAGTGATAAAACATATTTATTTTATATAAATTACCACAACCAGAAGTGAAAAAGTTATAGTATTAATAACTGACTGAAATAGTACAATCGGTATAATCGTCAAAGTTGTAAACCAAAGGATGGCGGATCAAACTTCGCTTGCCGCCTAAAATATTTGACATATATAATGGAGTAGCACCTTAGTACCTAACGCTAGCCGTATAAAAACAAATAAATATACCTCCACAGACATAAAAATACTCCAAATAAAATAAAATAATACGGCTTGCATATTATAATGCAAGACAGAATTTCATGTAACAAAAAGAAAAATAGAAGGGAAAAAAATCCCGTTGAAGTATAATAAAGTATGACACAGGACCTCGAGTATGCAAAAATAAAAAAATAAAAAAATAAAAATAAATAAATATAAAAAATAAATATAAATAAATAAATAAAACCGAGCATAAATTTCGATAACGGAGAGTACGAACAAGATCTGCAAAGGAGATGCGACCTCCCTCTACGGAGTGGTGAGTGGTTTATTTCCTACTTACTACCCACCGGGGGAGGTGCTTTAGATACTAAGACGGGAAAAACGTTTGTATAAAGTTGATCTATCTAATATCACCATAATAAGAGTACTGACGTTTTTGACCTACGGCTGCAAAGAATATTGATAAGGTCATAAGACTGATATGATTAATAATAAATACATAACATTAACTTTTTGAATCAAATGACGATAAAGTCTATTTACACTAACCAAGAACAGTATTTACTGCATCTATGCTAAGATCCTAAAACTCCAGTTGCTTTCTCAAATACTAATCAATTATGGAGACAAATTAAACTGGACAAAAGAGAACAAAATAGTTTGAACCTAAAGATTGCTTGATAAAACAGTCTACTTACACATTACACAAACAGGCCAAAACAAAATTTCAATATAGAAGGGTTTATGTTAGTCAAACAGTTCCAAGGGTATATATTTGATGGGAAAGCATATGAAACGTTTAATAATGGTTATAAATATATTTTGACAGTGACAGATGCCTTCTCAAAATAAGCATGGGCTAAAAAAGTAAGAAGGGAGATGACATACACGACGCATTTAGATAAATAGTTCATTTAAAACAAGCAGAAAAAGTACAGTTCGATATAGGAAAAAATGTATAATATAAAGATCAATGAATTCTTGGAGAAAGAAAACATGAAATACTTTTCCACTTACCCGGGGGGCCCAGGGAGGCCGAGTGGTCTAAGGCGCTTGCCTTTACACACCTCACCTCTGTCCGCGTGGGTTCGAGTCTCGGCTCCTCCAAGGTGGGTATGTGAGAAAGCTTGTCAGTAGCTTCCCGTGGATCGATGGTTATTCCCGGGTTCTTCCTACACTAAATATACTGGCCGCCATGTATCATGTGCTAAAAAATGGCGTTAAACCCACAAACCAAGCCAATCCACCTACCCAAGCAGAAAAGCATCTCTAGTGGAAAGGTTTAATATAACTTTTAAGACTAGAATGTGCAAGCATTTTACTAAAAATGAAACCAGAAAATGGTTAGATATATGAACCAAACCTTATTGATGGATATAATATGTCATATCACAGATGTGTATATATATATATATATATATATATATATATATATATATATATTATATATATATATATATATATATATATATATATATATATATATATATGTCGCTAATTGAAGCAGTAAACCTACCAATAGGTCAAAAGTATGGATTAACTTATTTGGTTATCATACAGCAGATTCCTATGAAACACCCAACTATAAATAGGTGAGAACGTTAGGATCTCAAAATATTAGTCAATAATTAGAAAAGGCTATATTCCTAATTTCACGAAAGAGATTTTTATAATCAGACATGTAATTTTAGGAGATGCTGTAGTATATAATTGGTAGACTTAAAGGGAAATCATATTGAGATACTATTTTGTGACGAGGAGTTAACTCAGCACTATTTGCAAGATGATGCCTTGAAGATTGAGACAATTTTAAAAACTAAAATAAATGAATGGTAAAAAAATAAAATTAAAATGAGATCATAAATATTTTAACAGTTGGGAACCTGAAGAAAATGTATTACTAATAAAGACCCCGATTAACAGTTCTAAGTTATAGTACTAAACTCATAGTAGTATTGATATTTTTTATTTAATAAAAAATCATATTATACAAATTGAACCATTTATATGTGATATGTGTGGTCAAATTAAGTTTATGGATGACATGGCACATCGAAATGCAAACTAAAAACGATGTAAAAATTGTGCAAGGAGGAAATAAGAAGAAACGACAATATAACCCAAGCAATAATTAGTTGTGAATGTGGAAAAACTATAACAAGAGGCTCAATGTTCGGTCATAAAAAAGTAAATTTAACTAGTTTAATAAATGGAAAATATTACTATAAAAAGACGAACTCTCTCACACTGAAAAAAAAATTGAAAGAAAGTAATACAATATAATGGTACAAAATTTGCCTTATGCAAACATGCAACTTCTTTTTTAATTCGTCTTCTAACTGGTGGAGGTAGGGGTGGCTTCACAGTTTTAATTCATTTATGAATTTTAAAAAGGTATGAAAAATATTAGCAAATATTTGTTTTATAATATCTATATAATAAAAAATCTGAAATAAGGATATTATAATCTCCTTTATTTCCTAGCCCAACTAGAAGAGAATTACAACGATTTGTCTATGAAACTAAAACAAATTATTACTAAAAAAGCGCTAACATGAATATGGATTTGTAGCTGAAAATGCAGAAATACATCAACAACATTCGATTTATTTTATGGATTTTATTTCATATAATTTGAATTAGAGATTTAGGCCCAGAAAAAGTCCAGCTTGATTGATATATTAAACTCAGAATAGTAGATGATATCGATAGATTAATTCATGCAATCTTTGTAAATTGGTATCACAGACAAAAACCTACAGACATAATTAACAAGAACGAAACGGAAAGTAAAGGTCAAGAAATAATTGATGAACTACATACAAATTGTGGATGGGAAATAAACGTAGATACAAAGTTGTTTTTGAAGCAAAATATTTTTTAACTCTTTATATTGATAAATATACACCAATAGGTTGAAATTCATACATAGATTTACAATATTGGATAAAAAATAAAAAGACCTGTCTTAATGGATAAAAAAAGACAATTAATGTTTTCTTCATACAATAAAATGTACACTAAAGTCACTTAGGGATCATCCGTATAGAGCACAAAAATTTAATCTTGATAAATATAAACATTGGTTTAGTATATACCCAATAAAAACACAAGATAAAAAAGAACATTTGAAAATGAATTATATATATATATATATATATATATATATATATATATATATATATATATATATATATATATATATATATATATATATATATATATATATATAGACAAATGTATAAGACCAGTTAGAATAACATAAATAGACAGAGACAATCATGTAGATGTACCAATAAAATTTGATAAAAACCAGCAACAATTATTATGGAATAAATGATTTATCTCAAAATTGGTATCAACTCAAATTCACAAAGACGAAAGAAAGAAAAAAAACAATTGTTAAGAAGTACTGAGTTTGTTTTTATTCTAAATCAAAATTGCAAGAACACAAAAGATTATGCAACCAAACATCAAACACAATAGTAAGATTTTTAAAGTTGATTTTTTTAAGAAAACAAAAACAGTAAAGAAGTTGTTTTTTTGTGAAAAGAACAAGATTTGTTTTAGATAGTTATCGGTTTATAGGTGAGACACTACAACAACTTGCTAAAAATCTACGTGATCTTAAATTCTTAAATATTTGTAAAAATGAACAACGGAAAGAAAATCGGAATTTTGATGAGAGAAAACCTCAGATTGCAGTGTATCTTATTTTACATATTTAGATATTACATTTCCTTTGGAGTTAGATGATATGGTCAAGCTAAATAAAAAAGCAAAACGGTGGAAGTTAAGTCTCTGTTTTTACAGTGGCTAAAGATGTCACTTATCCGACTTGGAGAAATTGTAGTTGCGAAACGTTTGGCCCTATCTAAGATTACTCATCTATCTGTAGGTTTAACAAATCCACCTAAAATTAATTTTCAAGAATTATATACACTTTTCCATAAGTTGTATGGGGTGGTGGAAAAGATAAAATCAACAGAAAAATTCTACTTAAAGATTATTTTTAAGGTAGTTTGAAAAAGATAGATATCAACATGTTTGTGCATTCTTTTAAACTTAATTGGGTGAGAAGACTTATTACCTCGAAACCTAAATGGAAAGAGATTTTAACAGCTTCCACGCCAAACCTAGAAAAGTTTTTCATTTTTAACACAGATTTTGGGACAATAGTGAGAAATATTTGGAATACATTTTACACAGATGCTTTTGCAGCATATATTGAATAACATGATACAATTACTATAGAGGCCACATACGATTTTCTTTAAACACTAATATGGATAAATCCTAATATTAAAGTTGGAAATTCTAATGTTATGTATATGCACTAGGTAAAAAAGGGAATTGTGTGCGTAAACAACCTTGTTAATGAAGACGGTTTATGGATTAATATAAATTCTGTAATAAGTTTGGAGTGCATGTAAAACTTTTGAAGTTTTAAGGCATATATATATATATATATATATATATATATATATATATATATATATATATATATATATATATATATATATATAACCGACTCACTCTCCAACAGTTGGTCGAAGTGAGTAAAATCTCGTAAAATAACAGATATTAAGTCGCAAGAGCGAGATGACACTTTATTCCAATAAGATGCATCTGAATTCGAATCCGGTGAATATTAAATTACACTTTAAGTATACAGATACAATAGATATATGTTAATTTTGAACAAAATAAGAAATATATATTTTTTCTGCGACCCAATGACTTGGACCTAACGATAGCTGAAGATATACAGAAACGTGTTGCTAAAAAATCTATGTTGGGCGACTTGTTAATTTCGGCAGAAGATCGATATTTCTAGACAAGTAAGACAAGATGCCCAACGTATGAAGCTGATGTATTCCAAAATAACAGATCATATGGTTTCGCTAAGGTAACATCTGCCATGATATGTGAGCGAGGCCACTTCCTGTACAATATTGGGTAAAATCTGTTGATTTTGTTGATATATCGTCGCAAAAACAACGTTGTTAAAACAAATTTGTTTTCGTTAGTACTCGACTGAACGGCCAACTCGAGGCAAAATTGTCAAGAATATCTCACATACTTGGCAGCCCATATTGACACTGTTGCACAGATATCTTTTTCCTGACGGAATCAAATCCTGGAACAATGAAGTCGATGCGTTTGCAGGACTCAGGGTGCTAATTATTATATGGAAGAATGGGAACCAGTCTATAAATCGGTGAAGATATAATAGAGTATATATGGGTATGGCTTGCCATAATCGGTTCATAATCAAAAGTAAAATTTTAGTAAAAAGAATCTTTTGAGAGCTTGTCCTATATCTAACTGAAAAAAGAAGCAATGTTTTATTGATGGAATTTCAGTCCTTTTACATACTTGACTTGGAACACCCATTGCTGAAATTAGCACCTGATTTTGGGGGATGCGAACGTGGAAACACATGTAAATCCAAAACATGCCGCAGGACATATAGCTTTCTCCACAAAGAAGCTTGCATCAAGGATGGGTCTATATTGAAAAATATAGGTTTGATCATGAGCATTCAGCAATTTAAAGTTATTGAATTTTTAATAAGCATGGTGTTTCTATAGGTTTAATATGGAAGCTAAATTAGTACCGTGAGTCTCAGCTTTACAGTGGTTCCACATATGCATGTACAATTAAGTTACTTTATATGCAAAATTCTGGTTCTGTTTGTGGATAATAAGCAAAAGAAATACCTTTTTTTCTACTTCAGAATGATTTTCAGTGGGATATTAAACACGTTTTCAGATACGGACACTGCTTCCATGAAATTGGGGGGGGGGGCAAGTGTGTAGATTTTACTATGCTGTGTGGGATGTTTTGCACATTGGTTAATATCTATGCAATAAAATATTTAAAGTTTAGACAATTTATCATTTATAGAGAAATTATGGTCACCAATCCGATATTTCCTAGTTGTGTTTTTAAACATTATGCTTCAGATAAAATTACTTAGATCTCCACCACCATGCGTAAAGTTGATGACCCCTCATGATTTTATGTCCCACCAATATCATTCACTGGAACTTCATACTTTGTATTTTAATTGGCTTATGCCAACCTTACTTTGGTTTTAAATTATATGTGTTTTGTGAAAACTTTAGTAATTGTTTCATTTAAATCTCCTTTTCTGAAGTAATACATGCACATATAGATAGTCACATTGACCTTTTGCTCATTTATTGTATAATATGACATGGCTGATAATATATTTTAATCTTAAATAGAAGAGAGATAAGTGGTTATAGCAAACAAGGTAACTCCTGATTAGACAGATTTATTGTAATATTTTTTTCTGATCTTCTAAAATGTTGCCTGAAATGCACCATTGCTATTGTTAGTATACATGAACTTGCAATATAATTTAATATTCACTAATGTAATCTTTAAAAAGCGGAATTATTCACATTGTTTACTTATGCATTCTATTACTATACATAGGGCTGTCAAGTAAATCAAAGATGGAAATAAGACTCTCGGTACTGATTATATGGAAGAATGGGAACCAGTCTAGAAATGGGTGAAAATAAAATAGAGTACATATGAGTCTGGCTGGCTATAATTGGCTGATAATCAAAAGTTAAATTTCATTAAAAAGAATCTTTTGAGAGCTTGTCCTCTTTGTAACTGAAAAAAATAGAGACAATGTTTTATTGATGGAATTTCAGTTCTTTTACATACTTGACTTTGGAACACTCAATGCCGAAATTAGCATCTGACTGAAAACATATGTTCAAACACATGTAAATAAAAAAAATGCCGCAGGACATATAGCTTTCTCCACACAAAAGTTTGCATCAATGATGGGTCTATACTAAGAAATATAGGTTTGACCTTGAGCATTCAGAAATTTAAAGTTATAAAATTTTTAATATGCTGGTGTTTCCATAGGATTACTATGGGAGCTGAATTAGTTCCGTGAATCCTTCATGAGCCGTTTACATACATTTGGGTTGGTTGAAATGCGATGGTAGCCATGGAATGCAGAAGTCGGCTGAAATGGGGTCAGTTTCTTTAACGAAACGAATCTATCTAATCGCTTCCGTCAACATTAGTGTGCATCTCTTGTTGATTATGGCGGCATCATGGAGCTACTATGGGCACCAGACTAGTGTAAATCAAGTCAAGTTTGCATTTTTCCAGATGGAAAGTCCTTAGTCTCTCTCTCTCTCTCTCTCTCTCTCTCTCTCTCTCTCTCTCTCTCTCTCTGCTGGTGCATCATACTGGCACTCATCCTGACTGTCGCGACTTACAGCTAATGACACTATTTGGGATTGGGAACATAACATGTGTGGGCTAAAGTCAAAGTCTGAGAACAAGTCAAACATAGATAAATCAGATTTTCCTTTGGACTTGGACAATCGGTTGACTGAACGCTACTGACTCATAGTCCTCATGGATGTTTCTGTTCGGCTTATAGAGGAGTTTAAATGGTAGCAATTAAATTTAAAGAATTGTTTTTCTGTAATTGTTGTCATTTCTTTTAATAATTATTCATACACGAAGACGTAAAGTCAGTTTCTTTACGTTACAGGCATCTTGACATGAACAGACATTTAGGATAGGAATGTATGTAAATGTTTCATGCTCCATGAGGCGACATCCTGCCTCGTTATCTCATTAGCCAGCATCATGTTTACATGTACAGCGCCTCATAGTCCTGTCCTGGAGTTTCCGTACTTTCTCATATTTACGATACCAACTTCATAACTGAATATATAAACTAATACCAGGAAATATAGGCTAATCACGCAGTTAGTACGTTACACCAACAAATGTCAAGGTTTTGACCTAAAAGAAGATATCGGGTAAATGATAAATATATTCAAACTGGAAATGAAACTGAAACCCTCAGTATCTGGCTCGATATGATAAGATGTAGATCTGTACAGGTGTGTGGTAATAGGAGATAAGTGTCTCCTCAGAATATATCTTTCTGAAAGCACAAGTCAAGGACAAAACAAATACTTATAACTTAAAATAAGTCGGAACTCGGATGAACGAATTTGAATTATTCCAAGCCGCACGTTCGATGAGCTCAAATATGATTAAGATAAAGAGCAAATAAAGTACAACAAAGTTCGGTTACACTAGGATACATCGTACAACGTCATGACCAAACAAAATAATAAAACAACATACATAAATAAATAAATCATGCACTGAAAATACAAGCTACCAGGATGCGTTGATATTTTTCATTTCATTCAGTATTTGCGAGATTGCATGATTTTTTTACTATCAATGATATGAAATTGCCAGCAGTAGAACTTTATCTGTATCTCCATCTAATCAATCTTTATTTCGTCAATGTATTTATATGGTTCTTGCCTCCCTAGGTTAAAATGTCAACTGTTTCCATCACATCACGGGCAGTAACTCCGCAAAATATATCAAAATTGTGCTTAATCTATTAATTTATCCAAGATCTTGATAAATTGCAAATTCACAGTAAATTTGGTTGGAATTGTTAAAAATGTAATTGCTTAAATATTCACAATTCATTGACGTATTTTAGGTCGACGAAGGGTATTACTTTTGTATAAAATGGTCGAAATTGGTGGATGGTCGCACTGATCGGACGTTCTAAAAATGAATCTTCATAGTAAATTTTTTATTATGAAAAAGGTACTCCGGAGTATTTTAAAAGTAATCTCGTTAATTATGAGCAATTACTGAAAACAGCAAGCTAATCATCGAAGTTATTTTCAACCATTTAAAGAAACAGCTGAACAGATAATTTAATAAAATTTAAAACATAAAAGGTTATAGCCTACAGCGTTTGAAAGTTTTAAGGGTGTAAGTAATTCGGGGATCAAAACTCTCTAAAAAAAAGATCAAAATATATGACGGTGGTTGAATCTACTATCTTGTGAAGATGAAGCTTGAACGCATATTTGGTTGAAACAACATTAGATTACCTGATTGCTAACATGCCTATTTTTAGACAAATATGGGCCATAACTCGCAAAACGTGGTAAAAATTTATTTTTTATCGATTTCATCTTAATCTATGAGTGGTTAAAGCTTTACATTGATTTGGGTGCAATCAAGCAATAACAAATGCAATGAATGTTCAAATATTCCCAAGGCGTTTGGCTGTCGATTTGATGCTGATGAAGTGCCATAATTATAGGAAATATAAGGTCAGTGTGCTCTTTATTTCTTTCCTTGTACTGAGGCAACATTGAGTTTTTGATAAATAGAAAAACAAAAGTTAGAACGCTGAAGGGGTTTCAGGTTGTTGTTCATGGACAGACGTATGGACGAATGGGCTTAAGAAAGGCGGAGTAATTTGCTAAAGCACGGACAAACGGTGGAAAAAAATTTAAGAAACAAAACAACATACACTGACTATTTCGACTACGCGGTGGACGACAACATGCAAAAGAGAACCAGACACATGTAATGTACAGATGAAGTGTCCTTAGAAATGAAGATCAACTTGGTTTATTCAAGCTTGAAGTATATATGGTTTACTTGACAAAACTTGAATTTGAAAGGTTCAGTTCTAAAGGAAAAGATGTTTTCGATAATAACATGATCTCTTTGACTCTGTGTATATCTGCCTGCTTGTATGTATGTATATAAGTCTGTCTATCTTTATTGAACTATGCTCTCCACGTTTATACTTCATGTATACCTATATGACTTTCCTAGATCTGTGTTAAACTTTTGTAAGTATTTACATGTGTCCATTGGAAAGATTGTTTTGTCGAGAGGTGTGATTGTTTCCAAAATCGATCACTAAAAATGTAAAAAGATCTAATTACGAATTTTAAAAATACCAAACCTGAATTTAGTACGAATACTTGTATCTATGTTAAATGTGGGCATAAGGAAGAATTAATATTGATGCATGTATCAGAATCAGATGTGGTTGTGCTCAAGTGTCATGTCTATTTGCAATGGTTGAAGTTGAGTGCACTTTATTTGTTAATCGTGTCGCCAACCTCGATCTTGCCGACCACTCTTATTAACATTCAGTGTACTATCTGCACGTTTGAGGTTCGCGCATATCACGTGACCTGGTGCAATGCTGCTTTACAACTTGCTTTTGCTGCTTGGATTTTGTACCATGCATATGTTTGAATATTTACCTGGTTTTTGAGCGAAACGGGCGAAAATAGCGGATACAGCAGGATACAAATATTATAATATGATACCTTAATTATGATGATAAAAAAATCTTCAAATCGATCATTTTCCTTGTCAAATGTTGCATATAGTATTTAAAATTAGGCTTCCAAATACTCTTTGCGAAAAAAAACCATATATTTATTTTGATTCCATATCCGTAACGTCTCATATGCTGCATTTTGTATGAATTTCCAACCATTTATATTATTGAAATTTATCATTTTTATATTTTTGTTCCCTTTTATATGTCAGCAAGTATTGACTGCTGCTGTAAAAATAAGTAGAGACTGAATAAGTTACTAAAAACATATTGGTAATTTAAGGTGTACACAACTTATGTCAAATCTACGTTTAGCTGCTGAAACATTGTTTAGGAAGTAGCAAACGGTGTGCACATTGAATGTTTTAACCAATTCAAAGATGAAGCATAAATATCAGGGTCCACGTCGTACATTGTAGGACTAATACATGTGCCGGAAATGTAGCCATTATCAAAGTCATAACTGTACATTTTATCTGGGCAAATAAGGCGTAAAGAGTAATATGTGCATGTTTCTAGTACATTTCTATTGACAACATTCTTTCTAACGATAAAGATTGCACTCATATGGAGCACAAACCCCTTGACCTCCTGCCCAGTCAGCAGGCTTCAAAAGGTTGTGTCTTGGTTTGGTGACCTAGATTTTTACGAATACGATGAATGCACAATGATCGTTAGATACAACGAAAGATACGTTATTGCAGCACTCTGTAAATAAATCGAACTGACGCCATCTTTGCTCTACCTTCACTGAACTTTACCCGCTAGGGGACGCTAAAAATATATGTACGATATCTGGATTCTTGACAAGTGTATACATGTATCTTTAAAATATTGTATATTTCTGCATATATATAACGGAATACACGCTTATTTACAACAAATATCAATCTAATTCTTTATTTGATAGATTTGGCAAATATATTAACCCATTTTCATCGAAACTAACGCAAAAAAAATCTCATTCAACGTAATGTACTTTTTTACACTAGCCAGATATAGCCCCCTCAACTTTGTAAGCAAAATGTTAGAAAGTTTGATGCTTAATCATTAGACATATAGTTGATTATTATTTTTCAGGGCCGTGGAATAGTATCTCAACAAAGAATTTCCGACCGAAAAAGGAGAAAAGTAAAGAAATTGATCGTGAAACATTAGGTTGCAATCCTTTTTTCGACCAAATACACGCATCGACACAATATCTGTTTCTTATACTCAAACTTCGACCACCTGTTAGAGAGTCGTTTATATATATATATATATATATATATATATATATATATATATATATATATATATATATATATATATATATATATATATATATATATATGTGTGTGTGTGTGTGTATGTACGTATATTTGTGTGTATATGTAAAAACTGGTTACACTAAATAGATGTATTATTCTTTCTCACTCTCCCACTCATTATCCTTAAGTGACGTATCAATTGTCACAATTTGGCTATTGTCTCCTTTTTTATTCTCCCTTAGAAAGTAGTCAATAATACTATGCATTTGTATTAACTATTATTCCTTCTAAATCAAACTTATGATGAGATGGGAGGTAGTCAACGGGATAGTTCCCCACGCATTGCTATGTATGTACAGGAAAATTTTTAAAAATACACGATATTAAAAAAGCAAAAGCAATAATTGATAATCTTGGTATGCAATTTCTGTCACTTCTATTGCATTTTCCAGTATAATTTGAAATCTCAAATCGTAAGGAAGAACAAAAGGATATAACGAATTATGATTTGTCAGTATCTGAAAATCGAGTGGAGTTCTACAAAAATATCCGTGTGCAATGAACTGAATAGCTTCTGTATCAGCGTTTAGTGCATTAACGGCTCCTGATCTTAAAATTTTCGGTTTTTCACTTACTATACCTTGCTCTATTTTATTTATTCTCACAGAAGTTGGTAGCCATAAATATCTGAACGTCCTGAAAACGTAATCTTTCAGCTTGAAAATATCATCACGACCGTCAGAAATACTTTTGTCTTTAATCAGCATTCTTCCAAGATCGCTTTCATCTGAGTTATTTGCATCTCTTTTAAGCTTTACATTGAACGAT
The DNA here is from genome assembly GCA_029931535.1 of Margaritifera margaritifera. Lineage (NCBI taxonomy): Eukaryota > Metazoa > Mollusca > Bivalvia > Unionida > Margaritiferidae > Margaritifera > Margaritifera margaritifera. The sequence goes on from JAQPZY010001580.1 coordinate 4,420,945, forward strand.
ACGAAAAAAAAAGAAAAACAGTTACCAGGTACGATTAAAATATTTGGTCCTAGTCTAGGTTTTACAGTTTGTAAATGTTGCTCAGGTTTTATACTACTTTGAATGTGCGTATTTCAATAAAGTGTTAGATTAAGATGTTTAACACCCAGTGGTGTTTATCCTGTTTGCTAGGAGTTATATATTTTCCGTATGTTGCCATCTTTCCTATTTATTTATTTAAATTTAGTTATAATTGTTTTAGAAATTTGTAGTTCACAAAAAACACTAGCGCCCATTACAATTGAAATAAATATATGCTCATACGTTATCTGATCTGCTTATCAGTAGCTAGTGTTCGTGGTTCTGTGAAACCGTAATATATATATATATATATATATATATATATATATATATATATATATATATATATATATATATATATATATATATATATATATATATATATATAACAGTTTCCCAACGTTTCGAGCTAAACAAGCTCTTCGTCAGGGGAAGAAACAATTTACATCCACAAAATAAACACTAAAAACAAAAGCCATGAAGAATTCTTGACTCCTACATGTTTAAATGACGTGGAAATAAGCAAACAAAGGATAAACAGTCGAAGACAGAAAGAAAACAAAATTTTTAAAATGGTCTAAAACGGGCAAACTACATAACAACAAAGCTGTTAAAAAAATTCAAAGTGTTTATCATGCGTATCACGCAGAGGACCAAAGTATTTTGACCTAATTGCAGGCTCAGAACAAAGAACTGACACCATGCGCGGCGATAAATCAACGCCATCATCAAAATGTGCAAAGGAAATTATATCCCGGTAAAGTTATGCATCGAGGTACTAAGGAAGTATGTCAAGAGCATGATATAGCGGGATCATAATAATAATAAGAAGAGGACCAATAATACCTGTAAAGAGTTACGGAATATTTACTTGCGTACCTTCTGATAAACTGTTGCCTGGCTGTAATTTTGATAAGATTGAAATAGGAAGGTTAGACTTTTTAATTTAGGCTGAACAACCCAGGAATTTTCAATTGAAGTATCTAGTATCGTTTCTTACGTGGGCCAAGAAGAATTTTTGACTCCTACATGTTTACATGACGGAGAAATAAACAAAGGATAAACAATCGAAGAAAGACAGGAGATAAAATTTAAAAACGGTCTAAAACGGGTAAACTATATATATATATATATATATATATATATATATATATATATATATATATATATATATATATATATATATATATATATATATAAACCGTTGAAATCTACATCAATACCTTTCTCTTCCCTAGAATAAATATTCTTCAGTGTTTAGTCTTTGAAGCTCTTGCTAGGCTACAATATTTGAGGAAATTTATTCACTTTATTTATAATCGGTTTGCAGCTTATGTCAGTAGTCACCATCGTCCCAGATTTTATTTTTTTGTGGAGGTGTTTTATTTTCTTAAAAATACCTCGCTTTAAATATATAACACCTATGAAGTGACAAATTTATCTGCGCTTTTGTTGTGATGTTAGGTTTTATTAACGTCAGTTTTCTCTGTCATAAATCGTTGCTCTTTTTTGATAATTTTCTGCTTTGTCTTTTTAAAATTCTTGAGAACGTTTGTCAAGTTGTTTTCCAAGTTCACCTCTACGTGGATCTTTAATTTTTGTGAAGTTACCTTCTCTGGTAAATTATGAACCTTAGAATTTTCTTCAGTTTACTTTCAAGAGCTTCTATTTAATTTGGAACGAATATACCACTTTCTCAAAATCGTCTCTTCTGAGATGAGAGTCCTTGCCTCTTCCAGATACTTTACCAACTTTTCTTCTTGACTCATCGTCAACCATTTGTCATGTTGTCTCTGACTGGGATGATCGATTTTGACATTCATAACAATGTTTTCCGGTCAGGTTGGTGATTCTTTCACCAAAGGCACCAGCAAAACAGGAGACTAAATGCTGTTCTTGTTCTGATCATCTTGACATAATGACTGTATTTTTGTCTTCTTGTTCTGGATATAAAACAAAAACATCATCCGCATCGCCTATCTCCATAGGTTCTTTGTCTTTCGTCTTTTCTTTTCTTTTAATAGTCTAGGATCACTTCTATCAAACTATTGATTTCCAGAGTATTGTCAAATTCTGCATACAAAATGACGTTCACTGTGTTTGCCTGAGCTACTGCAACTGAAGTTACACATAAAGCTGGCCTGATTTTATAGGGTGGAAATGTCCCTCGTCGCTGCCATGGTCTGGAGTGAAACCAAATCCCCACAAAGCATATCCTCCTGCATAATCGTCGTACGAAACGCCGCTGTTGCTGTTGGTACCTAACTGTCCTGTGGCTTCAAATAGTGGCAAGTAAGATCTCAAGTAATTTTTCTGGGCAAAGTTAGGTTCAAAGGGTCTCGTACACAACGTCTGGCCATCTCGAGTGACTTCTATCTTGGACGCATTGAAGTGTTGGAACTCGAAATTATTTTGATCGATGGCTTCGGTGAGGGCTGCATTGCTGACGATGCCAATGAGCAAACGTTTGGGTAGCTATCTTTGGAAAACATGATCTTCGATCTTGGATCGGAGTCCAGATGTAATGGTGAAAGCTTTAACTTCCACTCGTCGTAGAGGATACTTGGCAGTCGTTCTGCTCAGAGTTTCAGGGATGTCGTTTCCCACTTTAGGTAACACTTCCACACGTGGCACGTAAAGTCTGGCTTCTTCTATGCTCGTTTTGTACTCGTTAGCATTAGCCATCAAATAGAACGCGGCACTACTTCGATTTAGTCTCAGACGTACATCCACTCCATTTAACAGATGTTTGTCTTGCAACCACATGTCCAAATGCAAACGATCCATCATTAAATACTTCGTCCTTGTTTGATTTTCTTTGGACGGTAGTAGCATCCAACATTGTGAGGATAGTCAGCTTCTGTCTACTCTGTGACGTTGAAGACATCCAATGTATCAGGTTTCCATACCACGGAAGCATCCAGATGTGTGTTCTTGGCTTCTTTTTCGTACGTCAAGAGATTTTCCAGGTACGCTTGGTACGGGTAATTATCCATGCTGCTGCTGACTAGTTTGTTATTTAAGTGCAAATGCACTTTGCTGAACAACAAATGCATGAAATTGTTGACGGGATCTACTCTAGCATCTTGCCCTGAATTGATGTTGTCCACTTTGAGAACTTTCAGGTAAAAGTAACTGTTATTCAGATCGATTTAATCTTTGGATTGTCCTTTGATTTCAAATTCGATAGCGGCTGAGGTAGTCAAAGACGACACAGGATGAAATTTTACCCATTGGGATTCTTACATCGTTATCATCATTGGTGGTATGGCAAATAGATGGAGTTCTGACTTGGAACATTCGCAAGAATCTCGGTGCATCATTTTAAAAAAAAAAAGGTCAGTTAGTAATCAAAAACGCCCAATTCTCTGACTGCTCCTGTTCTTCTTTTCTTATTCTATTTACGAACGTGTTTATGAGATCTAAAGGGTTTTCGACATCTCTTACTGTATTGTCTTTGCTATGAAGTAGAGGATGAAGTGATGACATTGTCAGAAGTGTGAAGTGAATTTATAGGGGTGTCTTTACAACCCAAAATGTCTTTTCCAGTTTGAAGCAACACATTTTTTCCTGCCTTCATCAAGGCTTCTTTAGAACTTTGTTTGTCGATAAGAACGTTTTGGAGAACTTCATTTCTTTGCGTTACATCTGTATCATTTAAAGTATTTAATCCTTGAGTCACCATTGACTTTAAGATGGGTGCTACCGTACGAAAAGCTGATTTTAACGTATCTCCTAAACCATGTTCTCGTTGTCGAACGACTCCTTTGTACACAAAATACATGTATTTTTTTTTTAAAACAATTCACTGGAGAATCTTTTTCAAAAATGTAGTTTCACCATGACTTTTCCTTTCGATATTACAATATTTTGTCCATGATCTCTTTTTATACTAATACTGACACTGTCAAAATACAAGTTACTGACAGGAAGATAATGAGGATGTACAAATTCTCGGTGAAAGTGATACGTGTTTCCATCTTCCTCGTAGCGAGCAGTGGTGGCTCAGTTGTTAGCGTGCCGGACTCACGACCGAAAGGGTGCGGGTTCGAATCCTACCATCGGACCAGCCTGGGTCACCTACCGTGGTGTCCCTGGGCAAGGCACTTTACTCCAATTGCCTCGGCACTAAACAACCTACTTGTGTTGCTGTGCCGTCAAGCACCAAACCAAACCAAAACCTTCCTCGTAAGCAGAAATGGCAGAATCTACTTTGAAAGGAATGACTCCTAGCAACGGAGCAGCTGTGTTTCCTATCACGTTTTACTCGACCAATTCTGAGTACACAAACAGTAAATTCAGTCCTTCGTTCAATTCGACAGGGTAGCTAAAATACTTGTAGAATCGATCGTTGTTGTAAATGTCTTTCACAGGAGCAAGAGCGGTGTATCCACCCAGAATAGAAAACAAACCGGGACACAAAGTATTGGACATTATTCTACCGTAAAAAAATGCATTTTAAGACGATGATCAATTGTATGGTACTCGATCTGTACAGTTTTGCAAGCTTTCTCCAGGGCTTTGCCAAACTGATCGTTGAAAATAGCTGCAATCGTTTCGACGAGATGTTGAGCATTAAAATTATAGCCTACAGGAATTCTCATGGTTCAATTGAGAATTGACTAGTGATGGTTATTTGGATTCATAATAGAGGGGATAATTTTTTGTCCAGCTGTTCTTGAACTTGTTCGTTCAGGATGTCGACGACGAAAGTGATTTGACCCTTGCTGATATTGAGGGCTTGCGTAGAATGAATGATTTATACCAAAGCTACTTCCCAATGAGCTTCGTGGTTCAGTTGTATGGACCGAGGTAATTTGGCTGTGAAACAACATAAGGTTTTGTTGGGAAACACATCCATAGAAGTGGCACTAGGTAATGTTAAATGAGATTGGTTATTCATAGTTCGATGGCTCTGGTTTCCGATGAATCACTCGTGGTCAAAGGAGAATGATTTTCTACATGTTCCAAAAAAGGGTTGTTGCTGCTGTTGTGACTGGAAGAATGGTGACTGGCATCGGCTGCGAGCTACTGTTGTTGTTGTTACTATCAGTAGTGTATTTCAAGGAAGGACTGGAAAGAAGATAACCAATACAACTGAAGAGTAACATTGTCCACTATTGTTTGTCTAATGTTTGCAAACTCAGATTTGCAAAAGCTGTTCCAACGACACAATACAGTACAAAGATTTGAAAAGAAAATGACGATTTGATTTTTAGGAACATGTTCTCCACACTACACCCACAGAGGTTGTTTTGTAGTTCTTGAAGAGAGGAACTCTGAGAAGGAGAGGTAGTCACTTCTTCTTTTTATAGTCGATGACGTGTGAAGCGGCAATCCAAGAATCAAAATAAGGTGGATATCCTTTCCAACTCACTTTCACTTCTTGGAGTCGACGTTTGTCAACTTTACGTGTTCTTCGATCGAGAATGCATTCGATATCGTAAACGTCGTCTTCTTTTTTTAGTCACTCGTTGTAACTCAGGCAAGTAAAAAGTTCCTTTTAATACTTCTCCGTTCATGTCTTCCAATTTATACACAGGAGGATCACGTCCACGCACTTGCCCAGTGACACGAAACAATTCGGGTATCCAGTTAGGTAAATATCCTTTCTCAAAAGTGCGTTTGGTTTTTCCAGTGTGAACCCAATCTCCGGTCTTTAACGCTTCTTTCTATTTGGTGGTGGGTGACGTTCCAAACAATCTCTCAAACACCATCACTTCGTTTTCATGGGTCACTTCTTCTTGTGCACATCCGATGCTACGATGGTACGATTGTTTGTAAGCTTTGACAAGACGTGGTAACACGTCGATGTATTTGAGAGTGTGTTGATGTGTCAAATATTTCCACATACGTTCTTTGAAAGTTCTTTGAAAAAGTTCCACGACACTCGCTTTTGTTTCAGGATTTTCAGTGCTAAAAAAATGAAAGTGTCGTTGTTTCAATTCTTTTTGAAAAGCTTGGTTCAGAAATTCTGTGCCTTTGTCTGTTTTATATCGTAACGGATGGCGACCACTTTGTTTCAAAACCAGTTTTAAAGCTCGCACTAACTTTGAACTTGCTTTAGAAGTCGAAGGAACCACCCAAGCTTATTTTGAAAAAACGTCAATGACACACAACAAATATTTGTAACCACGACTTACGCTACCAAATGAGAGACATCGGCTAAATCTGCATGACACTGATGATCGATGCTTGCTACTTTTGTTTGACTTCTGGAAAATTTTCGTCGAATGGATTTGTGTAACGTGTGGGTCGATTGTTCTTGTAACCATTGTCGCACATCTTGCAGACGTACACTTTTGAATTTGGGTTTTGCAGCACAATACAATTTTTTAATTCCTCCTTAATCAGCAACATGAGCAGGATTGTAGTAAATGGTGGCTAAAAATGCATACATTTTGGGGTTAACTGTCTTTTGTTTGCTGCTCCTCAATAAGTCACCCACTGTTCGATATTGCTTTTAGGTTCATGTTCGTGTGGTATTGGCTTGGTTTGCGATGAATCTTGGTGTGTCCGACGAGCAATAGAAGTCGGAGTTGTCATTGGTTGTTGAGTGGTGATTTTTTCTTGATTTCTTTTTCACTTCTGTCTTCTCTTCATTCTGTTTTCTTCTGCTGAAGAAGGTGTGGACGTCATTTTTTTGACCCATACTTTCATTTCTTCTCATTTGGGAGTAGGGGGAAAGTGTCAACAAGGCTGCGATCCTGCTAGATATTTGAGCAGACGGAGTTTGAAACACTTCTCTTGTGTCTTCTTCTGCCCTCCCTGTGGCTGTGTCTGTCTTTGTGGCTTTTTTTCTTCGCTTTTCATGATAGTCTTAAAATCTTTCAGATTAGGTTTAGCTGTTTCGTGTGAAGCTTACTGGTGAACCGTTGAAGACGTTGCAATAAATATTCGTATCGTTGCGATTTTTCTGTTTCTGACAAATCTGTTCGATCCATTAACGATTGTAATTCTTTATTGTAACTGTTACATCTCGGTGACATTAAGATTAGGAGATAAATGAGGTATCCGTTGTTCGAACCAACGATGGAGTTCCATCCATTGTTTGTATGGAACTAAAGTGAGTTTTCGTCTTTTCATTAGATCCAAAGGTACAAGTGTGAAGTCTTTCCAGATAAGGGTGTCCTTTTCATCTTCTTAGTCCCTATCTCATCAATTCTCCTAAAAGTGGTCCAGCAATAGATCCTAACAAAGGAACAGCCACTTTTAACAATGTTCTATCAGCATGAGTCGAAATCCTCCTCTTTGAACAAGTACTTTGTTTTCTTTTGACTGATGGGTAATTTCTTTTTCACCATTTGGCGAAGAACGTTCTGATGTTTTCCTAATCGTTGTTTATGTGTCTTGGACAAAGGTAACGTTCATTTTAAAACGTTCAAACAACATTCACACACGGCGTCGATGATTTCTTTGGGTGCTTTTTGAATGATTTGTTTTCGCATCAGAGGATTGGATTTGGTCAGTACTGACAAAACATCCCAATGTTTAGCTAAACGAGGAAGGAGTCCCTTTCTTTTGCCTTTTTTTTTTTTTTTTTTTTTTTTGGAACGATGAGGAGGGTGGTGTGCACTTCTTGGTGACATCTTTTGTTTCAGTAGCAAAAATACTGAAGTGAATCTTACCCACACTTCTTTTTTATACTGGAATTCGTCTCCACTGATCGTATCAACTTGACTATGGGCAGCACTCGACGTTAAGGTGTTTTCAACGGACTAAATCTTGTCAAGTCTTGTTTGGATAAATCAATTAAACTTTTTAACATCCGTGTTCTGTCTTGTACTTTTGTTTAGGAGAGGCCATAGTTTAGCTGCAGCAGCAGTTTTGCTAAAGCAGTAGAAGAAGGTGTCCTTGTCGCCGCCGGAGAAGTAGAAGTTCCTTTAGAAGTAGGTTTCCATATTTTCATCAAATTAGGAAACACTGGTCTTAAAACAGGTTTGGCAGGCATTATCATTTAAATGCGAAGAAGATGTAGAAGTGGCAGGAACCACTGTCACCGAGCGAGGTGGTTTTCTGTAGTACGTGTGTGTTCTAGCAGCAGTACCTCTCTTTCTGGCAGAATATGTTTTTTTTCTTAGGACTTTTCTTCTTGTGGTGTTTCTTCTTCTTGTGAGTGTGAACTTGCTGCACCACCACCAGTCTTCTTTTTGGTCTGCCGTCTTTTAGGGGATTTGATTGTTTTGTTTTAGCGTCGGCATTAGGATCCCATTTTATAAGTGAATGAATAATGACACCTCCTAAAGATCCACTTCCACCAGGTTTAAAAATTATTTGCTTTTTGGTTTGCGTATCGATTCTTGGATCTACCAGTTTTGACAACGCTACTTTATGTTTTTCAAAAATACATTTTGTTTGATGTGGTATGTGAATGCTACCTGTAGTAATTGACGTGCTGTCAAAGTAAACCATCGTAACACTTCTTTGAGACTCGCTTCTTACAAATGTGACCGTACTTGTGCCATTTTTGCGCCTGATGGCATACATTGTACGAATCAAAATTTGGGAGGCGGATGAGATTGAAAGGATGTCATGTTGAATACTGTTAGAAAGAAAATAAGTAAGAATGTTTTTACAGGTTTTTTTCAGACAGACGCCAAAGGTGACGTGTAAATCACAGGACCTCCTTCTTGGCACCACTTGTGAAACAAATTCGTACGAAATCTCAAATAATCGGGAGTGGTAGGTTTTAAATCGACGGGTAAATACGCATGGGGTGTTTGTGTGGCATGGTCATACGCATAATTCAGTCAGGGTGTTCCTAACTATTTGGCTAACACTTGAACTTGAGCTTGATCTCTTGGACTTTTAAACAATACCACATAATGGGCATTGGGACTAATGGTGCGATGTACTTTACTTTGTTGAAATAAATTTGGAATAATATAAATAATATTAGCATTACGATGATGTCATTTTCGTGTAAACCCAAGTTTCATGTCTTCTTCGTCTTTTCTTAACATGCCATCAGACAAGATGTGTTTGTCAGACACGATCCCGTTGTCTTCACGAGGAACGCCCTCTACAAATGAAATGGATTGTCCTTGACTTTCTTGGAGTAATGTGAAAGCCGATTGCCACTTTTTGTAACACCACACGATACATTGTGGTAAACGATCGAACAATTGTGATTTGTGTTCGATCAAACGTTTGCCAAATTCGGTTTTGCCTGAACCAGTAGGTTCAGCAATCAACGTGTTAAAGGGATGGCAAAGATACAATGCTACCCAACTTTGACGATCTAACTTTTCGTGAATCACTTTGAGAACGGACGAGGATGTAGCCATAACAATGGCGTTTATAATTATGAGATTACCATCAAAGACACAAGATATTGTATACATTCTATACACGTTTAATGTTTTTCAAAAAGTGTAACAGCAATATCCACAAAAACATCTATTTACATTTCAGTGTCCATGAATTAAAATACGAAAACACATAAAGCATAAATGATTCCATACATCAATTATGCACAAATTAAAATCACTGCAGTTGCATATAAACAAGTAAGTGTACAACGTTCTCGATCTATCTGTGTCACATGGAATCTACATACGCGCTCTGATGTTCTTCTAGTCTCCGTGGAATTCATTGTCTCTAATTTCTCCGGGAATGTCATTTCTTCATTCTTTTTTATCTGTACACTGCTACTACTTTCGTGGACTTGTAGTATTTCTTCCTCTATGTTGGGTTCTTCTTTTACCACTGTTTCTAAAATTGTTTCTAATTCCATTTTTCCTTCTGGCTTGTCTTTCACTGACTCAAATTCAAATTATTTTCTTTCATCATTGACACACAATGTCGTTGGCATAATGAGCCATCTCTTGTATCCAAGCATCAAAGCCAAGACTTTTCCAGTCACGTACAACTTTTTCGTCGTGAATTTGTTGGTGTAACCAACTTGCTATACACACTTCTTGGTAAATATGAATCGTGGTACGACGAATGTCTTCTCCACACGGAGGCACACACCTTGTCTTCGTCACTATTCTCAACACTTTTAGAAAATTTAGTCTATCGTGCACATATAAGGTTTTGGTGGTCATATCTTTGCTACGTGTACTGTTCATAAATGGTCCACATTGAATCTGCTGGTAAACGAAATCCGTGAAAAATTGGAACTAAAAAACAAACCACACGTCGTCCAAAATTCAATGGAATGGTATGTGGAAACAGTTCTTGTAAATATTTTGGTAGTCCTCTAAGTCCTGAACACTGTCATTGACTTCCTTCCATGGAATTTTTGCAACACCGAGTACAAAAGTCGTGGCATGGTAAGCTTTTATATTAGTCCTTGACGGGAATGTCTTTCTTTTTGAGGAAATATTCATATTTTTGCCAAACGGTATCTGGTGGTAAATTATACGGAATCAGATCAGTCACTAACTCACACACCACACGCCATGAAAAAGTCTCTTCTTGAGACAATACTTCTTTTAAACGTCTTTTTTTTTTTTTTTTTTTTTTTTTTAAATTTGTATTCATCTTAGTCTTTGTCCTCTGGAACAGTGCCACATTGTAGGTAGAAGTCGTGCATCGAAATTCTTCTTAGTTGCGGGTAGTTGGTCAAAGTCTGACCATTTGAACACTTTCAAAGCAATAAATTCTCTTATAGCATTCAGATACCACTGGTTAAAGAAAGCAATTTGTTCTTTGCGTTTAACTTGAATCTGTACGAGCTCTTAGTAAATGTGTTCTCGTAGCTCAGGAGGTAAACTACGAATTCTCTCTTCCAAAGTATCCATGTAGATAATAAGTATGCCCAAAAAAGGAAGATAGTGACAGCACGGAGACCATCTGGAATGTTCCAGGAAAGCTGAGTCTTTATATTCCCAACTGAAACACTGTTCTTGGTTTCCTCGTCGCGAGTAGACAAGTCCGGCTCTGGCTACATTTTTGGTACTTGGTATTAAATCCAAATCTTTAGGCCATTGTTTGAACGTCTTGAGTCGACATTCAAAGTCACGATAGCCAGGCAAAGCCACAGGAAACATGTATTCTTCTTTAATTTGTACATCTCGATGAACTAGTGGTATCCAAAGTGGTTTGCGAGTGCATGGATGAGATTCACAGATAGGCACACGCACTGCATCACTTTTGCCAGTAAAGCAGAAAGGTCGTGCTGCATCGCTTTCGCTAATAGAGCGGTATGGCACACGAACGGCATTGCTTTCGATAGTAGAGGAGCGGCAAAGTGTGCTGGATCGCTAATGTCGCAGGGTACGCCATCACTCTGTTCGCAAGCCACAGCATCGCACTCGAGTTCATTATTGAACCTAAAATCCGCAGTGGGTCCCTCACTCGGTTGCTGTGTCGAATTCGTCATTATCGGTGAAAGTGTGTTGACCTCAAAATTGAAACTGGAGTCCATAGTGGGTCCCTCACTCGGTTGCTGTGCTGAATTATCATTCTTTCTAGGTCAGCGTTTGTATTCGCAATGAACTGTTTGTCTTGGAACTTTCCCCTTTTTTATACTGGAGTTCAGCTTGTCCGTACGGTAAAGTGTTGTGTTCTGGACGTCGCACTCGTTTCTGGTATACAATTTGATGGACTTTTTCTAAAGGTCGACTGACAATTTGGTGATTTTGTAAACGTACAATTTTGCGTGGCTCCAACGTTTTCACTCGAAAGTCTTGATCTTGTCCGGACTGTAAAGCTTCTTTCAAGACGTCAAAGTTGACTACTTGACTGGAACGATATATGAGTGTCAGTCCTTTGACTTTGCACCTGGTATGGACTTGTCTGTCGTCTCTGTATTGGTATCTGTAATTTTTGGGGTCACCGCTAGCAAAACTTACAATAGTGTCTTCTTAATTCCCCACTTGTCCCCAGATCGTCTCATACAAATACTTACAGAACCCTGGAACGAATGGTAAAAGACAGACTCCTCAAGTATCTTTAATCCAATAATCAACTATCAGAATTTCAATGTTCAGAATTTCAATGTGGATTCCGAAGCCAGAGTATCTCAACTGATATTGAATCAGACTTAAAACATTTATTAGAGAAGCTTTCATAAAGAAAGCACATGGACTTCTTTTTTACTTGGGGAAAGCTTATGAAACCACATTAAAGCATGGCATAATAAATAAACTATAAAAAAAAAATTTTAAAAACGGGCACAAGAAAACGGATTCAAAATTTTCAAAAGCTAAAATTGTTTGTATGCATTTCTACCAATTACTATTCTCCAATCCATGCAATCCAGCATATGTGGCGATTAGACTCAAATAACAAATCGTGTATGATCGGGAACAAAATTGCATTCCACCTTTCGGCACACGAATTTGTCGTCGTATGGAAGCTGCAAAAATCAATTTTGCCATTACCGCAAAACTAGCCAATCCCAAATTGCAACCATGGTTATTAAAATCCCTAAAATAATACCTGATCTTTACCATTACAAAACGACCTCTTCATTTCTTCTTACTTTTAAGAGTAAAATCAATCAAATCAGAGCATCCTATCGTGGCCATACGTCACAGTTTACAAATGTTCAGAAAAAGCCACTCTTGTATAGGACATACATACCAGACCCATGCATATATGGAAATAACGTATTCTGAAAACCTTACAAACTTACAAAGTTGCAACTGCCGTTGCAAGACTCCACGGCACCATCTCAAGCTGGTCGCCGGATAAAGTCTCCATTTTTACCGCAATTTTTTTAGCCATGAACAAATCTTTGAACTATTTCGAAACCTATCAAAAAATGAATTTCACATCTATTCCGATTCATTTTCCACACTGAAAGCCTTACAAACTTTAAATTTGACAACCCGTTAATATCCCATATCTTACAAAAACATGATTTGCTCATACAATCTGGAAAAAAGTGTTATGTACAGCTGGCTGCCAAGTCACATTGGTATTCAAGATAATGAAAAGGCAGATAAAGCAGACAAAGCTGCACTGCAGACACCCATTTCTGAATGGAACATTCCATATATTGACTTAAAATAATAAAGAAATCATCATGTTTTACATACTTGGCAGATATCAAACGCATCACTGGAGTTTGGCATCCCTCACACAGGACAAATTGCAGAGATAATGTGGTATTATGCCACTCCTTGATAGGACACACATACCTGACCCATGCATATATGGAAATAACTTATTCTAACTTATAAATGATGTATGCATGACTTACATCATGGAATTATAAGTCAGTTATAAGTTACTTATAATTTGCATAAGTAATGAAGTAAGTGAAATGTTAGTCTGTATGTAGTCCATGCTTCAACTATATTTCATTACAAGTGACATGTCATTTATAGGTAGTATAAGTCTTTAACAGTTGAGCATAAGTGAACACTGGTTTGAAACGCGAACACCATGGCAGTGTTAAATACCTCTTGGCGATAATCAGGTTAGAATTATAATTTGATGAATGAAATTTCTAAGTTTTGTGCATTTTTAAAAAAAAATATCCTTGATGCTTTTCGTTTTTAAAATGTCAGGGTGGGGGGTACAAACAAACGGGAGGGTAAGCGAATACTATACGACCCATGAATCGAAACCTGCTTTCGAAATCCGTTGTAGGGACCTGTTTGATGATGACGGATTCTGCCCAAAATGTATGTTTGAAAAAAAAAGTTTATTACTTACTTTGGGAATAAATTACGTTAATGGTTATCACTTATTTGTTTTTTTTTCTTGTGGACAGAATCACCAGAACGGAGGTAATCACCGGAACCGACGGTAAAAGTCGGTTTAAGTCATCTTTTAAGTTGTTTAATTCATTTTTAATTGACTGCACGTCGTTTATTGTCCTATTTCTTATTCTAACTGGGAAAATAATGCCACGCACATTACAGAAACGGCACCGTTTTGCTCATTGTTGTCATTATTCTTCAATGCTCTTTTAAAGAAATCACATCCGACTTTGATTACGCACACATAATTAAGCACTCAAATTTAGATATAAAAGCTTTATAAAATATTTATATGATCACAAACACATGAAGCAAGGATGGATGAATATCCACGTTATTTGTTCAAGTGAATGTAAATCTGACGTTTTGCAATGCACAAATTGCAAACAATGGGTTCACAGTGATTATATTCCCATGAATGCAAAAGACCCGATATAATGGTTTCTCAATTACTTGAGTTTCTTTGTATGAATTGTTCTTTAAAAAGGTAATACAAATCTATGTTCTCTCGATAGATAAATAAATAGATAGCTAGACGAGTGACCTATGTTTGTCATTATTATTTTCAAACAAACATTTTGATCGAATTTAGTTGATTCCAATAATTTAATTTGATTCTATTCATACTGCATAGTTGGTTAAAACTAATGAACACATTTACGAAATTTCCTGAATCATATAGTTGACGGACAGTTAAAAGACCTATATATATATACACCTATATATCTATCCTGTCCTATCGATACATTATTAATCTTATATTAGTTTGAACTGACTTAATTATACAGGGCTGCTCAAATCCCGTAGTCCGACGTCCGGACTATTCGTTCTCGAAGATGGACAAGTAAAATATTCAACGGCGCTAGTACGGGACAAGTGCTGTTTTCCTATTTTAAAACAAGTCTGGCAAGGGTTCATTTTAATGCTTTAGTAATTTTATTTAGCCATCCATGCCCTCCGGGTGTACTGAATGCTTGAATCTATCTCTCTCCATGTATTCATTCACATCCTATAGATATATCACAACAACTGTGTAAGTGGTCGTTAATACCAGTCGCGTGTGTGCACGTTCTATTACCGCTTGATTGCATATTGGGCTAAGCGGCTGAATTATCAGACAATCAAATAAAGCTGCAACATTTACATGTGTAAACAGTTTAGTTTACTTTTTTCTATTCATGCAGCCTGTTCTTGTTTGCAATTATTGTACAAAGTTTACAGAACCTATAAATTCTTTTCTCTCTCTCTCCTGGCCAATTGATATATTATTGACCCTTTGTACTTTTGAATTGGTCAACTTAATATATTTGATTGATACTCAATCATATCTTAATAATCCTGTAATTAATATGCACACACCACTAAACAAAAGTGAATATTTTGATTGTATTTGGTTGATCCCAATAATGTACTCTGGTTCTATTCATATTTTAAACAGGGGGTGTATTGCATAGAGAATGGATCTCATTTTCTCCATTCAGGAAATAGTTGATGGACAGTTAAAAGACCTACGCAGTGCTAAAATAGCGATGGGTGAATATAGACTGGCTGACAATAACAGACATTTTCAAATTACTACAACAGAATGGATTTCAAAAACGCTTGCTCAGCGACAGAAATTGTACCAATGATTTAGGAAGCTCATTATAAAAGACAGTAAGAACATGCTATTAACGGATGGAATGTCAAAAGTAGTTCAGCCTTGGACTTAAGGAAAAAAGCCTGGACAACGCAAACGTAAAATAAATGGACAATCACACTAAAGAAGAAAATTCAAATTTAAAATGCATAATTAATATGCATAGTATCTTGATCATAATCAAAGTCATCTGAGAGCTTGCTGATATAAACCCATTTACCAAGTTTTACAATAACTGATGAGAAATATAGTCTCTTGAACTAGAGAGGTAACGAGCTCAACCAATTGGATGAAAGGTATCTTGTTAATAAGTGTAGATCTCACTTATTATAGAACTTGTCCATGACAATGACAATATAAGCTTATTCACCAAGGTGGATCAAAATCCAATTGGAATTCGGTCTCCAGGGTGATAACAAGCTTAGCCCATCAGATAAAAGATTACCTCATTAATATGCATAGATCTTGCTCATAATCAAACTCATCCAACATCTTGTTAATATAAGACTATTTAACAGGTTTGATAAAAAGTCTGATAGATATATGGCCAGGTGTTTAATAAAATTGGATGCAAAATACTTATCAATACGCAGAAGTGAAATTCACACATTAGAGGCAAACTTTAGCCAAAAACTTCTTTTCATTAACTGCACAAACAAATGAGGCCCAGGTGGGACCAGGGTAAATGACATATGTCAGCTTGTAAAAGCAACTTCAAACATGTATTGAAACTGCATAGAGGAAAGAACAGCTTGGAGCACATAGTTGCTACATTGACTATTAATGCTGGTGTGATTTATCTTCTTTCCTAGATGATATATATATATATACACACACACAGAGGATAAATTTCTCTGAAAAAAAACCCCAAGTGATTCATACAGTCCCCTGAAACTTTGAACTTTGAAACTGTTCACAGTCCCCACCTTCTAAGAATATACACCCACCTGGAATTACAAAGGGAGTTAATCTGTGCAATCAGCATTGAATCCCGAGTCTGTCCTTGTACACCCCCAAGTAATAACTTTGAAACCATTGAGATCCCCACCCAGAATGTTGTGGGTTAAATTCCCACCACCTGATCAGCCTGGTTCAACTACCAGATTTCTAGGATTTCTTTTGGGTCATGGGTTTCTTCACTCTTAGTATTAAATTTGGCAATGTTTCAAGAGGAAAGTATGTTTTTTTTAATTGTTTTTATTTTATTTAGAGCTATAAATACAAAACACATACAAAACAATTTGTGTGTATAATGGCAATATGTGAAATACCTTAAAACAATGCACAATACATGTGATAACATAACATATAAATGACAAATGTTTCAGGCACTTTAACATGGAAATACTAACAACTGTCAAAGTCTATTTAACCAAACATATCAAACTTTATTCAAATGCTCAAGAATTTCAAATGTGGTCATGCTTTTAGCAATAATTCTCTGCAAATAAATTTATAAAGTTTAACTTGGTTTTTACAAGAAATGTTCACCTTAAAGCAGAATCTTTTCTTCCACATAATTAAATATGCAAGATACATTTATTAGTGTGCATCAGAGACACTTCTAGTTATTTGGCTTTGTGGTTACACTGCATTATTAGTAAATTCCCACACAGCTTTTTTCCTTAATAAATACCTTTTCATGTACAAGACTGTAATAATTTCTTGGTATTTTACAAACTAGTCTTATAAATATAATCACATTATCTTTTTATGATTATTATTTTATTACATTTTATAACTTATTCTAGAGAGATTTATGCATTTTGTATTCTAAAATAAAAAAAATTATTTTAAATTTTCTGCATGGGGAAGAACTCTGCATAACCCCAAACCCATGATTCGATCTAGTCCTAATTATATGTAACTTCCCTTTTTTAACTAAACATAATGTATATATGTATGTATGTATGTATGTATGTATGGATGGATGTACAAAGTTTAACAGCACTTTAGCACAATCCTGGCTATATAAAGCAAAGTAAGTTTAGGTATTGTCCAAAAAGAAACACAAAAGAAAGCTGAAGAGGATAAAATCTTTAAAATATAAAGTCAAATTTTTCATATAAACTGCACTCTTTTTATAATCCAAGACCTTCTTAGCATAAGCATCATGGAATGTGTCCGTGGCCAGGTGGTAGATCATTTTTACAAATCTTAAAGACCTTCATGCCAGGATGCTTTCAGTCAGATTTGGTCAAATTCTGTCAGGTGGTTTTTTGAGTAGAAGTAATTTACAGGTTTTCCACTTTTAGCAATAGTGGCAATATCTGATAGAGGATCAGCATAATTAAAAAAAATGTAAAATACATTCATCCCAGGATGCTTTCTAAAAAGTTTGGTAAATTTCTGCTCTGCGTTTTTGAGAAAATGTCGTTTAAAAGTTTTTGTTAGTTTGAAATGGTGGCCATGTGATGGTTGATCAGAATCATTGAACAAACTTCAGTGGCCTTCATACCAGATGCTTTCTGTCAAATTTGGCCAAATTCTACTGAACAAATTTGTGCACAGTAGTTTTTAAAGTTTTTTGTATTTTCAGTGACAGTGGGAATATTTTATATTTGTTAAATTCTGTTGAGCAGTTTTTGAGAAGTTGTCTAAGGTTTTTCTATTTCAGTAAAGGTGACCGTGTTTGATGGCAGATTGGCATCATTTGAACAAATCTGAAAGACCTTCAAGTCAGGATGCTATTTGTCAAATTTTGTTTAGTGTTTCTTTTGGGAAGTGGTTTAAAGGTTTTGATGGCAGACTGGCATCATTTGAACAAAACTTGAAAGAACTTCATGCCAGTATGCTTTCTGTAAAATTCTGTTAGCAGTTTTAAAGAGACTGAAAATAGCAATTGTAAAAGTAAGGTGTCAGATGATGCATGAATGACTATATGATAAGCTCAAGTAATTCAGAATCTTCTTTACTTGTATGCTATCGAATAGCTTCTTAATGAATTGACACCAAAGTATTTTCTGTCTCAAGGGTTGAAAATGAACACGACTGATAAGAATGCATCTCACTATGATTAAGCAGTGGCAAACAACACACTCTCGTTAATGTTCACCCTTTAAAAAGTAAAAGTGAGTCAGGTGTGTCCTCTGCTCGAGTGACACAGTATGACCTTGCCTCAGTGGACAGTCCTGTATGCAGGCTGCCATTTACCCAGGATAAGATTATGTCAGACAATGAAGCATACAGTTTCTTGGAAGTGCCTTGTCTTCGCATGATATAAAAGTGACCAAATTATTGAATTACATTTTATAAATTTAGTTTAAGTTACCATCTTCATAAATGCACACATTCAACTTATGCAAGGCAGTGTTTTCAAAAATCTCCACAAACCCTCCACAAAACTTGTACATTCAGAGATACATAAAACAGTACTGCTTGAGCTCTGAATGATATCCGTACTTTGAATTTATTATGCAATAAAATTAGGTTTAATAACTTTTTAAATAGCACATGTGGAAATCAGACTCAAAAGAAATCTCCTAAAAGGGTAAAGTTTAGCCTCATCCACTTTAATCCCCCTACTTGAATGTAAAATAGTTCCCTACTTGGAGTTTGGGGTGGATGACGGCGAGAAAAACATCTGCACAGCCCTGTATCACTGCTTTTGTCAAAAAGCTGGTGTAAAGTCAGTTATTAAACCTGAAATGATCATTAAATGGTTCATTCTCTTAACAATTTAGGTAAACACTACATCTTATTGATTGCTTCCTGGGGTACAAAACTCAACCAAAAAAAGATATAATTTTAAAATGAATTCTAATTTCAAGTTTATTTAAATATGCCAGACAATGAAGCATACAGTCTCTTGTAAGTGCCTTGTGCATACCAACCAACCTTTACACATTTTTTTTTCTTCACAAGAATGTCATTTCATAATAAGAAACAACTGCTCAGAGTAACACAGTTTATTACAGCCATATTGAAAGTGAATCCACAAGATCACCAGGACATGTTGAGCAAACTAGCACGTATAATTGTTAATAGTGATGTCATTAGATGACCAAACTTGCAAAAGACAATACCTAATAATCACTAAAAAAAAGTCAACATAATAAAGACCAAAATCTAGTACATTATAGTCTGTTTACTCATGCATGGAGATGCCTTCACTGTAATTCATTACCTAGCTATGACAGAATGATGTTATAACATGCTGACTTATTATAGTATACTTTAAAAAGTGTAGTAATTAAGCAATAAAACCATATTAAAAATGATCGCTTTTGAAATGTTGGAAGATTTCATTGTTTGAAAATTGACAATGTTTCATGACTAATGATCTAAACAATCACTTAAAAATGTATAGGTTGGTGTGTATTGCTTTTTGTGCAACTCTTAGTTGAATATCTCACCCCAAGGGTCATTATGAAGAAAAGTATGGGCAAGTATTGTCCATAAAACAATAGGCTGATAATGATTATTTAAAACTTTTTCAACTTTGTACAAGTTGAAAATTAGAAATTCCTCTTATCAAATACACAAAGAAAAGTGTATGTTGGCGAGTACATTTTTTCAGTATATAGAGATGATATCTGATCCATGGTAGGATGCAAATCGCTAATGATTTCCCAAGCACCTGTACAATTTTTATTTATTGTTTTCATTTTCTTTCACAGGGCTGTCATAAAAAATTGTAACAAATAATTGATAACATTGTGTAAGCATTTTTCTTTGTTATTATTTAACAGGAGAAAGCTGTGGCAACCACATCATGTTATGTCCACTCTCCCATAGTTCACAGTGCTATAATACACATAGGTAAGAAGTGATGTCATACTGATGATAATTTTGATCTGCACTGTAAGAGTTGATTTTACAAGAGTGAACATCCTTAATTGACCACAATGAGATATATATGACAGTTCATATGAAAGAAATCCTCTTTTCTTTATGATGGTAAGTTGAAAATAAATGAATACTACATCCAATGGAAATAAAAGGCAAGTGTTGCTTCATTTGTAATTTACCCATGGTAAACAAACACTATTTATATTTATACAATTAACAATTATACAATTGCTTCTGACAAATGTTTTGATAAAGAAAATCAGTGTACTTTTTTCCTTTTATATTTGTGATCACACACATGCCTCAACAAAGAAAGATATCACCACATAAACAGTTAACACCACTTGCAACTACAAAGAATGACATCACCACATAAACAGTTAACACCGCTTGCAACTGACATGACAAATTGCTTCTGTGAACATACACAATGCAGTCTTGTGTTTTGTCTTGGCAATAAGAAGCCCAGTCAAGATACCTGACCCAGTACAAAGCTCTGCCATGAAACCTGCCTTAGCCGACACAAATAAAAAACATATCCACATAAAGTATTTATGAGTCCCATTTCTTCACATCACTATCCGATTAAAACTTTATATAAAGGACACTTGTCTATGAAGGATAAAATTCTATAGTCTGTAGAGTGTCCTTGATATGCAGGTTTGTCTCCCTAATAATATCATTTCAAAGCTGTGGGCATCCTAATTGATCTTGAAACTGTACTTGTTGGAGAGATCTATTGCATGATCCATGGCATGAATGTTAACCAGCATCTTGCTAATCTGCTTGATTTGGTCCCTGAAAGAAGTATGTGAAGACAATGTTAGTATATACTGCATGCTTCACAGAATGATGTAATAGTATTCCAGAATTCCAATTCTCATTATGAAATTTTTACATGTTAAAGAAAATGCTGTGGCTCTCCTTGCATAACATTTTCATGGAAACTTTGCAGGTAAGTGCATGTCAAAAAGATTTAATTAGAAGAAACAGAAGAAAAGAAAAGAAATAGCCCCAAAATTTCATTGTATGATGTTATAACATGTATTGCTACCAATATGATGAATAGTATATGACCAATAGCAGTGTGAATTCATTTATTTTCATGAGTATCAGTTTTTGCTGGTACTTGATTACAGATTGGGAAGAGCTCATATTGCCTCAACAATAGGAATATTGTTCAATGGGTCTTTAAATTCATGGTTTGGCAGAAAACATGAAATTCACAAAAACTGGTACTCCATGAATAGAAGTGAATTCACAGTATTTCTTTGCTAAAGAGAAACAAATGAATGAACAAGAGTACTGTGAATGGCATATTATATGCCTGCCCCATGTTTAATAGTCATCTGTGTAGGCACTAGGAGGGTATAGTTGACTCTGGAGATTAGTGATCAAAGAATCAATGATCTTGACCTTTGATCAAAGTATGTGGTGTTGAACTAAACTTCATGTGAAGAAACCATTAATTTCTTATCAGACTTACCATGACTGCAACCTCTGACTTTTAGACAGAGAGAGTAAGCCATCCACAATGTTTAGTCCAAGAAACTTGCTCTAGGACAACAGTTATTCTGCAAAACCCATACTTTCTTTGAACCACAATGATTTTACCCTTTGACCCAAAATCAAAAGGCCTCTACCATACCTTAATTTCAAGGACTCCACAGACTTTGATTAAGGTATATGGTCAAGAAATAAAGTTATTATGCAAACTCCATTGTTCTTCTTACATTGTGATTCTTGGCCTTTAAGATTTTGATCCCAAAATCAATTGGCTTCTTTCTTACCCAATGTGCAAGTTATCCACAAACTTTGGTGAAGGTACACAGTCGTTAACTGAATTTTTTTGCGCTCAAACCATTTTTATTCTTTCAGTCAGTGACCTTGACCTTTGACATTTTGATTCCAAACTTGATAGGGTTCTACCTTACCCCAAGTACAAGTCATGCACAAAGTTTATTCCAGGTAAGTGACACTGAACTAATGTTATTTTATAGCAATTTTCTTCTTTCAGTCACAGTGACCTTGATCTTTGACTTTTTTACTCCAAAATAAATATGGTTCTTTCTTACCCGAAGTGCAATCCATCCACAAAGTTTGGTCCAGGTTTATGATGCAGAATTTATTCTTTGTGCAGACACCATTTTCCTTTTGAGTCTAAGTGACCTTGTTCTTTGGTAACCAGAATCTACAAGGTTCTTTCTTATCCAAATTGCAAGCCATCCACAAAGTTTGGTCCAGTCATAGTGACACTGACCTTTGATCTCTTGACCCCAAAATAGATAGGGTTCTTCTTTACCACAAGTTCAGGCCATTCAAAAAGTTTGGTAACTGCAGATGGTGGAAAACTCATATCATTTTGTTGCCATGACCTTTGACCTTTTTTGCCACAAACCAAGATTCTTTCTTTTGTCAAGAATAAATTACTTGGAAACTTTGGCAATGCAGGTACTGTAGAAATGAAGTTATCCAGCAGAAAAGGTAAAGTTAACAGATGGACAGAGACAGGGTCATATTATACTACGCAGGTTAATGAGGTGATTAACATTCCAAAAATAAATGCACATACCAAATTTCATGACTGTACAAGAAACTGAACTAAATGCAAAAACATAATTGCTAGAGTATGAAAAAAGTAGGTCAATGTTTCCAAGATGAACACACCCATTAAATTTCATTACTGTACATAGAACAGTGACAGGGAAATCGAGCTAAACACAAAAATGTAATCATTGGAGCATGAAAAATAGGTCACCATGGTTAGTATCTTCCAAGATGAATATACACATAAAGTTTCATGACTGTACATACAAGAGTGTCAGAGCTAAATGCAAAATATAATTGCTGGAGCATGAAAAGGTCAGTGATCTACCTTTGCATGTGCGAGTAAAACAATCCAAGATAAATACACCATCAAGTTTCATGACTGTACATACAATGCTCTCAGAGAAACTGAACTAAATGCAAAATTTAAATGTTGATGCCTACAACAAGAACAATGTAGTTGGAAAAGTTATCCCTATGTCTCACATATGTATTGTAGGTGTGAAAGAAATATGTACTGGTGTTTCCTCACTCTGAGGAAGTGGATTATTCTGTACATTTTAGTCTGTTTTCAAAGGAACTTTAACCATAATAAGGAGTTGCTTGAAAACTAGTATTGAAAGTGTCATATTGGGTTTCGGAGACAACAAAGCTCTGAAACTGAAACATTAAAGACTGCAAATATGAATCATTTGCTGTCTGTCTGGACTCTGATATTCATCAGTCCTTCATCAACTAGACCTTACTCATCCCATCTACTTTGAACGATTTACCAAGTGATAACTGCATTCTGAAAATTAGTGATCTTAAGTACCACTTACATCTGTACATCTGTCCCACAATTTGAGTCTTACTGACCTGGAAGATCTTTCCAATTACACACTTTTCCCAATTAACTAGAGCAAATTGTATGACTTGCTATTACAAATATCCATGCATTTTATTACATATTATTCATATGAACAAAGTACCTATACAATTTTCATAAATTTCTGCCAAACAGTTCAGGAGATGTAATGGACCAACACACTGACGACAGATGGAGGGAATTATGATCTCTTATTTTAGTGTGGGGTTTGAAAGAACTCGTTTATCCCATTGTTGACTTTTATTGCTCTACAATAGGAGCTTTCATACAAAGGATGAAGATACTGTCTAATAAAAATCAGACACAATATGTAAATTGATGCAGAAATTCCTAATACTTAGCTCTGTAGTAATTATGTAATTAAAAATCACTTCCCTACTTGTCTTTCCCTCACACACAGACAAGATTCAATAACTGAAATAGATTACCTGTACTCTTTTCTTTCTGAGTCCCGTGGTGTGTTGCTGGCTTTATCAAGGATGGAGGCTGCATACATCAGGAAGCGACACAGATTCTCCAGTTGAGGAAGTGTCTTATCCCCCTCCAGGTCACTAAACCACTGTTTGGGGAATGTGGACACAATCTGCAGAAAAGACACAAACATGAAATTTATCATATTTCAAAGAAGCCAAAAATGTTAAAATCTGAACCATCCTGAACAAAAACACTTGCAGTTAATTCACTACTTTTCAAGGGGTGCTAACTTCTGTGGATTTCATGGATTACTACAAAACAGAAATTTAAAGATGCAATGAACAATGATCCTTTGGTGGAAACAAAGGACTCCTTTGCCATTTCACCACTTCAAGTAATGACAAAAAGGTCATTTGTCTCAAAATCACAAAAAGTATTACCCTTAGAAAACAAATAAATTCACAGTAGCTACCTGCAGCAATGAGTAACTTTGAGCTAGGAGAAAAATGTTGGTTTCTTCCTGCATGATGGAAAAACATTGAATTTAACTGCAAGACTATGTGCAGATTTCATAGAAATGTGGCTCCTTGAAAAACCTTTTCTATTATTAATTAAAAACAACACTTCATTATAACAGTTGGAAAAACATTAGTGTTGAAACATAATGCATGCAATATAATGATATTTAAAAAGAGTACTGCACATGGCACATGATACCCTGGCCAACATTCGGGGAACAAATAAACAGTCCTTGTCTGTAAATAAAATTTTAAGACCAGATCCCATTGTAGTACTTGCCCTGATTTTCAAGCTACCCTGAAATCCACAGGATTCTTTTTCAACCAACGCAAAAATAACATATACCAAGTTTCCCTGAAATCAGTAGTATTAAAGTTCTGTTATTCTTCAGAAAGGTGAAATCTCTTTTTTTGTAACAATTATCTTGTACTTCAAACTACCAACTCCAAAACCGATAGAACTCTTTCTGAGGCACAATGATTATTATAAATTTACCACATTTCATTGAAATTAATTGAAGAGTACTCAGTTTTGTTGAATTCCGTCATTTAGAACTTTTCAACAGAATGGAAAGATCTGTTTTTAGAAACAGTAACCTTAACCACAGAGCTATTTCCCCCTCCCCCCCAAAATATCAACAGAGTTTGTTCTGGGGCTAAGGGTAACAAATGGACTAAAGTTTGCCAATTTGCTTTACCTAATATGCTTTGATTAGCTGACCCAGAATCAACAGTGTTCTTCGAAAGGCATAAGGAAACACATACAGAAAGTTGCATTGAAATCTGTTCACTAGAACTTAAGTTATCAGCTGGAACCAAAATGGATGCCCACCTGACCAGACAGACATACTACGGTAAACCATAATACCCAACAATTTTCGTTTGTAGGGTATAAAAACCTAAATGGGTTGCAGAGCTAGAAAATTACACAAGAGTTAAGAATCATAAATATTGAGATGGAAAAATGCTTCATGACATGGCATCACAACATGCTACAATATAAAGTTTGTAAGACACCAGCAAATAACATCAATTGTATTCATTGATAAAAAGTCTTTTTCGCCAGGGTAAAAATGACTGTATTCTGTGTATGAAACCAGTGGCCATCTATGCAACTATGTCAGCAGTTTGGACATCAAATCAAAGTTGTTCTTTGAGCACAGAAATGCCCAAGGTGTTGTGGATGAGCAAAATAAAAACAAAAAAAAAAAAACCTTTGTAATTCAAGTGAATGTGACTGGTACCATTTTGAATGTGACTGGTACCATTTTTAGCAGACTGGTCATTTTCGATATGACTAATGTACAAATCCAGCTGTTGAAAGCAATGCAACAATGGAATTCTGTTACTTAACAGTTACTATTCATGTCTTCCTATCAAAACCTGATTAACTTTAACCAAATTTGCAGACAGATGTCTGAATCTGTCTAGGTTCCATAAATAATGTTCATCTTTACCAAGTGTTTGAACTGCCTAAACATAATAAGACATTTTGTTGCCATATTTCTTATACATAGCAAGACTTGGTATAACTAAGGCAGTTTTATCTTGTCAACTAAAATAATCATTTATGTGATACTTTAGTATATCTTCTCCACATACAATGTTTACAATGCTTTTAAAATTTAACTCAACTTGCATGGACAACAGCTTGAGTAACAAAAAAAGAAGATTTGTGGGATTTATGATAGCTGATCATAAGACAGGGTACACAATGAAAATCTCAATAAAAATGATGCCTCTTTTTTATTTTGTTTGAAATAACAGTCATACATACAAACATCTTTAATTTTTATGAACAAGTCTCCAGCTAAAGAATCATGTTCCACATATTTACTGCACAAGTGGTAATTTTTGCAGTAGTCTAATTTTTGCTTACAGGTATTTTTTGTATCTGAATGTGACAGGAAAAGTAACAATTGCAAATATTAAAATACCACTTTCAAACGCAAAATCACCAACATTTACAGCCACAAAATTCACCAGTCATCAATGTGTAACATCAAAAATGACTCCTGGGCAAAATCATACCAAGTACTCTTCCCTGTCATACCGGTAGCAGATATATGATGCCTGTATAGTCGAAGTTACTTTGTTTGCTTTGCAACTTGGTGGTGCTAAGTTCAATACCCAGTTCCAACACATGCAAAGATGACTGGCTGTTCATCTAAGATTGCTAGCTGCTTCAGGTTCTCAGATTTCCTCCATTTTCCAGACAACTCAGGTCCACACCTCAGCCATCAAAATCCTGTGTTACAAGTTATTAAAATTTGTTAAACAACTGAAGTAAAATAATTATAGAGTTGAAAGTATCAGATACTCACAGCCTGGCATTTCTGGAGGGTCTCTGTGTTGAATGGTGTCGAGTGCAGACCCAGAATGATGTATCGGTTTAGAATGCCGTCTAGACCCAGCCCTTGCAGAACCTTGGTGGCCAGAATACCATGCCAGGACAAAATGTTACCAAGTAACTATTGAGAAAAAGAACAATCATCAACATCAAAACTTGGAAATATTCTAAATTGCTTATCAGGAAAATTCCAAGTAGTTTGATTCTTTTCATTTTCATGACATAATCCAGAGATTCCATTACACCGGTATATGCCGGTTTTTACCGAAAAATGTTGCCCCTGTACTGGAAAAAATTAAACCGTTGGTATTTGTGTACTTACAAACTGTAAATTGTTTTTTAAGTCCTGAAAGTTAACTGTCTTAGCTTCAAAGTCTGTCGGAAGCTGACCTATTCTTTTCATACAATTGTAGTCCCATATGCCTGTCGACTTTTATCAGTGATTGACAGCAACAACACAGCACCAGAAGAGAGTCGGCTTATCTCTTTGATGGATTCAGGTAGTGTAATGGTTTATACATATGTTATAATTCCTCCCTAGTCTATTAAAATAGACAGTGCACAGTTAGGGCTGGAGTTCCCTCAGTTATCAAATATCTGAAACATAGTATTGGATTGTTGCTGCAGCTTAACAAGTGAGGAAGCTTAGAGGACAGCTTCATCATGTGTAGTTGCTGTCAAAACAAAGCCTGAAGCCATCAAAGAGATAAGCCGACTCTCCTTCCGGTGCTGTTATGTGCGACTAATTACTGGTGTGCAAAACAATAAAAATTAAAGCACCCCTCTTTCTGCTTCATAGACGTTAATCCAAGTGTTTATTTCTTCTTGTTCAAAATAAATTAATAACCACATGTTTGTTAGCTGAGGGACCGGCTTGATTTGGATTTGCCACTTTCTATTTATAGATGACCGTAAGTCTTGTGATCTTGTAACTGACAAATAAAATTCTTCATAAAAGTGTGTTAACATATATTTTTGCATGATGCTAAATTGCCCATGCTCGCTGGAGCATTTCTGTCATCAAATCTTCAGTTCTGTAGGTGTGTAGTTTTTGCATGTTGTCAAGATTTTCAATTTCAAAGGTTAGTAAATCTTGCATGTAGTCCACAATCCCATAACGCGTAAATGTAAGTGACCGGTTTGAAAAACACCAGAACTTATGAAGTTTAAAGCTTTATTATATTTCTCTTACACTCACCATGATCAGATGTCACAGCTGTGTAGACACAATGTGATGCTAGACTAGTCTTCATAACTTCTACATTGAGCACTTGGATTGACTAAATAAATTTGCTTAGGGCAAGCACCCAAATCATCTATACAGCAATTGTGTCTCAACTGACTTTAGAGTTCTGCAACCTCCAAAATTCCAGTAAGAACTCAATAAATTTAACTCTCAATTTGTTCTGTTACGAGTCAATTGCGTATTTTTTTTGTGATCAAGTAGCAGCTGAAAATTCCCCGTTTTTCTCCTGATTTTGGTAAATATTTGCAAAATTCAAGGACTTTTCCCAGTCGGGAACAAACCTATTCATTCTCCCGACCATTTCATGATTTCCCGGTAGCATGGGAACCTTATACACCCCCTGATGGGGTCGCACAGAGATAGGCGATTGCATGGTGAGCTGAAGGGACAACTCCTGTGCCACCTTCTTTCTCACCTCAATTCAACCCCCAAACTGAACATAACAAGATTTTCAAATTAGCTGCTGTGGTACACAGATTGGTTGTCAGCTTGGCACAATTTTCATTTAGGACAAAGTAGACATCATCAGAAGTCTTTTGGTGAAAACCCTACGTCATATTGATCATCCATTCAGGGGAGCAGCGGCAACAAGATTTTTAAGACAGTCATCATGGCAGCCATATTAAATGTACAACTGGCACCATTTTCATTTAGGACCAACTAGGTAGAAGTCTATTGGTGAAAACCCCATGTTGATATAGCCATCCATTTGGAGAGGAGTAGGAATAATAATATTTTCAAGATATGACTTTCCATTCAGGTGGAGTAGCAATAACAAGATTTTCAAGATGGCTCCTGTTACAGCTATACTGATCATCAGATTGGCAAGTCAGATTGGCACCATTTTCATTTGAGACCAACTGGACATCATAAGAAGTCTTCTGGTGAAAACCCCACATCAATATGACTTTCTGTTAAAGTAGAGTTGTAATAAGATTTTTAAGATGGTTGCCATGGCAGCCATATTGCA
Source organism: Margaritifera margaritifera (assembly GCA_029931535.1). NCBI lineage: Eukaryota > Metazoa > Mollusca > Bivalvia > Unionida > Margaritiferidae > Margaritifera > Margaritifera margaritifera. Next base: position 4,450,009 of record JAQPZY010001580.1, read on the forward strand.
TTGGCAAGACAGATTGGCACCATTTTTATTAGTACCAGCTGGACATCATAAGAAGTCTTTTAGGAAAAACTCCATGTTGATATAACCATCCGATCAGGAGAAGTAGCAATAACAAGAATTTCAAGATGGCTGCCTTAGTGGCAATACTGGATGTCAGATCTGCACTGTTTTGATTTAGGACCAACTAGACAGCATAATAAGTCTTTTAGTGAAAACCGCATGTTAATATGACCATCCATTCAGGATGGGTAACGCTAACAAGATTTTCAAGATGGCCACTGTGGTGGCCATATTGGATGTCAGAACAGCACCATTTTCATTTAGGACCAACTAGACCATGGGATGAATGTGTGTGTAAAGTTACATGGCAATCCTCCAAGTAGTTTAGGAGTAGTAGAAATAACAAACTAGTGCTAATGGGCTGATGGACGACAGACAACAGACCATCTCATAAGCTCTTCTGGTCTATGACCAGTAGAGCTAAAAATGATTTACAGCTAGACAGCCATATTACTGGTTAAGTAGTCTACTGGAATTACCGACAAGAAGCAACTATTTGAGTGTTGTGTTAGGTCAATTGTCCAGTCAAAAGCCATACAGTAATATAATCCACTAACATATATAACTAGATTACAAACTTTAAGAAAAATATGCCTTGACAAGGGATAGTTCAAGTAGCTTCATTTATGCATGTTTTCCTATTGATACCAATATACTGAATGAACATGCATGTCTCTCTCTCTCTCCCTCTCACACACACACATACACACACATACATTTTATATCTAATGGTTCTACATGATTATGTTCTAGCTTTATGTTTAGCCAGGTGATACCAGGAAATCCTAGCATATCACATACTACCGATGTAGTAGATACATGACTTTCAAAAAACTGTAGCATAGGACCTAAACATGACTGATGATATCACCACTGCTGCCTGTACAAGAAAAGTAATACCTGTTTAAAGCCATTCAAAGGCATGACAATAAAAATATCTGGTTGCAGAAACAGAATCCTTACCTTGATACAAATCCATGATTGTCTATGAAAAAATACACTGGGTCCTGAGTTTCTGTTTTCCAAAACCCTGAATGTAAAAACAACATTCTCAAGTCTCATGTATCATGATTCTGCATCAACAGGGTGCTACGGCAGTATCAAGTCAGTGTTTATTCAATTAATATAATCTGGTGGAAAACGTCTGTACATGAGTTTAAAACAAAGGTTTATTTTTGCCAAAAATAAAGTCAGTTTTATTACCTTTGACCACCCCAAAAAAACTAGCATCAATGAATCATCAGAATCCTGACAGGTTTGCAATGAATAGCATCAAAGCATTGTCAGTGCTCCAAGATGTTAGTAAGGAATGTTATATAAAATAAAATTTCTATTCTAAATACTCATTTTCAGTGCTTAGTCATTTATATGTGGAAGAAAACCTGAATTATTTGCCACCCCACCCCCACCAATATGCTGTCACACTTTTCTAATGATTATGAAAACATGAATGCAGCATTTAAAATGACCAACTTGTATACTATGTCTTCGCATGTACAATACAAGTCAGAAAAGGATGTTCCCTTAAGTGAAATCAACGCTTACTGTGCAGCATGAAATGGAATCATCATTACATTAATACACCATGGATATGACATCACTTGTTACCTGCACAATTTACAGCACTATGACCTCTGGGAGAGATTGTAAATAAAATGACATTTGTCTCTTGTTAAATAATGAAAAAGAAAAATGCTTCCACAATTAAAAAAAAAGTCTTTTGAGAGAAAATTATAAAGTCAACAAAAAGTATACAAGACCTTTGGAGATTGTTAGTAATTTACAACCTGATGTAAATCAATTGCATAAGCCTTCAGTTACAAAAAACCAATGCGATCTCAATAACTGCATCATAATGAAAAAATTCATTCATTAACACCCTTCACTGTGCATTTGATAAGGAGTCTATTATCTTCCTGTACAAATTATCTGAATTTTTAAATACTCAGCTATTAGTTTATAGACAATTAGTGACAGGGTACTTTTTCCTCAATGACCCGTACAGAGGGACAGATATTCATGTAAGAGTAGTACAAGAAAATGTACACCAACCTATACATTTGAAAGTGATTCTGGATTGCCTGGACCCTTAGCTGTGTTAAAATATACACTTTCCAGTTAAATACTCCAACATTTCATGTGAGATTATCCTTAGTGTTCCCATCTGTTGCCAAAGTTCAGGCCTAATACAGAACTACAAGCTTTACAGACAGATCATTAATGTAAAATGGGCACTTACTGTTTGGGGTACAAGGGCATGAATATATCATCATCAAGAGTTTTCTTCATTCGAGACACCAGAGTCCTCAGTAAAACCTAATTCAGCAACAGAGAATTTGAGAGATACTGGGTAATGATCAAGTGTGTTAAAAAGAGAACATGTGTTACATCTGTACATGTAAATATATGTATTTCCATGCATGACTCACCTATTACTATAGTATCACTAATTTTTATGGGTACTAATTTTCGTGGATTTCGGTTTTGCCCTGAACCATAAATTTATAGACTCAATGAAAAATTAGCCACAAGATAAAAAATCCCCCCCACACACTTTTCTTACTGTGTTTCATTCCTAGAGATCAACAAAACTATTTGATAAATCAATGTAATTTCTGTAACTTGATGATTAAATATTAGCTTTTACATATGTTTGTTTTATTTGTAGCTTTAAAAAAAGAATTATCAAGCATTTTATGTTGTTTCAATGCACACATTTCTATACAGTATCTGGTAGCTGTAATGTACACTCGCTGCCTTTAATTGATGTTGTGGCATAAGCAAGGATAGAAAAAAATAAGAAAAAGCATTATGTATTCAAACACTAATATTACTAAAAATGATAGATAGAATAACAAGTGATACTAGTATATGAAAATTAGATTTAATACTTATTCAATCGATACATCAGTCAAGTGAAACTGTTGTCCCAAAATTTAAATCCTCGTGAAAGCATGTCTCATTTTATCCATGCATGCTTAGTCTCAATGAACAACATGACTATAAAATACTAGAACTATTGCTTGAAGCACAATTACTAATGAAACACTAGGTATATACACTAATTACAGCAGAGTACTGAAGCTCACACTTGACTGATTTTTGGACAAAACCGCTGAATCAACATGGTGAAAATCAAGTCTGCTGGTACACACGTGTTCATCAGGTAAAAAATCCTGAAATTGTTGAATTAAACCAGTCCAGCATTCTCAAAACCAAGGATAATTATGTCCATATTTTACCACTCTTAATCACTGTGTTAACGCCAGGGTTGTCAAAAGGTAATTGATGGTGCAACTCTATGGACAGTGTTTTAAGAAAGAGATCATACACATGTACTTTGGTAACTGATTAGCTTAGTGTTGTTGGCTGCATCAGCTCCCTCTGATATTGAGTGTAAGTGATTAATCTTGACAGGTGTAGTATTGTTTTAACCATTGAAGCAATTGCCATTTGTTGTCAACATGGTTTTGTTCTTGTGTATTCATTATTTGGAGTATTTGTATAGGTTAATCCACAAAATTAAATACCTATAAATATGCAAACTTTGACAGGCAAAATCCTGAATTTAAGTACCCACGAAAATGTATTTTTCTAAACAACCACAAAAATTGAGACCCACAAAAATATGATGATAATATGCTATTGTTCTAGTATGAACTTGATATTATATACATTCAAGAATAAATAGTTTCATTGTATCATTCTTGAATATTCATAGCAATTTACAGCTAAAGACTGCATATTCTGACCTTTCATAATCAATCTTATACCATTTAACTCAATATTTGGTCTTATTACTGACAGCAGTTACTGGATTGAAATTAAAGCAATTTATCATTCAGTAAGAATTTAAAAATTAACTGATGTATACCATGGTCCTGTTTACAGATATATTTTTGATTTTGCTACTTTTAAATATGTCATTCTTGCCTTTTCCTGATAAAAATTGTTGTTGCTCAGTTTAAAACTGTCCTCATGGATTTGTAGTAACAGCATCTCAATCAAATGGAAAAATATGCGGTGCATTTACCCTCAAACAGATAGAAATGTTAAAATAAGGAAAATTTTAATCTGGTGTTAATTTAAAGGGGTAGTAATATTACTTTTGCATCTCTGCTTTCTTATGTAAGCATAAGTGAATCCTGCTTTTAAATTAATCATTTAGGTAGAATGATAAGAAAGAAAGAAAGAAAGAAAGATAGATAGATAGATAGATAGATAGATAGATAGATAGATAGATAGATAGATAGATAGATAGATAGATAGATAGATAGATAGACTCATGTAATAGTCACATAAATATGCTGATCATGGGCAGTGAAACAAAAAAAAAATTGATGATGATGATAACCTTGCTGATTACAATACCCTTGTAAAAAAAAAAATCTTTTCTGATGTTGATTTATCAACAGTAAAACTTAATACATGGATAACATCAATGCCAGCCCCTTTATGAATAATTTATATGCAGCCTGACAAACAACCTGTGTATTCTTGCTCTCTCGACTCATGGAGGGACAGTCTCGCTGTAGTTTCTGTACAAGGTTAACAAGTCTGGAAGTCTGTGCTGTAGACAGGGGGTCCCACATCAGTTCAGCCAACTCTGTAATGATATACGTAAACACATTAAACATATATTCCAGTAATTTGGAAGGTTGAAGACCAGAATCATTTTTAGATTAGTTTTTAAACTGTTCCATTAAACATAACAAATGACCCATAAAAATTGATGCATTTTATATAGAAATTATTAAGAAAGTCCACTAAAATCATAAAAAAATCGTTTACAAACCATCAACTGTAGGCACAGTATTACCTACTCATCCAAATCTAGATGCATTTCCTACTAAATTGTTACCTACTATACAACTGTTTACTATCTAGTGAACATAGAAATATGTTTTAATACATGAATCCAAAACATCAATCCTGCACAACATAAGATGACTAACCTATGCATATCTGAGAATCGATAGGTGTTTTAAAAAAGTTGTTACATGGATAACGACTGGTACAAACAAAATAAGGAAAATTATCGCCAAGTCAATAAAAAACATTTTAAATATATACAGACTCACAAGTTAATGCTTAAAATTTTGCAACTTAACTTCATACAAGTGAACACCTGACTACAAATGTTAGCATACTGTGGCACTGAAAACATTTGCCTTCTTTTGAAAATCTAACAGAAAATGACTTACAAAATTAATGGTGACCATATATGATTTTTCTCACATTTTGTAAATATACAATTACCAAGGACTGACTCAACTAAACTCACTTGCAAGTTTTGGAATGAGAATTTTCTCCACTATAGATGGCAGTAATTTGACATCATCATCTTCCTTGTCTATAGGTTCACCCTCTTTGAAACCATAGAAGAGTAAGCATTCATACCATCTCTTTTCTTCAAAGTCTGCACAATTTTCCTGCAGAGTGAAATGATATACTAAATGATTAAACATTTTGTCCGCTAGTATGCAAAAATCAGCAATATCATTATCAATAGTTGCAGTATGTTCTGAACAGATAGAAAAAAACTGACTCCTCCTAAGTATAAAGGTCACAGAACCATGATGATGTAGAAAACTAACTGCTGACATATTTCACATCATGATTAAATTTTCATATACGTGTATTTCACCAATAAAACAAGAGTCCCTTGAAGGAACTGATGTGCTCTACTGGGCGAAAAGCATTTCCAGGAATTCAAGATAGGACCACTTCTGCCTTTTAACTGTCAAGTGTTGAAACCATCTCTAATATTCTTCAGCGATAACAAGATTTTCAAATTAGCTGCCGAGGTACACCGATTGGATGTCAGCTTGGCACCATTTTCATTTAGGACAAAGTAGACATCATTAGAAGTCTTTTGGTGAAAACCCCATGTCATAATGATCATCCATTCAGGGGGAGAAGTGACAACAAGATCTTAAAGACAGTCGACATGGCAGTCATATTGGATGTACGACTGGCACAATTTTCATTTAGGACTTGGTGAAAAAACCCTGTCATAATGATCATCCATCCAGTGGGAATAGTGACAACAATATTTTTAATACAGTCAGTGACAGCCATACTGGATGAACGAGTGGCACCATTTTCATTTAGGACCAACTAGGTATCATTAAGAAGTCTATTTGTGAATACCCCATACTGATATGGCCATCCATTGGAGAGGAGTAGAGATAATGATATTTTCAAGATATGACTTTCCATTCAGGATGAGTAACAATAACAATAATTTAAAGATGGCTGCAGTGTCGGCTATACTAATCAGATCAGCACCATTTTAAGACCAACTTGACATCATAAGAAGTCCTCTGGTAAAAACTCTATGTCAATAAGACTTTCTGTTCAAGTAGAGTTATGATAAAAAAATTTAAGACGATTTTCATGGCGGCCATATTGGATTTCAGATCAGTACCACTTTTGTTTAGACATCTAGACATCATAAGAAGTCTTTTAGTGAAAACTCCATGTTGATATGACCATCCATGTATGAGGAGTAGCGATAACAAGATTTTCAAGATCGCTGACATGGTGGTCATATTGGACATCAGATCGGCACCATTTTCATTTAGGACCAACTAGACATCATAAGGAGTCTTTTAGTGAAAAATCTTTTTATTCATAGGCATCCTTATGCTTAGGATGGCTCAATCTGAACAGTAAACAGAAAGGTTGCAGTATCAGGCAGCAGAGGATATACTGTTATTAAAGTGTGCAATAAAAATCTACCTATTAGAGAATTTTAAAATAAGCTATGAATTTTTTCCTCTTTTATGTCAATAAATTTGAGAACTTCAACTCTATTTTATATGATTAAACTGATAAGCATTTTTAACATTTTAGTCCCAATTAATAAAAATTGAAATCTTTCAAAAATATGAAAATGGAACTACATCCAGCAACCTGGATAGCCATTACAGAAGATATTATGGAAGTAGATGTAATAACAACTTAAAGTGTGGTTGCATATATACTAAGTATGGTACAATTTGTAACTTTCATGTATGTATGGTATATATTGGGTTGCACAACACATCAGAACAAAACTGGCTATATGGTGGCAATTAAAAGTAAAGTTTCTGAAAATGTAAATATAAAGAAGTGTGAAACAATTTTTTGTAGAAAGATAAACCCTTCCAAATAAATGCAAACTTGAAGTACTACAAGATAGAAGATAAAAGGTCAAGATGTTATGTACAAGCTATATAAAATAAAAGATAAAGATACAAAATATATAATCCTTAAACTATAGGGTAAAATTTATTTTATATAAACTGCATTCCCTCAAAAGTCCAAGATTGTCTACGTGGTGCATAATCATTAAGTATATTAATTGAGTTTACATTAAAAAAAACACATTAAGTAAATTATGTTTCTCATAAAATACTTACCCAATTACATTAGGGAAAGAAACTCCGCTACCTCTCAAATGCAGCAATCATGGAAAGATGAAAATTTGTCGTATTTCCCATCTACAGACCATATAGATAAAGGGAAGAAAGTCTTCCCAAATCTTCCCATTACCTCCCCTTACTACCACTAGGTTGCTACAGTTGTTTACTCAGCTTTAGCTGGAACAAAAGCTTAACGAGGATTCTCGCATTTGCAGGGAGGTGTGGGAGAGTTTTGTAGTAATGTGTTTGGGTAAGTATTCTCAGAGAAATAGAATTTACTAAAACATTTGCCTTCTCCTTTGAATACATTACCCGATCACATTAATATTAGGAGAATAGGTAACTGGAGGAGGAAATGCTCAGCATTCTACTTCTTCCATCGTCACCCTTTGAGGGAAGAATGGATGGATTCCCATCATGAAGGATAACCGCCTCTCCCAACATGAGAGCAGCACAACAGACGATCATGCAACCCATGACCATACATAGATAAGAAAATAATTACTTTTTTTTACAAATAAAAATTCAAGGCAAATCCAGCAAAAGTGCTAAACCCAAACCAACTCTGCCTGGTGGTTGTCTGGGCTGCTGCCTCTGGACCCACAAGATTCCATTCTTGTCTCTGCAAAGCTAGATCATGGAGATAAAAACTCGAGAAGTTTGACTGTGCATGCAAACTAACAGCTGCTATTATGTCTTGGATCGAAACATTACCTTCGAATGCGAGGCTTGCAGAAATCGCTCTAATCTCATAAGCTGAAATCTTCACAAGGTGTATCTGATCTTTTAAGATTTCTGAGTACACTTAGCGTATTACCCACTTCAGCCAAGATGCTTGGGCTTGTTGGGTTATATCGTCTTTCCCAGCCTTCACCAGAAAAAAAAAAAAATGTCATGCCCCATAACATTTTTCTGTGTGCTTCAGGTAATGCTTGAGAAGAGCATGTACAGGGTCTTGAATTGCTGCCTGTCTTGATGCATCAATTGATGAGAGAGAGCATATGACCACTCTTTGATTGCTGACTGATGGCCCCCTATTCTTAGCTACAAAGCTTGGTTGCAGCATTAGGAACATGGAACCATCTGATTTGAACTGGAGATAGTGTGGGTCCATTGAAACTCACTCTGCATGCCAAAGCTAAAGCTATCAGAAAGCATGTCTTGTATATAGCAACTTCAGCATGGTACTGGATAAAAGGCTTGAACTGATCTGAATTGAGCCATATGGACACCCACAAAAGATTCCATTTAGGACACAGGTAAGAGATTTTGGCCTATTAAAGTCAAAATTGGCTAGCAGGTCTGATAAATCTTTATCATGACCAATATCTCCTTTGCCATGATGCCTGAAAGTGTCAGATATAATGGAGTGGTAGCCTTTAACTCATTCGGCCCCAATCCCGCATATAGGCGTGATCCGTTTTCTGCATTCAATGGCCGATCCCGCCTGTAGTCGTGGTTTGTTTACTGCATTCAATGGCCGATCCTGTCTACAGTCATGGTGAATATGTGTTAGTAACAACGTCTCTGATTGGTTACAAATGGGGTTTTTGCAAGAATCTGACAATATTAAACCAATCAGAAATGATTTTACTTTCCTTTCTGTAAATTTTAACTATTCATAAGCTAAGGTTACAAACTGAGAGCAGTTTTACTATGCGTGTTTCATTCATGAAAAATAGTAAACAATGGCAGACTTAAGAGTGATATTTGATGATTGTGAGAGCGAAAACGAGGAGTTTCTCGGGTTTGATCTCGAAAATATTGAGCAAGCAGAAGAAAGATATGTTCAGCAGTTGGATATTTTATGAGATTTAGACTCGGACATAGAAGTTTCTGAGTCTGAATCATCATCAGAAGAGGATGCTGATACCTACGATGATACAGTTCTTGCGGATCTAGCAAACTGGAACGATCATCTTCGGCCTGTCCAAATTGATGATTTTAGTGGACAAATAGCACAAAATATACATGACTGTGTAGACAAATTTATTTGAAACAATTGGTGAAAATTTCATGGATTTTTATTGGGTATAAGAAGGGAAATTAAGGTAAGAATGAATACATGTGCATGATGTTTACAAAATTTTCTAAATAGGTAAAAACTCTCTGGGGCACAAGCAGCTAGACACAGCTTAGTGCTGCTGGGGCATAGCAGCAGTGATACTGATAACAGTGCTGGGGCTGAATGAGTTAACAGTAATTGTAGCTATCTCTTTCTCCTCAACAAGCCAGTGAAAAAAGTCGGCCAACTGATGGATTGAGGCACTCAAAGAGACAATGCTGTTGACCTTGCACCAGTCCCTGAAAACATGCCACTTTTCCTCATAAGCCTTAAAATTGGAGGGCCTTCTTAGCTTCAATGCCTTTCCTACAAGGCCCTTCCAACAAAAGCCAGGCGTGAATGAGAAACGTGTCTGGGCAAGCATGAAATACCTGTGACATCTGTTTGAGTCAGTCCAGCCTCACTGGGATTTTCCTGTGAATGTCTATCACTTGATCAAGCAGATTGTTCACCTATGACTTGTCCCCTTTGACATTGCGAGGGACTATCAGGATCACTTAGCAGTTCTGACCCCTCAATTTCTGTATTATTTCGGGGGGAGGGGCTAGGCATAAGCCTAAAACCCCTCCCAACTGACTGATAGTGCATCTACGGCCTGGGTTCTAGGTCCGGGACTGAAGAGATAATAGTGGCCAATTTGTGATTCCACCTTGTCGAAAAAAGGTATATCATTGCTATATCTAACATAGAAGATACTGCCACAATATTAAGCACAAGCTCAGAGGTGGCAAACATTCCTATCCACCTTGTAAAACAGTGGGGTCATCATATTCACTGCCACAATGCTTTGATCTAATGTCTGAAGCTCAATGGTACATGTGTCCGAATGTGTTCGATACAAGCATCATGAAAATGTCACTGTTAGCTGGCTTTCAGAAAGAAAGCCTTAGAATTGCCTGATCTTATCCAACAGATAATCTTATATTTCCTTTATCTTAGCCTGATGTGGCAGTAGACAAAAGGAGAGATGTTTGTCTTCATCTTCCAAATTTACTGAAGCCTTCACCATATAGGCTTGGCTTGCAGTTGGCAGTGGTGGGCATCTGGAAGTTGGCAACACACGATGTATTTCCTCAACAGCCACTTTATAGCTGAACTCAGTCCATTCCATTCTGGCATCTAAGTAAGCTAAGTCATCTAGGTTATCCCTGCACTCATCAGGCACTACCTCAATAACGAGGCATTGCCATCATCTCTAAGTGTGTCATGGTATCTCTCCAACAGATAAGCCATGAACAAATTACTTGCCAATTGAACAGGTAGTGGGGCATAGGTAACAGCTTGTTTTCCGGTATGAACAGCAGGTAAATGTACTGGATGGTTAGCTTAGTTGCTAGCTGAATCTTATGCATGACTGTCAGCTGGACGGTCAGGACTGGAACTGCCAATGTACAATGTGCTGTAAAATGGATGGATTGGTCAAACTGATCTCCATATTTCCACATACCCCAGAACTGTCAGCAATTATGAGGTAAAGCTTGCTGAAGTGATGGATCTCTGTTCATTACACAATAGATACAGCCAGATGGACAGCTGGACTGGCTGGTCTGCAACAAGAGCGGCAGTGTATGGCATGAAAGGATGGTGATATTGATAATCACGATCCAACAAATACCCCCTGCACCCAGACTTACAGAGCCAAAAGGCCATGCTTGGACATGTGGGGTACTTATGCCCACCGGGCTACCTAGATAATGGGGACACTTCCCCATCAACTCCAAAACCATCCCTAAAGGTATGGAACAGACATATGAACAGAAACTGTCCCAAGGCTAACAACTGCATTGTTGCTTCCTGTAACAGTGAACACATATGCGACTGTCAGCATCTTGTCTTGGAAGAATGTGGGGATGGCAACTCCACAACCCTGGGGGGGGGGGGGGGGAGGGGGCAGCGGCACAGGGGATTAGAACAAGTCCCTAGAAGGGATTGATGCTCTGCTGGGCAAAATTAATTTCCAGGAAATCAAGACCATTTCTTCCTTTCAACCATGTCTACCATTCTGAATGATGAAAACACACGGTTTCACATCATTTCATTCATGCTGCAAGATGGTTGACAGATAAATAACTGTTTAGAAGGACTTTATCAAAATCAGTGAATATCATATGATTATTTGTTCATCTAGGATTTACTCATCGTGGATATTTTGTTCATCTAAGAACTTAAATGCTTTTGGTAAATCCTCATTGTGATTGATGCTGTTAAAAATTTTATTATTTTTTGAAAATACTTACCAGAGTTCTATATACAAATGAAATGGTGGTAAATCTAACAATGTCAATACCGTCTAAAATTTTCAATGGATCCAGTCTATTTGAGTTCTCTGGATTCACCCAAGTGGATATTCATGATGTGGAAGTTAATGCATACAGAAAGGTAATCCCAGATTTTATCCACATCAAAGAAAATCAAGATAGTATCCCTATCCATGTCAAGAATAACTCATCACTGAAGCAGATGAATGAGCCTAGGACTAATTTCCAACTCTACAAATACCCATAACAACATGGGTACGTGTCCAAAATCACTACTTCACATGAAAATAAAGTTAAATGTACTGTATTCCCATCAACAAATACCATTTTATTTCAGGGCAGTAGATGCTTGGCTTAGACTTGTAATGGATTTCTTGAACTGTGTTAAGACATAAACAATAGATCTTACACCAGCACTGTTACCACAGCCATCCACAGCTTGGCCCATAACCTCCACTCCTATCAGTGCCTGCCAACCAAGGTCATAATTAATTACACTCGCTTGCTCAAGTACACACAAGCTACACAGGGCATAATTACATAACACCTCCATCTCCCCTAGCCATGGTAGACCAGATACACTTCATCAAATTGTAGAAGACAATGCCACTAATCAAGATAATGAAAATCCAAGTACATGTCGTGTAAGCCAAGCAAGACCCCACTTCTTTACACCTTCACCTGCACAGGCAGACACAAGCCACATTGTGCCTAAATATATAACACCTCTAACACCCCCCTCTCTCCAAGCTGAAGTAGATCCAGATCTACTTCATCAAAGTGTAGAAGACAATGACACTAATCATGATGAGACTTCTTTCAAACTCAATACAAGTCACAATTCACATTGGCATGGAAAATTATGTTCTAAGTGACTTAATAGTTACTATCAGGAATCTTAATCTATGTGTGTGTGTGTGTGTGTATGTATGTATGTATGTGTGTGTGTGTGTCTATATATATATATATATATATATATATATATATATATATATATATATATATATATATATATATATATATATATATATATATATATATATATATATACAGTTTCAAAGCAATCCTGAAAGTAGTTTAGGAGTAGAGATAACAAACTTGTGCTTTGGATGGACAGACATCGGACGATGGATGAAAGATCAGCATCTTTTTCATTTAGGACCAAGTAGACATGATCAGGAGTCTTTTAGTGAAAACCTGATGTTGATATGCCCATTCATTCAGGAGAAGTAGCGATAACAAGATTTTCAAGATGGCTGCCATGGTGGCCATATTGGACATCAGTACTGCACCATTTTCATTTACAACCAACTAGGCATCATAAAAAGTCTTCTAGCGAAAACTGCATGTTGATATGACCATCCATTCCAGCAGAGTAGCAATGAGAAGATTTTCAAGATGGCTGCCAAAGCAGCCATATTGGACATCAGATCTGCACCATTTTCATTTATGACCAGATAGACATCATAATAAGTCTTTCAGTGAAAACCCCACATCAATATAACTTTCTGTTCAGGAGGAGCTGCAATAAGATTTTCAAGATGGCTGCAGTGGCAGCCATATTCGACTTCAGATTGGCACCAGTTTTTGTTGTTGGAGCAACTAGACATCATAAGAAGTCTTTTAGTGAAAACCCCATGTTGATATGACCATCCATGTGGGAGGAGTAGCAATCACAAGATTTTCAAGATGGCTGCTGTGGCAGCCATATTGGACCCCAGACCAGCACCATTTTGATTTAAGACTAACTAGACATCATAAGAAGTCTTTCAGTGAAAACCCCATGATGATATCACCATCCATTCAGGAGTAGTACCAATAACAAGATTTTCAAGATGGCTGCCATACTGGCCATATTGGATGTCAGATAAGCACCATTTTAATTTAGGACCAAGTAGACATCATAAGAAGTCTTTTAGTGAAAACCCCATGTTAATATGACCATCCATTCAGGAGGAGTAGCGATAAGATTTTCAAGATGACCGCTGTGGTGGCCATAGTGGATGTCCAAGGAGCACCATTTTCATCTAGGACCAACTAGACCATGGGATGAATGTGTGTGTAAAGTTTCATGGCAACCCTTCAATAGTTTAGGATTAGCAATAACAAACTAGTGCTAACAGATGGACAGACCACAGATGATGGACAACAGACCATCCCATAAGCTCTTCTGGTCTGTGACCAGTAGAGCTAAAAAAACCATTAATCCCCCAATATGTCTAGATCGATCCAAGTGTGCAGAAAAAAATTGAGTCTGGCACCAACAGGCAGGTTTTTGGCGGGCAGCCAGTCACCAATGACTGCAGGGAGGCTTGGGGAAGGAGAAACCTTGTTTCCTATCCCCTTTATTGAACTGCCTCAGGAATTGAGAGGCCTGTTGCCACCTACAATTAGACTGAGGTCAAAACTGCTGCTGAGCAGTTTTCGGTTACCTCTCTTTTTGCAGATGACCATCTCACTGTTGCTGCCAAGACTGATTTGGCAAGAATGCCCGAGATGGCAGCAATATACACTGGAGAGGCAGTTTCTGTGCTGCCAGCTTCTGTACATATCGATTCTACCACCAAACAGCAATGGTGTACCAAAGGGTGTAGAAGAAAGTGCCAAGGAATAATGCAGTTTCAATGAAGATGGGCAGAGATAGGCATCTCGTCTAACCAGTTTGAAATCTGCCAAAGCTGTTGGGACTTTAGCCATCGAATGGTGTGAAGCCCTGTTAATTACCTTGCCAATACTGGCTATGAACTCTCATGCATGGTTACTGCCCAAATTATTAGCAAGGCAAAAAATCTCTAGCAATGCCAGATCAAGCATTGAAGAAGTTGCCACCATATTCCGCACTAATCTGGAGGTGGAATGGAAAACCACTCAGATCTACCTTATAATCAGTGATGTTGTCATATTAACAGCTGCCATGCTTTTGTCCAAGCTTGTCAACTCAATACTATACATATCTGCCTGCATGCGGAACCAGCATGATAAGAATGATGCTGGCTTTCCAAAAAGAAAGCCTTGGTGTTGCCTGGATCACAAATTTTGAAATCTCTTTGATGTTTGCCGACTGCTCATCTGGAGTTGGGCACTCGGAGTGATGGCCAAAGTCAGTACATTTCTTCCACAGCCGGTTTATAGCTGAAACTCCATACACTCTATGGTGAGGTAGGAGTACACTAACTGATTATAACATGGACTCACTATGGGGGTTGTGGCATGTTATCTAGCCGACAGATATACTGTGAATAACTGGCCTGTGTACGGTTTGGCATCTTCCCAACTTGTAAGCCATAAAGAATTGATCTGTGAGTGACTTTGGCAGCCGGCCATGGTTTGTCTTGCCTGTAAGTGTGATGGCCGGTTGGCTCAGCCATTTGCTGGACAGATTGCCTAGTTGCCAGCTTGATGGATGGCTCAGCTCTCAACTAGACAAATGTACTATTGTGGTCAGCCAGTATACAGCATGGCTTGCTCAAGTATTGGATTCCTGCTCCATGATTGTGGAGCATGGCTGACCAGATGGCTGGACTGTCTGGTCAGCAGCTGGAATGGCGATATACAGCCTGGACTGATGGCAAAAAGGATTCTCCATGTACGAAAAATACACCATGCACACAGATTTACAGGCCCTAAGGCCACACTTGGGCATGTGGGGGGTACATATGCCGACTGGGCTGCTGAAAAAAGGGATGACACCCTCCCTTGAACTCCAAGCCACTACTGGAGGTTACGTCACTTTCTGTCGCCTGAGACTTGACCCATCTCTTTAAGCTTTTTCACAAAACCATGGACAAAATTCCTTCTGACCACTTCGCACATACACTGCAATTTAAAGTCCATGAACACTCAATGCAAGCGAGAAACATGTCATGCGGCACAAAACTTCATCATTGTTTAATCTGAAATGACAAAAACAAAAATAAATAAAAAATAACAACCTGAAAGTGTTAAGATATAACAAAAACTACACTGGAAAAACACTCTGTGCAAGAGAACTCAAACCTTGCATGTCTTCACTGACTCTGTCACTTAACGTAGCTATTGCTTAATATGAAATGACAAGAACCAAATATCGGACATAAAAACCCAAAAGTGTTCACATCTAACAAAAACAACAGTGGAAGAAAACTCTGCAAGAGAGACACATATCATGCATGTCCTTGTCTACTTAAAATCTTGCACTTAGTACATTTTATCATTACTGTTTAAAGAAATGAAAAAATGATGAAAAATTGGAAAAATAGCAACCTGAAAAAGTTCAAACACTTAAACAAGCAAAAATAGATGCAGTGTGCACGAATGCGCAACAACAAGCACCAATGTTATCATGTTGGAGCACAAGGTCAGCAAAACAAAGAAGACCACAACTGCGAAATATTCACATAAATATTAACAAATTTCACAAAATAATGATTGCAACATGTAGTAAATACTTTTACACTCAATTCTATACTTTGTCGATGGATGGTCAATAATCAACAAGATTAAGTTAGATTCTCTGAGATACGAGATACGATGTCATATTAAGTTAGAGCTAGAACTAAGTAAACAACAGTTGCCTCCTAGCGGTGGTAAGGGGAGGTAATGGAAAGGGTTTCTTGCCCATTCATCTATATGGTATATGGTATATAGATGGGAAAGACATTTTTCATCTTTGTGCAATTGCTGGATTTGAGAAGTAGTGGAGCTTCTTTCCTAACATTAATGTAATTTGGAAATGTATTCAAAGGAGAAACTTCTATCCCACATGGTAGAAGTTGATACATTCGACAAGAATGTTCCACTGTAGTTGGACACTGCTAAGGTATGTATGCACAATGGTTGAGGTTCACCTTTCAAGAACTGAGTGTGTCCTTTACATGATTGGCACAATACCACCTCATCAGTACAATTTTATCTATATGAGGGATGCCACTCTCCAATGATGGGTTGGATGTTCTGCTGCTTGTTTGTGGAGTTTTCATTCAACATATTTTGCCAGGTATACAGAATATGCGGATTTATAACTTTAGGGTAACTGTAGGGCAGCTTTGGCTAATTTATCTGCCCTTCCACTCTTAATACCAACGTATGATCCTTAACACCAATGTAATATTCATACTGTGAGTTCCTAGTTGTCTATATCCAATTTTTCTTGTAGAAATCTCTCCATCTACACATATTTGTAGCTCATGCATCAATTAATGTCAGAGACTGTCAATACTCTTTACAAACCCAAGCATATCTAATTATGTCTGTCTGTCTGTCTGTAATAGGGTTGATTTACTGTGGTATGATTTTTATGGATGTCAATCATATATCCATTCCTACTGACCTCTAGTGGATTCCAGTCCAGAAGCTGCAGTCTGACAAAGGGGTTGACTAGTTTGGGTAGACACAAGCCAATGTATGCTTCCTTGTATGTTTCTCCATACTCAGATTTCCACTGGCTAAATCTCTCTCTCACAGCATCCAGCTCATTGAAATCTTCCATGACATCTTCAAACAAATCCTCTTTTACTCGATAAATATCATCTGCAGAGAACAAAGATATCTAATAAGACAGACCATTCTAGAAATATACAAAACAAATTGTCCATGGAATAACAAAAACAAAAGAATCAAGAGACACCAAGATCAATATCCACAAAAGAACTAGAACATTGTTCATGGAACATGGATGCCCCACCACAATGCCTGAAATGACCTAAACACAAAATGTAACCAATGTGTGATGGACGTACAGATGTACTGACAAGAGTAACACTATACATCTCTACCAGTCATGATGGGGAATAAAAAAGAAAGTCATCATTCTTGAATACAGACCCAAAAATGGATAATTTTACAAGTGAAACAAAAATGGAATGCAGAACAAATGAAGCATGTTTATGTATAGGATTTAATGGCTCATCAGCACAATCCAGGTTATACCGTGCAGATCAAGTTTAGGAATTCTCACAAAAAGGCAAACAAAACAAATATAAAGCCAATAAAAATGGTAAAATCCCTAAAATAGAAAGTCCAGTTTAAAAAAAAATAAAACCACTCTTTTTGAAAAAGTCCAAGACCTTCACAGCTTCATTACAGGACAAATCCCAGGGCAAAAAGGCTGTCTCCATTTACATGCAGGAGGGCGCATTGGGCCTATTCTACATCCCTGAACCCACAGGGGGCAAATTAAGAATGAATGGAAAACAAACAATTAATGAATGCAAACAGAATACCAAATGAACATAAACGAAAATGATGAATGCATTTTGAACAAAATGCAGTGCAAATGCAAAATACAGAATGAATTATAAATGAACACGGAATGAAACACGAATGCATTTCATGAACAGATCTGAAAATCCATTGCTTTCAAGCTACTGCTAATTCCAATGGACATTGCTCTTCTTGTGGCAGACATAACCAACTGCCATAGATATGACGATATGGTTGTATCTGTACAAACGTTATTTGAATCTAGTAATAAAATTTGCTGACAAATACTCTACAACTATATTTTTACATTTATTGCAGTTGCGGTTGCATTTTTATTTACTGTAAATTCAGTGTTTTCTGGCGTTTTATGCATTTGCTATTTTATTTATAATAACTCACTTTTAAGTAGACAATACACAAAAGCAATAGTTCTCTCCACTGAACACTCTCGTAAATGAAAACCTGATTTTGGAAAAGGCATAGATGAACAAACAAGAGTCCCTCGAAGGAACAGATGCTCTACTAGTTGAAAAGAATTTCAAATAACTCAAGACAAGATCATTTCTTTCTCTTAACTGCTAAGTGTTGAAACCATCTCCGATATTATTCATCAATAACAAGATTTTCAAATTAGATGCTATGGTGCACATATTGGATGTTAGATTGGCACCATTTTCATTTAGGACCAACAAGACATCACAAGAAGTCTTCTGGTGGAAACTCCATGTTGATATGACTTTCCGTTTGAACGAGTAATGATGAAAAAATTTTAAAGATGGCTGTCATGGTGGCCATATTGGATATCAGACTGGAACCATTTTCATTTAGTACCAACAACACATCATAAGAAGTCTTTTGGTGAAAGCACAATGTCAATATGACCAGCTATCTAGGATAAGTAGTAATAAAAAGATTTTCAAGACAGCCATTGTGGCAGCCATATTAGAAGCCAGATTGACACCATTTTCATTTACAACCAACTAGACATCATAAGAAGTCTTTAAATGAAAACCCATTGCTGATATGACCAGGAGAAATAAAGATAGCAAGATTTTCAAGATGGCCACTGTGGCAGACATAATCAATATCTGAATGGCACCATTTTCATTTAGGAGCAACTAGACATCATAAGAAGCCTTTTGGTGAAAACCCCATGACAATATTATTTTTCATTCAGAAGGAGTAGCAAAAGTAGGATTTTCAAGACGACCACTGTGGCCAGTATTGGACATCAGATCGCCACCATTTTTTATTTATGACCATGTAGACATCATAAGAAGTCTTCTGGTGAATACCCCACAATAGTACTCTATGTTCAGGAGAAGTAGCAATAACAAGATTTTCAAGATGGCCAACACTGTTGGACATCAGATCTGCATTATTTTCATTTCTGGCTAGCTAGTCATCATAAGAAGTCTTTTAGTGAAAATCCCATGTTGATATGACTAATCATTCAGGAAAAGTAGCAATAACAATTTTCAAGATGGCCACTGTGGTGGCCATATTGGAAATCAGATCAGCACCATTTTCATTTAGAACCAACTAGACATCATAAGAAGTCTTCTGGTGAATACACCATGTCAATATGATTTTCCGTTCAAGAGTAGTAGTGACAAGATTTTCAAGAGGGCCGCTGTGGCAGCCATACTGGACATCAGATTGGTACCATTTTCATTTAGGACCAACTAGACATCATAAGAAGTCTTTCAGTGAAAACATATGTTGATATGACCATTAAGGGGTAGTAGTGATAACATTTTCAAGATGGCCACTGTGGAAGCTGTATTGGATGTCCATGCGGCACCATTTTCACTTAGGCTTAACTGGACCAAATGATGAATGTGTGTAAAGTTTCATGCCAATCCTCCAAGTAGTTTAGGCGGAGTAGCTAACAGTTGGACGAATGACAGACAATGGATGGACAATGGAAAAAAGACTGAATGGAATGCAAAAAAAATGAATTCTAAATGCATTTCAAATGTAAATGAAGTGCAAATGAAAAGCAAACAAAATGGTGATTTGGCAAAATTATCTGTTTCAGGGTCTGTATAAAGGAACTGCCTTATTTTAACATCCATGACATGCACATAATTATGTACATGCTGCATATAGTCGAATGTTCATTATCAGCTCATTGTAGAAACAATAGTATAATCAATGTTCTGACCCATACTTTTTGGTCATGGCAAATTTTGTTTAACAAATTAAATATGGACTGATGCATATCTTTTCCTTTATAGGTGTAGTTTTGTATACAAAACATAAAAAGACTTCAAACCATATTTATCTCTTTGTGTGACATCCACCCAACTTAAAACAACGTAGACAAAGATCTGCCATTCCATAATGTGCCTGTACCACATCAGGATTTATGCCATTTAGCGGAAATCACAAGTTGGGCAGCTGGTGCAATATGTGATGGCAAATTTGGGTGTACATCATGGTACATACCATCAAAACAGGCTGACAGCACAAAGTAAGGTATCAATATATAACACTGAAGGTTGGGAAGATGATGAAAACCTTCTCTGGGCTCTGTTAATGCATAATATGTTTTTTTTTTACAAACTTAATGAAGGACATAGGACAACTGAAATAACACACTCCCTGTCTCTCTTTAAAGAATGCAGAGTGGACAAAGCATATTAATTTTATATGTTATTAGACACTTATAAAGAACTGTAGGCAATTAAGTTTCACAATCATTGAAACGTGTAGGGCTTCAGCAAATATACTTGTACAAGTGCAATAATGCTAATATGAGATTCTGGTTTAAACTTTTTTGCAGATATTTGACTTGTCACATGTTAGTACAACGTGTCTAGCTATTGCGCTAATGTTCAGAAAACTGACATCTTTCAGACTTATCATATGTTAGTACAATATGCTAAGCTGTTGTGCAACTTTTCAGAAAACTAGTCACGTCTTGTGTCACTTTAGCCCTTTTTTTAAACGATAAATCACAATGGCATAAATAAAAGCAGCCCCAATTGGTCTTTCACTCCCTCTCATTCTTTCTTTCAGCCTCAATATTGTTAGGTATTTACTGACAAAAGAATTCAGAAAGTAGTAGTTTCCAATTGGTGGAAAAAGTAGTGTATTAGCTCCACTGATCTGGGGGTTATGAAAAGGTCATTGTATCACCACCTCTTTCCAGATTGAACTTTGTTATTTCGGATTGATTTTCTTCATCATCTGAGGACAAGCCATCATGATGACCCACAATATTCCTGTTCTCCCGTGCCCGCCGCCTCCTGGCCCTGAAAAACACACATGTAAAACTATAATTCTGTGTTTGTAAAACATGCAACCCCCTATTTCCCTGTTTTGACCTACATCCCAAAATTTCAGCCTCTTGGGTAGGTCCCTAAAGTAAAGATATGCCCAAAGGGCAAATGTCCGTTGGCAATGTGCATTTGTCTTTTCATGTTCAATAAGTATGTAAATGGTTATATGGTGGGAATCTCAACAGTTTCCAAGCTGTGGTCCAGGGGATTAGTCCCCTTGGGGGCAAGGATGGACCCAGGCCAATGTCATCTGTATGCGTAAATCTGTCTTTTCATGCCTAGTAAGCAAATATATTGTTATGAGGTGGGAATCTCATTAGTTTTTGAAGTTATGATCCAGAGGCCAAGTCTCTGTGGGTAGGGATAGACCCCAGGTTCAAAACAAGTCAATTTTCAGACACGTGAAACAAACAACTCTTTAGTTATTTTTAATTTATGTAAAATCAGGCCTATTCCCCACCCACACCCCAAGTGGCAAGATTGAAATTCATAAAATGTTGGCACAATCTACACTTAGAGGACTATGATTGACCCAAGTTTCATGTGTCTAGCTGTATTGGTGAAAGAGGAGTTCAAGGACATTACACATACACATATGTACATATATATGCGCAGATGAACAGACTGTATAGCAATATCCCTGTGCCTCTTTGAAAGCACTGGAATTATTAACATGGGAGTTCCAAGCCAGGTATTTCTGAGAATCAATGGAACATACATAAAATGCTGACATACATGCCAATTTGATTTTATAACCAATGAAGTGAGAGCTAAGTGCCTTTCCCATGGACACATAGAGGCAGCTGACCCGGGCAGGTACTGAACCCGCAATCACTGGATTATGGGTTGGACACTCTACCAACTTTGCTACCACAACACGCCCCCCCCCCCCTCCCCCCATGAGACAAAGAAGCCATGTATTTCAGTCATTAACACACTGGTTTTCATCTCAAGTTGGTGGTTGTCCTTAAATAGTCCGTTTTCTTTGAATTTATGCGAAACATTTTAGAGCATTAGAGTAAAACCCAACAATAAAAGTATAATACATCACATAATACATTTTTGTAGTAGAACAAAACTGTTAACAAGAGAACCACAAACAGCAAACAAAACCCCTATCTCATAGCCTTTTCTCTAGTAATGACCTTGACCTCTGTATTAGAGACTTGACTATTGTAGGATAAAGTGTGGCCCTGGGTAAGTTTCATCAAAATATTTGCAGAGGCTAAAAAGTGACAGCCTGGATAAGAAAACAGGCCACTGACTTGCATTATCCCTAACTGCAATGCTGACCTTAAAGCAATGGGACAAGATATATAAAAGGCTAAAGTTTCATTAAATTGTCTTCCTTGGTTCAAAAGTTATACCTGTATATGGATAGAGATCATTGATTTATATTCTACTTCGCTATGATCTTGACCTTGATGCAGGGTGAATTGATATGGCATGTGACACACTGTCTAATCATGATATGTACCTGGTGTTAGTTTCATTAGAATATCTTCAGTGGTTCAGAAGTTTTACTCCAGATACAGATACAAGTTGGAGTTACATTTTCCCTTACTGTGACCTTCACCTTGATGCAGCGGGCATAGTTATGGTATGCATCACACTGTCTATACATGATAATATAACTGGCTAAAATTTAATTAAAATATCTTCAATGGTTTAAAAGTTATTCTCCAGACAAGGATACATGTCACATAATTATATTTTCCCTAGGCATGACCTTGACCTTATGATGGGCTGTGTCTAGTCATGATATATTATTGGGCAAAGTTTCATGAAAGTCTGTCCAACTGTTACAAAGTCATGGGCTGGAGAAGTAAAAATGTGAATGGATGGATGCAAGGACAACACCATAACATAATATGCTCGACTTAAGACAGGCCTATACAAACTCTTATTTGATTGGTTTAATAGGTGCTAGTATGATGACAATAGGAAAGCAGTTTGTTAGTTAACATTTGTTGTTCAGATCATATTGCATTTGCAGTTGAGATATGCAAAGAAACTTGAATGCAAAGAAAAAATATACCAAGAAATCTTTGCTTGTTAACAAAAAAAGTTTTGCATTAGCTGTTGGAATATCCTTTCTCCTACCTTCTGGCTTCTCTTTCTGCCACTCTGCGTTGCCTGGCTTGGTCTTCGCTGCTTTCCATTACAACCTGAGCTTTATCTGTAGGAGAAGAACATATTTAATCTTTATCCACAAATCTGCCCATATTAAATGCAACTTTATCATACTACATAGGGGCAATTTACTTTTTTGTTAACAATTGTAATCACTGACAGTAAATTACACAAATTAAATGCATTAAAACTCTGAAAACTCTAAGTACCACTGGACTGAAATTTTACTTTTTGAGTTTTCAGTAAGTTCTGGGTTTGTGGTTTTGGGAATCAATCACAGAACTTTTTGTGTGAAGTAAACCACAACAATGTCTTTTTTTTTAGCAATGACCATTTGGGCTGCTAAAAGCTCTCCACTGGTGACAAGGTTATTTCTTTGATCCATAAAAGAAAGAAATAAGGGGCAAAAAAGATACGAGAAAGGTTACTCACACTTGATTTACTATGACAGACTCAGACCTAACCGTCTCACCTTTAACCAGCGCAAGAAATACTTCTTTGCTTTTTAACAAAAATGTCAATGAATCATGAGCTTTGGTTTAAAAATATAAACAATAAAGTTGACGCTTATGGCCATTTTTCATTCAGAACCAATGCTGATTATAGCTGCCAACTTTTGTAGCAGTAAGTGCACAAATGTGCATAGGACAATATCAAACCTCAGTCTTAATACAAAATTGTCTTATTGATAAAGTGCCATCTCCACACAATAAATATTTATAGGATTAATCAGCTAATTATGCATATCAGTTTGGATGCACATCATTCCACTTGATTCTTATAGTTGTAGTATACATTCACCTGTGATAAACCTAGCTGAGAGTCAGCATGCTGATTGGAATTTGGCCCAAGTTTCAGAGATTTATGGTTGGCACCCTTTTGGTTGCAAGTCTGGCGTGCTAAAGACAATGCTGTCTCTTAGGATCATGTTAATGACATGGAGTACATGTAGATATATTGGGCTTTCTTAGGCAGAGCTGTAATAAATATTTCACAAAAAGATACACTATTTCTCAAAGGAGTAAGTTTATCATGACTTTCCAGCAGTAAAGACTTTCCTTATGGCAATGTGTTGAACGTAAAGAAAATTTCCAATATAGAAAAATGGCTACTAAATGCAAAATTAAATGAAACTGATACTCATAAAGCTATTTGCCTCATGACAAAGCAACTGCATATGCTTCAAAATTAAATTCATATGTACCTGATTCTGTGTTATTTATTCTACTAATTGTTCTCATTTGAGGGCTTTTCATGGATAAATGTACCACCGCCAAAACTTAAATTATTTTGGTGTTAAAAGCACTGTGTGAAAATGGCTTTTCAAATTTTAATTCTACACTCACCTGGGACTTTTCCCATGAACAGCCCTAATATGAACTTGAAATACAGTGTGCCACATCCCCCTCCCCAATGCCCCAAGTCAATGAGAGTTGGATATTTATTCATGTGAACAAAATTGATATTTAACAACTATTATTGTGGATATCAGAGTGATATTTGAGTAAAACACAACATTGTCAACTTCCAAAACTGTTAAAACTTGAATAATAAAAATGTCCAAGTTGAAATAACTGATGCAATTACTGGAAACCTTTTTTGTCTCTTTTCTTAAAAATAGCTAAGATAACAACTAAATAATATCTACATCAAAGTTGTACGGACACGACTTGAAAAACTGTATTTTTTAACTCCAATAATTAATGCTGTTATGGTACAGCTCAAACTATCATTTAGTAACAAAATCAAAATATGAGCCAAAGTTACTTTTTTATATTCTGCTTTCTTCAAAACAGATTACAAACTACACATCCAGAGAAAGTTCATAAATGACAAATACAGAAAAATGTATGCATAAACTTAAGTCAATGACGTTCAGTGCACTGGATGTACACTTCACAACATGACGATAAATACCGACTTGTCATATAATCCTGACATTGATCTCGGACATCTTGCTGACGGCGACTTATCAACTTAGTCGCTCGGCCCTGAAGAATATTGTGCATCCTGGTCTCCAGCTGGTTAATGGCTGGCACCTTAAAGACAAAAGAGAAGAACTATCTCAGTAAATTCTACTTCAGGTAAATGGAAAGTTAAACTTGAATTGCAAGCATATTACCATATTTTCTGAATGTTTTCTGACATTTGTTTTGCTGTCTGAAAACATATTAAATTACTTCATCTAGTGTCTGAAAACAAATAAAGGAATTTTTTTTTTAAACTCACACCAGCAACAAAATTAGAACCTACAATAAGGTGCTGCTACCCATGAAGTAAATAAGAGTCCCTCAAAGGAGCTAATACTCCCCTGACTGAAAAGAATTTCCAAGAATTCAAGATAAGACTGCTTCATCTTTTTAACTACTGAGTGTTGAAACCATCTCTGATATCCTTCAGTGATAACATGATTTTCAAATTAGCTGCTGTAGTGGACATATTCAATGCCAATTGTCACCATTTTCATTTAGGACCAAGTAGACATCATTGGAATTCTTTTGGTGAAAATCCCATGTCAATATGACCATCCATTCTGGACAAGCAGTGACAACAAGATTTTCAAGATGACTATTGTGGCCAACATATTGGATGTTACAACTGGCACTATTTTCACTTAGGACCAGCTAGGTATCATAAGAAGTCATTTGGTATAAACCCCATGTTGATATGGCCATCCATTTGGCAGAAGTAGAGATGACAATATTTTCAAGATGGTCACCATGGTGGCCATATTGAGGGTCAGTTTGCATCATTTTCATTCAGGACCAGCTAGACACCATAAGATGTCTTCTGGTGAAAACCCCATGTCAAGATGACTTTCCATTAAATGTAAGGAGTAGCAATAACAAGATTTTCAAGATGACTGCCTTGGTGGCCATATTGGCTGTCAGATCAGCACCATTTTAATTTATGAACAACAAGATGTGATAAAAAACGTCTTCTGGTGAAAACCTTGTGCTGATATGACTTTCCATTTTGGAGAAGTAATGATAAGATTTTCCAGATGGCTGCAATGGTGGACATATTGGATATCAGATTGGCACCATTTCCATTTAGGACCAACTATAGATCATAAGAGGTCTTTTGGTGAAAGCACAATCTCGATATGACCAACCATCTAGGAGAAGTAGCAATAACAAGATTTTCAAGATGGCCACTGTGGTGGCCATATTGGAGGTCAGATCAGCACCATTACATTTAGGACCAACTAAACATCATAAGATGTCTTTCACTGAAAACCCATGTTGATATGACCATTCATTCAGTAAAAGTAGTGATAAGATTTTCAAGATGGCTACTGTGGGAGACATATTGGATATCTGCGTGGCACCATTTTCATCTAGGACCAACTAGACATCATAAGAAGTTTCAGCAAAACCCCATGCTTATACAACCATAAATTTTGGAGTAGTAGTGATAACAAGATTTTGAAAATGGCTGCTTTGGGAGCCATATTGGATGTGTGAGCAGCACCATTTCCATTTAGGACCAAATAGACATTGCATGCAGTCTTCTGGTGAAAAACCCCATGTCAATATGACTTTTTGTTTAGGAGGAGTAGCAATAACAAGAATTTCAAGATATCTGCTGTGGTGGCCATAACGGACATCAGATCGGCACCATTTTAATTTAGAAGTAGTGATAAGATTTTCAATTGGCCACTGTGGGGCGGCCAGTCTAGAAATCAGATCAGCACCATTTTCATTTAGGATCAAATAGACATCATAAGAAGTCTTCTGGTGAAAACCCCATGTCAATATGACTTTTTGTTCAGGAGCAACCATTAAAAGATTTTAAAGATGGATGCCATGGCAGCCATATTGGATGCCAGATCGGTGCCATTTTCATTTAGGACCAACTAGACATCATAAGAAGTCTTTTAGTGAAAACCCCATGTTGTTTTGACCATCCATTAATAAGGAATAGCAATAAGATTTTCAAGATGGCCACTGTGGCAGCCATATTGAATGTCCAACTGGCACCATTTTCACTTAGGGAAACTAGACCATAGAATGAAGGTGTATGTAAAATTTCATGGTAATCCTCCAAGTAATTTAGGAGGAATAATGGTAACAAACTTGTGCTAACCGATGGATGGATGATGGACAACAGACCATCCCATAAGCTCTTTGTGTGTTCTCCAAGAGAACTGCCATGTTAGTAATCCCCACTTTACTTTTAACCCACTGCTATATCATTAGTGATCATTAAAATCTACCACAGAAACTCAAATATCGTATCGGTGTTAATAAGAAATGAAAACAAACTAAATTTAAAATTTTCGGAATGTATTATGATTATGTCGGTAATTAAGATAGAAAAATGCGTGTATTTTCAGTATTAAGAGTACAAAATACCCGCATGACGGTCAGTCATTACAACAGTGAGAGCCTCCTTAGGGGCATGTGTTGTATGCAAACCTAGGACAGCTAATACTACAAGCAAAGCTATATCTGATCAGTATTATGAGCCATTGTGATTAATATGTTATGATTTTAAAACAAATATAACCAATTAATTAGTTGTCATTCTATTCACTTTTCTTTCTTTTCGGCTTTTTTTACATTTTTTATAGTTTACTTGTTTATAAAATAAATAACTGGTTAAAAAACCAAAGGAAATTAACTACCGTTAATCCACAGTACATAATACTGCCATGAAGGAAAATTATCTTTTGTTGCATAATTCATTTGAATTTACTAATCTATGGCATCTCTGATGTCTTGTTTAATGGGATTATGGTTGTTATCTACAACAGAGATAATGCCATGTTTGCTGTCTTTAATCAAACAAGACATTTTGAGATCAAATAACTAAGCAGCACTTCATAGTAACTGCTTCAAAATTTTTAAGTGTTGTATTTTAAAGTTTTCATGCGAATAAGTGGAACTATAATTTCTACCTCCTGAGTCTAGAGTAAGACCAAGTATCACATAGAACAAGTATGAAGTGTTTTACTTGAAAAAGATTTATGAATTCTAGGCCTAAACACTGTGCATTTATCAATTCATCAGTTTTGGTAAACAAAATGAACATAATAATGCATCTACTGAAATCTTTCCAATATCATTGTGCATTCACTATCATACACATTTGATCCCCATGCTGGGTCTCACTTTTAGATACAGACTGTCACGTAGCAGCCTGCACAAAAAGGTGGTCATAACAAAAAGACAATGGTGTGACTTTTTCATTTGAAGTGGCAATAAGGATTTAAAATTATTTTAGTCATTGGTAAGTTCATGATTGCATTAAATATTTCTTGCTGACCAACTGAAGTCAACTTCAGCTGTTTAATCACCAGCAAACACACCGAGACTTCTAATTTGAAATGAGACACCAGGTCTTCTAAGATTGCATTCAAAAACATTAAGTTAAAAAAAAAATGTATTGTAAAGTATTGTCCAAACATTACAATGCATTAAGATACTGTTTTGGTAAATAATTTATGGTGTCCAAAAACATGGTCTGAAAACACTCAGAAAATATGGTACATACCTTGAAAGACATAAATAACAAAGCAAACATGACTCTTAAATGAGTACATTAACAGAATATGAAGCTAGTTGAGACTATAGAAGTGAAATGTACCCTAAATGCCTTAAAGCACTTAATTGAACTAAAAATGTTTAAATTTATACATTTTTATTATGTAGTCGATAAAAAGCCCCCAAAATCTTCTTACTTTGATGACATGACTGATTTCGTCAATGATACTTCTCACTCCAAGTAGGCATCCCAAACTCTGGTAAATTCCATTTCTGCTATTCTCCTTCACTTAGCTATGTGCAAGTTACTGGGAAGACAGGGAACCTCATAGGGCATTAGAACAAAAGTGCAGAAAAGGATTTTAAAAAATTGATCAGCGACCTTGATCTTGAAGATAAAACCTTCAATGTGTGATACATGATACCATCAAACTAAAAAATATAAGTGTACCATGATTCATCCCTGTACTTCAAACAGCTTTTATGATAACATGATACCATCAAACAAAACAACATAAGTATACCATGGTTCATCCCTGTACTTCAAATGGCTTTTATGATATAAAGGACAACATAATCTTAAAATATTGACCCATGACCTTGACACCAAGGATAAGATCCCAAACATGCAATGCAACACATCTTCTAGTGACAATATACAAGTATACAATGCTTCATCATTTCATCTTGAACAGCTCTTACATTAGAAAGCAGACAAGCAAATGTAACTGAAACATAAAATATTAACTTGTGACCTTAGCCTTGAAGATAGGACCCCAATGTCAATCATTGCACACCTTTTATTGATGATATATAGTTAAAGCAACTTTTGTTACTTCACCTCAAATGGCTCTAAATTTAAGGAGTGGAAAAGAAAGTGTAATGGAAAAGTTCAACATATAACACTAACTGTGAAGGTAAGAGCCCTCTTCCTCCTCAACAATATGGTACACAACACACCTGCTAATGATAACGTACAAGTTGCATCCCTTGATCTCAATTAGCTCAGAACTTAAAAAGTGGAAAAGAAAATGTGATGGAACCTTAAAATATTGAGCTGTGACCTTGAAGATAAGAACCCCAAGGTGGTTCACAACAAAGCTTCTAAAGATGATATACACAAGTTATACCAAGTTACATTCATTGACCTCAAAGCCTAAAAAATTATAGACTGGAAGGGAAAGTGCATTGGAAAACTAAAATTACTGAGCCATGACCATAACCTCAAAGATAGGACCCCCAATATGGTATGTGACACACTGTCTAGTAATGATGTACAAGTATACCAAGTTTCATCCCTTAACCTCAAACTGCTTAAAAGTTATTGATGGGGAAGTGTGATGAAAACATAAAATATTGAGCCATGACCTTGACCTTGAAGATACGACCTCCTGTGTGGTGTACAAGTATATATTGATGTACAAGTATACCAGGTTTCATTCATCAATCACAAATGGTAATAAAGTAATGAAGTAGAAACAAAAGCATGACAGATGGACAGAAACGTGGATACTATGATGCCCCCTCTTACTTTTCCAAAAAAGCTTCAATGAAATTATTTCACCTTAATGTCTATTAATATATGTACATGTTGGTGAGATGAACATGTGAATAGCAACATCTGTTTTGACCCTGGTATACTAAGAGCCATTTTTTGTTTGTCTGTAAAACATCTGTAGGAGAGGTATGTGTGCATAACGGTTAATGGCATGTCAGCACCATACAGGCTATATGATGCTGATTAAAAGCTAAATTCTAAAAATGTAAAGATAAAAATTGCAAAAAAGACTTTAGGAAGATAAACCCTTCCAAATGCACAACAATATGTAGAACTATAAGATAAAGATAAATGGTGAAGATGCTACAATTCTGTAAAAAGTTTCCTAAAAGTAAAAATATAAAATCCTTAAAATACAGCATCAAATTTTTTTTATATAAACTGCATTCCCTCAAGAAGTCCAAGATATTCTGTTGATACAACATCATAAAGTTTCTTAATTTAGTTCAAATAAAAAATCTTCTGTCCCACAGGGCGGAAGTCAATACACTTGATAAGAATGTGTTCCACTGTCTGTGGATACTAGCAGGGTATGCATTTTGGTTGAGGATCACCTTTCACAAGCTATGCACGAGTCATGTATGCATATCCTGACTGCAGGCGGCACAACAATACAATCTCATGTGATTTGTTCTCTCTGAGGGATGCCACTCTCCAATGATGGTTTGATGTTCCAAAGCTTGTTTGTGAAATTTTCATTCCACATATATTGCCGAGTCTGTAGGACATGCCAATTTATATAATATATTAAGTCAGTATATGGAATCTTCCAATCAGAAATGGGTGACTTCAGGGCAGCTTTGGGTGCTTTATCTGCCATTCTACCCATAATACCAATAATTCTAGGCACCTAACAGTACACACATTTTTCCAGATTTTATTACCAAATCAGGTTTATGTCAGATATGGGACATTAATGAGTTGTCAAATTCAAGGTTTTCCAAGGTTTTCATTGCGGAAATGTGATTCTAAAAGATGATAAAATTTGTTTTTTGAAAGGTTTTGATATAGTTCAAAGATTTCAGTATGGCTGTAGTTCCTGCAGTCAAAATGCAGACTTTATCCAGTAAGAAACTCGAGATGGTGACATGATGTGTTGCAGTATCAGCTGTAACCTTGTCTCCAACTTTGCAAATCTGTACCCGACGTTCAATAGTATGCATACTTTTTTATCAATAGCAGATCAAAAAGTGGTTGACATATAATGAGCAGTCAGTTCCTGGGTTCAGATTTTTCACCAGTATGTCAATTTTGATGTTGAAAGGGTGACTGACTATATGCTGCTCTGATGTACACCCATATCCCGAGGACAGCTTTCAGAAAGGGTGACTGATTATATGCTGCTCCGACGTACACCCACATCCCAAGGACTGCTTTCAGAAAGGGTGACTGACTATATGCTGCTCTGACGTACACCCACATCCCAAGGACAGCTTTCAGAAAGGGTGACTGACTATATGCTGCTCTGATGTACGCCCACATCCCGAGGACAGCTTTCAGAAAGGGTGACTGACTATATGCTGCTCTTATGTACGCCCACATCCCGAGGACAGCTTTCAGAAACGATTGTTCCTACCTTAACTCTAATTGTCTATCTTTTCAATAAATTTACTTAAATATAGGTATGTGGCCATTAAAAAATGTGTTTAATGCCAAGCTTGGTCTTATCACTGTTGCTTCTCGTCATAATTACTGGAATTAGCCGTTTTCCCAAATTTTTTGAAATTTTTTAGTAGTCCATTGAGAGTTATATTAGGTAAGTGTTTCAGAAATTGCTAGTGGATATCATCTTGTTCTGCTGTAGTGACTTGGTGTCCATCAAGAAAGTCTTATAGCTCTCTGAGAGTGAAATGTTTAGTGTAATCTTTAGTTTTAGCAGATCTAAAATTTAAAGGAACTTATTCTTGTTTTTGACACTGCCGAAGTTTTCAGAAATGTTCTCTGGTGAAGAATATTTGGAGAATATTATGGCCAATGTGTTTGTAATTTCTGGCTGGATAGTGACCAATTGATCAGATTTCTTGAAGCGTGTGAGACAGCTGCTTTTATTTTTGCCAATGATTTTCTGCATTATATACCATAATGATAAAACAGCGGGGTGACAATTCAGTCTAGAGACAACCGAGACACAAGATCTCCATGTTTTCCTCTTGCTTTCTCTAATGGTATGCTGAGCTTATGCTTAGTAAATAGAATATTTATTCACATTTTCAGCTGTTGGATTGGCATTGAAATCTCTAAGGTCCATTTCCCATTCCCTGATGGTGTCTTTGCAAATATCAACAAACCATAGTTTGTTGACCCATTTAGGAATTGCATAATAAGTTTCAGTATTGTGTCCTGAGCAACATCCTGAGTATGTTAGTAAATAAGAGCATCATACCTGCTACATTTTCAAAAGGATAAGCTGTCAAATTTGATTTGCTGAGGGATTGAAATATTTCCTAATCTGATTATTTGATTTCCATCT
Organism: Margaritifera margaritifera; assembly: GCA_029931535.1. NCBI lineage: Eukaryota > Metazoa > Mollusca > Bivalvia > Unionida > Margaritiferidae > Margaritifera > Margaritifera margaritifera. The sequence goes on from JAQPZY010001580.1 coordinate 4,482,918, forward strand.
CTGACCTAGCCCTTATAGTTTGGGAATATTACTTTTTATGTATACTGGAAATTAGTCATTACCACAGAGATTCTTACCAACATCCCAAGAGAAATCCAGTAAAAGAGATGGACTGCTGATTTTCAGATCTAAGGATGAGTCGGATCCTGTAACAGGATGCATATGTCTTGTCTTTAAAATGGCCGAGATTGTATTTTTAAACAAAGTCCATTTTCTTTCCCCTCTTGTTGGCATCTTTGCAGCCCTAAATTATATGGTGGCTATAAAAGTTGCAAAGTAGAACAAACGCTGCTGGTAAGTGTACACTCTGATGGTCAAGATCAGATTGATTGATTGGAGTGCTTGGGTGAAGATAGAATGAGTAAAGTGTAAGAGTTTTGTGTATGGACACACAAATGTTTATAGCTTGTAATGTAATTGAGATTAATTTGGATGCGAGGAGTTTTGTTATTTACTGATGGACACTCCTCCAGCACCTTATCAGTATTTCCTGAAAAGTTGTTGTAGGTTATGAAATTGTTCATCAATATTTGCCTTTCTACCTTGACAATTCCACTGTATTATGGTGTCGGACACTGATGGAAGTGGTGGAAGCACAACACTTTTGGTAGGTTCCCCTAGAACAGTATAAGAATGCTCACCAGTTTCCATATTTACATGCCTCCCAAACTTATTGAAGAGCTTGATAGGATCATCAGATCCTTTCAGAAGTCTAGTATACTCTTTAATTCATACCTTGTAAGGTTCTGATCATGCATTACCACTAGGGCAAGCAGTCTGCTGCCTTTTTTGTAGGCCAGATCTAAACAGTTTTCTGCTAGTAGTATTGTTGTTTTTTTTGTTGCTACACTGTTACATTGACCACTGGGATGTTCGCTGCTCTTTTTGTGGTCCGGATCTAACCAGTTTCTTGCTAGTAGTGTTAGGTTTCTTATTTGTCACTGTTACACTGATAACTTGCATTTTCTGCTTCACTCTCAGTGACTATACAAGCTTACACTGGTAATGTGGTAGGACAAATAGACCACTATTTGTTGCTATTACTGCTCTCACATAATGAAAAAACTGGAATTCAATAGGAAATGTCATTCTCAAGCTTTTCAATAAAAACTGGCGACTGAAGAATGAAAACAAAAGAATTTGAAAACAACTGATGTACCTTTTTCTAAAGGCCTCACTAGCTTTATAAAAATATCATCAAAACATCATTTTTGATTAAAAAAATAAATATAGGTAGTCCCATGAAACAACCAACGAATGTCTACACAATGATTATACTACCAAAGCAAGAATGACAAACATACAGCATGCCATCTTTTCATGAAGAATATATATGAACTATAGCCATTAGTGATAGGTGCATCACAAAGGGCCCCTGCTCACAACAATTTGCTTGGGAGGGTCTTAAACAGAAAACTTGTGTTTGGAAACCCAAGTTAGGAGATGACAGGTATTCAGAGTACATAACTTCTTTAAATAACATGAAATACTGGAAATTAAACTCAAATGAGATCACATTAACATAAATTAGCATTCCAGATTTAGTCAAAATCAAATAATCCTTGGTAAAGTAATGTTGCAGAAACCTAAATCAGAAGGAAAAAGAATCAGGGGTCATAACTCATGTAAATGGTGATGTGGAACACTAGAAATTAAACTCCTTCAGGATATTATCAATATAATTGTTCATGCTAAATTTAAATCCCCAAAAATCCTTTAAAGTTATGCTACGGAAACCAAAGTCACAAGGCTGGGCAATCAGGGACCATAACTCCTCTAAATAGAGTTGTGGAATGCTGAAAACTGAACTTATTCAAGGCCTCATCAACATAAGGCTTGATGCCAAATTTGGTTAAAATTCAACAGTAAAGTTATGCTATGGAAACCAAATTCAAGAGACTGGGCAATCAGGGCCACACTTTTCTAAATGATGACATAAAAGGTTCTTCAATATAATGCTGCATACCAAATTTGGGTCAAATCCAATGATTCCCAGTGAAGTTATCTTGCAGAAACTAAAATTGCTGATGGATGGACAGATGGATACAGATGGAGTGTTGAACCAATGGATGTCATTACAATAGGGCTCTGCAGACACTGTCAAGCACTGCTGTAATTATTTCTGATATTAGAAAAAAATAAAAGGTAGTTCTGTGAAACCTGTATCAACTTTAAACTACCTAACTAAAGATCAAAATATCAGAGCAAGAATGACATGCAAACAATGCATGGCCCCATTATCTTTACGAAAGTATCATCTAAAATCATTTTTGAAACAACTTAAGTGGCCCAAATGAATTAATACAAGGCATCTTCTTCAATATTTGCTAAATTGGTAGCCTGAATGAAAATATTTTTATGCAAAAGAAATCTATATTTAGCAAATATTGGTAATTATTGTCTCAAACCTAATTTCTGTTTGCAATACTTGGTCCACAGCACTTGCCTAAAATCCAAACATGGCAAGGTAATGGGGCAGGTGCTAACATTCTCTGTACAACCATTAGTTTGTGATGACAGTTGATGTCAGTGTCATAGCAAACATATCTGATGTACAGAGGAAGAATGCCTAGACTGGCAGTAGCACGTACCTTTTCATTGAGACATTCAACCAAGTCTCTCACATACCCCCTCATTTCTTGGAAGAACCGAAATCGGTCCTCCAAGCTTTTACAGCTGTTGGAGCAGTTATCAATGCTCTTCTCAGTGTCTGCAATATTTGTAACTAGCGACTCTCGTTCTCGCTCATGGCTACGATGAACCTCATCCATACTGGACAATCTGAAATAGAGACAAACAGTATATGCAAGACAATCTCCTCAGCTAAAGGTGGCATCTATCGAACAAATATCACATATAAAAAATTCCAATGGACCACAAACCAATTAAATCATCAGCTAGGTGTGAATCATTAAACAAGAATTCTTGCCTGATCCACCATGGCATAATCCCAAAAATGTTGCAGAGTCACTACATCAAGATTAGTAGGTCACTATGACCTACATTTACATGTGGCGAGTGGTACCCTCCAAGACGAATACACCTATTAAGTTTCATGACTACATATATGTAAACAAACTGAGCTAAATGCAAAGGCTTAAGTGTAATCACTGGAGCATGAAAAGTTGGTCACAGTGATCTTCTTTTGCACATGGGGAAAACTACCCTCCAAGATGAACACACCCATCAAGTTTCATGAATGGAAATGAAACAGAGTCAAAGAAACAGAGTTCAATGCAAAAGCTTAAAGTTGATGCTACACAACAACACTACTACTGAAAAAGTAACCCCTACATCTTGCCTATGCTTCAATAGTTAGAAATAGCGAAAGGGCAAGGTGATCTCAATTATTTAACAACAAAGACAACAAGTTTGAATTTGTCAATACAGCAAATATGAAAATCTCTATAGGCTTTGCAAAGTTGTCAGAGACCTTGACAGTCAGCCAATTTTAGACCCCAACAGTGATTTTTTTTTTCTTTTCTTCACAGAAAGGTAAACAGGAACTTCTATAGGTAAACTATCATTTAGCAGAAGAAGTTTATTGAAAGGATTTACTTCTTTTTTTTTAAAAAGTAGATCTGCTCGAATGGCTTCCTTGCTGCTCTAATTTTCTAATAAAAGATGAAGAAAAAAAACCTTTTTAAAACTTGATTTGTGTTTGCAAAACGTGTATGCACCAAATTCCCCAAAATTCAAAAACGTAGAAAAACTTGAACAATTGGTATATCAAATTTACGATCAAAACAGATAATACATATGCATATAAACATACCAAATTTAATTTGCTGACCTTAAGTGGTTTTTGCATAATCATGCTAACAATGTCTTTGTCCAGAAAGTCAAAATCTAAAAAGTCAAAAAATTTTGAAAAATTGAAAAACTGCTGTAATGGCCTGAAATCTAACCCCATCATATACATCTGAATATAAATTTGCCAACTAAATTTAATTTCTCTAACTGAAATGGTTTTTGTTTCATCATGCTAATAACGTCTTAGTCCAAAAAAATACAAAGTTCAAAAATGTGTAAAAAGAAATTGAAAAATTGCTGTAATGGCGTAATTCTAACCCAGGTCATATACAGTGCATAAAATTTCATGACTTTAATTTAGTAGTTTTTGTGCTATCATGTTAAAATGAATTCAGGATGGATGGACAGATGTATAGCTGCAAAATAATATATCCCCTTCAGCTATCTCAGTGGGGGAATATTTGGATTCTGCATTACTTTAAAATTGAATATGCACAAAAGTAAATGATTCACAATGTTTTTGATCTGAGAAAAGACTCTCTGATGCAATTTTAAAGTTTGGCATGACCATTAAATTACAACATGCGCAATCAAATCACCATTATATTCACTCCACTCTATTGTTGATATCTTCCTAAGTAAGTCCTTCATTACATATTATATAGTGAAGACAAAACACAAATAACCTTGTTTTTAAATATTAAGAATCATAGGTCTAAGCCTAGTAGGTTCTAGCAAAGAAGTAGTTTCCAAAACGCTAAAGAGTCACTAACTCGTATAGCTGATCTCAATTTTCTAGTTTCCAATCTCTCATAGAAGAAAAGTTTTCAAATGCACAATATATTTAATACTTATTTATATCATACTGACTTGGATCGTTTTTAGCAACTATTTTACTAATGATATTTGTGTAAAACCCAAACGAAAGTTTTAATTACAACTTTGATTTTAGTTCATTACTTTAAAACACTTAATAAACACTAACTTTTTATTTATATTGTCCCACCATCGAGTCATCCTGGATCAGCTACGATGGTGTCTTTGAGCATGGCACTTTACTTGTCTTGACATGATATAACTGTCATATGTTGCAGTGCCATTAAACACAAAACCAAAGCAACTGATTTTTTCAAATTTCCCTAACGTACCTTAAAGATTACATTTAATTTTCATATCCGCTGTAACAGATGATTACTTTCAATAATGTTATAGCTAGACTTAACACAAATCAAAGGAGTGCAAAATAAAGCTCATGGTATCCAAGTTCTTTTTAACAGTGTAGCACTTCTCGAAATGCATCTGCATATTAATCTACATGAATACTGCAAGCAATAGTATCTGATACCAAAGTTTAAAACAAACCTTAACCAAAGTGTTAATGCACACTGAAAGGTCAACATAATTTATGCTCAGGTCAGTGTTGCTTCGACATCTGGCCAGAAGAATGCAATCTGGGTTTTTGACCCCTACTATCAAAATTTTGCTTCAGGCAAAATCTATGCAAACTTGTTCGAAATTATTTCAAGCAATGTAGACCAATTTTTCAGCTATGAAAAAAACGGGTTAGCTAAACAGTATCATTCAGCATGAATTAATATCTTTCTTATTCCTTGATCATGCCCAGATACTGAAAAGAAATTACAATTATGTAAAATATTCCTTTCTGTCAGCACTTACCTATCCTTTAGTCGTTTTATGATAGCCTCCATTGTGATTTCCTTTATGTCCGAGTTAGATGTGTTGAGAGGTGTAAATGGTTGAAACTTAGGATGGCACACAGATCCACTCATCACTTCAGTATACCCATTACTATACATACCAATCTGCTCTGATGATGTTATTCCATAACCAATTCCACCCACATCAGTAGTACCTAATCCCTGTGTGATGAAGGGTGAATGTAGAAAATGTAAATTCAGTCAGTAGTAATTAGTCCAATGCAAATCTTTCTCGTTAAAAAAATAAATAAAAACTCAAGTAAACAATAACTCACCGATTAAAGAAGGTGTATTTTTAGTGATGTCTACTAGACTTGACAGTCCAGTGCAAGTAATTCCCATCAGAACTATTTTATAGGGCCAACTGTTTCAATTAATAAATCATATTTTTTAATTAACCTCTACTACTCTGTGACTACATATCAGGTCATATACAGGCAGCAACTGTTCTATAGAGGTTAGAACAGACAATGATCCCTAACACTGATAAGTACCAGAGAATCTTGACTTCATTTCTTGCAAAACTTGTTTCAAAAAAAATTCAGCAAAGAAACACCATACACACATAAAAATCTCTTTATCAAAACCACTGATTCTACTGTGGAAGAGGTCCTAACTGGAAGATGGCCTGATTTTAGAGGGTAAATTTGCTCTTTTGCAGAGAAATTGGGAACGACTAAATGAGGTCTTAATTGGGAAGTAATCTTAATCAAAGGTTGGTCTTAATCCAAGGTAGGTAGGTAGGTATATGGTTTAACAGCATGTCAGTACAATATTAGCTATATGGTGCCAACTAAAATTCAAATTTTAAAAATGTACATGTTGATAAAGCAATAGCTTAAAATTTGAGTATAGTACAAACTAAATTCTGCTCACTTATCTAGGTACATAAAATGATGCAGATAACCAAAACCTTAGTAGCCATGAAAATAAATCAGAGGGTAAATAGGAGGAAAAAAAGGACAACATTTTTATAAGGTGGCATGTGTCTGACTGTCTACAGAACCTGGCAAGGTATATGGAACAATTTTGGTATGACATGTTTTTGTATGGTGTTCCAAATTTCATGTTTAGTATTTTCTATGCAAAGAAAAAACCCTACAAGTTAACATTTTCCATTCAATTTAAATTCTTTCATTGTTATACTACTAACCCTACCTAAGAAATAAAATAATCATGTTTTTGCATGTACACATTTTTAAAAACATTTAATTCAAGGGCATTTTACAACCAAATTAACTGACTGGTACATCTCAAGATCCTTAGATAAACCTGAGAACATAAGATTAACTTCAACCTGAAAAGGAATCTTTCAGGAGTTTCACAAGTGTCTGACTTAAAGGCACAGCAAGTCAACTAACCAGATGCATTATGTTTATTCCATAGAAGCTTACTGATAATGATCATTTACAGTTTATATTCTCTGAAAACATTATTTTTGAACATTTGTGCAAAATTTGAACAATCACGGGAGTTCACTCCAAAATGAAAATTTAGAAGATGATCTGCAGTTTTCACACAAGTGTCAAACAGTCAGTAAGCTTAGGCAGTATTTACCACAAAAAAAAACAGCATACATTTGTCTCTTTTTTTAATGGAAGGCCCATCTTTTGTTGACAGTAGAATCCAAACTAGTAAACACCAATCCCCTCGACAGCAGGAGCACATTTGGACCAAAAGACAATATTCAAGACTGCTATGGAGGACTGATGCTGAGGCAATGGGAGTTAAAACCCTTGCGGAGAGATACATGTATGCCATGACAACTGAATCAGGGCAGTCTGGATAGGATTTGAACACATTACTCACTGGTTTTGAGTCTATGCTAATGACTAACCACCATGTGGAGGAAGGAAATATTCCTTCAATATACTACCAATTACAGTGCATTATACTACTCATTAAGATCCATTGAGAAGCAAACTGTCATCAGTGTCAGGTCAAAACAAAGTGTTATTACTCTACATGTAATCGGACTAAAGATGTTGAGGAAGTAACAAACAAATAGCTGAAAATACAAATGTCACGAAAGTGTGAAAGTTAGGTCACAGGGACTTAATTTTGGTATAGCCAAGTTAATCTTGTTGAGATTCATCCAGAAACCAATTTTCTTCAGTGTAGGTGAAATCGGGTCCAAGATACTGAGGGTGTAATGAACAAATAGCTGAAAATGCATAAATCACTCATGCATGAAAACCAATTTTTGGAGTAAAACATGTTTCTTGAAAAATACTTACCTGATCAAAATACCTAAGGAATACACCAAATATCTCACAAATCCACCCCTCCCCCTAAGCTAATCAAGTCACTCACTGTATCTTTTAGCTTATCTTAGCAAAACAAGTGCTAAGAAGTCATCTTCTTGCTAAGATAGATGTAAAATGAGAGTGGTTTCCCCTTGGATAGAAGGACTGGTACCAAATAATGTCAAATGTCAGCTACTATTGGAGTGGATGTGCATGCACTTCCAAGGATGTAACTGTAAGGAGAGTTGGGGAGGACTTGCTTGTATTATGACTGGGTATTATCAAAGAACAATATTTTACTCCAAAAACTGGTTTCTTCTTCAAATATGTTCCCCAATCATACTACATTAGGAGAATTGGTAAAAGGAGGGAATTACATCCCAATACCCTGGAGTTGGCCAAGTCTCCAGGTTCCTAACATATATGCAGCAGTTTGGAGTCATCTGTGAGATATGGGCTAGGTTAGTGCATGGCCAGTGCGTGGACAAGGTTTAGATAAAACTTTTAGCCCTGTGAATCCAGCGGATGTAGAGTAACCCACATTGTTTCAAAGCTGCCAAAGACATGTGAAGGTAGCCTGTCCTGCTGCTGATATACATCACACCAAGTTGAACTAAGCCCTTTGGAATGAAAGGTATCTGAGATAAGAGCTGGATGATGTTGTCTCTGACCTCTATCCCATGGCTTTAGTGACATCAGTCAGAGAACAGTTGTGCTCAAGTGCTATGCTAGTTGCAACCCAAACCTTGTGAGCTAATATATGTAAGAAATCTGGTCTTGGGTTATTTCCTTGCTGACTGAACAGATAACCCAACAAGTCTAGGATGACAAAGCCTGAGCAGAAATAGTGTCCCTTCCATAATCGAGTGGTAAAAACAAGAGAGAACTTCCTCTTCTGACTGGCTTGGTCTGCTTCAGGTATCGCTTCAGTGCACTGATGGGGTCCTGTAAGTGCCCCTGGGAAGAAGGAACCAAAAGACAACCATTTCAAGTCATACAGCTAATTTTTTAGGAATGAATGCACAGGCCATGAGAGAAACCAAACCATCATGGTGTAACTTCCGATAGTTTGGATCGACCAATAAGGCATGGATCAAACTGATTCTGCCTGTAGTAGCAAGAGTGACCAGGAAGCACGTTTTGCACAAAAGGAGAGTCAGAGAGGTTTTAGAATGCGATTCAAAGGGTGCCTTCTTCAGCCATGTCAGAATCCACAGCAGATTCCATTCTGCCAAAGGGCTAAGGCCTTCTATTTGGACAAGTCAAGAAGAAATGGTCTAGAAGGTGGGGGGGTTCTGGCCTGTATCCTCCATTCCATAATGGCAAAACTTGTCTGAAATGTGGTACAGTTGCCCTTTATTGTAATTAGAGCTAACTACTTGAAAAGTCACAGGAGGAATTTAGTTAACTGTGGTATAAAAGTTTTTGAGGGAGTGATGTGTCTCCGCTTCTAACAATGGGAGAAACTCTCCATCTTCTTTTTTAGGCTTTAAACATGGTGGGTTTCCTTGATGGAGAAATTCTGACCACTGTTGTACAGATAAATATTTCTGTCAGAGAGCTTGTTTGCGGGGGAGCAATGAGGAGTAGGTGACACTTGGATTCCCTCACTTTCAGAGGGATAAGAATAAAGACATGTTTAGTGAGAATGTTCCAATTTGGGGTAAGGGTGCTGGCTGACCATGATTTTGGGTCTGTGACGGGCAAAATGAGGGTCAGGAGCTCAGTGTTCCACCTCAGCTCAAGGAGGTCCACAAGGGTCAATCCCAGCAGATACAGAGCAGACTAAAGACTATGGGGTTAAAGGACCATGCAGTATAAAACAGCTGATTCGGTTGACAGTCCACTAGGAACTTGAACCTGCTTGGGGTGTGGTGGTCTTGAATGTGGATTTGTTATCAAGAACACTTGGAAAAATTACAACTGGGAAAGGAAGAGGTCTAGAAACTTGGTTCTTGTTTGTCAGCTAAAGAAATTTACGACATTTGAGGAGATGAAAAAAATGACAGTGCAATTTCCAGATAACATAGCCTGCCATGATTGTAAGGTATTTCGAAATGGCCTTCATCTCCTGTGAGTTAGTATCTGTGGAGCACTCTTGGAGTAGCCGAAGCCTGCTCACTTCAAGTGAGAAATAGAAAAATAGCTGGAGTATACTTTGCTCATGTGAGAAAACTCCCAAAAATTGCTCAACTAATGAAAAGGCACAAGTGAATTCAATATTTGTGAGGCCTCAAGAGAGTACATGCTGACAAGACACAAGCAGTAATAATAACTGATGATTTGCAGGATATGGAACCAATCCTACTATCCAAGGGAAGACCACTCTCATATGAATACTGTCTTGGCAAGCAAGTGACTTTTTAGCACATCTGTTGCTAAAATAAGCTGAAAGATGTGGTAGATGTCTTTCTTAGCCTTGGAGGGCTGGATATGCAAGGTAGTGGATGTACTCCTAACATATTATGATTGGGTAACATTGCTGAAGAAGAAATTAGGTCACAGTGACCAAGTTTTGGTATGACTGAGATACTCTTACTAGGATGCATCCACATACCAAATTCATGCATAGGTGAAGAGGGTTCAAGATACTGAAATCATTACAAACAAATTGCTGAAAATATAAAAGTTGCTAAAGAGTGAAAATTAGGTCAAACTGATCTAGTTTAGTATGGCTAAATTTATCTTCCCGAGATACATTTACATACCAATTTTCATGTTTAGGTGAAATAGGGTCAAAGATATTGAGGATGTACTGAATGAATGAACAAATGAACACATAAACCAACTGGCAAAACATTATAACGCTTCCCAATTTGTTGTCAAAGGAAGACACCCAAACTGAGCATGTCCTTCCCAGCTGGCTGCTGGTATTTACCTGCTGTATGCTCACTCCTTTCCTAATCTGCTGTTCCTCCCACTCACGTTCATGTTCACTTCCTTCTTCATCACTCCCTGGGGTAAAAAAAAAATAAATGTTAAGATTAAGTCACCCTAGTGTGAGGTGAGATTTGTTTCATATAGTTACGATAATTGCAACTAATGATTTAAGTTATGTTCACAAATTATGCCTCATTTAATGATGACACTGGTTAAGTTTAAAAAAACAAGTAAAACAAACAGAAATCTGAAACTCTTTGTGAAAAAAACTCAATCCTGAACTCAGTGTTGTACAAATACAACTGACTCAAGCTGAAAGTAACAAAGTATTGGCATTTTGTTAAATAGGAATCACAACATTGATAATTACATATTTTTCCCTTGTACTTTGATCTATATGATAAATACTTGTAATGGAAAGGACCCTTGATAAGCTGTGTTGAGATCTTACTGCTCACTTGCACTCAAAGGCAATAAAAATTTTTTAATGAATTATGAATTATCCCTTTATTGCAGGAACCATCTGATTGAAATTGATGTACTGTACTTATTTTAGAAGATTTGAAGGCTTACTGTATTTTCTGTCAATTAACTGAATATCACAGAACACAACCCACCAGCAGAACAATGAGCATGAACCTTGCTCTGGTGGCATATTAGTCTCTGGCAAATCAGAGTCTATAATGTTAGCATGCATAGCACATTACCACATACATCACACGTTAATATGATTGATTGATTGACGTTTTAACGACACATCAACATGAAGTTTTTTCAGGGGTAAAACTAATTTTAATAATGTAATACTCACCTGTCACTACTGCCTTGCTTACTTCTTCCGGGATGAGAGTCCCCTCATCCAAGCTCATGGTTTCAACCTCCAATTAGACAGAACATTCTAGAATTCTAGCACAGAGAGAACCCAGAACCAGTCTAACTTCCACATCATAGGCTCATGCATGATACACTTCCTCTTTGACTTGGACCAGACTAATCATGGGCCATCAAAGCAGGGCAGGGGGAGGGAATCTTGCAATAGTGACAGGTAAGTACTACATTATTAAAATTAGTTTTACGCCCCCCCCGCCCCCCCCCAAAAAAAAATACATTTAATATCAGTAATATATTACCTGTCACTATTGCATTGCTGAATTTGCCAGTTTGGAGGAAGGCTGATGGCCCCAAAATAATATACTCACCCTTACGGTAGAAGTGTCAACTACTGTAAGTTGGCAGCAGATTGGGCCACTTTTTGTGTCATAACTATTGGATCCAAGGCTTTGCTGCAGCAAAGACCGAAGGTAAAAGGAGGAGAAAGTAGTGTGCGAACACCAAAACATGATTCTCATAACAACCTCTAATGACAAATGATTAAAATAGGTCCATGAAGTAGCAAAAGCCCAGACTTCATGGGTTTAATTCTCATGAATGAAAGGTCACTCTCAGTGAGGGACTGATAAGCTCTCTTGATGGCAAGGACAATCCACCTTTAAATGGTGGATACAGAGATATCACTGGAGCCCTTAATAGGTAGGAAGAGATGCTTTCTACCCTTTCTTCTCCCATTTGATGTGGCCATATAGAACCATAACACTTTAACTGAAAATTGGTCAAAATAAAAAAAATAATATATACCACCTGTGTAGTTGAATCTTTACTACACGATAAAAAACCCAAATTCCAGGATAGATGGTTGAAAACCACAGAGATAACCATGGTTTTTTGGTGGCAGCAAGGGGAGGTAATGAACAGGAGTTACTGCCCTTCCTCTACATAATATAGATGGAAAAGACGGCTGGATTCGGGGGGTAGCAAGCTTATTTTCCTAACATTAATGTTATCAGGGAACTTATTTGAGGGAGAAACCAGTTACTCAACTCACTGACATCAAAAGACATGTGAAAGACCTGTGATAAATAGGGAGTTAAAAGAAGCCATGTATGTCTATTCTTTATGACCCATTAACCGAAAATTCATCTGCCTTTACTGACAAGTTTTAAAAATTGAATGACCTCTGACACTAATGAAAAGGGATATAACTCGTATCTCTTCCCAAAGATTAACTTTTTTCACTTTTGTCATCAAGATAGCTTTAACTCACAGGCAAATAGATGAAGATATGGAACTATACCTGTCACACTGGCACAAAAGGTGACTTCCATTTCTGCAGCAATAGCACAACCACATTTCCCACCATCCAGAAAACGAATTGCTTCGACCATCTACCTTAATGATAAAACTGCCCCACTTTTGAATTTGACACGTTTTGAGTTACACCGACAATGTGACTTGAGTACAGTGAGTACAAGTGAAATAAGAAATGTTTGCACATCGATTCATATTATATGTCTTTACCCAAACAATGCCTTCCTCATGAAGCAAAAGTTTAGTTGTGTAGACTGATTGGGTCACTGTAGATATGCTCCAGAGAGCGCTTAAGGCAGGAAAAAACCATTGTTTGGTTAGGAAACACCTGGATGCTGGCTGCAGACAGCAGGTAACCATTACATATGACAGTTTAATAGGAAATTTGCCAGGGAGAAATTAGAATGGCCATTGTGACCAGGTGATCACTATGTAAAGGTGACCATTAGGACAGGTGAGACTGTACTTATTAATTATTAAATTCTACAATTGATGAACAAAGGGATTTTAAATTCCAGAACCACAGATGGGTTTTGATACTTACCCAAGGAAGGCAAAAATATAATAGAGTACTGCTAAAGCAAGTACCAAAGTAAGTTTCGGAACTACAACACAGAAGGAAATACCTACCCTAACACTGGACAAGGGAAAGGGGAAGAATAAAAAAGAGCACAGCTTATTTAACACAGCGCAATAAAGTCCCTAAACTAACAAGAGAGCTAAAATCTCCAACGAACTTTGCACTGACTGAGAGGATAATCACTCAATAAACACGGAAAATAATTGCCAAAAAATGTATTTAAACACATAAACAAAGGCAATTTTCTGAGAGCAAATTTCACACATCTTTGCGATAAGGCATCCAAGGAAAAGAGGAAGTATATCCCGTATGAGCCCATGATGTTATAGTCAGACTGGTTCTGGGTTCTCTCTGTTCTAGAGTTTCAGAACGTTCGATCGAATGGGAGGTTGGAACTATGAGCTTGGACAAGGGGACCCTCATCCTGGATGAGGTAATCAAGGCAATAGTGATAGGTGCTGTATTACTGCTATTAAAACATTAAACATCATGTCTAGGAACACACCACAGCAACCGAACTGACCTGCCCCTGGTAGAATCTGAACCTGCATCCTTTTAATAGTGAGTTTGGCATGCTTACTGCTAACCTATCAAGGATCCTTTACAGTTGTAAAGTCTGAAAAACTCAAGAGTTTTCAGAATATGAGGGGATTTGCTTTTACCATGCTCTGCAGCCAGGAAGTCATCCTTCATCTTCTGTCTCTCTATTGCATGAATGTTGATAGTGAAATCTATCCTCCCTTCTTCATCGTCACTCTTATCATTATCATCATCTCTGTTCAAAAAAATAAAATAAAGAAAATTTAATTTTTAAAGTTGGAAAATCCTAAGATTGGCTATTAGTTCTGAAAAGAGTTTTTCTTGGATTAATTTAAGAAAAATAATCCAGATTCTTCCATCATCTTCTATACTAAATACACTTTTGGAGAAATGACACAATTTGTTAGTTTTTAAAGAGGTAGCATCCAACAAAAGTATACACCAATATGCAAACACAGTTTCACTCGTAAAGCTCATTGAAGAAAAGATTGTACACGAAGTGTAGCATGAAAGACACTAGCTCTATTATCCTTTTCAAGACTCTCTTCCAGCAAATACAAAGGAAATTACTGCAGATGTCCCTCACTCTCACCAGCTTTTCTCACAAGAACCCCTTGCAAATGCCTAATGTGCCTGGACAAAGTGCAAAGATCAGCTTAAGAGAAAAGATTCAGAAGAAAAAACAATACAAGACACAAACAAGTAGGACAGGGTGGCGATGAGTGTCGTAAATAAAGACATTTAATCAAATTTATAAATGTGAGAACAACTGTAAGAAGTAAACCAATGTTACATAATTAATCATACACACAGGAGTGAAAAAGTCAAGTGGAAAAGAAGTAACGATAATTCAACACTAACAAGCAAATTCCAGGAATGTATGCCCCCCCTTTTTGTTTGATGTTGGTGAGTGTAGTTTTGTAGAGGAAAGGGCTAGGTGATAATGGTGATATAGCGAATGAGTTCAAGTACATCTGTAAAGGCACTACTGATAACACAGAACAACCACAAGTGAACCCAGGTGAGGTCCCGTCAATATAAAGCTGCATACAAAACGTGGGTCCAGCAGCCATAATGCCACTAAACCATAATAATAGAAGCTGATAATCAAATTTTGCTTAAGTTACATCAATAATGAGTTCCATATAAAATGTTCTTGATATCCAACAAAAATAATTACAGGAATTTTTGTGCTAACAAAAGTGGGTTGATCCAACAATCAAGGGCCACAACTCTATGAATGATGTTGCAGACTGATCACATAAAATTGCATACCATGCGAGTTATTGCACAGAAAGGAATGTTGGTGAGTCTGACAATATGAGGTCACAACTCTGCTAAAAGATGATGTGGCATGCTAAACATATAACTAAGCAACACTGAAAATCAAACTTGTCTGAGGTCTCATTAATATCCGGCTGCCAAATAAACGTGTTTAAAATCCAATAATGGAATCATTTAAGAGAAACAAAAGTGGCCAGATCTCACAATCAGGGCTGTAATTCTGCTAAACAACACATAATGCTCACACTGAACTCAGCAGAGATCTCATCAATATCAAGCTGCATACCAAATTTGGTTGTAATCCAACCAGAATTAATGGAGTTATTGTGCAGAAATAAAAGTGAATTGATCAGACAACCATGGGATATAACTCTGCCAAAAAATTACATTGAATGCTGATAAACAATCTCAGCCAAGATCCTATCAATATTAAGCTGTCTACCAAATCTGGATCAAATAATCATAAACGTGTTGTTGTATGGGAATGAAACTGGGCGAGTCTGTCAATCAGGTGGTATAACTATGCTCAATGATGTTGATCAGGCATGAGAATGACAAATTTAAAAATTCCCTGAAGTGCCAGTGAATTCCCCTAATCCTATGTATACCCTTCAGAAAATCATTCAATTTTCATCATTCTGGATCAGTGTGGAACTGTTTTCAATCATTAATTTATAAGTACAAATCCCTGAAATCAGGGAATTCCCTGAAGATTCTCATGTCTGGATGATACAAAATGCTGATAATCAAATTCAGCAGAGGCATCATTACCAATAAAATTTGGTTAAAATCCAATATAAACATGCCAATCCCTAATAAGATAAAAGTGTCACATGAGTGGACAAAAAAAAAAATCTGAGCATAAAAACTGTCATCTACAAATTATATGTCATAATTACAATAAACTGTATGAAAAATGTACATTTATTTTCATTACTAACCTGGATCTGCAGCTGGTTACAGCTCTTGTCACAAATGAGCAAAATGCAAAGTGGATTAATACCAAACTTCAAATAAAACACACATTTACAAAGTCTATATACAACACAAACTTTATCTAGTCGACATGTCTAATGTGCCAGTGATTGATTGTAAAGTCAACCCCACACATCTTTCAATGTGCATGGTGATACCCAAAACTTGAGCACTGTATTATATCTCTTATTCTTTTTCAAATTTCTGAAGCACTCGATTTGTCTTTTTTCTTGGTCCAACATGTTTTTAAGTTCAGAAAGATCCACCAACACTTTTCATTCATTTAACATTTATGAGTCACATCAATAAAGCCCGCTTCACTTGACATCTTGCACCATTATTTATGGTAAATACTAGTTTTCTAACCAATTCTTTTCATTAATATAATGAATCTAAGAGATGGGTTTTCAGATTTAAGAAACCAGCATATTTTCAATGAAATTCATCATATACAGCTGCTGAGACGATACATGTGTGATATGTGTACTTTTTCAAATATGTAAGTGCTATGCATGAGCCTTTATTTCTAGAATTCTCTCACATAAATAATGTTTTGGGATAATATAGCTTTAAAAAAGGACAAACACAGCTTTTACTGCTTTATTTAATTTGATTTTTATCAATGTACCTAAAAGCGTAATGTACCTAAAAGCATGCTTAAAGATGCAAGTCAGTGTATAAAATCCTATCGATTATGGTAAAATCATATTTGTTGGCAGGTATTAAGTTATTGTGCAGAAACAAAATGAGGGAAGTCTGACAATCAAGTGCTGAAACTCCCCTAAATGATGCAGAACACTAACAATCAACCTTACCCAAGGCCTTATTAGATTCAAATTAACATACCAAATTTGCAGAGTTCAATAACAGATAAGTAGGTGGGTCTGACAACTCTACTATATGATTATGTAGAAGGTGACAATCAAACTCTGCAAATGACTCATCAATATCAAACTGCATAACAATCTGATTGAAATCCAATAATAAAAAATGGTGTTACTGTGTAGAAACAAAAATGGGTGAGGCTAACAAACAAGAGCTATACTTCCACCAACAATAGTGTCAAATGCCAACAACCAAACTCAGACAAGGTCTCATCAATATCAAGCAGCATACAAAATTTAGTTGAAATCCATTAATAATCAAGGCATCTACTGTGCATAAAAGAAAGTGAGTAGGTCTGACAATCAGGAGCTATAACTCTGCTAAATGAGGACTCTGAAGACTGACAATGAACGCAGCCAAGGTTTCAACCATACCAAGCTACATACCAAACTGTGACTGAAATTCAGTAATAATTACAGGAGTTAACAAAAGTTATTGTGTGGAAACAAAAGTTGGTGGGTCAGACAATCAGGGGCTATAACTCTGCTAAACAACAACACAAAATGCCGACAATCAAATTCATTTAAGGTCAGATCAACATCTAGCTGCACACCAAATTTGTTTGAAATTTTCTGATAAGGGAGTCATTGTGTGGAACAAAAATGGGTGGGTACAAAAATCAGGGGATATAACTTTGCTAAACGATGACATGGAAAACTGACAATCAAAATCAGCCAAAATCTTAGCATCATCTAGCTGCATACCAAAATTTGGTTAAAATCCAACAATAATTAAGGGAGTTATTGTGCGGAAACAACAGTGTGATGGATGGATGAACAAGCCAAATTTTATGTCCCCACTCCCTTTTCTCTGAAAAGATGGGGCCAATAAAAATCTCAAATTATGTTTCTTTCTCAGTTCATGGCCAAAGAATATGAAATCTCCGTCTTTCTTACCTTACAAGGCGTGAAGCATTCTTCTCATATTTAACTGTATCATCAACAGGAATATAATCCCCCATTTCTCTGGCCATCTGACGCTGCTTCCTAATTGCATGTATCATGTTTGCATCTGGGATCTCTCCTCCTATAAGTAAGACAGTATAAAATTACAGCACTCACATTGGTTATATATATATATATATATATATATATATATATATATATATATATATATATATATATATATTTGCCCCAGGAATCCCAACAAAATGTAATTGGGGGTGGGGTGCAAAACAAACAATAATTATGTAATATTTACCTGCTACTATTGCATAGCTTTCCTTTTCCGGGATTCTAGTCCCCAGTCCAAGCAAATTATTCCTATTTAGTATTGGTGGGCCAGAATTGAAAAGAACATGATCCCAATCTGACTCCTTAGTCACAGCCAACATACAGAATACCGTCTGCTTTTGACTTGGACCTCGAGTATAGGACATGCAAGTGGGGTGCGAGGAGGGAATCTTTGCAATAGTAGCAGGTAAGTATTACCCCACACACAAAAAAATACATTTTAATAGCAGTATTATATTACCTGTTACTAATGTATTGCTGAATGTACCAGTTAGGAGTTAGACTGATGCCTTTATTGATTCTGGTATAGAAAAATATTGTGCTTGCCCTTATGATTGTAGTTTTCAGTACTGTAAGCCAAGTTCTGAGTGCCCCGAGAGGTAAAGGAAAGATGACGAGGTCTTGTGCAGAAGAGCCGTTATGTGGGAAAGGATTTGACTGATCCTGTCTGGAGGAACATACCCCCCCCTAGGTTGGCGAGGAAACTCATCCCAACATATACAAAGTCCTGAGAAGGGAGAAGTTTCTATAGGTTTGGGATAAGACCACAACTGGTCACCATCAACAGAGGGACAGGTCCTTCAGAAGCAAACCTCTGATGACACTGTGTATCAACCAGTTGTCAAAATACTGGAGGATGGTAGTACCTAATTACCTTAAGTGGACTGCCATTATCCCCATCACCCTGGTAAAGGCTCTTGGGGCAAAGGGGAGGCGAAACAGAAAACCGCCTGGTCGAGACAAAACCAGAGGTATTTCCTGTGTGGAGGGAAGATGGGGATGTGAAGGTACACATCCTCAAGATCAATGGAGACTGTCCAGTCGCAGGACTTTATAGCATTCCCGACTGAGACTGTAGTCTCCATCTTGAAGCAGTCTTCCTGATGAAATCCATTTAAGGTGTAAGGGTCAATTATGTGCTGAAACATTCCATCTTTCTTCAACACCATAAAGATCTGGGAATAGACACCTGGACTCTGGTTGTTTTCCACCATCTCAAATCCACCCTTGCACAGAAGGCTGTGTACCTCTTCCCTTCATTGGTGAAAGAAGATGGGGGTCCATGATAGGGAAGGATGTTCACAAAACAAAGTCAGTATCTGTCCTTTTAGGTGGAATGAACCCACATTATCTGTGATCCCTGACCAAACCCTGAAAAAAAGGGTATCACATTTCAAATTAGCTGGTGTGGTACACATACTGGATGTCAGCTTGGCACCATTTTCATTTAGGACAAAGCAGACATCATTAGAAGTCTTTGGTGAAAACCCCATGTCATAATGATCATCCATTCAGGGGGAGTAGTGACAAGATTTTTAAGTCATTCAGGGGGAGTAGTGACAAGATTTTTAAGAGTCGTCATGGCAGCCATACTGGATGATTGGCTGGCACCATTTTCATTTAGGACCAATTAGGTATTATAAGAAATCTATTGGTGAAAACCCCATGTTGATATAGCCATCCATTTGGAGAGGAGTAAAGATAACAATATTTTCAAGATATGACTTTCCATTCAGGAGGAGTAGCAATAACAAGATTTTTAAGATGGCTGCTGTGGTGGCCATATTGGACGTCAGATCGGCACCATTTTTATTTAAGGCCAACTGAACATCATAAAAGTCTTCTGATGAAAACCCCATGTCAATATGACTTTCTGTTAAAGTAGAGTTGTGATAAAAAAAATTTAAGATGGTTGCCATGGTGACCACATTGGACATCAATCAAAACTAATTTTATTTAGGACCAACTAGACATCATAAGAAGTCTTTTAGTGAAAACCCCATGTTGATATGACCATCCATTCAGGGGAAGTAGCAAAATCAAAATTTTCACTGTGGTGTCCATACTGGACATCAGATCAGCAGCACCATTTTCATTTAGGACCAAACAAACATAATGAGAAGTCTTCTGTTCAAAACCCCATGTTGATATAAGGAACAGTGATAAGATTTTCAAGAGGGCTACTGTGGCAGCCATATTGGATGTCCGAGCAGCGCCATTTTCATTTAGGACCAACTAGATCATGGGAAGAATGTGTGTGCAAAGTTTCAAGGCATTCCAAAAGTAGTTTAGGAGGAGTAGTGATAACATATTTATACTAACAGATGGATGGACAACTGACAACGGACAGACATCAGACCATCCCGTAAGCTCTTCTCATCTATGGCCAACAGAGCTAAAAATCCAGAACTAAAAATGGGTAAACAATACTTATCCTAGCACTGGAACAATGAAGGGTGATACAATTTATGAAGCACCACTTGTTAAGCAAGGTGCAAAAAGAATCCATCAATTTATACAAAGAACACAGATAACACTCAACTAAAGCAAGGACTGAGGAGACAAGCACTCAACTGATACAAAGAAGATGAAAACAATAGCAAATTTGAATAAGCAATATAGCACGTGTAATCCGTATATTGTCCAAGGAAAAAAGAGGAAGGTATTCTGCATGTTGGCTGTAACTAAGAAGTCAGACTGGGATCATGTTCTTTTCAATTCTGGCCCTCCAATACTAATTGGAGGCGGGAATAATTAGCTTGGACTTGGGACTCGAGTTCCAAAAAAGGAAAGCTATGCAATAGTAGCAGGTGTTGTATTTCTGCTATTAAAACAAAATTATACACATTTCCAAAATCAGCTTTCATATTTAGCAAAAAAAGAACTCTTTCTATCCTTTCAGACCCCAAATAAATTCTGTTCTTCATTTTGGTCATCAAAAAGTGTAATGCTGTCAAAACTAGAGCTATTAGCAATGGTTGCATCTCAAAGGGCCCAGGCAATTACAATTTGCTCCATAGGGACTTAAACAAAACTTGTGTTGGGAAGGCATAGATAGGAGAAGACAGGCATTCAGGGGCCATTATTTCTTTAATGATGAGATAGAATGCTTTAAGTGCAACTCCTTCAAGGTTTCATCAATACAAACAGCACATGTAAAGATAAAAATATGAAGTTGATTGACAAGGGTCATAACTCTATAAAAAAAAAGTTGGAGTAGACACACAGATTTATAAACAACATTTACATCAAATTTCATCTGGATATGTTGAATGGTTCTTGAGCTATGCTGATTACAAGCAACATCCCATGTAAAGATATGAAGTTGATTAACATAGGCCATGACTCCATCCAAAATGGTGTAGAGGAGACAAAACCCATAAAACGCACATCTAGGTCTAAGCAACAATGAACTTAACAAATTTTATCAGAATATGTTGAATGGTTCTTGGACTATGATGAATGCAAGCAACATTCCAAATTACCACGTGAAGACACGAATATGCTCGACAAGAAGCGTACTGTGTCCAAACAATGGAGTAGATGAGACTAAATCCATGAAAGGCACATTTAAGTGCATCAGATATGTTCATATCAATTGAATCAGATTATGTTGAATGGTTCTTTTGCTATGCTGCCTACGAGCAACATCCTATGTAAAGATATGAAATTAACTGTCAAGAGGCATAACTCTAAAAACAAGAGGTCCAAGTGGGCCTGATATCGCTCACCTGTTCACATAACTTCACAGTTGACCATTTCACTAAGCAGGATTATGTAGTCGAGTAAAAACACATCCTATGTAAAATTTCTCCCAAACTTTATATTATATTGATTTAACATATGTTACTATATCCTGATAAAATTTCTTTCTAAAGATGAAGACATAACTAATCTGCAGTCTCTTGGTCATAATCAAAGTCGTCCAAGATCTTGATGATACTAAATCCAACAGATCAAAAATATGGATTCAAAAGTGGTAAGAAGCCAGTCAATCAGATGCAAGATCACTGATTATTATGCATCAATCTCGTTCAAAAGTGAAACAGTCCATGATCCTGATGACAGAAGCATATACACCAAGTTTAATTAAAGTCAGATCATAAATATGGCTTACAGTGTGGTAACAAGTTCAGCCAATCAGATGAATGATTACATCATTAATATGCATGGATCTAACTCATTATGAAACACATCCAAGATATTGATGATATAAGCCAATATTTCAAGTTTGATCAAAATTGGATCAGAAGTATGGCTTCCAGGGTCGTAACAAACTCAGCAAATCAGATGCAAGATCAACTCATTAATATGCTTGCATCTCACTCATTATCAAACCTATACAAGATCTGGATGATATAAGCATATAATCCAAATTTTATTAAAATCTTATCAGAAATATGACCTCCAGAGTTGTAAGAAGCTCAGCCAATCAGATACAAGATTATGTCATTAATATTCATTGATCTTACCCATTATAGAACCAATGCAAGTTCTTCACAATATAAGCTTATATTTCAATTTTGATCAAAATCAGATAAGAAATATGGCTTCCAGAGGGATAACAAGCTCAGCTGATCAGCCAACTGAACATAACCTTAATATATGTCAATTGTATCTGTTTTATAATAAATTGATAATTCTTTCCAAAGGCATAATTAATAGGCACAGTCTCTTGTTCATAATCAAGGTCATCCAAGATCATTAAAAGTTCAATTTACTGATGAATCTCTAATTGTTGGTCTACAAAGTCACATATCTTTCACACAACCGGAAATTATAATTCACAGGTTGTTCATTTTAGGCAAAGTCTTTCTTTACTCTTGGTAATTAAATCTGGAAGTGTTTCAGAAGAAATGCATATTGGAGTAATTTTTTTTACACCTTATAAAAGCTACAAATACAAAACATAAATTTCAGAGAATTTGTTAGTAATGGCACTGAAAATATGAAAATGGAAATTGTGTTTTGATCTTTAAATCCCTGTGACCTTTACCTTTGACCTTTTGCACATGAAACTGACTCATTTCTTTCTTGCCCCAACTGCAAACTACTTACAAAGATTGATAACAGCAGATGGTGAAGAATTCAATTTGAAGCTTACCAATGAAATAGGGAACAGATGGGTTAATGTATACATAAGGATGAAAGAAGAGATGGTTGAACTGACAACATCATAACATGATATGCTCTGGTAGGTATATCAAAAATGAAAGAAATTTTTTTTTAAAAAAACTCTTCATGTGCAATTCCAATATTTAAATACAGCAGACATCACAGATATGCACTAAATAAAACAGTCTGAGGTGCCCTAATTGTCTAGTGGTAAAGTAAAGTCTAGTAAAGATGTCAAAGTTATGTAAAATGTATATAAAAGAAAAGATAAAGGTAACACATGTAAAATCATTAAAACATATCAATTTTTTTTATATAAACCGCAATCCCTCAAAAAGTCCAAGATTTTTACGTGTGTTATATCATTATACACTTTCTTTATGCGGTTCATGTCAAAATACTTCTGTCTCACTGGGTGGAAATTGACACACTTGACAAAAATGTGTTCCACTGTCAGTGGACACTAGCATGGTATGCATTCTGGTTGAGATTCACCCTTTAGAAGGTATGCATGAGTCAGGTATACGTGTCCAATATGCGACCAGCACAACCTCATCCCTGTGATTTGTCCTATATGAGGGATGTCACTCTCCAATATTGGATTTGATGTTCTTAAGTTTGTCTATGCTGAACATGCTAATTTATACACTATTTGAAGTCGGTATATGCACTTTTCCATTTGGAAATGGTTGACTGCAGGACAGCTTTGGCCATTTTATCTGCCCTTTCATTACCCTTTGCACCAATGTAACTAGGCAGTCAACAGTACAGAATACTTTCCCAGACTGAATGCAGGGATTTACAAATCGACTCGCCCGACTCCTGAGACAAGCTCAAATTTGGCTCGGACCAGCTCAAGTTTGCAATGCACTTGCCCATGGGCAAGTCCAAAAAACAGAGAGGGTGAGATCCAAGAAATTTTATTTAACGTAGGTGGTCTGGGTAAAATACATAAACACAAGCTCTGTACGAGCTTTTTTACTGACAAGGAGTCGTATTCAGTTGATAGTGCTTCATGTTCTGCAAGTTTGATACCCTGTGATCTTGCCACAGTACGTATATCAGCACCTTTATTTAGTGTTTTAATATCACCGCATTCTTCTTCCACATAACTGGCCAGAGTTTCTTTCATCTATGATCAATAGTATCTTGCAGTCAATGTCAAGGTCAGGCACGCATTTTCTCGTGCAGATGCGATAATGTGAATTTTAACTATTTAAAGGAAGTTTTGATAAATAAGGAATAAATATTTATATTTTAACTTATCAGTTATATTTTAATCATAATATCTGTTCATATCTGGGATTTGCCGAATTCATGTCCTTAGACACCTTAAAGTTAGCTTCGGGCAGTTTATCAGCTTACTGATTTTATACAATCAGCTCGTCAAAGATTGTTTTGATGCATGTCACTGATGTTAACGTGGCAAGGTATTAATTGTTATTAATATAACTTGTTTGTTTGGAAATTAGAGGCACTCGTTGCTAGTGATTAATGTTACAAAAATGTAGCAACCACAGGTGGTGTTTATGATACATTAAGTGATTTTTACAGCAGATCAATACTTATTTACCACTTGGCAAACAAATTAAATGGATAAAACAAAGTGTTCTCAAATTATTCTCAAAAGTCGGCTTGTCATATATTTTGATGCATGTAACAGATTTCAAAATGACTAACTGTTAATGTGGAAGCGACAGCAGATATAAGTGGACACAACACACCCCAGAAAAACCCCCAGAGTGAAATCATTAATATTTATGGAATATTTTAGTGATGGACTCATTTTTACCTTGTTTGTTTTTGTACTGGATGGATACTTAAATCTGCATAATCATTTGAACTTAAGTGGAAAAGTAGATAAAGAAAAATGTTATATATTAAAACATGATTAAAATTAAATTAATGCAGTTCTGTTACTGGTTGTTTAATTATTCTGTTCAAGGTCTTTTACCTAAATCTTTCTCTCTCTCTCTCTTACTTAAAACTTGAGCTATTTCCAAACCCTTTTCTACTTATCTATTTATCTGTCTATGTACATGTACATGTCTGTTTTGGGGTCATCTGATTATATCTGCATTCTAACTCTTATCTACATATTTATCCACATGTATTATTTATAAATATATTTTCTATAACTTTAATTATCGGCATAAGTTTAAGGTGCCAACAAAGATAAAAAGAAAACGAAAGTTAAAATAAATATAACGTGATCTCCTTAAAATATCACATATTCCATTTTATCTTCGTTTTCTACGTGTGTTGGGATATTATGTTTGGGGCAAGCTGATATTTATCAAACGCAGGTTCAATTTTCCAGTCAGCTTGCCCTGGGTGGGCAAGCTGACTTTTATAAAATTTGTAAATCCCTGGAATGAGAACACATTTCTGTAATATCTGGGATAATAACAGGTTGTCAGATTTAAGATTCTGCAATTAGCCAGACAGATGGACAGTCATTGAATATCTCCATGTTTAGCATCAACATGACAAGAGAAATAAAGAGCATTAAATAAAAAAATAGCATGTAATACAAACTTTTCATCATCTTCTTCAAGATGTCATCTTCATCACTTTCTTCATCAAAAGCTACAGCTTCATCTCCATTCAGTGTTCTGAACTCATCTCGTAATTGCTGTGAAAAAGATGACCAAAGCATGGAGACTATATTTGCGAAATAATCATATGAAACAGAAAGTTGTTCAGAGAATATAAATACCCTGCCACCACACTTCGGCAAAACTTGGCATACTGACCTACTTTTGTTGAAGAGTACTGGTCTAAAAAAAACAACATCCACACACTGTATGACTGTCCAGATAAAAACTGCATGGGAAACTGAACAAATTGCAAAACATTACCACCGTGTGTGATGCGACAGACTGATGAACTGACAGAAAGCTTAGCTAAGGGTAACACTGCATGCACTCTACTTCCATATTAGCTCTGCATTGGAACATAAAATCTGCATTTACAATGCTACTTGTACTCATTGATATGTGGTGTCAGGAAAATATACAAATAGCACAAAATTCTATCAGTTGGACTTGGTGGTTTTAAAAACTTATTATAGCTAATATGATGAGGTTAAATTGCAAACAGATAAAAGTTCTAGAAATATGGAACAAAAAGTTCATTATTTAGTAAATTATGTTTTTCCGCAAATATTTACCCAAACATATGAATGTTTATGAAAATAAACTCCGATATCACTCAAATCCAGCATATATGGAAAGACGTGGCTACCCATCAACCAGATGTTCACCAGTTTAAGCTGAGTGACAAATCAATGAGGATGCTCACATTTGCCCGGAGGTGTGGGAGGGTTTAACAGTAATGTGATCAGGCAAGTATTCTTGGAGAAACATAATTTACTAAAAAATGTACTTTCTCCGTTTAATGTATTTCCGGATCACAATAACGTTAGTAGAATAGATAATTGAAGGAATAAATGCAAGAGCATCCAACCTCTACCAGTGGTACCCTTTGAGGGAAAAAATAACTGGAGTCAATATATGAAGGATAAACCACTCTCATAACATGAAGACAGCACAACTTATGGTCATGTAACAAGTGATATCAATACATGGATAAAAGAAACAAATTGTTTTCTGAGAAAAAAACTGGGAGAATCCAGCAAAAGTGCTAAACCCATGTCCATGAGGATGTTGTGTGGATATCAAGTGGTCTGGTGGTCAATATGGGCTGCAACCTCTGCACAAACTAGATATAAGTCTCATCTTTGTGACATCAGATATTGGAAACAGAATCTCAGGTATTTCAAATCAAAACATTGCATCGGCTTGTAGAAATCACTTGAATTTCATCTGATGAAATTTTTATAAGGCATATCTGGTCATGTGCGACCTCAGTATGCACAGAATATTATCCACATCAGCCACAACATTATGACTTGAGAGGTCATATCCTCTTTTTCCAGCCTTCTCTAGAAGAAAGAGATGTTGGGCCCCACAACTCTTTGTACATATCAAGTAGTGCTTGAGAGCATGGACTGGGTCTTGCATTGCAACCTTGCTTGATATATCAATCAAGGAGAGGGAGTCGATGACCACTTTTTGTCTGCCCACTGAAGGCAACCAATTCTTAGCTATGAGCTTGGTTGCATCATGAAGACCAAAGAACCATCTAATCTGAACTGGAGATAGTTCAGGTCCAACAAAAGGGCATGCAACCTGTTCACTATGCATGCCAAAGCTACGGCTATAAAAAAATGTTTTATAGGATAGAAGTTTCAGTGGAATTTTGGCTAAAGGCTTTAACATATCTGAGTTGAGCCAAGTCAAAACCCACAAAAGATTCAACTTAGGAAATAAGAAAAACAAGCCAAAGAAAGAAGAATGTAGGTATTTATGACATTTGATGACTGAGAAGTTTTGGTACAAAATTTTAAGAGTTAATTGTTACAGCTCCTAAATTTTGGGGCAAGGTAAAACTTATTTCTTCATATCCCAAGATATACAGTAATTATGGTAAAAACATACATGAAGATTGAGGAATTTGATTTTATTACACCTCACTAAATCATATTGAAAAAAATGCTACATGCTAGAAATACTAGTGGTGGTAACGGATAACATGGCATATAGACCAGAAAGACCAGGAGGGCTGGATTTGAAAAGCAGCAGAGCTTTTTTTCGTAAAGTTAACGTGATCAGGGAATGTTTTCGATAGAGAAATGCATGTTCTCAGCTCTTCATCCTCTACTCTTCAATCCCATCTGCATTGAGCTGCAGTAGTTCAGTTTGTAAAGCATCAGACTCCTAATCCAAAGGTTGGGATTTTGATACCTGCCCAGGTCGGCTGTTTCTGCGAGTCCTTGGGAAAGGCACTTTGCTCTCATTTCCTCGGCATGATATAGGCAATAATATGTTGAAAGTGCCATTAAAAATCAACCAACCAACCAATCCAACTATCCTACCTGCAAGCTTTGATACACCTCAATTTCATCGAGTGATCAAAACTCCAAAACCAATCAGAGAATTTTTTTAAGGTGATCAGGAATGTGGTATGGGCCCAATTTTTCTGGAGTAAATTAGTATAGCTGGGAATTCTGCACAATTTCAAAATATTTCTAATTGGGACAGGGAGCCCCTTTCTGGCTCCTGAGGACCCCTAACAAAATTTCTGCAATTATCTGCAAAACACCATAATCACAGCTGCTTTAGGACTGTAATCTCTGCTCTTAGGTGGTGTAAATGGAGTTATGTGAAATTATGGAAACTGGAAAGTACATACAAGAGCATGATAATACAGTCCCTACATTTTCTTCTAATAACCAGAAAAGAATCAGCTGACAGGAAATTTCAATACAGTCAAGAAGGGAGATTCCATTCATACTACATATTTACAATATATGATGGGAAAAAGCTTGAGCTGGGACATTCTACATAATACTTTTTAATAATAGTTTTTAATGCACTGTAAGTTTTTGGACACATTTTCCCATGAATTTCTTCCATGGGCTTAGTTTGTGCAACTTGATATGACTGTTACATATCCCTATTATGACTCATAATCTCTAAACATACTTTTGGAAGCACTATCCAACTGTTTTAGTCCAATACTGATTGTGTTTCATTATCTTGAGAGAGAAAATAAGGACGGAAAATTAGAATTACATTGCTGGAGTACCTTATTTAGGCAAGGTCACTTACATCAATGAAAATGACAATTCAATAGTTATAAAAACACTAACTACTGTGACCAGCAGAATAGCTGCTGTCATAAACATGAAATTACACAATGAACTTTATAATTCACAGAGTGGTTTATAACTTTAAATAATCACTTCTGAATAACTATTATTCAAGCATGGTAATGGCAAATTCTGCATGGGTGCTATTTTTTTTCTCACTTGTTTTCTTGTGTCCTTGGATTTATTTGTTTAAAAAACAATGAGAAAAATAAACCCAAGAATGACATCTAAATACTGGAAAGTTTTGAGACAATTTTAGAACCTCCTAAGTTTTGGAATGAGGAAAACAAAATATTTCTTCCTATCCCAAGATATGGTAATTATGGTAAAAATGTATGTGAAAGTTTAGGAATTCGATTTTTATTATACATTACTAAATCATACAGAAATGCTCAAATAGTAATCTATTACAGATTATTCTGCTATATATACTCCACTACAAAAAAGAAAATGTTCCTTCCAAACTGTCAATATATCTAGAGTTATTTCAACTTATTTAACAAAAAATCAGACTATATATTTATCAGCTATCTTTGCGAAACAGGAAAAAGACTCATTTGTGATGCAGCTATTTTTCGGACACTTGAATGAAGTGGTTATATGTAATTCTTTGAACAGGATTGTATGTTTTCTGCTGTGAAGTCTTCATTAAAGAAAAACTTGAATACCATTTATTTCATTAACAATCTTTGAGCAGCTATTGGTATACTTGATTTATATATTATATACAGTCCGTGCATTATTACCTTAATTTTCCTGTCTGCCTCTTCATCAGAGTCCACTTTCTTTACAGGTGGAGTGACAGATTTCTTCGGGCCATCGGCAAGATCAGAGGAATCCTTTACCTTATGTGTCTCCTCTACCTGTTTCTCCTTCTTCAGCTGTTTGGCTATCTTCTTACTGTGGCTGGACTTCTTGATTTTAAAAATCTCTCCATCTGTAAATAACATGGCATTTAAATAGCTAGATAAAGTAATGAACAATGAAGCAACCCAAAGATACTTGTCACATAAATTCTTACAAAATCTAAATTTAACTCTGGAACCTATCAATCAGTTTTGAAGAAATAAAAAAAATTCAGCAAGTGACTACCTTTTCTTTATAGAACCCATCAAACAACTTTAACAGTGAGCTTAATTCCAAAATCTTTAACATTAACCTCGATCTTGGGTGTGGATGAATGGAAGAATTGATACACAGATGCCGAAATGCTGCCAGGATTTTATCTAAAAGAGGGGGGAATCTCCCCCCTTGTTTCCAAAACAAGGGAAGAATAGACAAAACAAGTAATAATAATAATAATAATAATAATGAGGACTTTGTATAGCGCCTAATCTTTAGAAGCTCTAAGCACTTCACAACATTAGATAACACATAAAAACATATATAATGATATGATTACGAAAAACAAACACCATGAAATTAGAAAACAAAAACATGCTGAAAATAGTTACGGTAAGGAAACATTATTAAGTCTTTAAGTCTGTTCTTGCTGTCAAAATAGGTGAGTTCTAAGAGCAATCTTGAATGTGATCACTGTGTCTTTGTGTCTAAGTTCAGTGGGCAATTCGTTCCACGTTGCTGGGCCCTGGTATGCAAAAGAACATTGTCCATATGACTTCATTTTGATAGTGGGAATAATGAGTATACGAGTGTCGGAAAAGGAGCGTACATATCTTGCTGGTGTGTACACATGGGTGAGGTGAGATAGGTATGTTGGACTGGAGCCAGTCAATGAAACGTAGCACAGAGAACAAATTTTGTGTTTGATTCTGGATCGAATGGGTAGCCAGTGTAGGGTACAGAGCAGGGGGGAGGTGTGCTCTGTTCGTTGTACTCTAAGGATGATCCGAGCAGATGTGTTTTTAACTTTTTGAAGTTTCTGGAGTAGATACTGACAAACCGGATAGAATTCAATTACAATAGTCCAGTCTTGAAAGTACTAAGGAACACACAAGTGTTTTAGTGGCATCAACTGAAAGATAATTGCGAATGGATCTGATGCGTCTCAGCTCAAGATATGCAGTCTTGCATATGTTCATGACATGCTGGTGCAATGAGAGAGTACTGTCGAGAGTAACAACTAGGTTTCGTATTGACTGTGTGAATTTATTGTTGGTGTTGCTGATATTTATTGTTTGAGGTAAAGGATGTGAATGAGAAACTCTTTGTGTTGTAATCAGAATGGCTTCAGTTTTATCATCATTCATCTGCAGCTTGTTACATGTCATCCATGATTTCACATCAGAAATGCACCTCTCTACACCTTGGATGGTAGCATCAACTTCAGCTGGGTGGCTAGATTTGTATATTTGGGTGTCATCAGCGTACAATTGGTGAGACACTGGATGACGATCTATGACACTTGAGAGCAGCTGAGTGTATAGAATGAAGAAAACAGGTCCAAGAACATAACCCCTGGAACACCAAAACATAGATCAACTGGGCTGGAGTGTTTTCCATTGCAGACACAATTTGTGTCCTGTTGACCAAGTAGGACTTGAACCATAGTAAGGCTGTATCGTGAATGCCAAATACATGCTGGAGACGGTGAAGTAATATATCATGGTCTATTGTGTCAAATGCTGCAGACAAGTCAAGAAGGGTGAGGACTGTAATCTTTCCACTATCCAAAGCAGAGAGAAGGTCGTTAACTACTTTCAGAAGGGTAGTTTCGGTACTGTGGCGAGGGCGATATGCAGACTGTACATTGTTAAAAAGACTGTCTGAATTCAGATGAGATACAAGTTGGGATAGAACAACTTTTTCTAAGATTTTTTACATGAATGGGATGGAAGGTTAGAAAACTGGTGGGAGGAAATTGCCAGAGTTCATTATTTACCTAAAATTTAAATATACACATTGTCAGATTAGAAATGTAACTACAGGGAGGCTGGGGGGCTGTGCCTATATTATAGTCAGGAAAGTATTATCGAAGAAACATAATTTACTTCAAAATTGGGTTTCTTCTTCAAATATGTTACCCAATCATGATGCATTAGGAGAACAGGTAAGAAGTGGTGGGAGTTACATTCCCTCACCCCACATAAGGCCCATTCTCTGATCCCCCCTCCTTGCAAATCCAGTGAAAGTTGAGTGGCTGCATCATTGTTAAGCTGCCGAGTGACCCAGCATGGGAGCCTGTTATGCTGCTTCTAAAGGTCCCACCAGATCAAACTATGTTCTTGGGATGAAAGTCATCTCTGATCCCCATCCCATGGCTTGGTTAACGTTAGTTGTGGAACAGTTATGCTTGAATGTTATGCTAGTGGTACTGCTGTAACCTCATGAGATGATATGCACAAGAAACTTGTTGGGTTTGGGTTAGTTTTTATATGCAGAGTGAATAACCCATCATATCCAGGATGACAGGACCTGAGCTATCGTCGTTTCTTTCTTACAAATGACTGACAAAATTTCCAGTTATACACAACTGCCTGTCTGATTGGGCTTCAGTATGAAATAGGTAATATATTTGTATGATTGCTTATTAAGTTGTATTTAAAATCAACTGAGGTTGTTTTTAATTGATTTTTTGTGTCAGGAAGTGTGTATTCAGCTCATTAAATATAAAATTTATTCCTTTATCAACTGTTCCAGTGATTATCTCTGTTCCTGTGTATTCAAGAACAATCAAGGGTGTGGAGTCAATAAAAGAAAAAAAACAAATTTGACTGTCACCTTTACGATCTGTTCCGGTAACTATCCATCAAAGGTAGCATGAACCAGCAAGGGATTCAACTCACGCTGTCCTACAAAATCACGCCTCGTTTTCACGTTTAAGTTGAGTGGTTCATCAGGCGTGTTCAAATATGATGCTTCTTATGTTTATTTTCATTTGTTGGTTAAAATTAACAGCTAATAGCTCTTCTTAATACATTAAACTTGTCGTGCAGTTCCAGTCGTTGTTCTCAAAATAAATATGTTGAGAATTATGTGTACTTTCATATTTTTACAAACATTATAAGACTTTCATTTGACATTTTTTTATTTTTGTTGTACACCAGGATTGGAAAGGTTTTTTCTTGGCGTTTATGTGACTACTGGACCGCTGATGTCATGGACATTTAGGCTGCAATAGTTTGGGTAGTCATGTGACTAGCAATGCAGATGGCAAGTACCAGGTCATCTGTCAATGAATTAAAAATATAACAAATGTTATACTCGCAATTTCTGAGAAGATAAATCATCTTCCTATAAATTTCATGCAGGCAGGGTTCGATACAAGATCGTTCAAGTTTTCTAGGCCCAGTAGCAAGTGGCTACACATGACAACATGCGGTGTCTGCGAATTCCAACTTTTCAACAGACAATGTGCTCTGACCTCACACCCCAACATAAATGTCATAATAATTAAATTGGGGTGCAAAAGGTTAGAGGAAACTGACTACCGAAGGATGCGTACCTTTGTGATATTTTTTTAGTTATCATATTTATGACATACCCTCGGTCACAACAATAACATGCAAATGCATTTTTTTAAAGTCTAAGATTTTTGTCACTTTTAAGCTAATGAAATGTATGTCATTTGAAAAGCACAAGAAGCGCGTACCCTCATCATGATCATCTTCGAAACTCAAGACACTGCTTTTGTGTTTCTTCGTTTTCTTTTTCTCCAGGTTTTTCTTGATGCTGTCAGGGATGTCACACGAATCTCTACTATCTCCGGTCTCTACATCCTCCACTTGTACCTCATCTTTTTCCTCTTCAGAGTCATTATCAACGACTTTTTTTTTCCGAAAATTTCGCACTGGCTTTCTGAACAAGGACGACATGTTTGGTTGACTTGACTGGTTATCAACTTGATACGTGTGCAGGAATTATATGCTCCACATAATATACCAGCAGACAAATATGTAAATTATAAAATCTTGAATATTGTATTTTTTCTTATTTTTGTATTCATTTCATCGGTAAAAGTTTAATAAAAACTCTGGTGATAAATAAAAAGTTAATAATTTTT
Organism: Margaritifera margaritifera; assembly: GCA_029931535.1. Classification (NCBI taxonomy): domain Eukaryota; kingdom Metazoa; phylum Mollusca; class Bivalvia; order Unionida; family Margaritiferidae; genus Margaritifera; species Margaritifera margaritifera. Next base: position 4,516,731 of record JAQPZY010001580.1, read on the forward strand.
TTAATATTATTTGATAAAACGTATTTGCGAGATTTTAGGCGAGACCACAACAAAGCTTCCTTGCAGACGAGCATCCAAACCAAATATCTCTGAATATTGTCTCAAGAGAAGCGTGACAAGAACTAGCATGAACTTTTAGCTCCTTAACAAGTTCCATTGAAGTCTGAAATGCCAGAAGTTTCGATGGATTCTCCACAGGGATTTGTGGAGGAAATAGATTTCAACGAACTGATGTTCCAAGGGGTGGTTATGAGCTAACGATTCTTGCACATATTGCTTATGAACTATATCGTTACGCACAAATAAGACATATTGTATCCATAGTGAAACTTTATTCAAATGGTAGCTGAGTGAAGTTTGAAGCATGGGCCCCAATATATTTTTTCAATCAATTATTTTATTCTAGAGTAGTCAACCAACTAATCCCTCAAGGGATTTCAACTCGGGGGGGGGGGGGTGTATTTTTTCCCCCTTTTCTTTATTGGATTTTGATTGTTCACCCTGGTCGAAATCCCTATGCAGATTCTAAAGAAGGTATTTAGGAGACTTGTGTGCATTTGACCTGGTTAACATTTTAGCTTCAAGTGATACAGGTTGTGCATGAATGTGGTACAGAATATTTCAGCTGTACTGAGGTGTAATCTAAAAATGTAATTGCACCTACCTTTAGATGGCGATTATTCAGTTTATTTCACTGCTCATTGATCAGTATTCCTTGCAAGAATATTCTAATGCTGCCCCAGGAAATACATTCAATAATTGCAGTGTTAATGTATCTTGATGTTTGTAGATGAAGCCAACCAAAAGGTGTGAAACAGTGTAAACTGGATTGAATATTATGCACTATGACTTCACAGTGAAAGTGCTGTGCATTAGAAAAAATGTGTACTACCCTGCACTGGTAATGATTAGACCTGACATCCAAGTTTAGTGCTTTGCCACCATTGCAGAAATCCATAGCAATAGATAATTTTTCATCAGGATGTTTTGTGATGACAACTAAGGTGTAGATCACTCAACAGTCAGGAATTAACATACTTTGATAAACTATAGAGTTTTACACAACAGCCACCAAACAGAAAGCTGCAAGGAGGAGGCTGAAGTAGAACAAGACTGCATTCTGTCACCATTCCTCATTGTCCTTGCAATGGACTGGTTGATGTTGAAGTGACAAGAAATGGAAAACGTGGCATACAGTGGACATTGACATCGATGCTAAAAGACCTGGATTATGCAGATGATATTAGTCTTCTTTCCAGCCGGCACCAGGACATTCAACAGAATACAGAGGTTCTGGCAGAAAACGCAAGCAGCAGACAAAATTCATGAAGATCAATTCCAGGGTCAACCAGCCTTTTTCATTGAGCAACAACCCACTTCAAGAGGTGGAAGAATTGACCTGTATAAGCAGCAAGGTGTCAACATATAGCAACTGTGGGAGAGAAGTTAATACACAAATCAGCAATACAGACCAGGCCTTTGCCAAGCTTCAAACTATGGAGGTCAACAAACATAAGCATGGCAATCAAGCTAAGAATCTTCAAAGGTAACATCCTCAGTGTGCTGTTGTATGGTTTTGTCTGCTGGAAAACAACAACTTCCATCAAAAAGAGGCTGGAAATATTCCCAACCATTTGCCTCTGCAGAATCAGAATAATTTTCAGGCACAACACCATTTCAAAATGAAGAACTCTGAAGAACAGCTGGAGTGGAAACCATCACATCGCAGATGACATCAAGATGGTGGAGATGGCTGGGGCACGTGTGCAGAATGCCATCCACTGCACTACCCAGTGTAGCCCTATGATGGACACCATAGGGAAAGAGAAAAAGAGACAGGCCAAAGGCAAAGGACACATGGCGATGGACAACAGAGAAAGATATTAAAAGCATTGGCTTGACATGAGAAACAGCATCAAGGGCAGCGACTGACTGGCAGCAGTGGCGCACCCTCAACTTCACCTCAAGCAACATCCAGCAGAGAGAAGATTGAATGAATGAATGAATGATAAACTATATTAGCATGAAATTTGAGAACAGCAATTAATATTTTATTTAAGGTCAATAAAGGCACCCATTTGACCATATTGATGTACGCATTAAATCTGTGGGATATAGCTGCTAAGAAAGCAAGCACCAGAATGAATCTGTGAGAAAAATGTCATCCAACAATAACTTTATGTTTTCTGATGCAGACATTCATATTATTGTTGAAATTAGTTCATATGTTAACCAGGTGAAATGCAGATAATTCTTCTGAATATCTTCTTTAGAACCTGCAAAGGAATATCAACAAGTGTGAACAAAAAAAATCCAATATGGCAAATTTGATTTACAAACACGTCTGATGCATTGATTGTAATGGCACTTTCTTGGAAAAAATACATCCATCATCCTATATGTATTTTCAAAATAAACAAAATGGTTTATCCTTTTTTAGTTTTAATGATATTTGTACCAAATGAGTAAATAATAACACAGTATCATTTGACAGAATAATATCTTGTTTGATTGACCTCATTATTTTACAGCATATTGTCCACTTAGGTTTACTTCAGTTTATTGTTCAGCTAAATGTAACCAGTTTTGGCAGTCATAAAATGCTAGTCATATTTATAATGAAGACTTGCAGACTCCTTCTGTCACACTGTATTCATTATACTTGCTTTTTATCCCATGCTTTTAAAAAGGTGCATCAATGGGTTTTATACAAATTTAAACAATTTCTTATGTACTGTGGGTGAAGATCTGAAAGTTGGTGTGTCACCATCAAAGCCAGAGATACAACATGTGTAATAGGTTTTATGGTTACACCCTTAGGTCTTGCCTCATGGGGAAAGGGAATGCTGCCCCTGGGTCATCCCTTGGAAACTGTTGAGATCCTCACCCTATAACCATACGTAAGTTTGAAGGACATCAGGAAACAAAATACAGGATACATCCAAAACAGAGTCAATGTCCTGCTTCTGTGGTATGGGACTTGCTTTTAATTTATAACTTGGAAACTATTGAGATCTCCACCCCTTAACCTGGTATACATTTATTTGGCATGAGGAGATAAATTCACATATGCATTTAACAGAGGCCCTGGATCATGCCCCTGGATAATGAACATACCCCAGGATTATAGCTTGGAAGCTGTGATATTCCCCACCCTATAACCATGTACACATTTAATGGGCATGAGGAGATAAATTTAACATATGCATCCAACACAGGCCATTGGTCATGCTCTATGGGTAATATACTTGTCCTTGATATATAACATGAAAACTGTTAAGATCCCCACCCAGTAACCATATCAACACTAAATGGACATGAAGAAACAAATATTCATATGCAATGTTGGTACCAAGGTCCTGGATAAGGCCATACACCAAGTGGTTTGGCTTGGAAGCATGGGAATATTCCATAGTATATTATTAACCTAATTGTTTTTTCTTTTAACTATAGGATATATATTTTGCAGGTTGTTGGGAAAGGTGCCTTTGGAGTTGTAAGCCGTGCAAGATGGCGTGACAAAGATGTAGCTGTGAAACTGATTGAGACTGAGTCAGAGAGGAAAGCTTTCATGACAGAACTGAAACAGTTGTCCCGAGTCAGTCATCCAAACATTGTCAAGCTGTATGGAGCATGCACCAGACCTCCAACAGTACGTTGCTATAATCTCTTTTTTTGTCATCCAGTGTGTAACACAAGCTTCAGGGCCTGTGTATAAAAGAAGAAAGAACAAAAACTATTGTAGCGTATACCTTTGCAGTCAGACACCAATGTTGTGCATTGAGCTCTCCAATGTTGCCCCATTATAGATTCTAAATAGGTTTAAAAAATCTTCCGGTTACAGATGTGTGTCTTTGATATTTCAATCATAATTACAGGGCTCATTGTAACAGAAAACAAAAGTCAAATTAACAGTAAGGCATATCTTAAGATATTCCTTATTTGCATTAAAATATTCCATGTTGAATCCATAATTTATGCAGTTCTTTTATCTGAAGGATATGTGTCAGTGTCCTAAATGTTGCAAATCCCCAAATCTTGATTATTATAGAGGGACAGAGGTACATAAAAGTATACTGTGGAAAGCTTAACCAAGGTGGAACACTGTATCCTTCATTTCCCTAAAAAGAAAGTCTTCGAGAAAGAGTAATTCTGATAAATACACATACCAAATTACAGACATGTATCCATCAGGGTGACAAATCTAAAGAAAAGAGGGTATTGTTTATATAGTTTTTATTGCAACTTAGTTTAATAAAGCAACAGACAGAATAAAAATTTTAATGAAACTCTTTTTATGATATGCCCGTATTTTTCCTCCTAGGTCTGCCTTGTTATGGAGTATGCTGAGGGAGGTTCACTCTATAATGGTAGGTTTAAAATGTTCAGTTTATGTACTTTGGAATTTCGTTTTTAATCCCTCCAGTATATAATGCAGGGCATGTAGCTCTTGCTATGTCTGTCATTTGGTCAGTAATCTCTGTCTGTCTGTCCATAAACATTTTTGTTTCCAGAACATAACTTTCAAACTATTCAAGGCACTTAAATCAAACTTGGTACACATATCAAGCAAGTTGCAGAGAAGTGCCTTTTTATACTTTGAAAATTCCGCATTCAGTATTTTTATGTTACTTGGGGTCCTTGATGGATTTGTATTTGGGTGAAATGACTTCACTCTCATGGCAGAGTAAGGAAAAGTTGGCAAAAATAGGGATCAGAAGTGAGTATGAAATATTCAGAATTTATTAAATAAAAAAAATTGTCACTTTAAACCCATTTTTGCATATTTTCACATCACATACTTGAAATACTGCTGAAATACTATTACAACTTTATAAAAATATAAAAACTTTTCTTAATTTGTTTCACCATAGTTGTTGTATAACAGTTATTGTATACAACAGCAGCCTTGAAAATAGCTTTCAGTCGAAAATTAGCATCTGTTTCAAAAGTAGACTTTCTCTTTTCATATGTTTATAGGACGAAATATTGGATAAGCAGGGGTCAGGCTAGTCTTGAATTTTAGGAAGAAGTGATTTCCCCTTTTGGACAGAGTAGGGAGAAGTTAGAACTGTACAGGGAGAAGTGGGACCAAGGCAAGATACGATATATATATATATGTATATATATATATATATATATATATATATATATATATATATATATATATGGCCATATGACTTTTTATTAAAGAGTGCAGCAGAAACTATACATTGTAATTAAATTTTTACTGATAGGAGTACCTAGATTTCAGTATTGTAATTGCAAGTTCGTAAAATGCTTAATCAACAATCACTTAATCAAGAAGTTTTTTTTAAATTTTACTTTCTAAAACTTCACTAGAAAATGGCAGTCAGAAACATTTCTAAACTAGTTTGAAACGACCCCTATAACATGGACATGAGAGCACATGCATAAGTGTCTTCACACCATAGTGTTCGTCCATTCAGACCAAACAGGTGTCACTCATGTTACGAATGAGTAACCTGAACTTTAAAATAGCATGTTTAGGGTATTAATTGAAAATAAAATGTGAATCTTTTGGACTCTTAAGTTTTTGGTGAAGTTTCAAAAAGTAGAAAAATTAAATTGCTTGTTCTAGTGACAGTTGATTAACTATTTATACCTATTTGTAACTACAATGATGTAATCTGGATACTCGTATGAGTCAGAATTAATTACAATATATAATGATATGCTTTTGGGAAGTCATATGGCCAAAATACATGGTGGAGAGAACAAGAAGGGCACATAACAACATCAAAACTTCAACGTTTAATTTCATTGTTGCCGATAAAACATTACTTTAACTATTCATCAACGACAAACTGAAGCATTAAAGTCAATATATGAATGTACTAGACCCTTCTTTCCAACCGAATTGACACACAGCCAAGAACAAATATGATGCCACTCATGCCATGTGGGTGCATCTGTTTTTTGGAAGTGGGATTTTCTTAATATCACCACTCATTTTTTCAGCTTCTGTATAACAATCCATAGATAGGATTGCAGATTTGTGGTTTTAATATTTGTCTGCATACTCATAATAACATTGTGTATTTGTTAGATATTATTTGCTACACTGTTTTTTTCATATTTTCACAAAAATTAGTGATGTAAAAAAAAAAGCGATCTTGACCTTACAGCGCATCTCGAATTCCACAACATCGTGTTGTCCCATACGTTTCTGACCTACATATTTTTATTTTTAGTCTAAGTCTTCTATCACATAATATTTAGACTTCGCCTTTTACAAATTGTATATTTTCCTTAATTTATTTGCCCAATGATTTATGAAAATAGACAATCTAATGAAGAGGTACTTCCTAGACACAGCGATGACTGCCATTATTACCCATTGACTGGTTCACTTATGGTTTCAAACTGATTTTATGAGGAAAATAACGCAAACACAGCAGTTCAGATCTTTAAAAAAATATTTAGACTGCTTTTGACCAATTCTGTTAAAACACAAATTGCTATTTTCATATTGATGTTTAAGTTTCGTAACACAAGTTGGTATGTTTTCATCATCATATGATAACTTGCAGAAATCGGATGGTGATAACTTGCTTGAGAAAGGGTTAATGGTCAGTCAGGGAGTTGATCTTGCTGCCAGACATTCATTATCCCTCATCACTGATTTGTGAGTCATTAAACATCAACAGCTTCATGTACATGTAACTCCTGGTTCAGAAGTGTGTGTATCATGTTCAAGATCACTAATATGGTTTATGTTGGCACCAACAGAGTATGAGTCAATTTTTCTGAACTTGTCAGAGTTGATTAATTTTATTTTTTCCTGTAGCACCAACAGTGGTGAGACATCATCTGCTTTCTCATCTTGCTGAATCATCTTGCTGAATAACTTTGAGTGGAACATGTAATGCTGTCTTTCGTTTGGTTCAAAGTTATTAGGGAAGACAACTCTAAACTAATTTCCATTACAGCTAATCAGTTTTGATGCCTCTAATTTTATTTTATTGAAAACAAGACAATAGTATGCCAAAAAGTATTTTTGGAATTTTGTTGTTACTATTTGCCATAAAATTTGGGAATTGGGAATTTTTCAAACAAAACTTAGGAAAAGTACAAGTTGTTACCTTAAGAATTTCAACTTCTCAGGACCCCCTTCCCTCTCCCCCCCTCCCCCCAGATCATGTAAGGATGGTAATTTAATGTAGAAATGGGCAGTCATATCACAATAAAAAAAAGTTATACTGTGAATCAAATTGCATGTGCCAAATGTTTTTAGCATACAATGCAGTATATGCTTGTAATTATAATGTACTGTCATTTTCTAGTGACCTAAATGAATCTGATAAGATTGAGACAGTTACATGAGAGAATCTGTCAAATTCAGATTCAGATGACAAAATGAACAAGAGACAGTTTGAAAGACTGCTAACAGACAATTATTTTTTAATTTTAACATATGAGCATCAGTAGTTGGCATTATCTGAGAGTTTCCAAAAATGGATACATGTGCAAACTATGTGTCGTTCTCACCTTTAGACTGAATCTACCAACCTCAATGTAAATTTGTAAACAGTAAAATGTTAAAAGAACAATTTTCATGGTTTTTTTTGGCATAACATTCATTTTTCGTACAACCTTGAAAAATCCATGAATTTGAGGAGTTGCCTTGAAAACTCTTAGAATTTCGAAAAAGTTGGTTTTATTGTTGAAATATCCTTGAATTTGTTGACAAAACTCTTTGAAATTTTCCCCAAACTCCTTGAGTTTATCTGAGGGAAAACAAAAGTTAACACTAAATAAAATGTATCACTTTTTAAATCAGAACTTTTGTTATTTACTTATTTTCCAAAAATAATAAATAAATAAATAAAATGGGATATAATTGCATGGCTGAAATGACACATGACATCGTTAGTACCAGATGGAGTAGCATCCCTTTGCAGTGGTTGCATGCTATATAGTTACTCATTTTGTCTTCTCCTTTTGTACCTATTTATGCAGTGATAATAAAAAACACAGAGAGAAAGTTAATTTTCTGTAAGAGAAAATACTCCTTGAAAACATTTGGAAGTCCTTGAAAACTCATTAAAAAGTCCTTGAAAAACAACTCTTTTTTGTGCTGTACAAACCATGATAATTTTAGTATTTATTTTTTTCCAGTTTTTGGAATTACATTGAACAAATTTACCATATGGAAAAGCCCAGGCCATAGGCCCAAAAATGTTTTAAAAAATAATCCCTGTGACTAGTCCGATTCAGAGCAAATAAGTGACCAGTCTAATACGTGACCTGTGCATTCAACCTCAGCCTACAGTGTGGATTAGGGAAAATGCAGACATGGAGTCAAATATGGAAAATTTGGTCAGGAGAAAGATTACTGTCAGTCAAATTACCATGAATGTAGTTATGGCTAAGGTTTCATTAATATAAAATATCATTAGAAGAAAATGAAGGTAAAGGCCCTTTATCTGTGAATTTGAGGCCAGGTAATATGTAGAGAATGGTTAGAGAACTCGAAGTAGTCAATTTTATTGGCTATCCTGAGGTTGAAGCAGATGATAGCTGTTCACAGTTCTGTCAGATAGATCCAGGTATACTTTTAAAAATAACCTTATGCTTTTTTATAATTACTCATTAATTTGTCTTAACTGCAACCTTCACTTTTTGTCATCTTCTTCCTTTAAATTCCCACTCAATTGGTTTCTGTTCACAATGTGTAAGGGAAAAAAATTATTACGACTTGGTGACCTACAATTTGAAATGGCCACTAAAATTAAAAGTAGGTTGCTCTATGACTACTAAAATTTGATTGATACTTTGAATATTAGTAAGCAAATATATATTAAATATGGTGGCAGTTGTTGATGCAGTCTGTTGGTGAGATGTTTGTTTGGATGCTTGTGCCGTTTGTGTAGAAATGGATTGTTCAGAAGACAGTAATAGTCTTTGATCATTTTGGTAAGCCAATACCGACTATTTCTCCATCAAAAACATTACCTGATCACATTGACATTAGTATTACTCTCAGCTACCTCCAGATCCAGCCCTAGCTGAAAGACAAAAAAATGTCTTTCCATCTATTTAACGTAGACAAAGGGAACCAACTCTTATAGGTTAAATCCCCCTTTTTTTGTTAGGTGGCTACCGGTATCCTGGATATAACCAGTTTCAACTTTTGCTTATAACTGAAAACAGTGCTCCTGGAATCCATTTAAATATTTACTTAATTTTGACCTTCCAGTGGTATAGTAAGTTAAAACATTGTTTACATTGTGCATACATCATTTTTGTGATTTCCCATGAATTTATTCATATCTTTGCATTTTTCTTACCATTTGTTATTGTCCATGTGATTTTGATCTGTAACACAAATTAAAACGGTGAAATTGCTGTGCGCTGGTATGTTTCACTTTTTTGCACTTTTCAATTTATCATGGTAACATGAAATTGCCTTAATTTGAACAATTTGTATATTTGTTGTATTCACTTGTATGTTTTTTTCTTTCATTACAGAAATGGCAATAAAGTGCAAGAATTGCAGATGATTTAAGATTGTAGAGGACAATCACGAGACCTGTTTGTCCAGCACCAAGTGCTTGTCTTCACACACATGTAATATGTGTTCATTGTGGACAGAAGACATCTGGTCTGACATCTTAGAAAAGCAGCTCTAGGGCTGTGAAAAATGATCATGCTCAAAATTGTTGGAGTATGAAATTTTAAGTCTCCACCCCACTTTGGAATCTGTAATGAGCTTTATGGGTTATGTCACAATGCCAATTCCACCCCTAACAAAGACACCAAAAAACAGCGCTGACTGTGACTGCAGACTCAATTGACACTACGCCAAGTAATTCCAATCAAGTATTGGAATCGCGAATGATTTGTATTTTGCAACAAGCATTATCGTCAGAGATGTTGACAAGTGAATTTGACCAAAATATAAAGTGGCATCCCATTGGGTATAAGTCCCTTTCCCTGCCTGTGCATGGTTTTCGAAATACTGAAGCCGGTCATGCGGGATTACCATTCCATTTCACTGTCCAGCCTGCCCAATAAGTCATTTACCATTCACCATCCCAGCTGCCAACTAACGAGTTCAGCCATCCAGACAATCCATGTACACTTTTAGTGGTCATGCTTTTGTCGGCTTATACTGGCGAACTGGCCAGCCTACCATGTCTCTTAACAGTACTGACAGCGACAGCATCTTATGCCCAGCAGAATGCACGGCCAGCTGCCCAGCCAGACCAACCATATCTGTATTACACTGTGAACCAGCATTGTATTTGGAACCATTGGACTCAGCCAAACTTGCAGCGCTGGACTGGCATTCCACAGCCACACCACGTTTGGTGCTGGACATAAAGCGACCACCGCTGATGGCATACCCAACAGGGAGAATGATTATACATGCTGACAATACTACATCATCATTGCCCTATGGTATGTTATATCAATGGACTTGGAGTGTACAGGAGGACAATTTCCCTTTTAATGAGGGGATGAGACGGACATGTCTGAAGATTCTGATCTGACCATGCAATGGGCAGAATTTAACTTCAAGACAGCAATCGAAAAAATGTATAGGATTCTGCCTCCATCAGAATGCCCTTCTCTGCCTGCAATCAGTCCTACTGATAAAGTCAAGGCCTCTGTGAATGTAGATGATGATGACAACAATCTGTCATTCAGAATCTCATTACAATCGTCAAAGATTGCAGAAATCACCAGGCATTTCTTGGATAAAATTCACAACCCCGGTAACTCCAGATTGTTCTTTTTGGTGAATCACTTGCCTGCAGCTTTCTCACATTATTGGTACAAGTCACATACTGATGCATATTATCCAGATATGCCTAGCCTAGACAAAGACATCTGTCTTCAACATGTCTGCTCCTCTCTGAAGTGGACAGACAGGTGTTTAATGCCATGTCAGAGTTAGTCAGGAATGGTGTGTTGACTTACTCCCTACTTGACCTCACATCGCTTGCAATCTTTTGTGTACCCAAAAGGGTGGGAAATGACCATGCACGGGATTCAGTAGGCCATTGACTTGCTGTTGATCCCACCCTCTGATGACCTACCTATAGGCGCCAGACTCCATCTTTTTCGCCAAACTTGGAACAGCCTATTCCCGGAAAACAGTTGGGTATTCCAAGTCATTTCAGACGGTCACAAGATCACATTCATCCGATGCCATCCAGTTTTGTCGTCCCCCTTCATAACAGAACTTCCAAGCAATCCCATGAAGTTGGACATTCTACAGAAGGAAACAGAGGTTTTGCTAATGAAACAGGCAGTAGAGAGTCTGAAAACTCCACATATTTAGGGTTCTTCTCCATAATCTATCTGGTGATGAAATCCAATGGGAAACTGAGACCTGTGATAGACTTGAGCAAGTTCAGTTAATTTATTTCTTCCTGATAATTCAAGATGGAGATGGCAAGGTCCAGTCATCTTTCAACGTGATGCGATGAATATGCAATCAGTCTTAATCTGTCCAATGCAAACTTCCATATACCAATTACAGCATCATGCAAATACCTTCGTTTCGTTTACTATGGGGTAGTATACAGATTCTGTGCCCTTCCATTTGGCCTCAACCTAAGCCCTTGGACCTTCATCAAAAGTTGGACTGTGTCATATCCCTGTTCAAGACGTCCTCCTCAGTAAGTTAAGTTTTGGTTTACGACACGAACGAGCTTCTTCGTCATTCACAGTCTAGGTTGGATAATCCATGTAGAGGAGTCAGACCTTATCCCGTCTCAACATTTTATCCATCTCTGGTCATTTAGATCACCATTTTACAATCTGACCAAGATAAAACACTCAGGTCTTCAGTGGCAAGATGGAGTGGCTAGCGGCCAGAATGCCCTTAGAAACCCCACAACCGGAAATAACAATCTTTTCAGATGCCAGTTTGTCAGGTTGGAGAGTACACTTGCTACTTGACTTTGTGGCAGTCAGCGGCAAGTGGACACTGCAAGAGATGGCTCTTAATAGCAATCTCTTGGAAATGAATTCCATTCTCAATACCTCTCATGCTTGAGCGGAATGCATCCAAGGAAAGATGGTACAATTTGGTTGTAGTGATGTATCTCTTCAAACAAGGGGGGGGGGGGGGTGAGACATAATCACCAGACCTTTGCCTCATGTTATGGGACCTTCATTGATGTTCCCAATATCAGATAAATATTCAAGTCCAACACATCCCAGGCAGGCTGAATGTCCTGGCTGACTCATTATCAAAGAGAGGCCAACTGCTTCATACGGAGTGGTCTCTCCATCCATCTGTCTTCCATCAAGTCTGTTCCTTATGGGGCAGACCGATGCTAGACCTATTTGCAACGAGGTGGAACAACAAACTGCCAACCTTTGTCTCCCCATTTCCAGACCCAAAAGCATGGGATGTCAATGCCTTTTTCACTCAGCTTTGAGGGAAGGTAGGCCTACGCCTGCCCTCGATCAATTCTGATTCCGAAAATAATTCAGAAAATGAGGGGCACCAGCTACAAAATAGTTCTGCTTGCCCCTCTATGATAAGACAAATCCAAGATCAACAATCTGCTCAATTTAGTGACAGGTGTAACTGGGAAAATTGTTGCAACTCATGCTGCTCAAGCAGCCAAGATCACCACTACTCAATCTGTGTCCTGATAAACTCCTCTTTTACATCTAGCTTTTGTCAGGGATGCCAATCGTGAAAAGGATTCAGAGCGTCAGCCGTAGAGAGGATCGCAACAGCTAGAAGGCCCTCCACTTTGAAGGCATACAAGTGGAAATGGTGAGTTTTCAATGACTGGTGTCATATCAGTGATGTTACAGCACTCTCTGTCTCCATTCCCCAACTGGCCAACTTCTTTATCTTTCTCTTTGAGGACAAGAAGTTAGCCCCTATACAATCAAGGGATACCATTCCATGACAAGGACCTTTCCTATTTGCTGTCCAATTTCAACATAACCATACCACGTTCACTCACCTTGTTCCCAAAATGTCCTGGGTTGTGGTGTGGCTCAGCTCGTCCAAGTTCGACCTTGCTGAAGCAGCTATCATACAGACTTGCTTCCTGATAGTGCTAGCTTTAGCATGAAGGGTGAGTAAGCTACATGTGCTGTCTATGGATCTGAACTACATACAATTCCATTCTGACGGTTTAGTCTTTCTACAACCAACAAATAACTATTCACTCTATTTCCTCAATCGACCTGTTGAGAGAAGCAATGCAGCAGGATCCCGTACATGCCCTCAGATGCTATCTGAGACACACAAAGAATATCTGCAGTGGCCGTAAAAGACTATTCCTACCATGTAAGGCAGGAAAGCAAGACATAACCCCTCAAGCGCTGGCACTTGACTAAAGGGAGTTATTAAATCAGCGTACTCTGAACTCTCACAGGATCAGGTACAACTAATGAATATTTCAGCTCATGAAATATAAGAGATATCCATGAGCCTGGCCTTCATACATAATGTCTCAATTCAAGGCTTAGTGGAGTCATATGGCTTGCCAGCTTCTATTTGTGTGACCTGTCCTCACAAAGGAGAGAACTGAATCTTGTCAGGCCACTGGTAGCTGTCCAGACAGTTATCACGCCCCATTCATGAAAGCTCAACCTCAGATCTGGGCATGACCTTGCCACTTTCACTGGGTTTGCTGAAGAATGTAGACAATAATCAGGTGCGAGATCCCACAGGGATATATCTCACATGTGTATAAACACATTGTCTTTGGTTGTGTTTGTCTGATGTTGGGGGAAGTTCATTCTTTCGGTAGAGCAATTATGCTCCTACAGTGTGACATAGGTAAAGGATGGATCCTTAGCACTTCCTCCTCTTCTTACCTATTCTCCTAATGTTAATGTGGTTGGATAATGTATTTGATAGAGAAAGCAACTTTTTTAGTAAATTATGTTTCTCCAATAATACTTACCTGATCGCATTACTAAAATTCCCTTCCCCACAATGCAAGCATCATGTTAAAGGTTTCGCTCAAGTTAAAACTGGTTACATCCAGGATACCAGTAGACACCAAGCAGGAATAAAGGGGAGTTAACCTGTAAGAGTTGCTTCCCTTTGTCTATATGTTATGTAGCTGGAAAGTCATTTTTTTGTCTTTCAGGGAAGGCTGGATTTCGAGGTGGCAGAGAGTAATCCTGATGTTAATGTGATCAGGTAAGTATTATTGGAGAAACATAATTTACTAAAAAAAATTTGCTTTTTGACAAATGATGGACTATCAATTTGACTCTGATTTGTATTAAATTGATTTGGAATAAATACAGTACATACACAGTGTTCTCCCGAGGGCCTTTTACCGTAGCGGGCCCACTACGCTATCGTTTCAAACTCCGATAACCCCGACGCTTTAGAACCTGCCGCTACGCTATGCTCTTGTGCCGCTACGCTTTGATGTTTCCCACTACCCTTATAAAATTAATCTGTTAAACAAACATCCTGTCACCTAATTCAAAGCCCCACTTAAATGACACCTATTCTTACTTCTTCTGGGGTATTTTATTAAGATAATCCAGGATAATTGCTCACTCACTTAACCATTATCCATTGTACCTGGCTTGAGCGACCTTTGGTGAGGGTTTCGTCTACACCTAGTCACGTGATTGGCCAGCAACAATGGAGTCTACTGGTAGTATGTTATATATATGTCAGTCGTTTTCATTAACAGCCAAAGCAGTTACACCGATTAAATTAAAAATTATTGTGAAAAATGAACACACCACCTTCCAAGAAACGAAAAATTACCCAGCGCCCGGCTAGCCCCATGTTGGCCTGGTTACGACAATCAGAAATTAGCATCACGAATAGTGGCAGTGATTCTGATTCCGATAGCACCAGCATAATTTCCAAAAAGAATGATATCAAGAAACGAAGGACGGGATTTAATAATGAATGGAAGACGTTATTCCCTTGGGTGGAAATTGCTGGATCGGATGGTAAGTTTTCCATATTGCTAACTTAAGTGAGTGCTGCCCTATTAATTTCTCTTTTCTGTCTATCCAAGTAGTAAACGGAACAATTTTTATCTTCCAGTTTTATCTCTTTTGAAAAGATATAAAAAAAAGTATTCCTTTATAAATATAACTAAAATAATTTCATCCATATTCTTACTTATTATTCAGTGAAGTCATGAAGTTTATTCCACCCGGTCTGTATCAAATTCTTGAAAAATAGACTATGTAATTACATATATATTTTGCAGGTATGCTGTGTAAATTGTGCCGGAAGAATTTTTCCATGGTAATTAACTTAGTTAGGATTCAGGTATATTTGTCTCTTTTTTGTACATCCATTAATAAATTTTATGTTCCATTTTTTTCAGATTGTGAAAGGTCATTCTCCTCAATGAATAGAATTAAGAGTGTTTTAAGGAACAGGTTGTCACAGAGGGTACTGAACTACCTGATGACAATCAGTACTGAAGGACAACCCTTAAAAGACTTTAATTGTGATGTTGCAGTCAGTTTATATGGTGAAATAAAGAAAAGATGAATATCATTTATTTAAATTAAGAAATAAATGAGATATGCATTGTTGTTACTGTTATAACCAGGGTAAATAAAAAATACTATGTAAATATATGCACTTCTTTTTATTTCATTGATATTAATTTGTTTCACTTTTATGACGTTAACGTGCGCTTTGTAAAACATTTTATGACCCAAACACGCTAACCCCGATGCTATTGAAAATTTCTGGGGAGATCACTGATACATATATTGAAATATTTCATTATTGACTGATATATTTCTGTTTTAAATTAGGAAATCACCTCCTTTTTTTTCCCCTACCAAAATTCTATACTAAATATTGTAGATATTTACAAGATTTTCCATTTATGCCAAGATTGCAAAACGCATGTATGCTGTCTCATTTAGGGAGACAATTTATTTCACATTTTTTATTCCAGTGTTGCATGGTACAGGTCCGCAGCCCAACTACACTGCTGCTCATGCCATGAGCTGGGCACTCCAGTGTGCCAGAGGGGTGGAATATCTGCATGGAATGAAGCCAAAAGCTCTCATCCACAGAGATCTAAAACCACCCAAGTAGGTTATCAGATCAGACTTGGGAATTTGTCTTATTTCATGGATATGTTTGCTGTTTTACATACTGTTTTTGTTTCCTTAAGGGCATTTCTGATGCTAAAGGAACTGTTTGCATTGGGCTTGAAACTTGATAATTTGTATTTTCTTACTATTTGTGAAGCATGGAAAGAAGAATTCAGAAGATTTTCGTAAAATATGTATGAAGATCCAAGAATTTACTGGAGAGGGACATAGTTTGAAGATGTTTAATACATGTAATCATCTGTGTGTGGAAAGAGGTTAAGGAGAGTAAGATATAAAGAGAAGATACATTTCTTGAGAGGTGTTCCACAGTTTGTATTTAGCTGGAACACTGCAGCAATAGTTTCAAATATGTAATTATATAAATGGGATTATCCAAGACAACATGGCCTTTTTTGTTATAGGGTGGGTATCCAATCATTATATTACAGAAGTATTTCAGAATCACTTTGCCATGAGTGTCTGTGCATTCCTAATTCCAGTTTTGACTGACACTTGTTTCAATACACCTTAAGGTCAAACTTGCAATTGGTGCATCCTAGGGTGAAATTGTGCCTTAGACTGAAAATTGGTCACTGTGACTATTAACCTGGGTTTCATCTAACCTTGCTTCAAAATCATGTCCAGGCTCAAATCCAATACTTATATGCAAAAATGTATGCCCTTGAAAATAAGTGAATTCACAGATGGAAGTGTGTATAAACCACTGGCATTTGTAATATCATTTAAATCCGACCATCCTGGTTTGATTACAGTTTACTACTCATCATGGGTGGCACCGTGCTTAAGATCTGTGACTTTGGTACAGCATGTGATATTCAAACTCACATGACAAACAACAAGGGCAGTGCAGCATGGATGGCTCCAGAAGTCTTTGAAGGTAAGAAACATTGTTGCAGTTGGCTATGAACAGATTCTGCATTCAAGAAGGAGACAAAGACCTAGCAAATTTGACAAGTTCATTTATTAGCTTCATCAGACAGGCAGCTATTTTTTTATGATTGAAACACAAGCTGTTGTTTGAGGAAATAGCTTTCTGTGCAAACAGATTACGTTACTGCAGGATTTGATAGGAAAGGTAATTAGACAGAAGTTTGGCGAGTCAAGATTGGACTCATAATTGTATTCAACTTATATATTCTAATTTTTAACAACAGTATACTCAACAGTAGTCACTGAATTCATGTTTTCAAAATGTCTTTATTTCATAATTATTTGTATAGACTGTTATGGAATGTGAAAATATTTCTTCACAAGCCATAACCCATCTTATTCAACATTGGTTAAAATCATGCCCTGGCCTTTAATTGCAAGACCTTTTCACCAATTACCACCAAAATTGAAATGTGGCTACATTATGGGAAATTTATACATTAAAAATCTCTTAGTAGAGCATGCTGTTCAATAAAACTCACCTGTCCTTAGCACTCAAAGTACCATCTATACTCGTTTATTTTGTTCTACTGATTACTCCTAACAAACTGCGTAGATTCAGATCTGCTGACACATTATGCAACAGCAGATGTGGGTCTATGCAGTTGGATCCGACTTATATGCAAGTATATATGGTAATAAACATTTCTCTCACTGAACATAGACTAAATACATGTTTTATTGCTGACACCATTTCCTTTATTGTTTTTTTTTCTTTTCTTGTCCTACCTTTGACAAATCGGCAAAAATCAAGGCACTGTGGTCCAAGCATTGTCCATTTCTCTGTTTATCATCAGCATATTGTCAGCAAGAAAAGTACATTTGTTAGGTCAGTTTGGTACATGGAAGATCCCAAGTGATACATGGGTCAAAAGATGAAAGTTTAGTCATGTGGGAGACTTCATTTGTCAACTACTAGGCTTTTTTTTAACACATATTGTTTGCACTGGTTATTTTCATGAAGTATATCAGGTCAAGGCATCATGGTGACAGTGATCTGTTATTAGCAATGAACAATTGTCATCCCTCATGTTTCAATCTATTGATTAAAATACATCCTCCTTTTTTGCTTATTTACTCTAATGGTCACTTTACAGAATAAAATTGTAGAAACAAGAAACAAAATTAATGTGCTTTGCTAATAATTCAATGGATTTTAAAAATCCATATTGATAAAAGTCTATGTCATTAATTTATGTTCTGAGGTTGTTGACCATCAAACCAACCCATGACTTGCACATCAGATATACCTTTTGTTGGTACAGCAGTCATTCAGGAGGTGTAAGTGGTATTAGCTCATTAGAAATATTCCAAATCAGATTACTTTCATTTGATTTCATGTCTGTGTTTACTTTCTGTTGATTTTCCTCCTTTTATCAGGCAGTAATTACAGTGAGAAGTGTGATGTGTTCAGTTGGGGGATCATCTTGTGGGAAGTATTCACCAGGAGAAAACCATTTGATGAAATAGGGGGACCAGCCTTTAGGATAATGTGGGCAGTGCACAATGGTAAAGCATATAATACAAGATGGTAACATGCAATAAACAATAGTTAATGATATATTGAACATTTTCATTTTTTTTTTTATGATCCAGCATATACATAGAGATCTGTCTTATGTCATTAATCTGTTCAATGACACTTGTTATATTTGATGTGAAATTTTTTATAAGATACATTTAATTCAAAAGCTTAATAAATTTTATCAATGCATATGTATTCTTGCTGTCATTTCTTTTTATTCAATAACAAATGAGTTTGTTATTTGAAGTGTTCAGCAAGGGCTATTCCAGTATCAGACCGGGGGGGGGGGGGGGGCACTGCAGTAGGGATTCTGTCTTTTAAAAAGACCCAACCAGTCCTCAAAAATGAAAAGTTTTAAACTAAAACCAGTGCCTCCTTAACGTCCCTTAATCTCCCATGTGTTTAATTCTGGAAGAGCCCTCATTGCCATGACTTATGCTTTGTTTAAACTTAGACTCAGTTTAAACTTTATTTTGTAATCATCATTAATGTTTTTTCATTGAGATATCTTGACACAAAAGTCATACAATACTTTCTGTCGTTGCAATTATGACTGCACATAATAAGATTGACTTTTCAAATTGTTGTGAAAATGAGTACCTCTATAGCAAACTGTAGAGATGATATATCAAATAATTAAAATATTCATTTTCATGGGATCAATTTATTAGTGGTACTGCTTACATTTGTAAATTTGTGAAGGGCTGTATTATTTCCACAGAATTATTACAGTCAGTTTGGTCTTGACATTTATGGTTTGTTACAACTATGAAAAATCCACAAAAATTGGTATCCTATGAACATTTCTGAATTAACATTAAATACATACCTATAGTCTTATTCATGAATATTTTCAGGTACTCGACCACCATTGATAAGAAACCTGCCTAAACCTTTAGAGATCTTAATGACAAGGTAATATCTGTGTAAAATGCTCACTGGACTCAGATTTGCTTTTGCATAATGCAGCAGCAGATCAGGGTCAATGCTGTTTGCTTGAAGTCATCTGAAGAATGAACAGTTTAGGTCCTGATCTGCCATTTGATAAAGCAATGGCAGATCTAGTTCTTCAGTGTTCTCAGTTGGGTATGCATTATATACAAGTAAATGAGGTAGATATTTGAATCCTCTTGGTTTTATGCCATAAAATACTCTTTTAGGTAGTAATATGGGGCAAATTTATAGCAAAGACCGACTCTAATTTTCAAGATATATTCAGCCTAAATAAGAATTCTGGGATTGTTCTTGAATATTTTGTATTACTTACCGTAGGATCTGAGGTGTGTGTGTGTGAGGAATGGGGGTAGGCATTTAGAGCTGGAGATGGGGGGGGGAGAATAACTAAGAAACATTAGAACATTCTACTTTGCAGGGAATTAAAGCAGATTGCTAGTTTGCATTTCAAATGGGGGATTTTGATTTGTTGATCTTTCATTAAAGATTGTAGATTTTCAAAACCTTTGCATGTACAGTATTTGTCTATATAAAAAAAAATCAGTACAGTCATTCATCTTGAATACAAGCAATACTCAACATGGAAAAGCATGCTAAAAATTAATATTTTGATCCTTTGGTGACAAGTCATTTCTCAGAGAATATTGTTCAGTGTATATTCTGTTCAGTCTAAGTCTGTATAAAAAAGTGAATATGTAGTATTTTGTAGTATGATATGGATATAGCAGAGAAAATTTTTTTTTCTCACTTCTTCCTGAACAAGTGACATTTGAAAATCACTTGTCCTGCTGAATTTATAACTTATCAATTAATTTGAGTTGCCTTTTTTTTATTTAATATTTAACTTTACAGAACAAAAGTTATGAATTTAAAGAAATTATAAAAATAATGAATTAGATCAGTATTGAAGGCTTTTAATACCTGATAAAAGATGTGATTATATAGCATGTACATGTATAAACCTAATCCTTTTTTAAGCAGTATATAAACTGAATACCTATTAAAACTACTTGCATATGAGACATTGTTCTTTTGATTGTAGTACATTTTAAAACCAGTTTTACACCTATTGCATCTGTTGATTGATAACCAAAAGGTTCTCTAATGAATTTCCAAACTACTTGTTACAAGACCTCAATTCTACAGTGTACACCTTTGTAATGTTAAGCTAAGCCATGAGTTGGGGGTCTTCAACTTGTCAGATGTAAAGCCAGTGTCTCTGCAGAGCCAAGTGAATGCTTTGATCTATATTGCCAAGTGAGGCTGAGATGCACATGCTAGAATGTTAGCACTTAGTGTGTGCGACTGTAGTTAGGTGCTCATGAGTCCTGTACACATATTGGCACATATGCCTTTGAGTGCTGGTGGCAGTAGATCGGCTTACTGGTAACTTTTTTTGAGAGTACTAACATTTACTATAGTAATTTAGTTGTAACCACAACTGATTTTTGCTGAGAGAGAGACACAGAGATTATTTTGCATGCTGGCTTTAAATCAGTGAGAATTGCAAATGTTGAGACTTTTTCACATTGACAAAAACTTGCCCTGAACAAGCCCCTTATAAATTTTCAATAACCCAACCAAAAGTGTCACTTGTCCTAGATGTCAGGCTATGGGATTTGCTCAACCCTGCTAGAGTCTGTGTACTGTATATACTTGCTTATAAGTCAACATTTGTTACTGAAAATTTGATTCATGCAGAGTAGGGGTCATGTTATAAGAGTGACATGCCAAAAATTTGATAAATCTAGTGGTAATATTGTAAACTCTAGATGTTTGCAGTACATGCAAAATACTGTCAATTCAAATATTTTTATCTTTTCTTGCCACTATTCCAATCCAGAAATGCATAAATGGTATGCACTGTGTTTATCTATTTCATTACTGTGAGTCAATACACAATACTTGCATCTACATTTATTTGGAATTTAATAATTTGAAAATATAAATTAAATATAACTCAATGCAAAGTGAAACACCTTTTTGTTTACCATGGTTGTTTACTGGTAAGTATATTGCTTCCATTTTTGTATAAGTCTGAGCAACCCATATTTGTATTATATTTTGTGCTTTGCTGTATAAACACTGTTTGATGCAATAGAAGTTTTGATTTGATTTATATTTGCCTTTTTTTTGAAAGCCAAATCTAATTCCCAAGTGATATTTCTTAAGTTATCTGCCAGCGCACATAGATTGATAAGCTCTTTGCTTGTAAAGGCAAGACCCATTTTGTTGTCCCAGTTGACAATCCTTTGATCAAGCCTTGAATTTCATACTTGTTCAGTGCCAGGTAGAGTCCTACAACTCCCTGTGTGCATCTGACCTTAATTCCTTAGATTGTAAAGGCAGCACTTACATTCTTTTCCAAGTTGACAACCCTTTGTTTTGAGCTGTGAATTTGATACTTGTTCAGTGCCAAGTAGAGCCCTATATTCAGTTAACAGTGGCTACTTATTTTAACTCCCTGTGATCATGCCACTCAATAGACACTTGTTCAGTTGCAGCATATCCTTTAATATATTTCACAGACTGTATGTTCAAAGTGTCACTTACAGAGTCCAAACTCAGTCTCATGTAAGCACCTGCAGATGACAGTATAGATGATCAAAGTGTCACTTACAGAGTCCAAACTCGGTCTCATGTAAGCACCTGCAGATGACAGTATAGATGATCAAAGTGTCACTTACAGACTCCAAACTCAGTCTTATGTAAGCACCTGCAGATGACAGTATAGATGATCAAAGTGTCACTTACAGAGTCCAAACTCAGTCTCATGTAAGCACCTGCAGATGACAGTATAGATGATCAAAGTGTCACTTACAGAGTCCAAACTCAGTCTCATGTAAGCACCTGCAGATGACAGTATAGATGATCAAAGTGTCACTTACAGAGTCCAAACTCAGTCTCATGTAAGCACCTGCAGATGACAGTATAGATGAGGAATCTGAGTCTTGGGCTTTGCACCAGATGACATTATACGGTGACATTTATAGGATACTATGAATCACAAAAGTGTGGACTTTACTTTCGTTGTTTATTTGTAAGACATATGGAATTATCATCTTACAGGAGATTGTGAATCGGATCATTCTGGACTATTTTTATACCGGTGTGTGTCCTATAATAGAATTGACGGATTTATCATATAAATGGATTTAAATTGTCAAGCATTATGAATTTCTATGGATTTTATTATACCAAGATAGACAAAGTGTGAGTTTTCAATTTATTTCTGACATATTCCACTCAGTAATATAATTGTATTTATTTTACACTGGTTTTGTCTTTTTTTTCCCCCGCCATCTATCTATCTATCCATCCATTTTGGCTTGTTCATTTTTCCAAAGTGCAACTCTGACTCACTGAGGACAAATCACCCCTTGCGGATGGATCTGACTTGCAAAATGCACCTCGACTTAAAGGAGGATCAAAGAGAAATTAGCTTTTGCAGCCATAAAATGAGGAAGGGGGTAGATTTTTAGTCAAATCTTCTTATAAGCAAGTATTGACAGTACTATGGAATATCATCTAAAAACCTTGTACTCCAAGTACCTATCAAACTAAGTGGCTATAGGGTGACCAACTTGAAAATGTTAGTGGCCATTTAAATTTCTAGGTTGCCAAGTCATAAAAATTGGGTCACTATAGTCATTGGAACAGAAATAAATTGAGTGGAAAATTAATTATTTCAATTAGTGGTAAAAAGTAAATGGTTTTAGTTAAGGCTAGTTAAAGACTAATTACAAACATGCATAAGGTTATTTGTTATAGTATATCTAGATCTGTCTGGCAGAACTGTCAACAGTCATCATCTCTTTTAAGTCAGCCATTTATATTAGTATTTGAAGTGCTCTAAACCATCTCTAATCATTTGCCTGACCTCAAGTTCACTGATAAAGGACTTTTACCTTCATTTTCTTTTTCGATGATAATTATGTTAACAAAGCCTTAGGCATATCTGCATTTATGAGTGTTTGACATATTAATTATTCTGCCAAATAATTTTTCCATAATTGTTTCCATGCCCACATATTTCCAGATCTGTACCATCAGCTGAGGTTGATTGAACAGGTCATATTTTGGACTGGTCACTTGTAGGCTTTGAACCAGACTAGTCACATGTAAAGATGGTGACATAATATAGCAGTCTCAAAACAGAAAAAGAGATTATGCTATGATTTAAATTGCATGTGCTAGCTGTTTCTAGCATAAAACATGGTATGTGCTTGTAATTAAGAAGTGGTCATTTGCTAGTTGCCTCATTATGATTCTTAAGGTCACCAGAGAGCAACCAGATGACAATTTTCACTTGCCAATGCCAAATTTTACTTGCAAATGTGACCATTTCCTGGCAACCTGGAGCACTGAATCCACGTGTTTATTTGCAGATGCTGGGCAGGAAACCCAGCTGAGAGGCCTTCCATGGCAGAGGTGGTGAGGATCATGTCCTATCTATTTCAGGTAGTCTGCACACAGTTGTAACATCCTTACACTGGAGCTTTCCACTCTCTTATGTAAATCCTATTTTGTACATATGTACAGTTTAGTCAGGCTACCATTTATCTCAGTAATGTTAATAAAGTGCAGTGATGTTTATAATCTATTGAAAATCATAAAAAGCATGTCTGTTTTATACAACATTTGGTTTGATCAGATGAGGGTAATGGAAACTCTGGATTGCATTAATGAGAGGATACTGTATTTTAGCTTCATGTCAATAAATACCAGGAAATCACCATATATATTTGTAATGTAATTTTTACAAATTACAGTATGTCAAATGGAATTAAAGACTTTTCAGTAGTATTCATCACAGCATTTTTAGCAGATCAAACTCAATTACATTTAATTATTGATTGATTCATTTGTGTTTAATGGCATATCAGCACATAAAGAATTATTTAGTGCATAGACAATTGGAGTAATGAGCAATGCCCAGGGACACAGTCATGGCATTCGACCCCATGCTGGTTTGGGCAGGATTTGAACCTGCAGCCCAATGATTGTGAGTCTAATGCACTAACCACTGCCACCATGACTTCCACAATTAGCATTTAACAAACAATGAAACAGAGAAAATAGAAAAAGAAAATCAGTTTCATGTGCACATCGTGTTGTGATTCTGTTTTCAGTTTTTTTCTGGTGCTGATGAACCTCTTGTTTACCCATCCAACTACGAAGATGAGTCCCCTGATTATAGTAAGTATATGCAGAGTGATCAGGCATATTCATATAAAATACAGGATACTACCAAAATATATTCACTATGTATCTGTGTACAAGCAGTGGGTGGAGGTGGGATCTCGATTCTTGATTTGGTCTTTTCCTACTGGCCATCTCAATAAACTAAATTCTGACAAATGTGGCAGTGCCAGAGTAAACTAAGGGTTTGCTGACAATATTTTATTTGCTTATATTTCCTAAACCCTTTGATATATTCTCATCACACTTGGCATGAACCATTATAAAACTTAGACAACTCATTTTTCAACATGCTCACCTGCCCTTTTACCTTAGGGTCAAGGTTACAGTCATAGAAAATGTATGTTACTGTTTTGGTTAAAGTTTTTGCATTTGCTTGTATTTCATACTCCTTGATGAATTTTCTTCATACTTGGAATAAATCATTATAATGCTTAGACGATTCATTCTGTGACATACTTATTTGCCTCTTTGACCTTAGGGTTAAGGTCACAGTCATAGAAACTTTGTGTTGAGGTTTTGGTTAAAGTTTTTTTTTATTTGCTTAGAGTTTCTAAACTTCTTGATGGATTTTCTTCATACTTTGGATGAACCATTTTGAAGCTAAGACAATTCATTCTGTGACATATTTTTTCAACCTTTTGACTGTAGGGTCAAGGTAACATATTTTACAGCAATGCTTTCATCATGGGACTGATATGCAGGCCCTGATCTTTACATATTTTATACATTTTCATATATAGACCTTTTTTAAATGCAGACCTTGTTAGCAGGATTAATTAAAAACCACTTGAGATAGACAAATAAAATTTGGTATGCTTATTGGCACAGACCCTGAAACTGGTAATTTTACCACTGAAGCAAAAACACAATGCAGAATGAACACAAAGAGATTGCAGAGAATGCAAACAAAATGCAGAATGAGCCCAAAACATAATGCCAAATGAATGCAAACAAAATGATGAATGTACTTGAAAGAAATGGGATATCAACAATACTGAGCAATTGGAATAAAACTTGAATGTATTTCATAAATGGATTTGAAGATCTATTATTTTTGAAGCTGCTGCTAAATTTCCATGGTTGAAAACCCTTTCACATGATAATCCAGGATGAGATTTTTACAATGACAGTTTCTCACCCTTTTAAGCCGTGACATTGTTCTTGTCGAGGTGGCATACAAAATGACTGCAGTTGCTGTGAAGACATCATCACTGGTGGTTGTATCTGTACAATTTTATCTCAAGCAAACAGATTGCCTGACAAATACTTTACAATTGTATCTTTACACTTATTGCAGTTGGGGTTATATTTTAATTTATTGTAAATTCAGTGCTGTCATTTGCATTATATGCATTTGCTATTTTATTAAAGCACACTTTCAGTAAGACAAGATATGAAAACAATAGTTCTCTTCCTTTAACACTCGAAAATGGAAAACCCAGCTTCAGTAAATCCCTTTCCATTTTGTTCCAACCAAGCGAAAATGAAAAGAAACGATGGATGAAAGTGATACATTTCAGAAACAATAAACAAAACCAAGATGATAGATGAAATTCAAATGTGAATTAAATGCAAATGGAACTCGAACGGAAAGCAAGCAGAATGCAGATGAAATGCAAATGAAATACAGATTTAGTCAAATTACCCATTTCAGGTCTGTATGCATATGTTAATGACCTGATTAAATTTTCATGCTGTTATTACATATTTTTAAACTTTATTTAGTTTTTTTTAACTTTTAGGACTTGCATCTTTTTGGGCTGCAGCATAGGCATGTCTATTTTGCAAACACATATCTACTTACAAATGGATTTGTCACCATGACATTAGTCACCTTTTAAGTCATTGGGGACCTGAAACTTCAGTCACTGCATTTAATCAGTGTAATGTTAAAAAGACAATAAGCTTTCTGAACAACAGATACAATATGGCTCAATTACATATATAGAGAGGATATTTGCTTGAAATGAGTGAATAATTGATATATTTCATTGAGTGGGTGAAAATACTTAAGCTTTTCATCCACAAGATGAATTGTATCCATTATTCACTCAGAGCAAGCAAATTTTTTTTTTTTATGCTCAAACATATTGGCTAGCAATATATATAACAGATTGAAGTAGTAGATTTCTTACTCTATCCTGCACGATAATGTCAGTGGTTAACTGTTTATGTTCTGCTGTGTTTTGTGTATATTCGCACAGAAAATATCAATAGTAACATAATTTTCCCTCCCAATTGAAGGTAAAACAACACAAAAAACAAAAATGTATTAAAATGTATTTGCACATCATTGGGTTTGAACTTTGTTTGTCTGCATGTGCGGTGGCCATATTGACCACTAGAGCATGCAAGCATTTAAAAATAGCTCAGAATTTCTTGGTCATAATGTTATCGACACAGTAGTAAATATTATATTGTATTTCACTCCAGTGAATTATCAAAATTATTTCTCTTGGAAAATCCAGTAATTCACGGCCTAGCATAAAATAATAAGTTCATATGTGATTTCAAACTAGTATTTGATGATCAAAACAGAGAGAGTACTGAAGTGAAGATCTTACTACAGCATGATCTAAAGGTATCCAGGAATTTATTGTTTAGTTTAGTTTATAGCCATGCCTGCAGTATAATTTTTACAGGACTCACAATGTTGAAATAGCTTAAGGTACTCTTTTCTAGATTTTTTTTCACCCTCATCTTTTTGGAGAAAATTTGGGACATAGTATTCACATTTCCATCTGCTGTTCGTGCATGTGTCACACTTTTGTTTCTTTCTAAGATACATTACCCAATCATAATGTTAGAACATTCACTACCTCACAAAGCCATCCTTCCTAAATGGAAAAAAAAATTAAAAACATCTTTGGTTTGTTTTAGCAATAAAAGTGCTAAAACAACATCTTCCTACCAAGAAGGAAGTCAGATGAGAGTGGTCTCCCCATGTAGAGGAATTTGCATTAATCCCATCATTCAACATTTGCTACTTAAGCTTTTTTGCAAGACCTTGCAGACACCTTTCATAAATTGCCTTTTCTCACATTTGAGTGATCTTAAGGTTTTTCTCATCACAGGGAAGTATACTTAATCTATTTCCTCACTGAATTTTTTTTATCTATTTAGACAAATATTTTGCATCTCAATTGTCTGTTTAGTTCTACAATAAGCTAACTGGCTCCATATTAATCCTCTACCATAATGGTCAATAGTACTTACAATACATTTCAGTACTCAACCTTATTGCATTTTATTACAGATAAATGATCATTTATTACCAGTAATTATTTTTTTCTGTAATTTTTATGCCCTATGATATCTCTGGAGGTGGCATATAGTGTTACCCATGTCTGTCACGTCACGTCTATCACAAACGTCTTTTCTGCTCAATAACTTGGAAAGACTTTATGGATTAAAATAAAATTGGGTATGAAGCTTTACATTAGGAAGACTTAGATCATGTTCAATTTACACCGTTTGCTGGCAACATTTTACAGAGTTATTGCCTTTGTTTGACTTATAACTTTCCCTTCAGTTTTGTTTCAGCTGAATGACTTTTGATGGATTTCATGGATTTAAATTAAATTTGGTTTGATGGTTTACATTAAGAAAACCAAGATCATGTTTCATTTTCACTATTTTCCTCCCAAATTTTACAGAATAATGCACCCTGTATGACTTAGAACTTTGCCCATCCAATGTTTCCTCTTAATTATTTTTGAAGAACTTCATAGATTGAACTCAGATTTGGTATGAGGCTTTACATTTTGAAGACCTAGATCTAGTTTGATTTTCACCAATTTCCTCAACATTTTTATGGCATTATGGCCTGTTTCCCTTAGAACTCTGCCTTTCAATTTTGTTTCCATTGAATAACTTTTGAAGGATTTCATGGATTTAAATAAAATTTTGCATTATGCTTTATGCTAAAAGATCTTCAATTAAGTTCAATTTTCACAATTTTCTTTCAAACGTGTAGGGAGTTATGGCCCCTGTTTGACTTAGAACTTTGCCATTCAGTTTCCACTCAGTAACATTTAAAGGACATGATGGATTTAAATACAAATTTGGTATGAGGCTTTTACATTAAGAAGACCCAGGTCAGGTTTGATTTTTGTCCATTTTGAGGCAAAATTGTATGGAGTTATGGCCACTGTTTGACTTAGAACTTGTCTTTAATTGCTTTATATTAACAGGGGCATCAGTGTTGTATGGACACACCTCATACCTTTGGCATTTAATTAATTTCTTTGCATCAACTTCACTCTAAGCTGAGTGCAACACTTGACTGATTTGCCTGTATATACCATTGTTTTGTTCTATTTGATTACAGGAAACATTGGTCAGGATTAAATGTGGGGTAGGTAAAAAGTTTAAGCATCTGAAGATAATAACTTGCATTACCTGTGTGGGTTATCGATCTCCTGTAATTATCACATAAACAGATCATAAACACAGCTTGTGGGTGCAACATTTTCAGTACATTGATCACGCTTTGAATGAAATCATTAGAGACGAGTGCCTTTTATTTCCAAAGACACCTGTCAAAGAAATCTCATGAGTTATATTATTAACAATTAACACCTACTCACCTTAAAATCAGCAACAAGCATCAAAACAATCTTTGACAAGCCAGTTGTCTGGAGTCGGCAAGCTCACAAACTGCCCAAGGCTAGGTTAGGACCCGAAAGTCTGTGAATCCCTATACATACAAATATTATGATTAAAATGTGACTGATAAGTTAAAATATAAGTATTTCTTATTTGTCAAAACTTGCTTTAAATAGTAAATACTCACTTGTCATGTCTGCACAAGAAGACTGACCTTGACATTAACTACTAGATGGAAATGACATACAATAGATGAAAGAAACTGTGGCCATTTAATTAATAGAAGAATGCAGTACATAAACATTAAATAAAGGTGCTGATATATGTACTGTGGTGAGGTTGCAGGGTATACAATTTGCAGAACATAAAGCATTACAAACAGAACATGACCCCTCTCTCTCTCTCTCAAGTTTTTGGACTTGCCCACAGGCAAGTATGTTGGAAACTTGAGCTTGCCCAAGCTGAATTTGAGCTTGTCCCAGGAGTTGGGCAAGTGGATTTGTAAATCCTTGGGTGTTAGTCATACCATATATGTTAAATCTGTGCTCAGTGGACAGGGTACAGATGGGTGATGATTTCTGCCAAATAGCTCTCCCAGACTAGCAAGAGTGCCAGTAAGTGGTCATCAAAGGATGCCAGTGCGATCAGTCTTGCCACTGATGCTGCCTTGGTATTTGTTCTAAATGATGCAATTACTTGTGGCCAAGAAGTTGCCTGTTGGGGAAAAAGGTCTAGCATTCTTTGCGACCATGGATTCCCAACATGATGTTGCCTGATTTGCCACCACCCTCTTCTGGTCATCCCAACACTTGACAGATTTCCAGGCCACATGAACCAGTCCTGGACAGCCTATGAAAGCACTTACACCCTAGTGCTGGCTGTGGGGATCAATCCCTCAATAGCTAGTACCAGACCATGGGATTAGACATCAGCTGGCTTCATACCTTATCTACTCCAGTTCCTGCACTGTCTCGACTTGTGCCTAGTGTCACCAGTTCTGGATATAGTGATCTGTCTTCTAACATACCCAGTCCCAGACCCAAGATGCAGACAGTGTCCAACACCTGGTCATGCCATTTCTAGCCCCAGCTTTGTCATGGAGGCTTCTTTGTTGCCCCATACTTCTGACTTTAAAGACATATTTTCTCAAACCCCTTCTTTTCGTCTCAGTCCGACAATGTTTATGGAAGACTCAGCCTTTCATGCAACCTTTGAAGAAATCTTCCAGCTTCTACTGCTACAGTTCTGCCCACCTCCTCATGCACAGTCAGGGCCATATATAGAACTCCCACATCTATCAACATTTTAACAAAGAAAAACCAGCCTTCTTTCAAACAGCTACCAGCCTTGTCGAAAAACCGCCATTTTGCACAGAACATATTGCACCCCGTACAAGCCAAGACATTGTTTTCCATTTTGTTTTTGTCATTGCGGAAAACCTGCCATTCTAGTGGGGACATCATCACTGGTAGCTGTATCTATACAATTTTACAGGAACAAAATAGAATAAGAAATACAATTTGCTGACACATTTTCTACAAATGTATTTTTACATTTATTGCAGTTGTATTCATATTTTATTTATCACAAATTCAGTGCTATCTTCTGCATTTTTTTGTTAAAGTGCACTTTTAATAAAACAAGATACAAAAGCAGGAGACTACTGTAGTTTTCTCCCTTTAACACCCTTGAAAACAGAAACCCAAATTTGCTAAATGCATTTCCATTTCATTCCAAATGAAAGGAAATAATGAAATGGAAGCAATAAATACAAAATCAGAATACATTTCTGAGACCATAAATGAAAATCAATGAGCTGATTGTTGAAATGCAAATATGAATAGAATACATGTACACACAAAATGCAAATGAAATGAATTCTGAATGCATTTCAAATACAGATGAAGTACAAACGAAATGCCCTTTTGAGGGGAGAGTCTTCTCCCAGTGCTGCAAGCTGATCAACATCTGGCCTTTAAAAGCCTCATTACCGCAAATAGCTAACATCCTCCTGTGGGTTTTCAAGGAAAGGAAGTTAGTCCTGATCACAATCAAGGGTTACTGTTCCACAGTTTCTGAAAAGGGAGAACATAGGTCAGAACAATGACCTGTCTAATGTTCTAGCCAATTTTGGTTTGTCATAAATACAGGCCTTGGCCCTTTGTCCATCATGGAACCTACCATGGGTTTTGTCCTGGTGGAACAAGGCACCCTTTGCACCACTGTCTAAAGTCTTGCTTACTCCTCTTTCATACAAGGCCTGTATCCTAGTCACCTAGCCTTAGCAGGCAGAATCAGTGAATTCATACCTTATCGGTCAACGCAATCTATCTACAGTTCTGTCACAATGGTTTGGTTTTATGGTGGCCCCTGGTTTCATTGCTTAGAACAGGCACCCACTTGTGGGAAGTCAGTCTTTTGTGTTGAAACTAGTGTCTTCTTTGAACCCTTCTTCCCAATGGCTCCTTCAGGACCCCATTAGGACATTGAAGCGGTACCTGAAGTGTACTGAGTTCATCAGATGAGGGAGATCTCACTTGTTCTTACCACTCAAAGATTGAAGGGATGATATTTCCATTCAGGCTTTCATGGTCTGGATTCATTGGGTTATCTGCCCAGCCTACAAGGCATTAATCCATGACCATGTGACAAAACTGTTCCTTAACTGACATCATTCAGGTTTATGATGGAAGTCTGATAAGACATTCTCTAGCTTCTATCTAAGAGACTTTTCATCCCAAAGTGTGTGATCTGACTTGGTTGGAATTGTATCAGCAGCACAACAGGCTTCCTACCCAGGTTACTTAGCAGCTACATAGCGATGCAGGTTACTGTAAATCCATTGTATTTGTGGGACCAAAAGCTTTTTCTTTAAGACCACATCCCTTCATTGATTTGTGTTAACTCTCACCTGTGTCCCACACGTGACTCATGCTGCTTAGCATACATTAGGAGACTGGAGCCAGCACAAACTCCAGCGTAATAGGATGTAACTCCCTCCACTGCTTACCTATTTTCCTAACATATTATGATCAGGTATTGTATTTTGAGAAAGAAACCACATTTTGGAGTTTATTTGATAATTCTTACCCAGTCATAATATGAGCAATCGCTCCCAAGCCCACTCTGCAGTTACATACCTATAAGAGCATGTAGTAGTAACTGATTGATGGAATTTGACATCAGTCCCTCAATCCACAAGGAGACTAATCTCACAGACTTCTGTTTCAGGAGCAGACTATATTTGTTGCACTTTTATTGCTAAAACAAGCTGACAGACATGGTTCATGCTTTTTTCTCTTGGGAGGGCTGGATTTGCAAGGTAGTGGATGTTATTCTAACATATTATGATCAGTTATGTATTCTTGAAAAAAACACTTTTTACTCCAAACATTGGTTTCTGCTCTAATTATTTAGCTGTCTGAGATAATTGAACAGTACTATGTACACTATCTTGTCACTATGAGGTGTTTTCTTTAGGCCCAAAAAAAATTATATGTGTTGTTCAGGTTACATAGCCAAAAAAAAACAAAAAAAGTAGGGTAGATCGGTAAAAAAAAATTTCTTTCTTCTTTTCTTTTACATACTAAGCACGTATCAAAATGTGATGTCCTGCATGTTCTGTGGTTATATATATCATATTAAGCTCAATGTATTAATTATTAAATGCTG
This sequence comes from Margaritifera margaritifera, assembly GCA_029931535.1. NCBI lineage: Eukaryota > Metazoa > Mollusca > Bivalvia > Unionida > Margaritiferidae > Margaritifera > Margaritifera margaritifera. The sequence continues at coordinate 4,549,699 of JAQPZY010001580.1, forward strand.
GAGCTCTTCAATGGAAAAAAAACATCTGTACATTATTTATATTTGAAATTAAATCAGAATTCTGGGAGTGACATTTATATACGTCTGACAGTATTTAAAATGGGCAGTTTAATTTCAGTTTTCCTGCATGGAATATATGTGTGCTTTATATAAAATCATCATGGTGAATTTAGTTTGCTTAATACCATCTACATGTCTGTCAGACTTGATTTATACCAGAGACATTTCTAACCTCATATCCGTCCTTGTCTACAGCTGTCCATGAATGTCCAATCATGATTCACTGACAATAAATAACTGCCACCATTGCTGTGATGGATATATAAATGGACTTTTGAGAAATGAAAATATTCATATTTTTCAATAAAAATTGACTTGATCTTTTTCATAAGCTTTTCCTCAGCATGTTAGTGGGTTTTTTGTTTTGTTTTTTTACAGCATTCAGCTCTCCACAGATGCTAACAAATTATACTAACTATACAAATTCCTTGAACCCAGTAGGGATAACAGCTCATTCTATAGTAACAGGCACCAACAGTGAGACAGTACGGCAGCTTTCATTTCTACCTACCCATCGGGCCACACCACCAATTGCTGTTGAAGTAAGTTATTCAGATACTTGATATCTCAATATCTGTACTTTTTTCAAATAGGGACTAGGACATTCTTTTGCAGAATTACAGGATTAGCCTTAGTAATGTTTTGTTTGATAAATTTCTCTCTACTTATTCCTGAAGCTACTTAGACAACAATCTTTGCTGGGATATGGGACCAGCAAATATTAAATTGAACCTTCCCAAGGATGAACGTCATATCAGGCTTATGAGATAATAAACTAGATGATAATGTAAATCACGATGTCATCATTTTATTTCTAAATAAATGCTTTTGACAACACATCATTAATAAAAACAAAGAGTGGAATTGAAGAAAATGTCTTTAAAAATCTCAGAAAGAGCAAATATTTTGTAAGGTACCCTATAATATTTGGAAAATAAGTATATATTTTCATCAGTAATGATCATTATGCTTGGGATGGCTCAATTATTGTTTGTCTTTAACCTTATATTCTTGCAAATCAGTATCTAGTTCTTAAATCATGGACACATCACTTTGATATCATGTTGTAAATATTTTAAAAATTAATCTGGTAGGTCAATTGATTACGATATCATAATGACATATCTGAAAAATCAGATGCTGACATCATTTCAGACACTTCATCTTGGTAAGTATCATTTGAACATGTAAACTATCAAAATTGAATGGCTTTAAATTGTATCATACCTTTGACACTTCTTAATTCATGAGTCATGACCATGTGATGTTAGATTCATTGCCCCAGAATAGTATTGTATCATTTAGTAAGCTCTAAAATTGACTATGGCTTGATTGTGTATGGATCAGCTGGAAACTCTTTCCTGTAGATACTTCACCTGATACATGAACAGACTTTGTATGGAAGAACTTTCCCCTTCAGAAGGCCTCTGTGTTGAGGGAAATGAGCGATTACTTTGCCTCAGATGAACAAAATTGGCTCTTTAGTATACTACCACACAATCCTCTAATCCATTGAATCTTATATATAATGTTGTCCTTAAACCAGATACCAATCTTGTATGAACAGAAACCTAATTTCATTACACCTTTTGGCATACAAATTTGCCACCTCTAGAAGCTGCAAAAATCAATCTTGTCAATACTACAAAAATTCTCCATTCCCAAATCATATGACTGTGGTTAATAAAACCTCTCAAAATAATATTTGACCTTTGCCATTAAAAAGTCTTCGACCAATCCTCTAGTTTTTCAGAGTAAATTCAATGAAATAAGAACCTCCTATTGTGGCCATACATCCTGCTTACAAAAAGTTCAAAAATTGGAAACAAGACTTCAGCTTCGATTCCAACACCCCATAACACCATTTTGAGCTGGTTACTGTATATAGCCTCCATTCGTACTGCAGAAATAAAATCATTGAACTAATTGAAATGTCGCAAAAACATATTTTCATTATCTTTTTTAACTAAAAGCCTTGCAAAAACCTTCAGTTTGAAAATCCATTAGTCACGCAAGTCTTACAGAAACATAATTTGCTGATAAAATCTGGAAAAAGTGTTCAGTACTGTTGGCAGCCTGGTGACATTGGTATTAAGGGTAAGAGAATGAAGATAGAGCAGCCAAAGCTACTCTGCAGTTACCCATTTTTGATTGGAAGATTCTATGTAGTGACTTTAAGTATTATATTTACTGGCATGCTCTCTATCTACTTGGCAAAATGTTTGGAATAAAAACTACACAAACAAGCTTCAAGACATCAAACCTATTATTGGAGTGTGGCATCCCAGAGATGAGGTATTATTGTGTAGCTTGGGTACAGGACACACATACCTGACTCCTGCATATCTCCTGAAGAGTGAACCATAACCAGACTTTCATATCTTGCCATTGTCTGATAGTGGAATACATTTTGGACTTTCTAGAAAAATATGGTTGATATAAAAAAAATTTGATCCTATATTTTAAGGATTTTACTTTCTTTACCTTTGTCTTTTATTTTATATACCTTTTAAAGAATTTAAACATCTTTGCTTTATATCTTGTAAGAGTGGTTTTTTTTGCTTTTATTTGGAATTGTTTATCTTGTTAAAGATGTTACCAATTTTTTTTACCTTTACTTTTTTACAGTCTTTTACATGGCACTCTAGCCAGAATTGTGATGATGTGCCATAATACATACATACATACATACATACATACATACACACACACACACACACACACACACACACACACACACACACACACACATACATACATACATACATACATAGATACATACATACATACATAGATGCATACATACACACACATACATACACACATACATACAACATACATACATAACTAACTAACTAAACAGTTAAAGATTATTTAAACCCACCTCTCAAAAAAAATAATAGCAACATTACTCAGGAACAATGTTAGACATACTTTCATTGCATGTATGCTATGGTTAAGGTTTATTATCTCTTCAGATATTGGCATTTTCATATTGTAAGAAAGGAGAGATGATTTATTTTGTACAGTTTTAAATGGAAACTCTATTCCCTATTCATTTATCAAGTTCCTGAATAGGGGATATTTTTTGGTTTAGCACACTTAGATTAATAGGCATTTTGTGAAAACTCAGTATTATTGATCAAATATGTATGTAAATAACCCACTTTAAACATCTAAAAATGTCTGTTATTTGTCTGAAAAAAATGCCATCTCCATCTTCCATAGCTTTCAAACACACATCCCACCCCCACCCCAATGTATTTATTGATTGGGCACACTGTCTAATGTATCTATATTCAACTTTCCACTTGCATTATTGCATATGTAATTTTTAAATAAAGGAATCTTCACCATTTACAACCAGTAACTTTTTATGTTGATAAAGCAGATTGTTTCCTGAAATATGGTCTATCCTGCAAGGTTCAGTTTAGATCAGCAGTTGCAAGACATGGTTTTAAAAAGAGATTGAAATAAAATCTCACATGGTTTCATCCTGACCACATGATGCTGTTGCCATCAAATGATACCTTTGTTTCCCATAATTTTTTTCAAGACAGTAGGCAAAAATCAGTATTGTGCCAATGTTTACATTTTTAACTTGGACATCTGCTGTATCTTGATATTATTTTTTATTGCTAAATATTACAGGAGGATAATAGAGGCTTACAGAAGAGTGCTCCCCCATCTTTGGCAGCAAGTAGGGAGAGTTTAATAGAGGGTCATCTTCGCAGTCCGCGATCAGGAACTCCAGTTGATCATTTTCCAAAACGCTATTCTGCAGACCTGACCAAACTGGAGGAATACGACTTCCAGTCAGGGGCAAGCTCACAGATGCCACAGAAAGGCAAGTTCTGTTCCAATGTAACAGTATACAACAACTCCTTCTTAAGTGTCTGTTAGTTAATGTCATGTTCTGTTGTAACTTAAGACTTTTCCAGAACATAAAGCTATAAAAAGAATTTAAGAACATAATAGAAAGTTGCAATTAAAATGGTTACATAAAGAGGTTTATTTGGAAATATTTTTAGAAATTTATTAAATTGATTTAATGTTGGCTATAGTCTGTAATCCATTTGTTTCAATAGTATTATCAAACTTACTTACCAAAGATGCAGCTATTGACTTTTGCATATTGTTATATTTTAACTGATACACATTCTATTTTTCTCTGAACTAATTTCAACTGCCGTAAGGTCTTCCTTTCAAAAATGAAAACATAACACTGTATCTTATGTTATCATCTATCTAGCATGTAGTCAGTGTTTGTAAATGTTGTTTGACAGCTGCACCATACTAACCCTGTACTACTCCTGATGGTTGTGTTTGTTTGTTTGTAATGTCCAGTCTTAGGTCACCGTAGGTCAGGATCACATGGTACCCCCATAATAGTCTCATCCATGGGGATCCCCACACATCCCCATCTAGCCACTGGACCCACTGGGAGACCACTTGCAGGTGAGATTTTGTTTTTTATGTTGTTGGTGACAGCTTTTGTTCCTCTAAGGGCCACCTTCATCCTGTCCATGAGACACCTTTCCCATTCTTACCACCAAGTATTAGTCTACCACAATCACTTCCTCCACAGTATTCAATTCAAATATTAGACACCCCTGTTGGCATCACAGCAATTACTTTACTACACCCATTGTCCTTTTCACCATCATTATTATTACATTTAGTAAACTTCATTGACTTCACCGCATGCACTGTTCCCATATCACAATAATATGTCAATAATGCATCTGCTGTTCATATAGATTTTTTTTCTTCTGTCCAGCTTGTGTGATCATAGCTTAAAGTACAGTCAGTTCTGCTGTTAATATCTTCCCCACAAACTTATCAGTCTAATGGATAACATTGCATTGACAAGACTTCATCTACCATGCAAAAAAATAATGTAGCATCACAACTTTTATTCCCATTACCTTCGCCATCATTACCATCATCAAAAACTCGGTGTTTGCTTGCAGGTAGGAGTACCTATATGCATTTGTAGTAACTATGTAATACAGAGGAATAATAGTGGCATTCACAGCTACTGATGTCACACCTGGCTGCAATGACAGTTAAAATAAAGAGATTGTATAGGGTCCCAGAGAAACCAGTCATGGTTACAGCATTATCATTGCAAAGAAACAACCTTTTTATTTATCTTCATTGCTTAAAGTGGTCCATGTGAAAACCTCTTTTAAATCCTACATGATTCATGCTATTGCAGATTTTTTTTATAATCTTATATTGTTGGCTTCATAATGGACTAATTACTCTGCAGACTTTACAACAGACCTTTACTTCAATTTACTTGAATTTAAAATTTTGAAATAATATGACAAAAGAAACTGAAATAGTCAAATTTCTCTACATTCTCTTACTTCAGTGGCTACAAGACAAAGAAATCAAAATCTGCCATAAGTAGAATACTTATATCCACCATTACTTAAATGATCGCTAACAGCAGGTGTAATTTAATCATGTATTGACATTACAACCAGTCACCATTATCACCATTGTCATACTTATGTACCTATTCCACTGCCAAATCTTTATGCACTTGATCCTAAAGATAAGATCTCTTACTTTCCTTAAATTTAAACCTACTTAATTTTAACACACATACCATGTACTGTGTAAATGCAAATTACTGCTTTTATTTATTTGCTCTCACCACAACTTCTGGCATCACCACCATTGCTGAAATGTTTGATATATTACTGTTTTTACCATAACTCTAACCATTTTCACCACCACTACCTCATCATCATCATCATTACTACCATCACAACCATCACCCATCCCTCACCACCACTGTTACCACTGCCATCATTATTATAATAGGAAGTAGACAGAAAATGGTTCTGTCAACAAATTTTATTTAATTATCCAAAATTTTTTTACTTTTAATGTAGAATTTACTTGCAATATGCTTTTCTTTAACTGACGCTTTCAGAAATACAAAACATCAATGCCTTTTATTTTCTATTAACATGTACTGTGGCCACTCTTTTCGGCTTGTGTTGAAAGTTGGGAAAATAATGTTTGTGATTTGTGTTTGTCTACGAATGGGTGTCATTTGTTGCACATTGCTTGCTATGCATGGGACAAGCTTTGCACTAAACTAATCCATCATTAGCAGACTTTTTTTTTTTTTGAAAGAGGATTATTATTAAATGCAAGAAAAGAAAAAAGAATATTTATGAGATAGAGTAAGTGCAAATACTAGATAAAGGAATATTTTTCAGCCCAAACATTTACCTTTTAGCAGTAAATTTAAAGAATAAACATGTAGAATATAGCTTTAAAGTCAACTAAAGACTAGTTAGATATTCAAAGAAATGAAAATACAAACCCAAAAGTCTATTTGGAAAAAATCAGTTTTAACATAAATCAACTAAAAGCAAAGACTGTGTACGTTTGTGAGTTGGTTTCACAAATATGAATAATCTCTGCATCTTAAACATACATGTTACAAATTCAGAAATGAAATGCTTGAGATCAGCTTTAAAAATGCTGGAGATAGACAAAAATGCTGGAAATTATTTTTTAAAAACAAAAAAGTCACTGCCAGTCATCTCTTGCATGTATAGCTGATACCATTACAAGTTTGATTATTATACCTGTTTTTATGTAATAACATTTGCTGCAATGTCTCCCAAGTGCAGGAGTGCTAGAGTATACCAATAGGTAGAAGTAGGTAAAAGAAAAATGCAGGAGATGTAATATGCATGCATACGAATGTTTAGCCCTCATATAGTCAAGTTACTGGCATAAATATTACCTAAAAGTGGAAGCCATCAGCCTGTACCATTAAAACAATCATTGAAGAATCTGTGGAAAAACATGTTCCATGCTAGACAAGGTCCTATTGAATGTGCACTTTTAAGCAGTTTTGAATAGCTGATTGCAATATATATAAAATATTATAATGGTAGACATTTACTACAGTACTGTTGAGAGTGTATGTTCCAGTATTATCATGAGGATTTAAATTCTCCCTTTTTGCAATTAAAAATATGTTGAGCCCAATGTTTTTGTTACTCTGCATGTGTTTTTATTGCATGCATACTTTTGTAATCTAATAATAACAATGGAGCAGCAATAGTGTTCATTGCATTTTGAGCTTTTGGTTGTGTGTACATTAATATCTCAGCTGCATTGACATTTCAGACTTTAACTTCACAACTCAATGTAGCTCTTTGTATACAGTGAAAGAATGTGCACTTTGCTCCGTGCATGTTTCCATCTACTTTTCAGGGACATGTACAATAAAAATATAAATAAAAATGGTGATTTGACCAGCTACTCATTGATGTTTAGTTTTTCTGGCCATAAGATACAAGTGAGCTTATGGTATGGCCTTTTGTCCATTATGTGGCATCCTAAAGGCATTTTGAAGCTTGTACAGATGATGCTGATCCATCATCAAACAGGCTACCATTACTACAACAGGGTCTGCACAATCTTGAAAAGTGCTTGAATTTTGGTGGTTACCTTGAAAAGTGCTTGAATTTGAGGTTGACTGCAGAAATTACTGGAAAAGTGCTTGAAAATATTCAGTAGTCCTTGAAATAGGTTTTAATTTAGAAATAATAGCATTTCATTGAAAAATATTAATTTACTGAGATGTAAATAGCAAGAAAGAAAATGAAAGGTCCATTACAAAAGTTAAAAACCCAATCTTCCAAGAATTATGCTTCCGTATTAGGTCACATATGTATTCAGTAAGACTTCTGGTTGGGTCACTTGCATGCTTATTAGTACTTTGTCCCATTTGGGATTTTGACCACCTCATGATGTAAATGAAAGTTGCAGTATTAACTGCTCCATTGTGGCTGATAAAAAGAGTCAAATGTTCTACAATGGGAAGCATATTTTGAGACAAGATTGTCCTAAGCGTTATACACGCTGTATATATGGGTAAAGTGAAGCGATAAACAAAGAGGTATGTGTTATATCTGTTGAAAGATGTTAGATCAACGATGACGGAGATCAGTCATACTGATGGTGGGAACATTTCCATCGACTTTGTACTGATCATGGTAATCGAAAATACAAGTCTCAAAATTGTATGTTTCAGGCTTTGTTTCATGTAAAATCACATGAAACAAGTATAAATTTTTTTGACGAATACTGTTATTTTTTATTTAGTTAAAGTTGATGAAAAAATACCATATAACTAGTGCCAAGTGCACAGTTGCCTGGATCTAACAACGCTGCTAAAAATGTATATGCATTTGACCTTAACCTAGATAATAAAAAAATATTTAGGAGTTCTTGTTTTAGAATGAAATACCTAATTCTGAAATTTTTTGGACTCAATATACCATAATCAACATACTTCCTTGAAAAGTGCTTGAATTTCCGGAAGAAATATCTATATAAATTATGTAAAAATAGAAAATACCTTTAAATTACTTAATCTTAAAAACTGCTGAACAGATTTGATCAAAATTTGACAGAAAGCATCCTGGCATGAAGACCTTGCAGATTTGTGAAACTGGTATCAATCTGCCATATAATATGGCCACTATTGCTAAAAATAGAAAAACGTTTAAATTATTTCTTTTCCAAAACAACTTAATAAAATTTGACCAAACTTGACAGAAAGAATCTTGGTATGAAGACCTTTCAAATTTAAACAAATGATGCTGATCCACCGTCAAATATGGCCATTGTTGCTAAAAATAGAAAAACCTTTAAATAACTTCTAAAAACCACAACAGAAGTTGACCAAATTTGGCAAAAACCATCAACATAAAGCATCTTGGCATTGAGGGCTTTCAAATTTGTACAAACAATGCTAATCCGCCATGAAATATGGTCACTGTGAATAGAAATAGAAAAGCTTTATATTACTTCTTCTCCAAAAACCACTCGGCAGAATTGGACCAAATTTGAAAAACACTGAACTGAAATTGACCAACTTTGACACAAAGTTTCCTGGGGCATAGAGGCCTTTCAGTATTGGACAAATGATGCTGATGTGCAATCAAATATGGATGAAGATACAAAAATTTGAGAAACCTTGCAACAGTTGCTTTCATAACATATGTAATCAATGGCATTAGAAGAAATTTCAACAAAAAGCATTCTGCTAACCCAGATTTCTTGGCAAACTACTCATGCATTTGACTGTTGGGCACATGTCAGCCAGATGAGTGATCTCAGGCCCACTTGGGTCCCTTGTTGTTTCTACTGGTCTTAGAACAGAAAAGCTTATGTGATATCCTGTTGTCCTTTGTCCATCATCCATGCATTCGTTAGCACAAGTTTGTTATCACTACTCCTAAACTACTTGAAGGATTACCAAGAAACTTACACACATACATTCATCCCATGTTCTTGTTGGTCCTAAATAATAATAGTGCCGCTCAGATATCCAGTATGGCCGCCTCAGTGGCCATCTTGAAAATCTTGTAGTTGTTATGGGTTTAACGCCATTTTTCAGCACATGATAGGCTATTCATAACAGCCAGTATATTTGGTGGAGGAAAAACCCGAGAAAACCCCGTGAATTACCACTGATCCACGGGAAGCTACTGGCAAGCTTTCTCACATACCCACGTTGGCCGAGCCTGAGACTCAAACCCACACAGACAGAGGTGAGATGTCAGTGATCTGTAAAGGCGAGCACCTTAGACCACTCGGCCATCTGGGGCCCTGAAAATCTTGTTATGGCTACTCCTACCGAATGGAAAATGACATGGGGTTTTCACTGCAAGACTTCTTATGTCTAGTTGGTCCTAAATGAAACTGGTGTTGTTTGGACATCTAATATGGCTGCCACATCAGCCCTCTTGAAAATCTTATCACTACTCCTCCTGAATGGAAAGTCATATTGACATGGTGTTTTCAGCACAAGACTTCTTTTGATGTCTAGTTGGGCCTAAATGAAAATGGTGCCGCTTGGACATCCAATATGGCCACCACAGTGGCCATCTTGAATATCTTATTGCCACTCCTCCCTAATGGAAAGACATATTGACATGGGGTTTTCGATGCAAGACTTCTTATGATGTCTAGTTGGGCCTAAATGAAAATGGTGCCATTCGGACATCCAGTATGGCTGCCCCAGCATCCATCAGCACAAGTTTGTTATCACTACTCCTGCTAAACTACTTGGAGGATTGCCATTAAATTTTACACACACATTCATCCCAAGATCTAGTTGATCCTAAATGAAAATGTTGCCACTTGGACCTCCAATATGGCCTCCACATTGGCCATCTTGAAAATCTTGTTATAGCGCCTTCTCAATCAATGGTCATATCAACATGGGGTTTTCAGTTTTTCACTAGAAGACTCCTTATGATGTACAGCTGGGCCTAAATGAAAAGGGGCTCTGGGTGGCCGAGTGGTCTAAGCACTTGCGTTTACAGATCATTGACATCTCACATCTGTCCATGTGGGTTCAAATCTCAGATCGGCCCATGTGGGTATGTGAGAAAGCTTGCCAGTAGCTTCCCATGGGTTGGTAGTTCTTCCCGGGATTTTCCAGGTTCTTCCTCCACCAAATATACTGGCCGCCATGTATAGCCTATCATGTGCTGAAAAATGGCATTAAACCCACAAAGTCGACAAAGCATAAATGAAAATGGTGCCGATCTGACATCCAATATGTCCACCATGAGAACCATCTTGAAAATCTAGTTATCACTACTCCTCATAGATGGATAGTCATATTGACAACAGGTTTTCACCAGAAGACTTTTTGTGATGTCTGGTTTGTCCTAAATGAAAATGGTGCCAATCTGACCATTTATATGGCCATCATGATAGCCATCTTGAAAATCTTGTTATCACTTCTCCTTCTAAACAGAAAGTCATATTTACATGGTGTTTTCACCAGAAGAGTTCTTATGATGTCTTGTTAGTGATAAATGAAAATGGTGCTGATCAAACCTCAGATATGGCCACCATGACAGCATTCTTGAAAATCTTATTACCCCTACTCATAAATGGAAAGGCATATCAACATCAGGTTTTTACTTGATGACTTCTTATGATATCTGATTGGTCCTAAATGAAAATGATGCCTATTTGACAATGAATATGGTTATCAATGCAGCCATCTTGAAAATCTTTTTATCGCTACTCCTCCTAAATGTAAAGTTATATCGACATTGGGTTTGCAACAGAAGATTCTTATTGCGTCTTGTTGGGCCTAAATGAAAATGGTGCCGATCTTACATCCAGTATAGCCACCATGGTGGCTCTCTTGATTATATTGTTATTAATACTCCTCCTAAATAGATGGCCACATCAACATGTGGTTTTCACCAAAAGACTTCTTATGATAACTAGGTGGTCCTAAATGAAAATGGTGCCAATCTTTCATCCAATATGGCCACAACAATGGCAATCTTGAAAAATCTTGTTATCAATACTTCTTCTGAATGGATGGTCATATTGACATGTCATTTTCTCCAATATCTAATAATGTCTGGTTGGTAGTAAAATAAAATGGTGCCAATCTTGCATCCAGTATGGCCGCCATACTGATCAATTTTAAAATCTTGTTATCACTCATGGATATTAGAGATGGTTTCAACACTTGGCAGTTAAATGAAAAAATGGTCATATCTTGGATTCCTGGAAATTCTCTTTGGCAGTAGAGTGTCAGTCCCTTTTAAGGACTCTTTTTATAGGTTTTCATCTTTATGAATACCACTTAAAAATGATAAGATATTTATATTGATTTATCCTTAGTTTGAATGAATGTAGTGCTGTTGTGGAAAATTTTAATCAGTATTTTAAAAATACCCCCTATCATGAGTTTGAAATTGTATATATTTTCTTGGCTGATTCACAGAATGGGGCATCACATAGGAAAATTATTCATTTTAATTCTGTTGTCGGTCACCATCTCTCATTTTCATACAGCAGATTTTCAAGATATATAGACTATACAAATTCTATATATTGTTCAGTCTTCATGTCTTCTTGTTTTTTTTAGACAAATTTTATAATTGGAACAGTTCAGGTTGAATTCATAACACCTGCAATCATTGTCAAAATGCTCCAGTATTATGTCCTTATAACCGCAGTTCCTTGCTTGATTAAAATTGGCATCATCAGTTTAATCAAAGTTCATCATTGTCCTATCTTGAGTGATATAAACTTTATCATTCTCTCATCTTGAGTGAAATAGTTTAAGATAACTGTTAATTGACATAAGAAAAGAAATGAAGCTTGCATTCCACATGTGACCACTTTCATTGATTGAATATGTTTAGAATGAACTTCTTGGGAACCCCAAAATTACTTATATGTAACCATATTTTGTTATATCCAGTTATACAGTAAAACCTGTCCTACCAACACTTAATTTCAGCACATAATGGTTAGTTTTTGAAAATACAATTTATTACTGTTTTATATTGAGTTTAAAACAGACAATGATTCTGACAGTCCTCATAATGTCCATTTTACTGTATTATGCTTCAGTGGATATGCAGAATAACTTATTTTAAACCATGCATTTTTTGTATCCGTGTTTTACTGTATACAGCTGCACATGGAAAATGATTAAATGAATTTCTTTTTTTGTTTCTTGAAAAGTTCAGATGAAACTTGTCACTTACTTCAACCATTTTTACCATTGCCCTTGTTTTTAAAAAATAATGAAAATTGCAAGCGACTTGTGTACCAGATTAAATTGGATCCATCATTCCAAAGAATCATGGAACAAATAGACCCAAGGATACTTTGCACATGGACTGGAATATTGATGTCAGTTTCTAGACAGTTTTAAGTCGTTGACATTTTAATATCAGTAATATGTTACCTGTAACTATTGCACATAGCTTACCTTTCTGGGACAGAACTTACCCTCATCAATAGAATAAAAAGTCCATCCTCCCATTAGATGGAAAGTTCTAGAAAGTTCAGATCTAGAAGAACACACACCCAGTCTGTTCCCCACGTCATAGGCCCATGCACAGTAGCCATCATCCTTTTTCATACAACATTTTGCATCAGTTCAATTCAGAAACACTTTTAAGAAATATCCCTTTCTCTTGTGTCAAGAACACATATCTGGCATCTAAATACAGTTTCCATACAGCTAGAGTGTTAGTATTAGCTGTGTTTCAAGTTTTTAGGCATTTGTTGTTTCATTCTAATTAAATTATATTATATTTGTTTTTTCCAGACTCTTGGGTAGGTATTGTCGCCCCATTTGCATGTGACCTCCGTTTCAATCTACGTTTATTTGGTGAACATCTGGTTTGATGATTCATTGACTAATGCTTTATGTTTATTTCTAGACTCGTGGAAGAGGTCGCACACCAGCATTATCTTTTAGTGTGTTCAGGTAGTCTCACACTGTTAATTTTCTACTATAGTGAGTCGAAATTGCACTCTACTCATTTTTATACATTATGATTATATTGCATTTTGTTGGTTTCACTATATTCAATGTCATTTTTACTCAGGTCAAGTATTACTGATGTTAGTTAGTGTTTGAACACAGGTAGCACACCATTCATTATCATCTTGAACGAGTTAGACCCGCACTCCCTCTTCTTCATTCATTATAATATATAATATAATGTGTGTTACCTCAGTGATCGCTTGCTGCATCGGGACCTGATATTCATATTTCTTTATTACTGAAACATTACCCTCCTAAATTATCAAAAGTTCATTTTTACAATCCAGTTGCAATTTTACTGTGTTTTACGCATGCTGAACCACCTACCCACCCTATTCATGGGTTCGAGACTTGTAAGAATATGTAAAATTTCCAACTGGTTGTCAAAATTATCCATTCATATGTTTTCACTTTGAGTGTTTACTTGTTGTACAGGGATTCATATATTTTTTTCATTAATGTTATTTAATGCAATGTGCGTTATTAACAATGTGCGTTATTAACATGTAATTAATTTTCTAGCACCTTAGTAGAGATTACGCATTCCTCCATTCATTATTTAATGCTTGTCGCATTAATATAATTCATAGATGATGTTATTCTGTTTACAACTCGTTTAGTATATTAATAAACTGAGGTTTCATTTACGAATGTGTAGTAAGGATAACAACAAGGCTGATGCAACCCTTATTGTCGTCATACATCATCAGTTGTTTTTGTCATCCCAAACATTTCTTGTTTCAAAAATTTCTTTTCAGATGTCAAAAAGTGTGGGCATAAGAAGACCCCATGGGACACACAAACCACATGTATTTCATGTACAAAGTGAACACAAATGGATGGATGTCCATTTTGTTGTCTATGGTCTGACAATACCTGTGACATAGTAAGGAAGTGCATTCTTCCCCTCCCTCTGAATCCTTAAGATCTCAGGGTGTTCATATCATAACTGGGACTGAGTGCATCTCCCCAAATTAAAGAAGAGACAGCATCCTCCTGGAAATAACTACTGTTACCACCCTTGAGGAGAAAACATCTACTTCTCAGGGTATTGAGTGTGTGCCCCCAAATAAAAGAGGGAGTAGCAGCACCATCCCTGATAAAGTTTGTGTGACTTCTAAGAAGAGGGCAGCATGTTACAAGCTTGCTGGCATCAAGTGTGCCCCCCCCCCCACACACACACACATGGACTATAGGAGGGAGGGGAAGCATCAGCTAAGGCACAAGCAAAGTCTTGCCCCTGGAAGGGGTAGAACTGGGCCCTATTATGGTGTCTGATTGTGCCCTCCCCCCCCCCCCTTCGGGGGATGGTCAACATTCTCCAGGTACCCAAGGTTACACTATGAGCAGTTTGCACAACCCCAAGAGGGTAATGCGAAGTTATAGCTCGTTTAGTTCTGAGGAAGGTTCTTTCCACAGATCTAGATCACCATCAACTTTAGGTGGCCAGTCATGGACCGGTTACCAATCACCAGGTACAGACCATCGGTCATGATACTAGTCACCAGATACCACGTACCGGTCACCTGTCACTGGTCATCATACGGGGCAATGGGCATCGTGAACACTTGCTGAATCTAGGTATGGAGACAAGGATCGAATTGAACTCCCATCTGTCTCCACATTACCTTATTACCCAATTACAGGGACATAGCCTGCATTGATGCATGCTATAGGGAAAGGAGATCGGACTGATGTCCCATCCTTTCCCATGTTCCATTTCAACCCTTTTGGGATGTGGAGTTTTACCTTTCAAGGGAGAAATCATCACACATTGCCATGGATGAATGCCCTGAGGTCCAGTGCAAGTACGGGTGATAAGGTTCAAAGACCACCACACGTTACTCAGGAGGAGTATCACAGAAGGAGAGAGTTGCCCCCCCCCCTTCCCCTAAGAGACCTAGGAGGGACGAGAAAAGTTCACATCCTTCAGAAAAGGCACCAATTAGGGACAGTTCAGTCACTCCCTGTTCGGAGACACAGAATATCTCTGTTCCTACTTCCTACTTCCAGGCCTTTTCCACAGAGGGATCGTTCTGGGTTTAAAACTCCTGTATCCCACCAAGGTTTCTAACAGGGTAATGATAATGCCTTGTCCATAATAGTAGATTCTCAGAAATTTGATGATGATCTCGAGGAGAGGGTTCACCCTCCCCTCCTAGGATCTCCAAACCCTTCCCAGCAAGCATCTCAGGTGGTCGTAGAGGAATATATATGGTCTTTTGACAAGGCGGTAAATAAAGTCTACTGCCTTCTTCCCCCTGATATGTGCCCTAAGCCTTCGGACTCTGGTGATGCAAAGATTCTTTAAAGCTTAGATTTTCAGGGATAATGCCTAGACCAGATCTGCTCTTGCTTCCTCACTCATCTATGGTCAGAGAAGTTGCACAAAGGTTGGTCAAAGGACAAGAATCAGCAAGGGCATAATAAGGGGTGGACAATGGGTAGAGTGTCCCCCTTGTTACTCTGAGACCTTTAGTCTCAGCCTCCAGCTATGTTATTCATTCCCCCACCTATCCTGTTACACCCCACCCCCACCCCCCAAGATGCTGCAGTTTTGCAAGTGCGGATTTAGTCGGGGTCATTTGCTTGCCTCTCTGTTAAATCATTAGAGGCTTTAGAGTCAAAGGCCGGGTCCATAGTGACTATAGTATCACACGCTGATCTGTTCTCGCTGGCTTCCTTCAAGTCGTTATTTCCTGTTTTGCTCTTCAGCATTTGTATAGACTGTAGCAAAGACATCATGGCATTGTCAGTGGAACTACTCTACCTCCACAAAGATGTTGTATTGGACACTTAGAAGATTTTGCTAGAACATAGCAAAAATCCTTCTTAAGCTGCACCCCTGGAAT
The DNA here is from genome assembly GCA_029931535.1 of Margaritifera margaritifera. Classification (NCBI taxonomy): domain Eukaryota; kingdom Metazoa; phylum Mollusca; class Bivalvia; order Unionida; family Margaritiferidae; genus Margaritifera; species Margaritifera margaritifera. The sequence goes on from JAQPZY010001580.1 coordinate 4,565,986, forward strand.
TGGAGACTTTATTCAGGATTTGAAGGACCATCAACATAGGTCCCTTGCTTCGGTTACTTGCCCATTGAAACCAGCCAGCCTGATCGAGCCATGGGGAAGACCAGTTTCGAAAAGATGGGTATGCAGCCACAACAGCAAAGTAGCCAACCCTTCTATAAACCCACTCCACAACAATCGTACTCAAGTCAGAAAAGCTTGAGAGGCAAGGACAAGGCAAGGAAGTCTACTGACCCCTCCCCTTTCCCAAGTGGGGGTGGAGGGCATTCCTATGGACCACTCACCTCCTTCAGTGCAGAGTATCCCTCTTCCTTTAATACAGATAGGTGCTCAGTTGGTCCTCTTTTCAAAGGCCTGATCGAACATCATGGAAGATTGGTGGGTCCTTTCCATTGTGAAGGAGGTTTATATCTGTGATTGACAGAACTCTCAATCAGTCAAATGTAATCAAATTAAAGGAAGAGTTGACACCTTTCTTCAGAAGGGTGCAATAGAGAGGGTTCAAAATATCCAGTTGCCAGCATTCTATTCTCAGATATTTCTGGTACCCAAAATGGCATGAAACTGAGGTTGATTATAGATACCAAAAAAAAAAAAAAAAATTCTGTGAAACTTTCAAGATGGAAACTGCAGCATCAGTTCAGAATGCTATCAGACCCAGAGACAGCATAATGTGTATTTCCATATTCCAATCTTTCCTCAGCACAAGAGATATTTCAGTTCTGAGCCATGCTGTTTGGTCTAGCCTCAGCACTCGGGGTCTCCACCAGAGTGATGGCAGTAGTGGCTGCACACTTGAGGTATCTGGGGATTCCTCTTATCCAGTACTTCAATGACTGGCTGCTGCACAACAGGATCAAACAGTCCCTATTGCATCATATGACTCACTGTTGGTCCGTAGTGACTCAGTTAGAACTTGTTCCCAACCTGGAGAAATCAGATCTCATTCCTTCTCAGGATTTCATGTACATAGGAATGAATTTCCTTACCTTTCTGGGTCAGATTCATTTTCTCCTAGAAAGGATAGACAAAATCCTGGATTTGTTGAGAACTTTACAGGCCAAGACTTCGTTGTCAGCTCGACTTGATCTCTCGTCTGAGAACCTTGAATGACATGGCAGATTTGGTACCGCAAAGGGGACTCCTTTTATGTCCTCTTCAGTTTCTCCTGTTAGCAGTCTGGAAACCACACAAGGGTTCACTGTCCGATCAAATTTCAAATTTCTTTAGGTTTGACTTTTCAGTACCACCCTCAAGTGGTGGTATAATCAGGGAAACTTTCTGATGGTAGTTCCTCTGCATACCCCCGAACCCCACTCCTTTATGTACACCAACACATCAGATTGGGGGTGGGGGTGGGAATCATTTGTAACCAGAAGGAGTACTTCTTCAGGGCCATTAGTCGCAGGAAGAGTCTCCTACACATTAGCAATTTGGAACTGAAAACTGTTCTTGACCCTGGGTGCATAGATCATGTCAAGGGGCATTGCATCATGTCTTCTCAGACAGCACATCAGTGGATGCATACCTCGGACAAAAAACAAGGAGGTACTCATGCTTCTTCTATCTGCATGGAAGTCTGGAACCTTCTCTCTGGATAGAAGTCTGGAACCATCTACACTGGGCTGGGTCAAGAGGGATTACACTCAGAGCTCATCAAATTCCAGCAAAGAAAAACTATCCTTGTGGACATTTTGACCAGAACAGTGAAGGTAGTCCTAAGAGAAAGGTCTCTCCATCAAACAGTTGCAGACTCTGTTCAGTCTATGGGAAAAACTTCTAGTAGACTTGTTTGCAACAAAACTCAACAACAAGCTTCTGTTTAATGTTTCCCCAGTCCCAGTCCAAAGAGCTTGGGCAGTGAATGCCTTCAGTCTAAGGTGGGATTGACTGTTGGCTTATGCATTCCCACCTCTTCAGGTTGATTCCACAGGTACTTTACATGGTCAGAACATCCACAGCTCAGATTATCCTGAGAACACTTCAGTGGCCTCAAAGGTCTTGGTTCAGTGATCTCCTCGACCTATTGATCACCCAAACCCAGGGTGTTACCTCAGTGGAAGAATCTGCTTTTGCAAGACATAGATATTCTGCTTCACATCAATCGTCAGATTCTCTATCTTCACATTTGGCTCATCTCAAGAGATTTATCTGCCAGCGGAAGTTTTTGAGCAAGGTTGTCAACTGCATCATCCAGGCCCAGAGATGTTCTACATCTAAGCTCTGTGATGCAAAGTGGAGGCTCTTTTGTGATTGGAACACTAGGAAATGTGTTAGTCCTTGCTGCCTCTCTCTTGCTGCAGTAGCAGAGTATCTGCTTTTTCTTTTTGAGGAGAGATCTTTTTCAGTCTCTACAATCAAAGGTTATAACGCTGCCCCTTCAAGCACTCCTAAATTCTACAAAGGTCAGTCATTGGCTCATATCTTCATTTGGCAGATCTTACAAGTACTTCTAGCTGCATAGACCAGTGTCTCACTCACTGGTGCCAAGATGGAATCTTTCATGTGTTTTGTAGGCTTTGACTAAAATCCCTCAAGAACCTTTGAGTCTGGCTTCATTTGAAAATTTTACACATAAAACCATCTTTCTTCTAGCTGTAGCATCAGTGCAGACAAAAAGCGAACTACATGTTTTGTCATTTCTGTCTCCTGTTATGTCAGCCAGATGTTCTCAGAATACCAGCTTCCCAAGGTACTTCCATCCCCAATAGAGATCCCGAGCCTTAGTTGAATCAGTGCTGGGGACGATCAAGATAGACTCCGTTGCCCAGTTAGGGCACTAAGGTTCTATTTAAAAGTTGCTAAAGGGAGAAGGAATGGTAGGAAAAGGATTTTTCCTCCCCTTAACTCATTCAACTCCAACACTGTTGTCAGTATCACTGCTGTTATGCCCCAGTAGCACTAAACTGTGTCTAGCTGCTTGTGCCTCAGAGAGTTTTTAGCTAATAATCAAATGTTGTAAACATAATGCACATGCATTCATCTTACCTTAATTTCTCTGCTTATATCCAATAAAAATCCATGAAATTTTCACCAATTGTTCAAAATAAATTTAGCTACACAGTCATATATTTTTTGTGTTATTTGTCCAAGTTATTTATGCACTATTTACAAAATTATGTGCATCATCATCACTGTCATTATCCTCTTCTTTGGACGATTCATTCTTGGATTACTTCTATGTCTGAGTCTAAATCTTGTAAAATATGAAACTAACTAACATATCTTTCCTCTGCTTCCTCAATATTTTCAAGATCAAATCCAAGAAACTCTTTATTTTCATTGTCATAATCATCAAATATCGCTCAGAAATCCACCATTGCTTACAATTTTTCATTAATGAAACACATGTAGTAAAACCGCTGTAAATTAGTAACCTTAGCTTATGAATATTTAATTTTTACACAGAGAAAAGTAAAGTAATTTCTGATTGGTTCAATATCATCATATTCTTGGGAAAACTCCATTTGTGACCAATCAGAGATGTTTTTATTACCGACCCATTCACCACTACTATAGGCGGGATCGGCCATTGAATGCAGTAAACAAACCACGAGTATAGGCGGGATCAGCCATTGAATGCAGAAAACAGATCATGACTATAGGTGGGATCGGGGCCGAATGAGTTAAGGGGTTCATCTGATATTTCAGCATATACCATCTCCAGATGGATTTTGCTTACCATCACGAGAGCTTTTTTATCTCTCACTGTGAAGATAAAAGACAATGAAGTAAGGGCTATCACTAGCTGCTTTTTGGTGATCTCACACCTCCTCTTTTTACCTTCAGTAATCAGTAAACCAGAGCCTAGGTATTTTTTCTCTAAGTACAATAGTCACTGCACAAACAGTGACCCAGACAGCTACTGTATAGCGGCAGTTGAGTGGCTGTGCTACATGGTGAGAAATCATTGGGTTTTTACCCATTTGCAGCTCATCAGCCTCTCTCACTGACAAATTCAGCTACACAATAGTGACAGGTAAACATATTACTGATATTAAAATGTAGTTCTTTGGGGGGGGGGATAAAACTAATTTTAATTATGTAATACTTACCTGTCACTATTGCCAGAGGTCCTCTTCCCACCCCACTCCAGTGTCCTTCATTAATCAAGGTCCTAGAAAAGAATAATGGCGCTATTTTGCATGTGCTGACAAAGTGACACAGACTTGGTCAATGTACATGTTTTAGAATTTCCTAGAACAGAAGGATGGTACATCTGGCATAGACAAGGGTTTTTTCCCATTGCAGACAGGATAAGCTACACAATAGCGACAGGTAAGTGCTACATAATTAAAATTAGTTTACTCTCTCCCCAAACACATGTTTCTTGTTTTCAGAGATTACATTTGCAGCAGATGTGTCACAGGGTGTGGGCAAAAAAAAGCCCCATGGGATAGACACCCCAAATGCCTTTCTTGTTCTCACTGCCAATGGACAGACAGGTGTCTATTTTGCTATGGGGAAGAGGAAAGGGGCTTTTTCCTCCTCATCTCATGAACACACTGTATCCTTCTCACAGTCCCTCAGGTCTCAGAAGAAGATTAGCTCTTCAGAGACATACAAGGCCTTGGACCCCTGATGACTGTTCTAACCCAGTCAGTGCATGGAAGGGTTAGGTCCAGGGTCCCTCCCAATGGAGGATTACTAGGCCAGAGAGCAAGTTGCGCTCCTTCCCTCATGTAAGGGAGGAGCAGCACCCTCTCGGAGCCTGTAGCCCAGTCATTAGTGTATAGGGACAGAGATTGTTTGCGAGTACTAGTCATTAGTGTATAGGGACAGGGATTGTGTCTAAACCCCCAGTCAATAAGTTACCAATGAACCCTTGTGGAGACTGGAGTTGGTGTATATGCACCATACTTGAGAAGGGAATCAGATCGGCACCCTCCTCTTCACTATAATCCCTCTTAACCCTTTAGGATGTGGAGACATCTGTTTCAGGGAAGTGAATTGTCCTTCCCATTTATGCCACTATGGACATAAGACCCTTGGTCTCATAGCAGTGTTGATATTCTGGGTCATGTCCCAACATCATCTGCTTATAAAGTGGAGACAAAAAGGAAGGAGGAAGGCTGGTCTTTCCCCAAATGCTCAAGGAAGGTTGAGAAGCATTCTCTTCCACCTGCCGAGTATGCCACTTGGGACATTCCCCTCATTTCGCATGAGGAGTTATGGGACAAGGCTTCCCCTACCCCCAGGCCTCCCCCACATCAGAGAGACATGGGGTTGCAAAGTCCTGCCTCCGAGGAGTGAAAGCAGGACAAAGATGTCCTGTCAGTCTTAGTGGACTCGAATGAGTTTGATGCAGAATAGGCTGAGATGGCATCTCCTCCTCCCTTTGGGTTCCCTGCCTCTTCCCACCTGTTTACTGAAGCAGCGGAGGAGGAAGAGATCTGGTCTTTTGATAAGGCGGTAAATGAAGTTCACAGTCTTACACCCCAGGATTTGTGTCCCAAGCCCTCAGGCTCAGAGGACAAGAAAATATCTCTCCAGTTTGGAGAGACTCTCTGGGACTACCTCATTCCTAGATCTCTTTTTGGTCCCACATTCAGGTATTGTCAGGGAACGTTCTTAAAGGTTATTTAAGGGCCAAGAGTTTGCTAGGCAGCATAATTGGCGGTCACTCCCCCCCTCCCCTCTAAGTTGAGACCTCTGGTCCCCCTGCAGGTAGCTACAGGTTACACTCCCCTGTCTGGACCCTTAAATATCCCCTCTTGAATGCTGGGGGCGTCACAAGTGGGCATTTCCATGGAGACCTGGGCCTGTAAGAACCTTCTTTGGGTTGCTCCTCTGGAGACCTTCTTTGGAGGGCTCATTCCCTCCATGGCATCTGAAGACCTGAAGGACCAACAATACTAGTCCCTTTCATCCACTTCTGGTCTGTCGAATCAAGCCTCATGATACCCAGAGGCCACCAGCGAAGTTCTTTTAAAAGATACTAGCCTAGTCCAAGAAGCAACCCGAATTTAACTCTCCCATCACCTGTCAGTTGCTAGACAGAATTGCTAGAAAGGTCAAGGGAGGACATTTGCAAGCCCTTTTACTTTTCCTAAGGAACGGCAGGCTCTCTCTCTCTCTCCCCCCCCCCCCTTGGAGTATTCCTCTTCCAACAGTTCCCATTGGTATCCCATAGGGATTCAACTAGCTCTCTTTTCAGAGGTCTGGTTGAGCATAATAGATGATGGGTGGTGGCTCCTCTCTATTTTAAATGGAGGATACCAGCTTAAGTTCCCGGAACATCATCCTTTGGCAAGGACCCCCATGCTGTTCCACCAGTCAAATCAGGTGCAGTTAAAGGAAGAGGTGTACACCCTCTACAAAAGAGCATACTAGAGAGGGTGTTAAATGACCAATCTTTGGCCTTCTACTCCTGGATTTTCCTGGTATCCAAGAAAGGCGGAATGTTTTGGCTTATTATTGACCTTTCTGCCTTAAACAAGTTTCTTCAGGAGGAACCCTTCAAGATGGAGACCACAGCCTAAGTAAGAAATGACATAAGGCCCAGCAACTGGGCAATCACCATCAACCTCCAGCATGCGTACTTTCACATCTCAGTTTTTCCTCCTCGCAGAAAGTACCTTCAGTTTTGTCTGGACCAGGAGGTTTTTCAATTTCGCACTCTGCCATTCTGCCTAACCTCCACACCCAGAACCTTTATCAGATTAATGGGATTAATCTCTCACCTAAGGTCAATATGGATCCCTATCCAGTATTTCGACGACTGGTTGATCCACAATGGCTTCTTAGAGTCCCTCAGACAAGATATGCCTCTGCTGGTCCATAGTGACCTAGCGAGGCCTAATACTAAACCTAGAGACATACAGAGCTAGTTCCATCTCAGGATTTTGTATATGTGGGAATGAATTTCCTCATGAGCAGGGGATTAGTCTGTGTCTTGCTGGACAGAGTAGACAACCCTGACCTTTTTGGAGGCACTGAAAGCCAAGACTTCATTGTTGTTCTATTTCCCCTGGGGACCTTGAACTCTGCGGCAGACCTGGTTCCCATAGGAAGACTGCACTTGTGCCCCCTCCAGTTTCTCCTTCTGGCAAACTGGATAATGCACAGGAATCCCCTGATAGCTCAGATTTCTCTAGGATCTGATTTTCACCACCACTTGAGTTGGTTGGTAAATTGGGACCAGTTTCTGACCAGAGTCCCCATGCATGCCCCCAAACCCCACTCCTATCTGTTCACGGATGCATCAGATTTGGGGTAGGACACTCACTTGGAGCCAGAAGGCTAATTCTTCAGGGTTTGTGGTCCCAGGAAGAATCTACCCTACACGTAAACAATTTGGAAATGGTCATATTTTTAGCCCTGCAGGGGTGCATCAACCATGTAAGGAGTTGCTGTGTGTTGGTCTCCTCTGAAAACACATTGGTCATAGTGTACCTCAGGTGACAAGGAGGCACACTTGCCCCTTCTTTTTGCATTGAGGTTTGGAACCTCCTTTGCTGGGCAATGTTGGAAGGGATTACCCCTCTGTGCCCTGAGTTTGTCACATTCCTCACAAGAAGAATATTTTGGCAGACAGTCTGTCCAGAAGAGGCAAGGTAGTCCTCATGGAATGGTTTCTGCACCCTTGGTGGACTTGTTTGCGACAAAGCTCAACAACAAGCTCCCCTTTTACATTTCCTCAGTCCCAGACCAGAGGGTCTGGGCTGTGTACACCTTCATCCTGAAGTGGGATCATCTGTTCACTAACACCTTCCCACCATTCAGGATGATTCCACAAAGTCAGAATCTCCATGGCTCAGCTTATTTTGATAGCCCTCTGTGGCCTCATTGATTGTGGTTCAGCGATCTTCTCGACCTTTTGTTAGACCAGCCTAGGACATTGCCTGTCACATCACAGGGGCTTTCTTCTGCACAACAGTCCAAAGATTCTCCACTTTCACACCTGGCTCATCTCAAGCGATCTATCTGAGTTTTTGAGGAAAGTTGCTAAGTGCATCGTTCAGGTCTGGAGACACTCCATGTCCAAGGTCTATGATGCCAAGTGGAGAATCTTTTGCAATTGGTGCAGTGGGAAACACATTAATTGTAGCTGTCCCTCTATGAGCACAGTGACGGATTTTCTTCTATTCCTTTTCAAAGAGAGGAAATGCTCAGTTTCTACTATTAAGTGCTATAGGGCAGCCCTATCCAACATGCTTACATTTTCAAAAGGTTTGGCCATTGGTTCAGATTCTCATATTTCCAACCATATCAGGTATTTTGAGCTGCAGAGACCAATGTTTCACTCACTAATGCCCAGATGGGATCTCTCATTTATCTTGTTGTCTTTAACTAAGCATACCTATGAACCTTTGGGTGAAGCTTCTTTTGAGAACCTTACCCTTAACACTGTTTTCTTGCTGTCCTTTAGCGTCTTCCAAACAAAGGAGCATGCTTCATGCCCTGTCTATAGAAAAAGCTTGTTTACAGTTCAGTGGCAATTATGAGTCAGTTTCTTTCCTTTGCCAACCAGGATATTTAGCAAAAAACCAGCTTCCTTTTAGTAGCTCCACCCACCCTCCTGTCTCAGTTGTATCTGTGCTGGGGATGATCAAGATTGACTCTTATGCCCTTGTTAGTACTTTATGATTCTATCTGGCTGCTTCTGGAGGGAGAAGGAAGGGTAGGAAGCATCTTTTTCCTTCCCTTAAAGGCTTCTACTGATATTTCAGCATCCACTATTTCTAGATGGATTGTCCTAACAATCAAGAGGGCTTATCAATCCCTCACTGAGAAGGACCTTTCATTCATGAAGATTAAAGCCCATGAGGTTCAAGCCATTGCTACCTCATGGGCCTATCCAACTCATTCATCATTGGAGGATGTTATGAAAGCAACATTTTGGCAGTCATGCACTACCTTCTCCTTCTACCTTTTTTCTTTGGTGCACTAGAGTGAAGGCATTTTTCCTTTAGGGCCCATAGTCATGGCACAAAATGTGGCCCAAGCAGATACTAACTTATGGTAGTTGACATTTCTACTGTAAGTGTGAGTATATCCTTATTTATGCCAGCTTTTGAGGCCATCAGCCTCCCACCACACTGGCAAATTCAGCTAGGCAATAGTGACAGGCACCGTATAACTGATATTCAAATGTAGTTTCGTGGGGGGGGGGGGGAAACTAATTTTAATGATGTAATACTTACCTGTCACTATTGCCATATTCCCTCTTCCCCACCCCACTCTGATGTCTCACAAGTACCACTAGTCTGTGTACATAAAAAGGATGATGGCTATTGCGCATGGGCCAATGATGTAGGGAACAGTTGGGGTCTGTGTTCTTCAAGTTTTAAACTTTCTAGAACTTTCCATCTAAGTGGAGGATAGACTTTTATTACATGGACAAGGGTAATTTCTGTTCTGGAAAGGTAAGCTATGCAGTAGCAACAGATAAGTATTACATCATTAAAATTAGTTTTAACCCCTCCAAAACTACATTTAAATATGAAATCAGGTCAAATTAACTATTGCGTGAAAAGTAGCCCATTTGTTTTGAAGCAGCAACACACACTAGGTAACCTTCCACAAATCTATAAATATGCAGGATTCTTTTACTGGTCAAAGCAACAGCTGTTTTTCCATTCAGTATTGATAATTACTCTGGCAAGAACTCAATGATATCTACCTGCTTTTGCAGGTCGAGGTCACAGGAGGATAGGGTCAGATGAATATACAAGAGTTGGCAGTGATCACAGTGGTATAACTTCACCCCTACTCCCCATTGGCTCTCCACAGACTCAACAGTCACCAGTGCATCATGTCAGCACATATCCTGGCACACTTAACCACATGGGGACTTCTTCAAGGGAGTCAACTCCACAGAGAGCTATATCATACCAACCCCCAGGAGTGAAAGACTCTTCAGTTGTCTCAGAATCAATGCGACCTGCATCCTGGACATCGGAAGTGCCCATTGTTCCAGTTTCTCCCCAGCCTTCAGGTCAGTATTGTGGGATGGAAATATTTTTGTTTTTTTAATAACATGTTTCTCTTGCCTAAAATTAGTGGATGCAGAGCTCTAGATAGGAAGTGTATTTGCATATTGTATGCATATAAATTGGCTAAAAATACATAAAGAATTGTTCAAATGCATTTTATGTACACAAAACAGTTTAATTTTAAGCATTTAGGACAATGCTGTCAGCCTATTTGTCCTGCTGTTAGCTCAATCAGTGTTTTATTATGGCACATTTGAAACAAACTATGCAATTATTACAAGTTCTGTATGTTCTATGCATGTCTACATTCATAGTACTCCGTAATGTGAGAACAGTAATTAAATAGAGACATGTAATTGAGTGCATGCTGAGTAGGTCTTTGTCACTAAGCTATTTGACTTTTTTCTCAAAAGCATGATATTTGTCTTGATGATTAAGACTGTATCATAAGTTTGGTGTTGTCAAAATACCCTAGTGAAATTTAAAAAAAAAAAAACAATTAGTTCCAAACCAGGCAGTAAAATACCCAATTTATTTAAATCTTATTGAGCTCTGGTTGATTTGATGGACACTTGCTAAGAAGTCTTACAAGAACACAATTTTTGTATTTGGTCATTTAACACTTGTGAAAATGAGTTCTTATTTTCAGACAGATGAATTATTTCCAGAGCGAGAACATAGCACTACCATTTAAATACCTTTGCATTTCTATTATCTGATACATCTCCAATATCAAGAATCACTTTATGCATGAATCAGTCTATTAAAATCATGTGCTATATATAAATATGCAATATTGTACTCATAACAAATGAAGTTATGCATCAAGTTGATTTACAGAAGTTGTAATATGCAAAGAAACTATAGTCTCTTTGAGAACAGAATTCTGCTATATCATTGCCTAATCTTGCTTTCCAAGAATTCCACTAAGAAGTCTGGAACCGATAGAAAACATATTTGATTGCACAGTAATTTGTGAGAATATGCAAATAGAAAAATAATCACATGGTTCCTGATTTTAATTTCCCTATGTTGGTTCTTGTTTCTATCACATATCTAAAAATTGTTTATTGGTTGTCTCATGAAGTTCTTCATTGCATTAATACCTCAAAGCAAGATCTAAAACCACTTAATGAGGATTTTGTGAGAAAAGTCCAATATTGATTGTAATATGGACTTGTATCCAGCATACATTCCTTATCTGCTTTAATTACTTCTACATTGAAATTTAATATTTTATGAGGATTGGATAGAAAATTTTAGACATTTTTGGGTTTCTATCTTGTCATCATTTGTGCACAAAGTGTCCTTCATAACAGTATTTGAAAAGAGGAGAGTAGAAGAAAGTTAAAATGGAGAGGCAGTACATATATGTTGACCTTGCATCTCTATAATGATACCCTAGAAATTTACATGAGTAAAATTATAACTAATAATTATACAGTAATAATAATAATCTTTAACATGACTTTTCATTGTTCAACCGTAAGATTTACTGTTATCAGCTATTTTTGCCAGAAACAAAAGATGTAACAAGCTATCTGAGGCAAAGTACGTTGCTGAAGGGTACTTGAAACAGCCACTGAGGTTTGACTTCATGATCCACTGGCTATGATTCAGACTCTCTTCTGACTTCAGCTATCCTGTTCCTGAGATTTTGATGGTGATCCTTTTTTAGCACATGTGAAAATAAGTTTCACAAATACTAAAAGGATCGCCATCAGAACCTAATGAAACAATGATTTCTTTTCAGGACCTGGCTCCCTCAATCTGTCCAACTCTCTGTCTGACTCCAGCAATTTTGCCATGCATCTTGTATATCAGGCTCTGGACCATCAGTACCAGGTAATATCTTGTTTGCCAGTTCATCTGCATGTATGCATGTGGGTTTGTCTATTAGGTATATTCCAACTCTTAAACATATTTTATTAAACATTTTATATTCAGCTGGCTCTGATTTAGTCTTCATCTTGTGTTATTTCTCAAAAGACATCAGACATAACAGTGTTGGACCTATCTCCTTATCTGTCTATCAATCTGTGGAAGTTGCTTGTTTATGCTGCCTCCAATGTGATAGCCGAAGGGGGTGGCATACTGTTTTGCAACTGTCTGTCCATACATCTGCCCCGAATTCATTTTAGTTTGATAGCATAAAGACTATTAAACTTACAGCCATGAAATGTTACACACTTTATCAGGGTCACAATTAGATGATCTGTTCAAATTGTATTATAATTATAGCTAATTTTAATGAAGATATGGCCCTTTGTGACTTAGAATTTTCCAAGTCAGTCATGAATTCATTGAATACAATTGCACAAAAACTATTCAAGGTAGAGTCATGAAATTTTAATAGCAGTAATACATTACGTACCAATACTGCATTGCTTACCTTCTGGGTCGCTAAGTCCCACATCCAAGCTACAGATTATACATGATTATACATGATTCCTTCCCCCTATTAGGGTGAAAGGTTCTGAACTGAGAAAAGAACCTGGTACCAGTATGACTCCTGCGTTACAGCCCACATCCTGTCTACTTCCTCTTTTTTACTTGGATGCGCCATCAATCAGACATTATGCTCTATGATTTTGCCTTTGCTGTTGGTTTTTTCAACCTTTTTGTGGCAATGTACTTACATATTTCATTTGTTCAAGTGTTTGTCCCACATAGTTCTTGCTACAATCAAGTGTTATTTTTACATTAATTTTTTTATTTCAGGGATCACAACTGACCATCAAACACACTTGCCCCGATCACCCCTTGGGACTTTTGCCCAAGTTTTTCTTACAGATGCAGCCTCAGCAGCCTCAATTTAACCTCCATGCCTGACCTTCAAAGTACAGGTTACCAAAAGGCAAAGAGAGATAGTTCTCAGACTCCTCAAGGAGGGGGGGGGTCCGGCCCAAGGGAGCTGTTCTCTCTCTGGTCCACCTGCCTTATCCTGTTGTCCCTTAAGGAGCTTAATTAACCGTATTTGACAAGGGCTGGGACAAGCATCATGTACGATGTGGGGTCCTTTCTACCTAGACAGAGGGCTATTGCTTCAGTTCTGGGAACGCCTGCTACCCTGGACCTGCATCATCTGTCACCAGTCCAAACTGATACAGTTAATGGGAAGAGGTACACACCTTTCTGCAGAAGGATGCAGTAGAGAGGGTAATAAATGAACAGGCCTTTTTCATTCCTGGAATTTTCTGTTCTCAAGAAAATTATGGAAAGTCTTGACTACACAATCAACCTTGCCACATTAAACAATTCTCTTTGGGAAGAACACTTCAAAATGGGAGATGACTGCTTTTATCAGGCACACCATAAGGCCCTCCAACTGGACGGTCTCTATCAGTCCTCAGATGTGTTTCTTCACATCCCCATCTTTCCTCCATACCTCCAGTTCTGCTGGAGATATTCTAATTTAGAACTCTGCCATTCAGACTTGCTTCTGCTTTCATATTTTTTACCAGGGTGATGGGGTAGTCGCAGTCCACCTTAGGTCTCTAGGGGTGCCCATCCTCCAGTCTTTGACAACTAGTTCATGCTCAGCATCCTCGGGGATTCCCTCCTGAAGGATTCACTTCCTTCTTGTCCCACATTGACCCGTCTCGGGCTTATTCCTAACCTAGAGAAGTCAGATCTCATTCTCTCTCAGGATTTTGTTTTTTATATAGGGGTGAATTTCCTCAAACCTTGGGAGAATCTGTGTTCCTCCCATCAGGTTTGACAAGATCCTGTCTCTCATAACAGCTCTCCTAGACAATAATCATTATTGACCTGTCTTTGCCTGGCCCTCCTGAGAATCCTGTACTTCACAGTGGACTTGGTCCCCTTAGGGAGGTTTTTATAGTGCCTTCTCCAGTTTCTGTTCTGGCAAACTGGAAACTGCACAAAATCCTTTGTCTACATGAATCCCCCTGGGATCCGATTGTCACCACAACCTGAGTTGGTACCTCAATCGGGACCGGTTTTGGATCCGAGTCCCAATCCACACACACACAGCCAGTCCTTTCTGTGTGCTGTTGTATAAGATAGGGGCTGGGGCACACACCTGAAGCCAGAGGGTGTAGTTCTTAGGGGACCTTGGTCCTTGGTAGAAGTGTCCCTTCATATAATAACTTGCAACTGCAGGCAGTGTTCAAGCCCTTAAGGGGTGTGTCAACCTTATTGGGTAACTGCATGTGGATCTCATCAGACAGCACGTCAGTAGTAGCATACCTCAGGGTTAAGGAGGTATTCATCTCCCTTTCATTTTGCGTGGAAGTTTGGACCCTTCTATGTTAAGATAAGGACAACTGTGGAGGAGATCATGCTCCGTGTCCACCGTATTCTCGACAAGAGGTATTTCTTGCAGCACAGTCTGTCTTAAAGGCTAGTGGGTCCTTTCAAAATGTTCTCTGCACCAGGAGGTAGCAGAGTCACCTTTTTGACTGTGCAGAGACTTCTAGTGGACTTGTTTACAACAAGGCAGGACAACAACAATCCCCCTTTTACGTCTCCCCAGTCCCAGTTCAAAGGGTCTGGGCAGTGAACATCTTCAGTCTAAGTGGGATTGTCTATTCACTTATGCCCTTCCCACCTTTCAGACTGACTCCACAAGTGCTTATTCTGGTAGTTCCCCTGTGACCTCTATGGTCGTGGTTCAGCAATCTCCTTGACCTGTTGGTACATGAGGTCAGGAGGTTACCACAGAGTAGGGACCTTCTGTCACATCACAGAGCTTTCTGCTTCACAGCAGCCCTCAGATTCTCCACCTTCATGATTGGCTCATCGCTTGCAAGTTATCCACCAGGACAGTTTTAGAGCAAGATTACTAACTGTATTGCCTTGGATAAGAGGCGACCCAATTCCAGTATTTACAATGCAAAGCTGAGTATCTTCTGTGATTGAGGCAGTAGAAAGCACTTTATCCTAGCTATCTATCTTAAGTGCAGTGGCTGACTTTCTTCTCTTTCTTTCATGAAGAGAGAATGATTGGTGCCCGCTATTAAGGCGTATAGGGTGACCTCTTTTCAACACACTCAGTTCTGTAGAGTTGCCACCATTAGATTGGATCTTCATCTTTCTGATCTCTCCATGTACTTTGAGCTTCAGAGACTGGTTTCTTGCTCATTAACACCTAAAGGGAATCTAGTGTGTGTCCTTTGGGCCTTTTAGAAAAAAGAAACAAAGCCCCTTAGGAACCATAGAGTGAGGCTTCCTTCGAATCTCCCCCTTGAGTCAGTTCTCTTGCTTGCTTTAGCCTTGATGAGGAGGAGGAGCGAGCTTTCTTACATTTTCAGTAGTAGAGGGTGGTTCATGGTTCAGTGGTGATTATGACTCGGTTTCACTTTCTTGCCAAACTGGGTTTCTGGCCATGAAGCACTTCCCTTCAGTAGCTCGACTTTCTCTGGAGATCCACAGTCTCAGTCATATCTGTGTTGGGAATGATCAAGATAGACTCCTTGTCCAGTTAGGATTTCCTCACTCAAGGGTCCTTCTTATGAGAATTTGACCAGTAAAGTTAAAGCTACTTCTTGATCTTATCTGAATCCTCCTCCTGGAATTATGTGATGAGAACTGCCTTCAAGAGGTCTCGTACTACCTGCTCCTATTTTACCTTCAATCTTTGGCACACCAGAACAAAGACAGATTTTTTTAGTTGGGCTGGAGTGTAATGGTACAACTTGTGTCTCAGTATCCTACCAACTTATGATATTGAACACTCCTACCACAAGGATAGTGCATAATTCTAATACCAGTTCTTCTGATGCCAAATTTAGCAATGTAAACTAATTTTAATAATGTAATACTTACCTACCAGTATTTTTAAGGATTCCCTTCCCTCACCCCACTCTGATGCCCTTCCTCTGACTCCACCACCACGTAAAGAGGAAGTAAATAGAATGTGTGGCTGTACACGGGCATCAGACTGTGACCAGGTTCTTTTCTCAGTTCTAGAATCTTTCATCCTAATAGGAGGAAGGAATGTATGATCAGTAGCTTGGATGTGGAACTTAACATCCCAAAAAGTAAGCAGTGCAATATCGGTAGGCAAGTATTACCATTATTAAAATTAGTTTTACCCAAGAAAAACTACATTTTATACATTTTATCATGATCACAAGTAGATGATCTAATTACACATATAGCCAAATGTTTTATGAAGTTCTGGCCCTTTGTAACTTTGAATTTTTCAATGTCAGACCTGAGTCAGTTCCAGCACGATCATGAAAAACTATGAACTTTTACACACTTCATGAAGGTTGTATGTTGATGACCTGAGTAGTTTTTCACATAGTATTATTATTTTATGAAGTTATGGCCTTTTGTGACCTATAATGTTCCAACAAATATTATTCTCTGTACAGCCATGAAATTGTACAACCTCTATGATGATCACATGTACATGACCTGATTAAACATTCAGATGTAGTGCAATTTTTTATGAAGTTTTAGCCCATTTTGTCTCAGAATTTTTATAGTGCATCCAATTTGCAGAATTTCTATACTGAAATTCCAGCATCTTACTCCTGGAATTAGAAAGGTATGGATTTCTTATTACTGTTGAGCCAGCATTAGTGGGAAGCAAGATATAGCAATCGGTTTTCTGACGTCGTTGTCATTGTCAAATAGTTTGTGAAGGGTTTGGTTAAAGTTTTTCATTTGCACATATTTCCTAAACCCTTGTTCAATTCTATTCATACCTGGCATGAATTATTATGAATCTAAGACTATTCATTCTATGACATGCTTACTCACCCCTTTTACTTTGGGATCAAGGTCACAGAAAATTTGCATTACAGTTTTGGTTAAAATGATTTCATTTATTGATATTACCTAAACCCTTTCATAGCTTTTCCTCATACTTGGGATGAATCATTATGAAGCTAGAACAATTCATTCGGTGGCATGTACGCTTGTTCCTTTGACCATGGTGTCAAGGTCACAGTCATAGAAAATTTGTGTTTAGGTTTTGGTTAAAGCTTTTACATTTTCTTATATTTCCTGAACCCTTTGATGGATTTTCTGTACACTTGGGATGAATCATTATGAAGCTAAGACAATTTATTCTGCAACATGTTCAATCTTTCCTTTTGATTTTGTGGTCAAGGTCACACATTTTACAGCAATACTTTGATTGTGTGCTCAACATGGAGGCTGTGGACTTCTTGTTATTGATCGGAACCTGGAGCCATTTAGTTATTTTTTTAATACTGTGTCTGTCAGTCTTGTGCACTTTTTTAATTTAAACTTTCATCTTCAAAGAATTTGGTAAGTGTTTCTATACAGTGACAGGTCTTCAAAATACAGTATCTCTCACATGATAAGCCTAAGGAGTCAGTCAGGTTAATTTATTTAAATTTGGGAGATGGGAGGGAGCATTTCATTGGACATGACTCACTCATGCAAAAACTTTAACATTTGTTGTTAAAGAAAAGCATGGGCTAATTGTTGGAGAAATATGCTACTGACAGCACTCTAGTAACAACATTACAGCAGTGTGTGGTATAGGTGTTTTACAAACACAATTTCTAGTTTCTTTTAAATCTGTTAATACCAATTCTCACCATACACCATACAAAATTAATATACAAGAAATCAAAATGTAACTGTGTCAGTTGTACATAGCAGACATTCATTTTTACCAAGCCCAAAATATGGACTTTCTTGACACCTCACTTAAGACAGGATTTTTGTTCATTAATAATATATAAAAACACAACTTGATTTTGGTGAATAATATGTGTCAAAACAAGTATTTTTAGCATAGCATTCCTCTCCCTCTTGCATAATGTTGGCAGAAGCATGAAACTGATATATTGCAGCATTAAGTTTATGCTAACATTTTCCATACTTGTAACTGCATCATTTACTTTTTTTTTATTTCAGCCTATTGCCCCTTGTCCTTCGAGCAGAGAATCCATGGAGATATTTGAACAACATTGCAAGGTATGTTGAGAGAGGTACTTTTATAACAATGTTCAAGTATATATATTTAACTTTTGACCAGCATATGCTCTGAACAACTAGACTTTGGTCATAGGATATTTCAAAATATCATTGTATCAAATTGTCTTTGATTTGTTTATTTATGAAACTGTCAAATAAACACCTTAGGGAAGTAAAATTCCAAGGTCATTATGTCTTGTTTACAGATTGTTTCTTTGTCGAAAAATCAATAAAGGCATCACCAACTAAACTTAACTCAAAGGTGACTAGGTCTAGTTAGTTTATGCATTGTTTCTTTGTCGCATTGTGTCTTTGTCGGACAGTCAGTAGAGGTGTCACTGACTAAGCTTGTTACAGCTCAGCTGCCTGAAGGCTATACTGCTCACATATAGCTGGTTAAATGGCGGTAGAGAAGTGCAACTTAATCCTTTAATCCAGTAAATTTCTAAGATCAGCTTTCAGCTTCTCAGTAAAGATATTTGTTTCTTATTCTACATTTTTTATTTTTAATTGGTAGGCTTATATGAGCCTAGATAAGACAATAATAAGTATCAGTCCTAGGTTTACTGCTTGAGAGAGCACTACTCACCATGTCAAAGCGTAAGCATAACATTGATGAAAAGTGTAACCTTTAGCCAGTGTTTGCAGACAAGAGATTTGCTGTACATTACCATAGAGCAGCATGTTGATGGATTTTTTAAATTGATGGAAGCTGAATACCTCAGAGATACACCCCATTTTTGGCCTCTCTGCAATGAGTTGCTCTGCAGTCAAATGTAACGGTGTTGCTTTCAAGGAATAGAACTGAAGTGTTCATCATGTGACAATGACTTGCCAGCCAAAGCAGTACAATGTGTACATATTATCCATGCAAACATAAATGATAGATTCCTGGACCATGAGATTTTTAATGCATTCACCGTGCTTGAGCCTAACACTTTTCCTGAAAATGCTAGTGACATGCCACAATTTGATAATGATCACATGGACACTTTGATCGCTCATTACGGTCAACCAAAAGAGAACAGTGACGCAGTCATCAGTACCGACGAAGTAATGACTGTGGATTCTCAAGTATATTGTGTAGAACAATTACAGGGGACTCCCAGCAGATAAATGACTGACAAAACTAGTTTTGAGGAAAGGACAAGACCGGAATGTGACTCATTTGATAGAAATTTCAAATATGGAGTGTGAGTGTGGATTTTCATGCCAGAATTTTATCAAAACAAAGCTGCAGTGCAGGCTGAGTGTTGACACTCGTGACAAACTTGTGAGAATAAATCTTGTTTGTGTTGATATAAAAGACTTTGATCTGATGCCAGCAGTCAGGAAGTGGAAGTGAAAAGCTTTTGCCAAATTTATGAACTTTAAGTGAGTGGATTTACCATAGTGCAAATGTGGCAACATTATGTGATTAGTGATATAAATATTATGTAAATACGTTTTGTTTCAATAAAAATAAAAATAAATATTTTTAAAAAAAGAAAAACTTGTGGGAAAAATGTTCTGCTACTACCTGATGAGTCATATAGAGGTTAAAACCGTTTTTTTTTTTTTTTTGTTTTTAATAAATATATATTCCAAACAGCAGATTCCCACATATCTTTGAATTCTGTCAAAGTGTCCGGTGGCACTTGGGAAAATGTAAGAAATGGATAATCAGACTGTTCATAAGACGAAATATCAATGTAAAAGTGTACATTTAAGTATTTTATTAATCTTTTTTGTCTTTAGCAGTCTGATTGCAAGTATCTTGACCTCAATCTTGCCAAAGCTTCAACATTATTAGGATATTTGAACCTTGTTTGAGAGGTTACATGCATTATATTGACAGCGTTGTGGTTTCAAAACCAGAGGCTTATGGCTTAATATTGATTTTTGTACCAACTTTTTAACTTACAAAAGTATGCTTTACATTTATGATGTATACTAATTGAACAAAGTACCTTTTCTTTTACCACAAATTTAATGTTCTCTCATCATGCCAAATAATGTAGTAATGCCTGAGAGACAGTTCCCTCATGCCAGTATTAAATTTTTCCTGGGTAATAATTTTATTATTTACATATATACATACCGGTACATACATACCGGTACATACATACCGGTACATACATAGATACATACATAGATACATACATAGATACATACATACATACATACATACATACATACATACATACATACATACATACATACATACATACATACATAGCATAGACAAAGCACTTCTACTATTTTTTTAGAGTAACTTGGCAACAATGTAAAATTATAACATACACAATCTGGACATTTTCAGATTGGTAACACAAACCAAACTGCTTTCAGAGAATAAGAATGAATGTTTTATAGTTACAGATTGCCCATTGATATGCATTAGTAAAAAGAAAGTGTTGTTTCATTTTTTTATTTAACTTTCATTAAATCTGGTGCATTTTATTGATGCTTTTATCATACTTTGTCTTTCAGCTTGCCCATGATTATCTTAGAGTTCAGACAGAAATTGCTCTACTAGAACAAAGAAGGTAATCTCGAAAGAAAAAGTCCATAATAAACTTAAGGTGACAGTATATGAATTTCTACTTCCAAAGACTTCTTTTAGTAGGTGTTAGACAATATAATGTTTGTCATTTTGAATTGAGCATGGTTTCATTTTATCTGCATGCTTCTGTTTATTTGGAAGGATTTATCTTCCTAAACTTTTGAGCAATTTTTATCTTTATGTTTGTAAAATTTTACTTTTGATCAACACTATATAGCCAGTATTGTGCTGATGTTTTGTTAACTCTAAACTCTTTTAACTGCTGTACATAGGCAAAGGCATTTTAAGGAACTTTCTTGCTATGCGTCACTACAGTAACAGTAAAGTCTTGTTGAAACCAATGTTAGATGTTACTTCTAGTTTTGTTTTGATGAATGTTTGTCTCCCACCACCCGAGACATGGGGACAGAGAAATAGTGTCTGTCCATCTGTTTGTCAGCCTGTACATAAATTCATTACTCAATCCATTCATAGATTTTACTGTGGAGCTTCATATTAGCAACATCTTTGATGATATCATTTGTAAGAAGGATTTGACTGTATTTCATAGATGTTGCCCTTGATTGACTTCTTACACTTACATCATACACACACTTCACACCTGCCATTTTTGTGGCAGGGACAATCGCCATGTCTGTACAGAGCTACCATGATTTCACTATAGTTCCCATCGAAGATTTCACAAAAATTACAGTTTAGAATATGAATTTTAAAAGCAGTAATACACTATCTGATACTATTGCATTGCTTTCATTTTCTGGCAATCTAGTCTCTTGTCCAAGCTAATTATTCCCTTCTCCAATTAGTATTGGAGGGCCAGAATTGAGAAGAACATGATCCCAGCCAGTCTCCTTAGTCACAGCAAAGATACAGAATACCATCCTCTTTTTCTCCTTGGACGACATAGGTGTTATGTGTGCTAGATCGCTCATCAAAATTTTCCTTGGTTATAATCTTTAAACGTCTTTTAGGCATTTCAGCTACGCAACAGCAAGAGGTTTTGTATTACTGATATTAAAATGTAGTTTTGGGGGGAGGTAAAACTAATTTTAATGATGTAATACTTACCTGTTGCTATTGCCAGATTCCCTCCTTCCACCCTGCACTGATCTGCCACTAGTTTAGGCTACATCCTGAAAAAAAATGAAGGACAGTGCACATGGCCTAGGTAGCTGTGGGTTGGATCAGGGGCATTTTGGTGTTCCAGAACCTTCTAGTTAAGTATTTCCATCTGGAAAAGAGCCAGCTACACAATAGTAACAGGTAAGTATTACAATATTAAAATTAGTTTTATCCAAAAAAAACCTACATTTTATCGGTCTGGGGACAGGGATTGGGTCAATACCTCCTCTGTTCCTATGGCAGTAGGGAGTTGAGTTGTACTTACCTGACTAGGGAGGGGGATTGCATTGGCATCCCCCCATGCCTCATGTTCCCTTTTAATCTCTACGAGATGTGGGGACCCCCTTTCAGGGAAGTGAGTCTTCCTTTCCCCTCATTACACCCTAGATGTTCCTCCCTTAGTTTCAAGGTATGGCAGACATGACAGGCCGTTGACCTGCTCTATCGCCTCTGACCAGGGCCAACAAAAAGGAGGGGGTCCATCAGTCATCCCCTGGATGATGTAGAAAGGATCAGCGATTCCACTTGCCTAGGAAGTCCACTAATAGGGTTAGTTCCATCACCCCCCCCCCCCCATGAGCAACTTCTGGATGAGGATGTTCCCATTTTGACCTCTCTCTTTCTGGAGAGAGATACTGGGAGGGACAGTTCTGTCTTGCATTGGGAGTGGGCCCAGAATGATGATGTCATCCCCATCATGGTGGACTCAAATGAGTTCTAAAAGGAACTGGCGGTGATGGTCTCCTTCCCACCTGTCAGGCCAGGTGTTTGCACATTCGCTAAGGTGGTGAATGAAGTTTACTGTCACCTTCCACCAAACTCATGTCCTAAGCTTAGGACAAGAAGATTCTCTCCAGACTACTCAGCAATAGTCCATGAGCTTACACATAAGTTTCCCTGGGTACAAGAATTTGCCAGGCACCAGAAAGAGTGGTCTGTCCCCTGTTATGTACATCAGCCACTGGTTTCTGCCTCCAGCTATTGGGTCCATTCGCTGGTTTGGATCCTTGAGCCCCCCCCCATCCCCCCCCCCCCGACTCGAGGGCATTACAAGTGAGGATATCAGATGGGGAAAGGACTTGCCTCCCACTCAGAATCTTGGAGACCTTAGTGGACTTGTTCACTATGAGACTGAAAGCTCCCCTTTCATGTCTCTCCAGTACCAGATCAGAGGGCCTGGGCGGTGGATGCTTTCAGTCTAAAGTGGATTTCATCTGTATGTTTGTGCCTTCCCACCTTTCAAAATAATTCTGTGGGTGCTCTACCAAGTCAGGATCTCCACTGTTTAACTCATCCTGGTAGCCTCCCCCCCCCCCAGCCCAAACAGTCATGGTTCAACAACCTAACAACCTACTAAACCTGTTTTTAAATGATCCCAGGAGATTACCACAGATGAGGGACTTGCTGTCACAGCACAAGTGGTCTCTCCTCCACAGCAGCCCACATATTCTCCACCTTCATGCTTGGGTCATCTCAAGCAAGCAATCCACAAGGACCAGTTTTTGAGCAAGGTTGCTAATTGCATCGTCCAGGCTAGGAGGCAGTCTTCTTCCAGGGTATTTGATGCAAAGTGGAGAGTCTTCTGTGATTTGTGCAACAGGAAATGTGTTGACCCTGCCTGTTCCTCTTTGAATGCAGTTGCAGATTTTCTTCTCTTCCTTTTTTGAGGAAAGAGAATGTTTGGTTTCCACTATTAAGGTACATATGGCATCCCATTCTAACACTCTCAAGTTCTTTAGGGGTTCTGCCATTGGGTCAGACCCTCATCTTTCTGATCTTATCAGGTATTCTGAGCTTCAAAGACTGGTATCGCTCTCACTAATGTTGGCTGTGACTAAGGAGTCAGACTGGAATCCTGTTCTTTCAATTCTGGCCCTCCAATACTAATTGGAGGAGGGAATAATTAGCTTTGGGGACTAGAGTCCCAGAAAAGGAAAACAATGCAATAGGAGCAAGTAAGTATTACGTAAATAAAATTAGTTTTAACCCCCCCCCCATAAACCCCCCCCCCCCCAAAAAAACCACTACATTTTACGAGGTAAATCTTTTTATGCAAAGATGCAGTGTACGAGAGTTCTGTGCATTTATTACACTCTTTAATTCAATCACAGAAGCATTAGAGAATGCTTTATTGCACTAAATTCAGGCATCTGTTGGATTATTAGTGCTGCCAACACTGTGAGTTTAATTTTATGAATGAACTGTTGACAGTGAAGCAGTGGGATTTATGATCACTCTAAGTAACAAATGAGAGGGTCTTCTAAGAAATGAAGGTATGCTCCAAGGATTGTGAGTTTGCATCAGTCAATTCATGGAAACTGTGGAAGGAAGTTGGAGGGGAGAAGGTTTCAGCTGATTGAGGTTCGGCTTCGGTAGAAGTGGCCACAGCCATACTTTGTGAGTTCATCAAAACAGTTAGAGTTAGAGTAACTGTCAATTTTACCACAATAAACCATGAACAGTGGCTGAAATTATGGACATGAATTTTGACAAACTACTGATTGACATCTGTCAGGGTAAACAGGTCTGTTAGTGGTAAATTCTTATTATCATCAAGATACAATCAGGGAAACCTTGCTTTCATGTGTATCATTTCTACATGATGTATTGCATATGAGTGTTGATTTAGTTTCTTGAGTTCTAATGTTCAGATTTGCAAGACATCATTTTCTTAATGCTTAATTATTCACAGGAGTACCACACCATCATTCCTAAATCATATATCACCATGACCAATGTCTTGATTCACTAAAACAATTGTAAAGTTTTGGATTGAGGCTGAATCTGGAACCTGGATTATAAATGGGTTAAAGTGACCTTCATTTTATGTTTTGTGAGTAAGCCACCCTTGCTTGAGTCCATTTTCTGCAGTTTTATGTCATAAGAATCATGATAAATGCCTAACTGAGTGCAAGCATTTTGCATGTTATGCATTTTTAGCTTGCCTGGCCATAAGGCCAAGTGAGCTTATGGTATGGCCCTTTGTACATTATGGCATCCTTAAACAATTGCTCCTATTAACTTCTCAAAAACCACCATACCAATTTCAACCAAACTTAGCACAGATCCTGGCATAAATGCCTTTCAGGGTTATACAAATGATGCCGATTAGCTATGAAGTATTTCTGCCATTAAAAAAAATATATAAAAACCTTTAAACAACCTATTCACCAGAACTGCTGAAGAGAAATTTTATTAGATTTGACAGAAAGTACCCTGGCATGAAAGACCTTTCAAGTATGTACAAATGATGCTGATCTTCCACCAAATATTACCGAAATAGAAAAACCTGTCCATCGTCCATCAACAATTGCTGTTTGCAACTTTTTAAAAACTGCCAAACCAATTTCAACCAAACTTGGCACAGAGCATCCCGGCATAAAAACCTTTCACAGTTGTACAAATGATGCTGATCCACAATCAAATATGGCTACCATTAATGACAAAAATAAAGACTTTTAAACAACTCAAAAACACGTGAACAGAATGTGGTCAAATTTGAAATAAAGCATCCTGGCATGAAGACCTTTCCAATCAGACATTAAATATGGCCACCATTACAAAATTAGATAAACTTTAATGTCTTCTTCTCTAGAACTGCTGAATTGAATTTTACCAAACCTGACAGCATCCTGGCATGAAGACCTTTCAGATTTGTACAATGCTGCCTTTCCACTATCAAATATGTCCACCATTACTAAAAATAGACAAATCTTTAAGTGACTTCTTCTCCAAAACCACTTAACAGAATTTGACCAAATTTGCACAGAGCATCCTGGCATGAAGACTTTTCAAATTTGTGCAAACTGATGCTGATCTGCCATCAAATATGGCCACCATTGATAAAAACAGAAAAACCTTTAAATGACTTCCTCTCAGAGAGTGTCTAGCAGAATTTGACTAAATTTGACAGAAAAGCTTTCAGGTTTTAAGGGCTTTTGAATACATGTATATACAAATGATGTTGATTTGACAACAAATATGGCTGCCATTACTAAAAATGGAAATCCTTTATATAGACTTCTCAAAAGTCAGTCAAAAGAACTAGACAAAATTTTACAGACAACATTCTGAGATGAAGGGCTTTTAAGTTTGTACAAATGATGCCAATCTGCCATCAAATAGGGCAGCTGTTACCAAAAATATAAAAACTTTCAGTAACTTCTAAATAACAGAATATAACCAAATTTGAGTGTCCTGGCTTGAACACCTTTCAGATTTATGCAAATGATGACATTCACCATCAAATGTGGCCACCAATACTAAAAGTAGAAAAACATTTACACAACTTTATCTCAAGAAAAGGCTGAAAAGCATTTGACGAACTTTGACACCATCATCAATATTGGATAAATGATGCTGATATGCAGTAAAATATGGATGAAGAAAGAAAAAAAATAAAAACTTTGAAACAATTATTTTCATAAGATATGGAATCAGCAGCATGGAGAAATTTAAACAGAAAGGTTAGGGTGATTTCTGACTGATTTCTTGTCCAACTGCTCTTGCACATGGCTATTAGGCAGATGTTGGCCAGGTGTGTGATCTCAGGCCCATTAGCAAGGA
This sequence comes from Margaritifera margaritifera, assembly GCA_029931535.1. Lineage (NCBI taxonomy): Eukaryota > Metazoa > Mollusca > Bivalvia > Unionida > Margaritiferidae > Margaritifera > Margaritifera margaritifera. Next base: position 4,592,080 of record JAQPZY010001580.1, read on the forward strand.
GTTACAAAAGGATTTCTGACCTTAGTTGCTGTGAGATAAACCTAGCAATTTAGAGAAACTCTGAATTTCTTATTTTGCATGTGGGTACCATTTTTCATGGATTTTGTTGTTTCTATTAACCACAATTTAAAAAATCCAACAAACAATAATCTTTGTGTGGAAATAATGGGATGTCATCCCAAATCAGAAAATTTTAGTCCTGGCAAAAATGTCATCTTTCACCAAACCATGAAAATTGATTACCACGAAAATAAATGAATGCACAGTATTCGACTTTTCTATTAAAAGCAATCCTTTTTTCCAGACACGAGTTGATGAGGGAACTTGAAGAGGATGTGAAAGACCAGCAGAGCAGCACACAGCTGGCAGAGGAATTCACTCAGCTCTCACAGGAAAATGTATGTCATTCCTTCACATGATACTTTCCATACACTTTACACAGAAGATATTTGTTTAAATCATCAAATATTTTATACATATGCTTTAATTTTCAGATTCCAAAACCGATCTAAGGAAACTTGTTTACACATGTTAATCTTACAATGGGTTTTCTGGCCCCTGTCTCATGAGTTTCTTTCACGAGCAAAACCTATTGAAAAAGAGAACCAGTCTGGAAATAACATTACATATGCACCATAAAGCAACTAAGTAGGGCAATAGTTTGGTTTCATTGTACAGTTACTAGTACCTTATTTTGGTGTCTGACTTGAGGTAGATTTTCATAGATGATTTAATCCATGTGAGTCAAGCTATATGCATTATAGTTTAGTCTCATTAATCAGTTTAAGCAAATTGTTTTGAGAGAAAAGATGAACTTGATGGTCTTTTAAGAATTGAACTTCATTTGTTACAGGATTGAAACTTGAAAATCGATTACACACTGCATAAATGATCATAGCAAAGGCCATTTATGCAGTATGTAATAGATTTTCTAGCTTCATGACTTCATGAATTCTGTAAAATATGAAGTTAAATTCTTTCAAATAGTTCTAAAAAAAATAATGAAACTCAAATAACAGAACTTTATTGTAACCATGGTGTACAAATACAGTAAAACCTGTCATGAGAGACCGCCCCTTCTGCCAGCAAAAAGTGGTCTCTCAAGACAGGTGGTCTCTCATAACAGGTTTGAACAAAAAGACCAGTTTCCAAGGTCGAAATTCAGCACTGTTTAAGAGGGAAAAATAAGCACAGTCATGTACATTTATTGTATTCTTTGTTCATAGTTCTTGTTAAAATATTGCATGCATTAATCTGAAAATAATTTTAAATAGTAATAAAGATATACACATATCATTAAACATGAATCACATTTATATTTGAAGATCACACTTACATGTACTAGTATTAGCATACGAGTTCGTTTCTAATTGACTCCTTGTTTTTTATAACACCCTAAATTTGAGTTTTACCGACGTTTCAAGTGGCTGCTATGTTGCAAACGGTCTCCCATTTTTCACTTCTTTCAATTACATTAATTCTTTCCTCCAATGTTAGAATTTGTTTCTTTTTCATTGGAGGTTCTGCCATTGTTATTAAAGTGCTAGGTGTTAATGTTATAAGGGATCAATTGTAATAACGACTGTAGCGGTTTTGATCAGGCTTTGGGGAAATATGGAATACATATACAATGTATATGTACCAATGAATGAAATAAAAAGACACAATTAATTTATCCAGAAACAGAATAAATTTATTTAGAGACAAAAGTCAAAGACTTTATTCACCGACGATACAAAGGGATTAACTCTATAAACAGGGGGTGTAACCGGCTGCACTAAGGTGAACAGATGACTGTTTAGTGTGTGGACTGTAATCTCTGTAACATCAAAAACACCCCAACAAACAACACAAGCCTTTCACAATGACAATCGAATCCGGAAAACGATTCTCACCTACTGGTATTAAAGACAAAGACCTCATTCACCCCAGGCATTACGAATTAACTCCAAATAAAAATGTTGTATGCGACCGCTATATTGACTTTGGCACTACAATGGCAGTTAGTGACATGTACTTTAGTCTGGTTTACAGTCTAGAACAAAGGAAACTACAAGCATGACCTGCAAAAGTTAGAAAACCTGTAGCCAGTCTAATTTGTTATAATTTTTTTGGTTGTTAGAACAGTCTTTACTTTGGAAGCGGTCGTTGTTACAAAGGATAAAATAAACGTCAGTGGTGTTTGTCTCAGTTCTCGCGATCATAGCAGTATTATTTTAGAACAAGCTACCATACGCAATTTCGCGGGAAATCCTATGGATCATACTTTTGTCTCGCAGAAATAGCCGAGGTATTTCCGAATGAGCAATCGGCATGTACTCTAGTCTGGTTTACAATCTATAACATATGACACTACATGCATGACCTGTACAATTCAAGAAACCGGTAGCCAGCCTAATTTGTTTTTAAGTTTTTGATTTTGTTTTAACATCTTTGCTTCTTAAGCGATCGTGGTTACAAAGAGTTAAATAAAGGTCAGTTGTGTTTATCTCTGTTTTTGTGATGCGGTCGTTCATAGCAGTGTCGAAATGCATATTTTGCCAAGAAATTGCGGTCGCTGGTCGCGTTCTGCAGGTGGTCGCTCACGACAGTGCGTTTATATAATAAAATCAATCCGTGCATTACGATTGTGGTCGCTCATGACAGGTGGTCACTCATAGCAGAGGCCGCTCATGACAGGTTTTACTGTATTGTAAAATCACACAAGAAGGGCACATGAATACACAAGTCAGTACACCATCAGGGACATCTAGAAACCATGCAGGTTTATATATTTCCTTATGTACACAAACATGTCATTTTGGACATCTTTAAACCAACAGTCTACATTAACTGTGCCTCATATTTAGCTGCATGTTATAGGGATCATTACCTACTAATCTCTATGTGGTTATCTGTTTTAATATAGAAACCTGGCAAATCCATAGTGAAAGTAGTTCCTTTCTCATGTTACGAACAAATAAGTTAAACTTTTTTGCATCACATGATGTAATTTTAAGCAATCCAAATGCTTGTTACAAAAGCTTGGTAAAATATTTTCATTATATTAAAATTAACAAATCTGATAATAAATGCTGTTAATTCTTCGTGGACTTCAGTTTTCATGGTTTTGCAAAACATAAAATTTTTGTTCCACAGATTGATAATTGTTCACTGGATCTGTAAATTTATGGTTCATAGCAGTCAACAAATCAGCAAAAAACTGGAACTCCATAGATAATAGTGAATTCACAGTAACTGGTGATAAATCCTGTTCTTTCAGTTCTCTATTTTAATTTGAAAATGGTTTAGTTGTTGTTGGATTGAGTTTACTTTACTAAACTTGTCAGCTACGCCACCAGTATGGTAGAAATTGTTGTCCTGTCTAAAATTAAGTCAAAGAATATTGATTATATTTAGTGTTCAAATGATTTTTTTATATTATCAACATTGTCCATTTTTAATTAGGATTCCAAAACTCAGTCTAACACAAAGGCAGACTTTCTCTAAGATTGTATTTAAGAACAAATTAGATTTTTTATCCTGCTTGCACTTGTTCCTCCACTCCCCCCCCCCTCCACCAAGTAATACAGTGAGATATAGTGATAGAGACATTGCTATGTTCATCAGTCTGACTATACAGAGAATAATTCTCAAACTGTTAAAGATATTCCAACCAAACTTGGTTCACATGTCAAGCAGGTTGTGTAGAGGTGCCTTTTGATACTTTGAATTTTTCAGATTCAGTATTTGTGTTAAGCCCATGTTAGTGGGAAAGCAAGACATAGCAGTCACTTTTCTTGCAGCATTGTCATCAAAAGTTTGTTTTGATGTTGATTCAAGTTTTTATTTGCATATATTTCCTAAATCCCTTGATGGATTCTCTTCATACTTGGCACAACTCATTATGAAGCTAAGACAATTCATTATGTGATACACTCACTCCTTTGACCTTGGGATCAAGGTCACAGAGTTTAAAGGCAATGCCTTGATCATGGGCTCAACATGCAGGCACAGGCCTTGTTTTTGTTACCATGGACACATAGTGTAGCACAATTAGTGTATAAATTGAGAGTTCTGTACCATAGGGTACTAGCATAAGCAGGGTACTGGGGGATGTGTCATCTCAAGATGACTCTTGTTTTGTATCCTTGTAGGAGAGTCTGAAAAGTTTTCACAAGAATCTCTCCATGCAGCTGGAACAGATTCGAAAAAACCAGAACAAGAGACAAGGCATCAGCTGATAAGAATACAGAATCCAAGATGGAATATTCTTGCAGAGATGAACCAGTATTCTGTAAAGTTGATTTTACAGCTTTTTTTGCAGTCATGTATGCAGGGGTTCATGTACATTTGCCGATGGAATAGCTGTCAAGTGCCAACAGCATAGACCGAGCTCTGGTATTTGAAATGGCTGCAGCGTCTAAAAGCACCTGTAAAACTAGCATGTGGTTGCTATGTACAGATTTTGTTGACAAAACTAGGAAAGTCAGAATTGTATTGAGAGAGACATGACAGGTTACTGTTAAAAACAGATTTACTTAAATTCTAAGCAGGTTTCAGTGACAACATATGGTGGATACAAGTGACTGAACACTTAAGATGGCTTCCATGGCAGGCTTGACCATCAATTAGAGTATGATACACTGTAACGTTAGAAGCCAATAGATGTCAACAATATTCACATTTGTATTGTTTGTTGATTGTGCAAGCATTTTGTAGTGAACATTTTGCCTTCCAGTAGATACTGCTGTGCTAGTCATCATTAACTTCTTAGAACGTCTGATTTCTGTATCTTACTGAGAACTTTTACTTTAGTTTTGTATAAAATTTCTTAAATATTGTACACAGTGAAACCCCACAATAGCACGATGATCTGGGTCCACATAATCCCATCGTGCTATGTACTGTATCATGTTATAGCCAAACAAGTCAGTTAACTGAAGAAAATATTTCATGTGTATCCTCCTGGCTATACAATCCAGGGGTGGGGCAAAACTACGGACTTCATTAATGCAGTTATCAACTTGTTGCATATTAAACAAGAATTAGTTACAACAGTTATTACATGTTTAATATTTATTTTTTTTGACAGAGAAACCTATCATTGGTACATTCATATCAGACCTGCCAACCTTTGCGATTTGACCATAAGTATTATGGAAATGACCCTTAAAATATGGAGTTGATCAGGGAACTAAACTAACTTTACAGGAGTTTCTCAGACGCTTTAAACTGTGCACATTTTTTCATGCAAAACGTCTGCATGGTCAAGCTGTTGCTTATAGAATTTTCTAAACATGGCGTCCGACAAATACATGTTCAAGGCAAACGGGACAATAAGCCTCTTACAAAGTTTAAATAGTCAGCACAGAAGAATAAAAATGAATATTCAGATTCTTGGGAAAAAAGCAGGAAGGGCAACAATTACGTTTATTGGACATGTGTTTATTTGAGTAAGTCTTGTGGCATGAGAGATGATTGCCGTTGCCACGTGAAATAGAAAAAAAGCCAAGGATTACATCAAGTTGAGAGATAGCAAGAAGTCATTGAGCTCCATAGGGTTTGGAACTGCAGTTTGTAAAATTGTATGGACTTAATAAAGGTTTAAGTGTACTTTACAAACTTTTTAGTTCAACATATTGTTTACCATCGCTGCATCAGTCTCTGATTACACTGCTGAACTTTTTAAAAGCATGTTTTCCAACTTGACAATAGCAGTACATGATATTTTGTTACACCTTACTGAAATTTGGTGTAACTTATGGAAACATATCAACTGCCTTAGAAGGTCTTGTTAGGGTTGGCAGGTCTGATATATAAATGTATACGTAAATCAGAAACTTAAGTGTAAATAGTTAGAGTATGTGTACTCATCAGTCACCAGCCGATATGGTTGTATCCATGATAGTAATTCCGTTGAAAATGTGCACAAAGAAGCATAATTTCTAAAAAAAATGTCTGCTAGATCCAGTCAAATCCAAATACTTAATTTCTTGCCAATACACTCACACTAACTTATAAAACACTGTATTTTCCACAACATTCATATTCATACATGTGACAGAACCAGGACATCAAACCAGTAGATTTACTGACTTGAAAATAAAAAGGGTTAAGATGGGGGGGGGGGGGGGTACATGTATGTGGCAATGACCAAAACTGCTTCTGAGAATTCAGGCATTAAACTTGTTTCATTGGGTGTGTATGACGGTTGACTGAGCAGGCATTGGTTGGTCTGTTGTTTTCCCTTAAAGAGGTAGGTAAATTAATTGATTTAGAAATTTGGGTTGGAAATGTTTTTACACTACCTCATGACTAAGCAAACATCTGTTGGCTATTGTTTACCCTGCATTAAGCTATGACTGTATACAGGATGAATTGAAGACAAACACAAAGAAGACTTAATGGCTTTATTGTTGATGGTTCAATAATAATTAGATTAACATTTATCAGGTTTTTAAGGAGCTAACATCTTTCAAAAATGAGCAAGAAGGAATGTTTTTGATTTTTGTCCTTGAAGAATACAACACATCTTGCCAAATTATTAAATCAAGCTCTTGTTTATTTTGGCACTAAAGAAAGCTCTGTAGTGCTTCAAGCATTGATGAAAATAAGTGTAAAATGTCGGGAGCCATGCCACAACCATGCTATATCCGAATTTGTGTTCTAATTTAGCGTGCTATAATGGGGTTTTACTGTATATATATAAATATGTGTGTGTGTATGTTCATATTACATGTGTGTTTCATGTTTGAGACGAGACTGAAGATATCAGTATCATAGTGCAATTCTTTTGAAGGTCTTACATCTTTTCTATGCCAATTACTAAGTCACAGTTATGGAAGTATTGATGCATATTAGATATGCTGTTCTTCTCTCTGCTGTTGAAAGTATGCTGTGTATTTCATGTATGAAGAGAAAATTATTAACCGTACAAAAAAATTGAAGTTTGCGCTGAGGGAATGTTCTGTGGCATGTGTCTTTTTAAGGCATTTTTATGCTGTTGAAATGAAGCTTCTCTTCTGAAAACAAATGCTAATGTCCCAGATGATGGATGAGACAAATAAAGCTTCTCAAATTAGTTTTAGAGAATGTTGATTTATGATTTATGAGGATTATTTCAAGTGCCACTAATACTTATAAATGCTCAGTCCTCTTTTAAATAACATATTAAATGACTACACATTTTAACTGTTACAGAGATGTGCCATGCAGCTGTTTAGAGATTAAAAATATTTACTTTGTAATCTTATATGAATGATCTCGTATTTTATCCATTAGAAGATTGTGCTTTACTGGCTATTTCTGAAATGTACATGCAAATTCATAATAGAAATATTTATGTCAGAATCATAATCCAAGGGTCACAGGTTTGATACCCACCCAGACCAGCCTGGTCAGCTGCCATGATGTGTCCTTGGGAAAGGCAAGCTTCCATTTCATTGGCATGATATAGCCAATTTTTG